>BSBM01000001.1:22560000-23760000 GCA_027924585.1 Larix kaempferi
GTTGTCCATTTGTAGGGAGTCCCTTATTCATTTCCCCAATCACTTTTTCATGTGCGAAAGGATATGATTAATCACTTAAAATATGCATGGGTTCATTTGAGTCATTCCCAATGGCCACGATCAATTACCCCTCGAACATGTCCACTTTCCACGAATGGTTGAGATTAGCGCAAGCGAACATGTCCAATTAATCTTGGCCAGTCGTGGGGATCACCATGAATTAATGTCCCCACATATTTGTTCGCTACAAATGGTAGAGTACAAGGAGACTTGCTCAATGAATCTCGTTCATTCCTAGGATCATCTATCCTTTAACCCTCAATCTTGTTCCTAAGAGAATGATGTTGATTGGGAGACCGGGGAACAGAAGATGTATCTGGATCGTTTGCACGGACATCTTCCACTGTTATCCAACCTTCTCTTGCATGTGCATATAGTTGAGATCCATTGCTTCGACATGATGGAAATATCTTCCCTCCATTATAGGATCAAATTTAGGCTCTTACGACGAGAAACAATGTGATGGAAACTAGAATTGATATTCAAGAAACGACAAGACCTAAGGTTTCACACCCAACAACCTCAACAAGGTCAAGCACATATCTCAAGTATACCATAGTTAAAATACCAACTACCTCTTTCACCTTGAGAGTAATTTCAACCAAAATAGCTCTAATGCCATGTAGAAATTTCAGGATTGAGGAAATTAATGCAACTTTGAAAATTTGACTTTACAAGGAGGTTTTCCGGATCTTAACCTTATAAATTTACAACCTTGGGGTTGATTCAAAATATAGTTTTCAGCAGCAAACAATGGACAAAATTTCACTCATTTTCAACCCTAATCAACAAGCATATCCAAGAAAAAAGATACCAAATGTTTGCCAAGTTTCAACCCTCTAGGGAAATCTTATCAAGCGTAAACTAGATCTGAAATGTACTTTATGGTAGCAGTAATTATAGTGGTAAATCTACCCTAATATCTTCAATATCAATGTTATCACCCATAACAATTTCGGCCTTAACTATGTGAAATCAACAAGACATACTAATGCTACAAATGATCAAACCATGAAAGAAAAGATAGTTGAAAATCAAATATGCAAGAAGTCAATTTTAGATGGAGGAAAACCTCATATATATGTATATATCTAAGAGATGAAGTTCAAGTAGATACTTTCATCTTATCATATGTTGTTACAAACCTACAAGCTCTCTAAAACCCTAGCTAGGGAAAACCAAGAACACCCTAACCAACTCCAAAGAGCTCAAACAAGCAAGCATTACACTAGAAAGTTGTCATATGCAAGATGTCTTATCTTCTCCTCCTCAACAAGTGCAACCTAGGGTTCATTCCAAAAAACCATAACTCCAATCCCTTCAAGGAATGAAACCCTAACTCGAATATTCAATATTCTTCAAGTGCTCCAAGAAATCCTAGTGCCTCCAAGACAAGAAAGATATAGTATGAAGAAGATGAATAAAGACACACATACTAGTGTGCTACTATGGTCATATATCTAACAAAATATGATCAAGATCCTAATGAAAGCATTATCCTTCCTCTATACATATGAGAGTTCGAGAAGTGTTGGCTATAACTGACCCAGAGGTTTTCTTATGAGACCCAGGTTCTTTGCGGTTTCCCTTTGACCAACAAAACCCCTTCGCACCAGCCCTTTCAGCAACAACCTGCGAGCAGGTTGAGGTCTCACCCGAGGTGTATCTATGGGGTACTGCGGAATCAGATTTCCACAGTAAGTGATGAGCTGCTTGGACAGATGTACTGCGCAGCACAACAGAGGGTGTGTGCTACGAGGTGAGAATGCGCAGCGATGGGAAACATTGCGGTCCGCACCACTATGTTCTTCTACCGCGGGACTTCTACTTAAGCTGCGAACAATCCAACTTTAATCGATACTTGGATTATCTTGAAAACGCTTAAGGAACTGAAATGAATATCACTCACCCATTCATTCAGACGCTTAACTGTCTATCCTTCTACCGTTCATTCATTAACTCAGTATGTCATGATTTGAACATAACCGATTGATCTAATCCATTGTTATGCATTCCTTTACTGCGTGTAAGAAAGCACTTAACTAAATGACTGATTCACTGCCCTCATACACAAGAATAAATGTTCACCATTCAACTATTCATGCGAAACTTAACATATCATTTCCATACTTCTCTAATGGAAAATGCATATAAAATCTCTCTCATAATAGTATGCAAGGAAAGCATCTAAACATTCATTGACATAAAACATAAGTAGTCATTCATTCATAAGCAAAATCACACAACGCGAGATTTAACATGGTTCACTCCCCCGGGTTGGAAGATATGTCCACAAGAATGGTTGGTAATATATTTCTTTAAAAAGGGATGGGGACAACCGTTCTTAGTCTGCGCACTCAAGTGCAGACTCTCCTTCCTCTCAGATAGGTCTCTGCATACACAGCTGCAAAGCCTTTACAATCTTCTTAGCTCAGATAGATTTTACAATACAACCATCCCAAAATTGTAACAGCAAAGATAAGAGAGTAACTCTGAAATGTAACCCAACTGTTACAAAAACAACCACTTGGAACCCCATCCCATACAAAATTGTCTTCTTAAATAGATCATGCCTCTAAGGTCATGTCTTTACAAAGCCGAAGACCTAAACCCAAAAACCCTTAGGGTTTACAAAACTGCGTCGGTTTCCTTAAAATGACTTGCTGGCATCTGGTAGCGTCTGCTTCACCGTGGCAGTTCTCCACGTCTTCATTCTGTCGCTATCGACCTCCCTATCACACACGTGCCAACAGGATGCTTCTGTCAAACCATTCATCTCTAATGGTTTCTCCCACCAGGCACGCCAAGCCATCGCTTTCCCCGAGCTGTCCTTTCCTTAACAAAATCGTGCATTGGCCGCCTGCCTGATTTGCTCGTGCCCGCCGCTCGGCACTCCTAGAGCATCTTTCCAAAATTAGACCATTACCAGTCCATCCGATACCTGTACCTGATCCTTGTTAACCACTCTGCTTTGCTAGCTCCACGTGTCCTGGCTTCTTCGCAACACTGCTTCCTCGCAGCACTGGTCTTCGCGATGCTTCCAAAATTCGGATGTTGCGCACACCTCCGCAACCTAATCAAAGCTTGGATGTTGTGCACAGCTCTGCAACATCCTCAACACTTAGACAAAATTATATTCCTGAGCTGCGCTCATCTCATCTTTCCCTGCTTATCAAAAAGGTGTTACCAAAACCTTGTCCCAACCTGGGCCCAACATGCCCCTAACACTTACATGTGGCTCATCCCTGAGCCACTTGCTGCTTCGGTTGTCTCACTTTGCTCTACGACCGATGGAACTAATTTTGTCGCAAACTCATTGTATGCACCGAGCAACTGCTCCACTACTTCTCTGGTATCCTGTTCGACTTGTTGTACTATTTCAAGTAGCACTGGAGTTATCCCCTCTCTAATGTGTCCCTTTACCTACTCCTGGTTGTCGCGCAGTTCCTTTAGCTTATCTTCTATCTGCTGCGACACTGTTGTAGCATCCTCCAGGAGTTGATGTGACTGATTATCCATCTCAGTCTCTTTCTCTCTTAATTCCTGGACTTTCTTCTTCAAGCCCGATACTTCCTTATACCTGGACAACCTTTCCCTGGGTGGCAGAGCCTTGAGCTCTGCGTCCAACTTCTCTAGCATGGTCTGCTTTTCTTTTACCACAATCTTTACCTGTAGTAGTCCTTGATCCTCTTCAAGGGCAGTGAATTGCTTTGAAACTTTTTCCAAGCGATCTTGGCACTGAGCCATGCCACTCATTATGTTCTGCGCGGCGGCACTGACGGCTTGCTCTCTTAACTGTTGCTCAATTAATGGCGTCTTCTTATTCAGTTTTTCCTTTAAAGTGGCAAGATCGGCCTCATAAAAAATCTTTTTATCCTGCATCTCCGACTACAAGGATCTCACCATATCTCTAATCCTCAGAACTATGTCTGCAGGATCATCCTGGAGTTCTATACCTTCAATATTCTGGGCAGCAGTGGATATGGTATTCTCCCATTGTTTCCGGCGGTCCTGTTCATCGCGCAACTGCATGTCTATGCGCAACTCGAGCTGTCTGTTTGCTGCAGTGAGCTCTGCTTGTGACTTCATCGACTCTATTGTTCGATCATGCATCTCCTCAACAATCTGCGTGTGGATGAAGTGCAAGCCTGGTAAGGGGATTTTGGCCAAGTCAAGCTCTACCCACTCGACACCCTTTGTGTCCAGGACGATCTGTTCTGTCATTGGCAATGCAATAGCCAATGGGTCCACATGGACAATCCTGGTCTTTGAAGGCAGCGTTATGGCTAGCTGCGGCGGCGTTTTCTGCGAGGTTCTTGCCAACCTCCCTTCAGCTCCTGTGTCACGCAATAAGGTTAGGATTTTCTGCACATCGTCCATTTTCTTCGTAAGTCCTTGCAGTGCGAGTCTCATCTTTTGCAGGTCATCCTGGATGATCTTATCCTTTTTGTCTTTATCTGTCATTAGCTCCTGCATCTGGTCTGAGAACCTTTTTGCAATCATGTCGAAGTCATCATCGTTCAGCACTGTGTCAGATTGAGTCTTTGTGGCCTTCATCTTCTTCCGCGCCTTCGGCTTCTGCGAAGTCTCCAGCTCTTTCTACTTTCTTGTTTCTTCAACAATCGGGCATGACAGCGAGATTGGCTCATCTTCGTCAAAGTCTGTCTCAACATCCATGACTTCAACACAGAAGTCGGTGTCCCAGTCCTTCATGAGGGATTCGATGTCGTCCTCGTACATATGGTAGTTACCCGGGTACCATTCTGGCTTCTTCACCTTTGCTCTGGGTGAAATAAAAATACATCGCATGTCAGCCTGAAAATCAAGGATGCGAATGTATTTCGATGTTACCTACTTTGTGATGCGGGCCGTAGCAGTGATCACATCGCACAGCTGAATGTAATACTGATAGAAAACTTCAACTGTCGCGTGCTGACGCTCTGCGTTGATGTTTGCCCAGAGGTTGACATAACGAAACCCTCTAGGATCGTTGGTTTTTGTAATGACGCCCACATAGTCCTTTGGCTCCTTCCATCCAGACAAGGCGATGAAGATGATCAACCATGTAAAGTGGAACTATCCACCATTATCTTGTGTATCATTGAGCTCATCCAAGAACTCATTAAGAAGATACTGACACCAATTGCACTCGGTGCCTTCAGCCGCTGCGGCGTCAAGTAATACTACGCCCGCAGGCACCTTCGGAGGCATAGCTCTTCTGTTGAGTTTTCCTGCAAGCAGCTGGGTGACAAATTTTGTTGCTCTATATTCAATTTCTTCTGTGGGAAAACCTCTTTTCCCTTTCACCAATGCCTGGCTTTTCTTCATTTTCTCAACTGCTTCTTTTTCCTTGCTCTTCCCTTGGAAGAACTGCTCGGGATCCTTACCGCGCTTGCTGAGACTTGTTATGCGGTGGATCAAGGAAATGTAGACATCAATATTTTTGTCTAGCCACAGGTATCCTTGGTGGATTCACACCATCAGCGTGCGAACCATGGCATTAACTTCCGGTGAGCGATCAAAATGTGGCAATCTGAGGAGGTTCGACAATCCTGACTGAACTACCGGTTTCAGCCAGCTTTCGGCAACCAAGTTAAGTGTGCCCTTAGCATCTTTCTTCTAGCACATGTACTGGTCAGGCTAGAACTGTGGGTACTTAGGCACGTGGGGCTCTTCCTTTTGCACGCCTAGGAGGTCAAAATCTTCCCACTTACAGTCCGGAATCTTTCCGAGCAGGTTCTTGGCAACCTCTACATGTTTTGAGATCGACGACAATGGGATTTCATATTTAGCGTTCTTGGGCAGTTTAAAGACTGGAGCATCCAATGCCCGTGGTGATATATACTCTGGTGTCAGCTTCAATGGTTCTTTCTGAAAGACTGGTGATTTTTGTGTCATCTGACCCATCTTCAGAATCTTGCTTCGTGGTGCAGTTACGTCTTTCCCTTTGTCCTGTATTACTGGAGTATGACGAGGTGATCTTCGGGATCCTTGGCCTTATTCTGTTACAACCTTCTTGGCAGGGTTTTTCATTAACTCTACAATTCCCTTGTGTTGAAAGACTCGGATTGCTTCTTGAAGTGTAAGCTCTTCTTCTCTATCTGGTGATTTGGACATTCACTATCGAGAGTATGTAACTATTTCTGAGATATGACTAAGGATTGCTAACACAGGAATGGAGGCATGAAAAATTCTAAGTGTCTAGTAACTCCCGCGAGTCCTTATACAAAGTTATTTATAGGCGCAGCTGGGTCCTCCCCGCGCCTCCCAACGGCTATATGAGCATTTAATGAGTTGTTCGTTGGCCAATTTGAGCAAATCCTTCAATCTCTTTCGTCATCAGCAAGTTCAAAACGGCTATCTTTCCTTTAAATGTCGAAGCGATTGCTGTAACGGTCATCTAACAGCTATTTTTTTTCAACGGTAGTGTAATGGCTATTTTTATGAGTGCTACGCCGAGTTGCACAACTAGCCATATGAGATCCTTCCCAGTTACTTCGAAGTGCCAAAATTTTCCAACTGCGCGGGTTTTTTTTTTTTTTTGTGCAGCTTCAACAGTGTTGCACAATACACACATTATTCTACTTATCATACATGTACATATTCCTTTACATTTCCAGTGTCCAATTTCAACTGTAGCTGACACTTGGAAATATCTTCCTCTACTTATCATTTAGGATTCTGCGAAGCAAGGATGTCATGATACAGCTTTAGCCTGCTTCCATTTATCAAAGTTGGTAAAGTATCGCCAACTAAATTGGCTAACTGGACTGCACTAGTGTTAGTAACATGTATTACAGTATATGGGCCAAGCCAATGCATCTTAAATTTACCAGGAAACTTCATGAATTTGCTATCATATAGGAGGACTAGGTCACCTACCTAAAAGCACTTGTTCTTTATATGGCGATCATGCCAAGCTTTCTCGCGGTCTTTCTGAGCTTGATGGTGGAAGCCGGCAATGAAACGATCTTCCTCCAACCCAACAAGGTGTAGCAATCTTTCTTCTAATGCTGCGGGGTCCTCCATCCTTGTGAACGCAACGATCCTTAAACTAGGGACAATATACTCCATTGGCATTATAGCTTCCTACCCATAAGCCAACTGAAAAGGTGTATGTCCTGTCAATTTCTTGCATGTTGTTTTGTATGCCCATAACACAAAAGAGACTTGCAGATCCCAATCATCTCTATTCACATTACAGACCTTAGTCAGTGCATTCTCCAAAATTGTATTGAAAGCCTCAACGGTTCCATTTTCCTGCGAATGATATGGGATACTACGCTGATGACGAATGTGGAAATCCTCTATAAGTGCCTCAATGGTCTTGTTCAAAAAGTGAGTACCTTGGTCACTCATCAAAATCTTCGGATAGCCAAATCTTGATAATATTTCTTCAAAAATGAACTGCGCAGCAGTACTGGAGCTGCAGTCCTTTACGGGTTTTGCTTCTTCCATTTGGTGAGGTAATCAGTAGCAGTAATAATATACCTCGCACCAGTTCTTTTTCGTGGTGGGTTTATAGGACCCACAAAATCAATCACCCATTTCTCAAATGCCTGCAAGGTCAACTGTGGATTTAATGGCATCTCATCTTTTCGCGAAGGTTTCCCTGTCCTCTAACAGACATCACAATTCCTGCAGTATTCTTTAGAATCTTTTTGGATCATGGGCCACCATATCCCTATGCACAATATCTTCTGCGCAGTGGCCCTTCCTACATATTGACCTCCCGCGATCCCTGAATGTGCGTCTGCTAGAATAAATGGTTTCTCATGATCTAGTATGCATCTGCGCAGGAATTCATCCAGTCTAAGTTTGTATAGTGAAGTCTATGGTGCGCACCACTAGTTGATTCTTCTGTTGGACCGATAATTCCTGCAGTGCCAGCCCTGTCGTCAGAAAATTAATGATATCCTTGTAATAATCATCGGCAACCTGTATAGCAAATAGTTGCGCATCAGGCAGACTGTCTTCAATGTTCGTCGGCTCTTCTCCTAATTCAATCCTTGATAGATGATCAGGTCCCAAGTTCAGTCTACCTGGCTTAACAACAAGCTCAAAATCATACTCCTGGAATAGCAACATCCATCTGCATATGCGCCCCCCTAACACTGGCTTATTGACCAGTTATTTCAATGCAGAATGGTCAGTGAACATCAGGAAGTGTGCACCCAGCAAGTAATTCTTGAATTTCTGTAGGGCATATACCATTGCAAGGCCTTCCCTCTCGGTAGTGGTATAGTTCTTCTCTACTGTTGAGAGCTTCCTGCTCGAAAATGCAATAGGGTGCTCAATAACTCCTTCTCCTGGCTGAGCTAGTACAATTCCCAAGGTAATGCATGATGCGTCGACGTGGACATGGAATGGCTTCGTCCAGTCTGGAAAGACTAGAATCGGCGTAGTCACCATCTTTTATTTTAGTGTATCAAAACCTTGTTCGCATTCCGTGTTCCAAATGAACGGTGCGTCTTTCTTTAGCAGCTTTTCCATTGCTGTGGTTATCTGCGCGTAACCTTTTATAAATTTCCTGTAGTATCCAGTATGGCCTAAGGTAGAGCGCAACATCTTGACTGAGTTTGGTGTTGGCAAGTTCACAATAATGGCAATCTTCGCAGGGTCCACCATCAGTCCTTGCTTACAAACAATGTGCCCAAGTAGGATTCCATAAGGAACGCAAAAAATACACTTCTTTAGATTTAAAGAGATCTGATGCTGTCGACACTTCTCAAGAATCATTCTGAGGTTCGCACAATGGTTCTTCAGTAGACCAAACACAGCCCAATCATCAAAATAGGATTCCAGAAACTTATGCATAAATTCTTTGAATGTTGCGATGACCACTCTGGAGAATATTGCAGGTGCGTTCTTCAGGCCAAAAGGCATTACTGTGTACTGGAAAGACCCCCATTCTATAGAAAAAGTCATCTTATGCCTGTCTGCAGGATCAATCCTGATCTGATGATACCCCGAAAAACCATCAATAAAAGAATAGGCCTCATTCCCTCCAACGTTATCAAGCACTTCATCTGTGAAAGGAGTAGGGAATGGGTCGTGCATAGAAGCATCATTCAGTTTTCTGAGATCCACACAGATTCGGATCTCACCCTTCGCTTTCTTGTCTTGAACGACCATGGGACTAATCCACTCTGATTCCTCAATAGGTTCAATGATTCTTGCTTCAAGCATTTTATCCAGCTCTGCGCGTACTCTTTCTTTGTAATGCGGATTTAGTCTGTACGGTCTCTGCTTCACAGGCTTTGCGCCTGGCTTCAAAGGTATTTTCATGACTCCTAGGTCTCCCAGAATTCCTTTCATTTCTAAAATTTTTGTCGGAAACAGCTCTTGATACTCACGTAAGGTGTCTGTGATCTCTGCAACAGTCTGATCGTCCCAATAGTCTCCAATTTATGCGAACTTTGGTTCTTCTTTTGTGCCAATATTCACCTTCTGTGTTTTTACTGGTCCGCTCATATCTGGGATTTCCAACGGAGGTCCTTCTATGTCACGCGCACCCTCCAACTCTGGTATGTTTATGTTGTGCAGATCATCATCATCATCTTCATTTCTATCATCAATGTCTTCAGCTAGGTTGTAACACTCGATAAGGTGTTCTTCATGTTCCTTCCATTCCGAGTGTAGGTGCGTGGGAACATGATTTGCCCCAAAAAATTCCTCCAATGTCATATTTCTGTGAGGACAGTCTTCCCTGAATATGCGTTCCTTAATTATTTGTAATGCCTCATGGATCAGCGGATCCTCATCCTCAAAGCTAAAGTCCTTCTGGAAGTTCGCAGTCAACATCTCCCAATCAGTAGTTTCTCTGCGCAACTCCAGGTCTAGGTACCATTTCTTTGGAATGTCATCCTGCAGGGTATGCATGAACAGGTGCACCCATTCTTCACGTGGCCTTTCCAGCCATGCCTACGAACAGACTTCAATGTGCTAACTAGGAAATGTCTGTCCATTAAACTTTTCAAAGGGTAAGGTAACCCTTTCAGCAAATCAGATCTGCATCTTAATTCTGCATTGATCCAAAGTGGTCAATGTCTGCTTGTGCACATTCCACCATCTAGCGAGTGTGTCGCGTAGTGCCATATCCAATGCTAGTAATATGTGCTCATCTGCAATATTTATAGTGTATTCTTGGATTAAAGTATAAACATTAGCAGAACCATCATATGTGGGAATAGGACTTACCTCCTTCCCGATCCAGTGCAGTGATTTTGTAACCTGTGCGCACCTTCTTGCTGATACTTCATGCATTCGGCTTTGCCAATTTTCCAACCGTGCCTCCGAATCAAAGACGTAGGAGCTGTCACATCTCCAACTGAGTATGCCATCAACGGTAGGATTAATGTAATCTTCATGGTTCGTTGTAAGCTGGTATAATCTGTCCAAGTCTTGAGCCTTGGATTCCTCCTGAATCGGCTCGCTATATCTGTCACCATCTACAGGATCCAACGGTGTGATGACCCTAAGATGCTTCCCTTCAAATATCATCTTCTTTGATTTTAAGTCGATAATAGCCAAGTTATCCATAACCCAGTCAATTCCTAGCAATGCAGGAAAAGGCTGACTATCATCCACAATCTCGATAACTTCAAAGTCTGTATGACTTTGGACTCCATCGATGTCAACTATCACATCAGTTAACCGGCCAAACGGTATGACTTTCTCTTGGTTAGCCATTCTCAACTGGATAGGTGACCATGAAAACTTTGGTCAGCCCATCTGCTGCCATGTCTGCTTGGTTAAGACATTTACTTCAGAGCCCAGATCAAGGATGACCTCATCCATTTCAAAATCTCCAATCTGCGCGATAAGTCTCATTTCTCGGCCCATTCATTTATGCTTCCTTATGTGATGTACTGTGCTGTCAGAAGCGTCTATTCCAATCTGCGGCTCATACTGGTTTATGAGCTTCTGCAGCTCTACTATGGCATTTTCACTTTTAAGTAACTTCATGCAGCTTCGCAGGAACTGCGCAATGGAGGTGCTGACATCCGTCGCAGTGCTTGTTTTGTCATAGGCCGCTGGTATGTCTTCAAGATTCGGTGCTTGACTGCGCAACGGGATCCGCTTTGTTTCTATTACTAGCTCTCTGAAGGTATCCCGCGCGTCGATAAAGACTTCCTTGTTATTTTGTAGGTCGAGAGCAGATATTTTTCCCGGAGCTTTCCTTATCCATTCTGTCTCAAGAGGAGACAACTTTGTGTGAGCCTCCCCTGACGTGGATGCTTCTGCTCCCCTATCGCGGTCTGTCTGCGCGCCACTGTGAGTGACCACATTGATGCTCGGATCTGCTTGTCTTTTTTCTACTGCGATCCACTGGACGTTCATGTTTGGTGCGTCTGTCCATCTTCTTTTCTGCATTTCCACCTCTAGCACTAGGCAATCTTCAATGACATGCTCAAATGATTTACAATAATTGCATGTAGTGCATGGGTTAACACAATCTCTAGATACGTGACCTGGATGGCCACAGTTATAACAAATGACCTGGTCGCGGCCTCTCCCCAGTGTCGGACTAGCATTTCTTCCTCTACCGCGGTATCCACCACCACGACCTCTATATCCTCCTTAGTCATATTGTGCATTCTCTTGTTTCGGCTGGTTGTCTTCTTGTACGCGGTACAAGCCAGCGCCTCTCATTGAGTCCATATCCCGTTTTCTTTCATTCATTAATTCATATGTGCGGCAGTTGGATTCATCATGTCCAACTGATTTACAGAAATTGCAGTATAAATTTTTAGGTGTTTTCACATATTTCTGTATAACGTAGCAGTCTTCAGGTCTGTGTCCTGTGGTTCTACAGATTTCACACCATGGGCCCTGATTCTAATTAAATGGGTTGGGCTACCACTATTAAGATAGTCGCGGAATAATGGGCAATGCTCCCGGTCATGCCCTTCTCCTTTACAACCTGTACACCAGACCTCATGTCTAGGTTCATACCTTTGTTCTTTTCCATTCTTCATACTTTTCAGCTCTAGTGTCATGGTGGTCAGTTGGTTCTCGATCTGAGACATCCCAGAACTCGTCTCACCAATCGGTGAAGCCTCTAGCTTCATTGCGATCTCCAAGGCCTCTGCCTGTGACATAACCTTCTGTTGCATCAATGGTAATCTAATATGGGGCAACAACGCAGCAATGAACCATTCCTTGTGATGTTCCAGAGCTATAACAAAGATCACTTGGTCTAATAAGGTCTTGAACTTCTAATCAAACTCCCAAACCGTTTCAATCGGTTTCTGCTTTATTTCTTTCAACTTGGTTATACACTGAGATTTAGATTTAGGTTTCTTAAACTCTGCCACAAGCGCAGCTTTAATTTTTGCGACGGTTCACGGCTGTGTGGTAGAGTATTTCATGAACCAATGTAAAGCTCTGTCCCTAAAAGTGGTGATGAGCTGTGCTCTCTTCACTGCATCATCCTAGATTTGTCTTACACTCCATATGGCTTCACAAAGGAACCAATGCTAGTCAGGGTCTTCTAGGCCAGTTCCTTTGAATATTGGTAGCTTCATATATGTGTTTGCCATTGTGCTACTAGGTGGTGGAGCACCCGAATTAGTGTGCGGCTGATGTAAAGGGATCTGCGCAGTGAACACAAATGGTTCTATCGGGATAGACGTACTAGGATGAGTATTCTGTGGGGTGGGCTGCGTAGTGGTTGTTTTTTGAGATAAAATTAGTGCGGTCTCTACAGTCGGCGGGTTCTCAGGGGTAAATGGTGGTGTGAATTCTTTTTCAAGGTCACAAGGAATTGCAGTATCGATGTGGAGTCTAGGGCCTCCAAAAGTCTTATTGAATTTATATCTCTTACCACTTCTAAGATTATGGGTCTCTTTGTCAGAATCACTAAATATACTCTTTACCATGACAAACTTAAGAATATTACTGCATTCTTAAAACACCTTTCTCAGCTAACAGCATCTTAATGTATAGACTGAGATTGTTCAGGAACTTACCTTGAAATCCTTCGAAAAAGTATGCTTCTGCTTGGCTGTAGGATTTGAGTGTGTCTGTAGCAAATTCTGTTATGAAGCCTTCTAGCATATGATCGACCCAAAAATCAACTGCGCATGCCAATGGGTTGTTTATTGCTTTGAGCTGCGTTGTGAGCTCGGGAGTCCACTAAGTAGGAACTCCTCCTTGAAAACAAGTTTTCTTCTCTACGAGCCGTGAGATCCACGAATGCAGCTCATTGGGAAATGATGCCTAGAAAATCTCGTGAATATCGTTGAACAGATACCTATCCGACCACTGTACGTTAGATAGACACGAATGTCTATTCTCTTTCTTTTTAAAGTCTCTTATGGTCTTATCCACCAAGCTTGGATCTCTTTCTTTTCAAGATGTCAGTTGTCAGATCCTTCCGGGAACTGGTATTCTTCGTCACACATCACGATTGCAACTCACCACGGATTCTAGCGTGGCAACAAAACCATTTGTTGGCTATAACTGACCCAGAGGTTTTCTTATGAGACCCAGGTTCTTTGTGGTTTCCCTTTGACCAACAAAACCCCTTCGCACCGGCCCTTTCGGCAACAACCTGCGAGTAGGTTGAGGTCTCACCCGAGGTGTATCTATGGGGTACTGCGGAATCAGATTTCCACAGTAAGTGATGAGCTGCTTGGACGGACATACTGCGTAGCACAACAGAGGGTGTGTGCTGCGAGGTGAGACTGCGCAGCGATGGGCAACGCTGCGGTCCGCACCACTATGTTCTTCTACTGCGGGACTTCTACTTAAGCTGCGAACAATCCAACTTTAATCAATACTTGGATTATCTTGAAAACTCTTAAGGCACTAAAATGAATATCACTCACCCATTCATTCAGACGCTTAACTGTCTATCCTTCTACCGTTCATTCATTAACTCAAAATTTCATGATTTGAACATAACCGATTGATCTAATCCACTATTATACATTCATTTACTGTGTGTAAGAAAACACTTAATGACTAATTCACTGCCCTCATACACAAGAATAAATGTTCACCATTCAACTATTCATGCGAAACTTAACATATCATTTCCATACTTCTCTAATGGAAGATGCATATAAAAGCTCTCTCATAACAGTATGCAAGGAAAGCACCTAAACATTCATTGACAGAAAACATAAGTAGTCATTCATTCATAAGCACAATCACACAACACGAGATTTAACGTGGTTCACTCCCCCGGGTGGGAAACTACGTCCACAAGAACAGTTGGTAGTATATTTCTTTAAAAAGGGATGGGGACAACCGTTCTTAGTCTATGCACTCAACTACAGACTCTCCTTCCTCTCAGATAGGTCTCTGCGTACACAGCTGCAGAGCCTTTACAATCTTCTTAGCTCAGATAGATTTTACAATACAACCATCCCAAAATTGTAATAGCAAAGATAAGAGAGTAACTCCAAAATGTAACCCAACTGTTACAAAAACAACCACTTGGAACCCCATCCCATACAAAATTGTCTTCTTAAATAGATCATGCCTCTAAGGTCATGTCTTTACAAAGCCAAAGACCTAAACCCAAAAACCCTTAGGGTTTACAAAATTGCGTCGGTTTCCCTAAACCGACTTGCTGGAATCTGGTAGCGTCTGCTACACCGTGGCGGTTCTCCACGTCTTCATTCTGTCGCTATTGGCCTCCCTGTCGCACGCGTGCCAACATGATGCTTCCGTCGAACCATTCATCTCTAATGGTTTCGCCCACCAGGTGCACCAAGCCATCGCTTTCCCCGACTTGTCCTTTCCTTAACAAACTCGTGCATTGGTCACCTGACTGATTTGCTTGTGCCCGCTGCTCGGCACTCCTAGAGCATCTTTCCAAAATTAGACCATTACCGATCCATCCGATACCTGTACCTGATCCTTGTCCAGCACTCCGCTTTGCTGGCTCCACGTGTCCTGACTGCTTCGCAGCATTGCTTCCTCGCAGCACTGGTCTTCGCGGTGCTTCCAAAATTCGGATGCTACGAACAGATTTGTAGCCTAATCAAAGCTTGGATGTTGTGCACAGCTCCGCAGCATCTTCAACACTTAGACAAAATTATATTCCTGAGCTCCGCTCAGCTCAGCTTTCCCTGCTTATCAAAAAGGTGTGCACAGCTTCGCAGCCTAATCAAAGCTTGGATGCTGCGCACAGCTCCGCAACATCTTCAACACTTAGACAAAATTATATTCATGAGTTGCACTCAGCTCAGCTTTCCCTGCTTATCAAAAAGGTGTTACCAAAACTTTGTCCCAACCTAGGCCCAACAGGAAGGCCAATAATACAAATGTGGGTGTGGAGCAAAACTCCAAAATATATAAGAAATATGAGTTACATTATAACTCCTTAATAATAGGATAAACTCCTTTAAATGACCCCATTACATTTAGATATCTAAATCACATGTTCCTATTTAATAATGACTACATGACTTCTATATATACATATTCTAACTCACTGCACATGTATCTCCTTTAATAGGACAACCCTATTACATATAAAATTACCACCATATGCCCCAATTGGGATTATACCATTATGGTAGGTAGTATGTGGGGTTCATGAGATGGAAACTTAAGGATGTGTTGGAACCTTGAGGAAGTTTTAGAAATGCTTCAATTTAACTCCTTAACTGAATGGCACCATGTCAAATCAGAAACACTAAGACATATAATGAAGGTTGATTGCACTTGTTAGCACCATTTTTGAGTTGAAAGCTTGGAGAGGGTTAGATTACTGAAAATAATGAATCAGGTACTAGTTTTTCAAGTTATGCGACCTAGAGGCTGCAAATAGGATCTCAGAGAGTTTATTCCTAAGTTCGAGACAAAAATGCTCAATAATCTTAAGTTTAACATTGCAATGAAAATGGACTGTGAAAACCTGCTCAAGGTTATATGGGGGCATAAATGGACAGATTAGATATGCGGCGATGGAGATCAATGGCCACATGCGCTCTTCACAAAAGTAGAGTGGGGTGTTTTAAGTATGGGCGGACTGTTGCTAGCCCGCAAGGAGATCAATAGTCAAATTGACGGTTGGCAAAAAGGATCTACAGTCATCATTTTGTTCGCGATTTCAAAGTGCACGAGAAAACGAACTTTCCATATCTACGAAGTTTTGGTAGGGACCGCATGTTTCGACGGTGCAGATATGGCGGGGAAAGGCATCGACGACAGATGTGTAGTTCCCAGATATAACATGCGCAGATTGTTGACACTCTCCAAATATGCGAACCTTGGTAGGAGCCGCACCTTTGGACGGTTGCGATGTAGGTTAGGCCCAAATCAATGATCACCACTAGATTCGCAAATTGAAGATGCGAGGAAGGAAACAAGTGAAAGGATGGAAACTGCGGGAGGATGTAAGGCTAAGCATGGAAAGAGATCGACGGTACCAGATCGATCATGCACGATGGACGACCCAAAGAACCCTTTATCGCTAGAGGTACAAGATGGATAAGAAAAGGATAAATAATATAAAAATGGAATGCACAGGGATCTGAGTACAGTTTGATTCGGTTTCATTGGAAATCGACAGACGATGACTGTGTAGAAGCAAACAACTCAGTCAGGAGCTCAGACCAGCTGTCAGTAACCAGGTAGGCCTCTTGTCCCACTAGAAAACTATTTAAATGGCTGAGCTTGGAGAAGTAGAGCCCCCAAGTTCTGAACACCAGAGGTTAGACGAAGTATTGGAAGATAAATATGCTGAGGTTTATGATATAGTTTTGACTAGTGGAACCATTGAAACAGTAAAGGATAGGTTGAAGCTGATTAGGGAAGGGAATATAGATGTGCATAAGGTTTACCACTCATTTTTCCATTCATTTGTAGTCGACCAAACCCTGAACTGTCTCGAGTACGTCGACTAGTGTGCCACCAATTACTCCTCCTCTGAGAGGGTAATTATGGACGCATCCGGTACAAATATCCTATGCCCAGTCAATCCCCTCACTGTTAGGAAATCCCTGTCAATCCCGGATGAGTTATGCCAAAAATCCAAAGGGTACAAGCAAGAAGCCCTAATTCAGTTTTTCAGACGGTCCACAGTTGAATTGAAGCAAATTTTCTATAGAGCCTGCCTGAAACCTAGTGTCCCATTGCAGAGCCAAGCCTTCCTAATCGAAATTCGTCTCTTTACTGAAGAATCCAAATATGTTATACCTATGTTAAGGCAGTTCCTAGGATTAGATACACACATGTATGTCACTGAGCCTTTAATAATCCTATTTTTTTTCCTCGGCACATGTCTACTTGAGTATGAGGAGCCCAGTCAGTCCATCCAATGTGCCTATCTTAAATTTGATGAGTCCCTAGCTGAGAATATCCATTCTCAACTAGTGGACTTCCAGAAAACTAGAAGCTTCAGATTCCAGTCATATCTGCTGAGAATGTTCTTGTCCTTTAATGAAGAGAACTTGCAGCTACCCGAGAAGATGCTCACTCAGGAAATGCTCACAGATTACAGTAAATTCATGGACAACCTCATGTTTGAGGTTTACAATGTTTTCTTTCAAAGGAAACTGCCCAGAGTGTTAACAGAGATGAAGGATATGTTGCAACCTTCTCTTGAGAAGAGGATAGGTGACTTCTTCCTCTCAAAACACAGCACAACAATCAGATTTTATGGGTTTGCTCATGCATCCTATGTACTGCTAGCCTTTCTGACTCCTAGAATATTTACATTGGAATTCATCAGGAAGAAGCTAAGAGTGAAACTGAGCATTTTTTGGATCATAAGAAAGCCTCAGATATTGCATTCCCATGGGCAGTAGGCCCATTCATCGTCAAGAGTAAGGTTTCCCTTTCAGCCATTGAGTGTATGGTAAGAGAGATGGGATTCCGAACAAAGGCAGCCATCAACTATGACCCCCACCATATCATCTCAGACAAAAGGAAAGAAAGCAACAGAAAGGGCTTTATACATTTTGAGCTTGCAGGTATGGCAGATACTGCCAACTGGTTGGAATATCCCAGCAAAGGGAAGATGGATGTGGATGTACAAGATGACTCCACCTCTCTAGTGTAGACAACCATATCCACATTACCTGGCTCATCTAGCTTGGCCCCAGCAAGTGGAGAAATCATACCCCCTGCCAATGGATCTGGAGGGTCCAGCAAATTGGAAATCATTGATGTCATCGACATAGATAAAGACACAGAAAGAGCTTCAAAAAGGCAGAAAGTAGAAGAACCTGATTAGTAGATGGTAATGGTGAAAACTGGTCAAGGCAAGAAGAAACAGGTGAAGGCTAAGGTTCTTGCCTTCGAGGTCAAGCAATATGTATTCAACAAAACAGTTGTTGAGCCTTCCACACAAGACAAAAGCATAGCAGAGTTGCTGAATGAGTATAAGGAGAGTACAGAAGAGTCTAAGTTGTATGCAGAGATGAGGAATATTTCCAATAAAGATGTGTCTTTGGTAGCTAGTAGGATCCATGCCCAGAACACCTTGAACTTGGCCTTAGCTACCAAAAACAAAGCCACTGAACTGAAAGTGAACTTGGAAGATATTCCCATTCCTAACATGATCCATTTGCACAAAGAGACTAGAGATGTCATTTATAATAAATTGTTGAAAGATGCCTTAGAGTTGTCCAAATTGCAAGTCAATAAGAGTAAGGTTCAAAATCAACTTAGACTAGAAAAGGTGGAAAATAAGTCCCACAATGCACAAATCAAAAAGCTGCAGAATGCGTTATTGGCCATTGAAAGCCAGGAAGACAAAAGGGCTAGTATACAAAAGCTGTTGGATGAGAAAGACAATGATATTCAGACATTGAAGAAGAAATTAAAAATCCCTTCCACCCAACTGATAGAGGCATCTGAGCTGACAGAGCTCGAAGAGAAAAGAGAAAATTTGCAGAATGAACTAACAGACTTAAGGCCAAATTACTAAAATTTGAAGAGAAAGAAAATCAATGGCTGAGTGACATGGCTCTTATGGTGGAGAGTGAAAAGAAGTGGAAATCTAAGTCTGGGGATTTGGAGGGGAAATTGCAGGAAAAGAGAAAATAACTAGAGAGTATGGCCACCTCCTCTTCCATTGAAGCTAGATATTTCTCCATTGTTCAAGCAATGGCGCAGGCAAGTCTGAGGGATTTAGAGCTAGAAAGGTTGCAGAAGCAGAACACAGATCTAGAAAGTAGAGTTTCAGAAGAAGAGTAGGAGAGGAAGACCTAGGAAGCTAAGTACCTAGGGCTACAGGTTAAGTATGATGAATTAATAAAACAGGTTACAGGTCGGGCTTCATTGTAGGAAGAAAAGCAGGTTATCTGGGATGACTTCATTGCTAAGGCAGACAAATTAAGGCCCTACCTTGACTTTTTCCTAGACAAGGAAGCTGTAATCAAGCTAGCCAGACAAAGCATAGTAGTAGCGAATGAAAAATTGAATAAGAAGCCTATGGAATGCGCTGAGAATGCCATAGAATTATTGAATGGATTGATTGAGGTTGAAGTGAAAGCAACAGGCATAAAGGACAGATTGTCCACCATCATTTGGGCCAAGAGGGTAATAAATAAACATCAGCAGGTAAAAATTATCCAGGCCAAGATTGATGTCATGGCACACCAAGTGAAATACTTCAGGGATATGTTTGACCCATTGTTCAAGAAAGGATTGCCTCTCTTTTGGGAAGAAGATGGCACCATGCTGACTCAGAAAGAGTATCAGGACAAGTTGGTGGGATGCAGGCTGGATTACACAGACTTTGCTGGCATGACCCAACCACTGTCTGGAAAAAAAGTGGTGGAGAAATTGACAAGGGAATTTGAATTGGTCATGGTTTTCAAGGAAGCATGTACACACCTTCAAAACTATTCATACAGAGACCCTGAACTGCGGGCGTTGTTGAAGGAAGTGACCACATCAGAATTTCCAGCAGCCGACCAGTGGAAGCTCATGGAGAAATATGGGGAAGCAAAACTAACATTTCATGCATGAAGATTCGAGGATCATGAAGATTTGCAGCCTGAGAAAGTAGTTACCAAGGATTTTGGTTTATTTACCAGAGTTTGTTATTAGCTAGTAAATGCTCGAGGGCACTTGTAAAGGTTGTTAAGCCTACTTTTCATCATTTGTTGTTTCTATTGTAACTAACTCTCAGAGAGGATGAACCTGTTTGTATAGGTGTCATCAATTTTTGTAACAACTTTCTGTTTTGAAAGCTAGGTTAGAATATTTCGAGCTCGAGAACTAGGGTTATCACCTCTGATATATATTCATATGTAATGGAGAGTAAAAGGTTGTTGGTTGGAATCCATGAGACCTTGTGCTGTGCAAATTTGAGATACTTCTTTAATAAAATTGGCAGAGCCGAGCAAGTGATTTGAAGCAGAGATTCTTGTGCTATTTGGTTTACAGTCTGTACCTCCTTTTCTTCATGTGAATGTTTCCTTGTTGTCTATGCCATATTGTTTTCTTTTCATGTTTGGATAAGTGTATATTGAGGCAGAATTCATATGTTTATGCTCTGTTTCTTTGATTCCAAGCATCCACAAACCCTTTCTATACTAAATTTAATGCAGAATTCATCTTATAATGCTCTGTGTTAATGGATTGTTTTTATTTTCTTCCCTATCACCAGACAAACAACTTTTTTACTGTAAATGAGTAGCTACACTGCCTCTGTTAAGAATACTTATGCAAAGCATTGCCAGTTTACTATCTTAAGTAGTTTGAATCCATTTCCCAATGAAGGTTTGTCTTTCCCCAACCAAACAACAATCTTATCTTAATTTTAATTCATATATCTGGCCTTGATAAACAAACATTGAGAGATCCCTCTCTGGAAAGATAGAGGCCAACTCTCTTTCCTAAAGATTGGTTTTGTGTGTTACCTTGAAGAGACCTTTCCACAACCTTAGGGTCAATTTGAGTGCTAACATAATTAGCGTCGTTTCCGGGGACGGAAAGTTATATTGTCCCTGGGAGAAACGACAAATATTTCAAGTTTTCATAGAATGAAAGGATTTATGTGGGCAAACAAAGATTTTTGCATCTGAGGAATGTTGTACTTTTTCCCTGACTACTCCACTCATCATGATTTAATTTAAAGGTAACTCCACTGGGGAGATTGGCGACTCCACATTGATTTCCAAAGAAGGTTTGTGAAGGCATCCTATCCCCTAGAAAGATCCATGCAAGAGGTAATCCTAATCCTGAGACTTTACTAGGTGTGGAAAACCCAGAAAGTTTCATGAGACGTAAAAGTGGAAAGGAGAAAGCTTGCATTTCTAATATTGAAAGCTCTTTATCTCAAGAAATATTTTATGGTTTTCAAGACTTGGATTCAAAATTAAGTGTTAGAATGTATTTATTAAGGTCAAATCAGAGTTAGACCTAGAGCAAACAGAGATAAATCCAAATAGGTTCGAGTCACACTTGCTAGATCCCTTGTGGTATAATTTGCTTGTGAAAGTTGAAGTAAATAGCCCTTACTCTCTAACCTCTCAGCCACATATTACAAACCTTGTTAGCAATCCACCTCATAATCCTCAAAATCCTCCTCAGAACCCTCATGTAGCACAAAATCCAACTAGACCAATGGCAGCTAGGTTTTCACCCTTGGCTTTTCCAACTGCTTTGCATGATCTCCCTCAGAATTATTCACAGAGGATTTCTTTATATGATGGGGATGGAAATTTTACAGCAAGACAACATATGGATAGGTTTGAATATTTCATTGACTTGGAGGAACTAGATCATGATGATGCAAAGATGAGGTTGTTTTCTCAAAGTTTGTCAGGAGAGGCAAACAGATGATTTAAAGATTTACCAGCAGCATCTATCCTTACCTTTGAAGCCTTTCAAACCCTTTTTTTAGATAGATGGGAGGCGAAGAAGAGCCCTGTGCAAATATTATCTCAATATAACGGTTTAAAGAAAGGGAACTTTGAGTCTGTTTAGGAATTTTCTAGAATATTTGTGAGGGTTTACAATTCAATTCCTGCTGATATCAAACCATTAGTAGGGGCTTCTAAACTACATTATGCAGATGCCTTTGATGGAGACTTCTCATGTATGTTGAGAGAGAGGAAGTCAGCTACCTTATCTGCCATGTTTAAAGATGCTTTAGAAGTGGAAGAAAATATGATGGCCTCGCGGAAATTGAAGAATATAGTAGGGACGGATAAAAGAAGACAAGAAAACCAACCAACCACTTTTGCTTCTTCCTCTGCAAGTGATGTTAAGTTTGAGACAATGATGAAAACCATGGAGAGATTGATGGACAAGTTGGATTTAGATAATAGACCATGTAACAGAGAGAAGCCTGAGAATCAAGTAAGAAACACAAACTTTAGAAGACCTCATTTTCCTCAAAGAAACCAAATAAATCCTGAACATCAACAAATAAGACCACCATTCCCAGAAAATTTGGTTGATGATATTGATTGTGAAAAAAATTTAACTGAAGAAGAACATAATTTTTTCACTCAAGAAGAGGGCAATCATATTTTAGATCTAGATTCAGAACAATATCAAAGAGGATATCATAATGTTATTGATGATTTTCAGAGAAAATTGAAACTGAGAAGTCGTGATGTAATTACCAATAAAGGAAAGCCCAATCCAAACCAGTTTTCCAACACCCAGCAGAATTCCAAAAATCAAAAAGAAAAGGATGCTATGGTACCAAAAGACCCAGAAAATAAGGAGCAACATCCTAAGGAAAGTAAACAGTTAATGCCTATTGATGTAGATAAACTGATCTCATCCTTCAGTTTGAAGTCAAAGTTATCCAAGGTTAAGATTTCTATCCCCTTTAATGAGTTGTTGAGGAATAATGAATATAGGCAAGAGATTACTAAAATGGTCAAGAGACAAGGTGATCATTAGCCAGATATTTTAGAAGTGACAGATGATTCTCCCACTATTGTTTTTAGGCCTAAACTTGAAAATACAAACGATGAAGAAGTTCCTCCATTTTATCTAAGTCTGAATATCCATGATATGATTTTGCACAATGCCATGCTAGATTTGGGTGCATCTCATAATCTAATGCCAAAAACAGTAGTGGAAAGTTTAGGATTGGAGGTTACTAGGCGTTATAAAGACATGTACTCTTTTGATTGTAGAAAGGTCAGGTGACTGGGATTGATAAAAGATATGGTGGTAACTCTTACACAATTTCCATCCAAAAGCATCGTGATGGATGTTGTAGTAGCTGATGTTCCTGCAAAGTTTGGTATGTTGTTATCAAGGTCTTGGCAATCAAAATTAAAAGGAACTATGCAAATGGATTTTTCATATGACACTATACCTTTATTCGGAGGTAACAAGAGGTTATATAGAGAGAAAAGGTTGGCCTATGTGGTTAGCAATCAAGATCAGCCTGAGAATCACCCCATTTATGTTGTTGATACTGATTTGGGATCTTCCATATTTTTCAATGATGGGCCACACACTGATCCTGAAGTTCCTGTACAGATTGAAGTTAAAGACAATGAGGAATTTGCAAAAAGGCAAGAAGCCTTGGAGAATAAATAGAATGAAGGAGGGTTGTGGACTATGTACTTTGATGGGTCTCTAAGTAAAAATGGAGCTGGGGCAGGTGTTTGGATCATATCTCCAGGCAAATAATTTAAATCTCTATCTTATAAGCTGACCTTTGAATGTACTAATAACGTAGCTGAGTATGAGGCTCTCCTGTTGGGTTTGTAGGCTTTGAAGGATATGGGGGCAAAGAGAATAGAAGTATTTGGGGACCCTGAGCTTGTGGTAAATCAAGTAAATGATAGTTACCATACCAAACATCCCAGAATGAGAGCCTACGGGAATGCATTTTGGGACATGTTTGGAAACTATTTCATAAAGCACAAAATCAAGGTGGTTCCCAGAATTGAAAATCAAGTAGCGGACTCTCTAGCCACGACTGCTGGTGGTTTCAAGACCCCTATTTATTCTCAGAAAAAAAGTATAAAGTTGAAATTCTTAAAAGACCCTCAATACCAGACAACTCCAAATATTGGCAAGTTTTTGATGATGATATGCAAATAAAGAGGTTTATGGAGATGTCTGATGAGTTTGTGAACGCTCAGATTGATACAAAGAATGAGAATTTAGAAAGCTTCCATGATGGTGAATCGGTTGAAGATGAAGGAGCCGAAAACAAAGAGTGGCGGAATACTTTGGGAGGAAAAGACATAATACAGTTGAAAAGCAATTTTATTCCAAGAGGTCTGATCCCTCTGGAGAAGTTGTTTGATCAGAATGACGTGGCTAAGGATCCTAAAGTCAAGCCTATTGATGATGCCGTTGAATATTAGAACGTAGGTACTGAAGAATCCCCATGGATCGTGAAGTTGTCCAGCAAATTGCCTGCGAGGGAGAGAGAAGAATATGTAAAGCTGATGAAGAAATACACAGATATATTTTCCTGGGGCTATGAGGACCTAAAAGAGTATGATACTTCTATCATACAACACACCATTCCAATAAAGCCTGGGGAGAATCCTTTCAGAAAGAAATTGAGAAGAGTAAACCCCAAATTGTTGCATGCGATAGAAAAAGAGATCAAGAAATTGTTCAATGCTAAGATCATTGTAACTCTGAGGTTTTCAAAATGGGTGGCTAACTTGGTTCCTGTTAGGAAGAAAAATGGTGAAATCAGACTTTGTATTGATTTCAGAAATCTCAACAGAGTTTCTATGAAAGACAACTACCCATTGCCAAAGATGGAGCACATTCTGCAGAAGGTGGTAGGGTCTAAAAGGATTTCAACTATGGATGGTTTCTCAAGTTATAACTAGATTAAAGTATGCCCAAAAGACCAGGAGAAGACTACTTTTACTAGACCATGGGGTACATTCATGTATGTCAAAATGCCTTTTGGGCTAATGAATGCAGGAGCTACCTTCCAGCGTGCTATGGACATCGGTTTTGCAAAAGAAAAGGATAAATTTGTAGTTTTTTACATGGATGATATCACTGTTTATTCCAGGTCTGACAAGGAACATATCAAGCATTTGGAGAAAGTCTTTATGAAGTGCATAAAATATGGTATTTCACTAAACCCCAAAAAGTCTAATTTTGCACTAGATGAAACAAAATTGCTTGGGCATATTATTTCAAAGGATGGTATTAAGATTGATCCAGAAAGGATCAGTGCCATTTTAAAGGTTGAGGAGCCCAGGAGCAAGAAGGAAGTGCAGTTATTTATTGGATAGGTAGGTTTCCTGAGGAGATTCATCCCCAGCTTCGCTGAGATATTGAAAAATATTACCAACATGCTGGAGAAGGAAAGTCAAATAAAGTGGACAGAAGGTGCTAGAGAATCTTTCAGAGGTATTAAAAGGGCCATCACTGAAGCTCCAATTTTGGCAAGTCCATATTTCACTAGAGATTTCTTGATATTCTCCTATGCATCCGAGCATACTATAGCTAGAGTCCTACTGCAGAAAAATAGTCAAAATGCTAAGCATCCTATAGCATTTTTCAATAAGGTATTGAGAGATGGAGAGCTGAAGTGTGATATCATGGAAAACAGTCCTATGCCTTGGTAAATCTCTAAAGGACTTCAGGGTGTACATTCTGTAGTCACATATTGTTGCATATGTTCCAACCAATGCAGTGAAGAGAATTCTTACCTAGCCTGGTCCAGAAGAGAAGAGAGCAAAATGGATTATTTTATTATTGGAATATGATCTCGAGATCAAACCTACTAAGTTGATTAATGGACAGGGACTTGCTAAGATGATGACAGATTCTAATTGTGATTCTCTACAGCTTAACTTATTGCCCAATATTTCAAACCAGCTTAATGCAGAGAAACAGGTAATGCCATATTTTTCTATGTCTCCATGGTATGCTGATATTTTATATGTTTTGCAAAATCTACAAGCTCCTGGTATTAAGTAAAACAAAAGCCAGATCTATCAAGCTTAAGGCTGCAAAGTTTTGTATCATGAACCAATACTTGTATTAGAAGGACCCTGGTGGTATATTGTTAAACTGCTTATTGGAAAATGAAGCTCAGCAAACAGTGAAGGAATTCCATAAAGGAGATTGTGGAGGACACCACTCATGGAAGGTAACAGCAAATAAAATTTTGAGAGCTGGTTTTTATTGGCCCACTATGTTTTCTAATTTTTATAAAGAAACCACCACATGTCATCAATGTCAGATTTTTTATGGTGAGGAAACTAGTTCCACTTCCTCTCAACCCAATTTCAGTAGAGGCACCCTTCCAGCAGTGGGGGTTGGATTTCATTGGAAAAATCAACCCAAATTCTTCGGGTCAATATAGATGGATTCTGATAGCAACTGATTATTTCACAAAATGGATTGAGGCTATACCCACAAGGAGATCCACTGATGTTGTGATCATGGATTTCTTAGGAAATAACATTTTGGCCAGGTTTGGGTGTCCTAGAAGGATTGTGACAGACAATGCAGTTGCCTTCAAGTCCAAGAAGATGATAAGTTTCTGCCATAAATATCACATCAGCTTGAACCATTCTACTGCCTACTATCCACAAGAAAATGGATTGGTTAAATCTTCTAACAAAATCCTGGTGAGAATAATTAAGAAATTGTTGGAAGAGAACAAAAGATCTTGGCATACAAAGCTTAAATATGGGCTGACAGGATCAGCACAAAAAGGGCAATTGGGATGTCACCATTCCAGTTAGTATATGGAGCTGAAGTTGTTTTTCCAACATCTCTAGGATTTCCAGTCATGAAATTGCTGCAGGGACATGAAGATGAACCAAATCATATGCAGAGAAGGATAAACCAGATAATAGAACTGAATGAGATGAGAGATAAAGCATATGACAAAGTACAAGTGCATCATGAGAAAATGAAGAATACTTTTGATAGCAAAGTGAAAGAAGAACAATTCCAGATTGATGATTTGGTGTTAAAGTGGGATGCTCCCAAGGAAGATAAGCATGGAAAGTTTGACAATATGTGGGTAGGTCCATACATCATTGCAGCATACAGAGGTGTAAATTCTTTCATTTTGGAGAATCAAGATATGTCTCAACTGACAGGAGGCCCTGTAAATGGCAGATTTCTGAAGCACTACCTGTCCTAAGGATGACAAGTAGCCTTTGTATCATAGTTTGTATATATTGCTTTACAATTGCATTTGTATAGATGGTAAACCAAGAGATTTGAAGCTCGAGGAGAAGGCCCTAAGATCTGGAGGGAAATCCATTTCTTATGTTTTGTTCTTATGTTAAGAAAAAAACAAAAACGGTGTTTTGAAGTTTTCTTTTTAAGCACAGCCCAATGGATCAAGCACTGGGTTTGCGGGATTCTTTGCTACCTCACAGGGAGGATAGCATCCCCAATTGGAGCCAGTTGATAACACCAGTTTTGAGTTGAAAGCTTGGAGAGGGTTAGATTACTGAATAATGAATTAGGTCCTAGTTTTTCAAGTTATGTGACCTAGAGGCTGCAAATAGGAGCTCAAAGCATTTATTCCTAAGGGCAAGACGAAAATGCTCAATGATCCTAAGTTTAACATTGAAATGAAAATGGACTGTGAAAACCCGCGCAAGGTTATATGGGGGCATAAATGGACGGAGTAGATCTACGGCAACGGAGATCGACGGCCACAAGCGCTCTTCACAAAAGTAGAGTGGGGTGTTTTAAGTATGGGCAGAGTGTTGCTAGCCCGCAAGCAGATCGATAGTCAAATTGACGGTTGGCAAAAAGGATCTACAGTCGTCATTTTGTAACCAATTTCAAAGTGTACGGAAAAACAAACTTTCCATATCTGCGAAGTTTTGGTAGGGACCGCATGTTTCAACGGTGCAGATCTAGCGGGGAAAGGCATTGATGGCAGATGTGTAGTTCGCATATCTAACATGCGCAGATTGTTGACACTCTCCAAATCTGCGAACCTTGGTAGGAGCCGCACCTTTGGACGACTGGGATGCAGATTAGGCCCAGATCAACGGTCACCACTAGATTCGCAGATTGAAGATGCGAGGAAGGAAACAAGTGAAAGGATGGAAACTGCGGGAGGTTGTAAGGCTAAGCATGGAAAGAGATCGGCGATACCAGATCGATCATGCACAATGGACGGCCCAAAGAACCCTTTATCGCTAGAGGTAGAAGATGGATAAGAAAAGGATAAATAATATAAAAATGGAATGCACGGGGATCTGAGTACTGTTTGATTTGGTTTCATTGGAAAATGACAGACGATGACTGTGCAGAAACAGACAACTCAACCAGGAGCTCAGACTAGCTTTCAGTAACCAGGTAGGCCTCTTGTCTCACTAGAAAACTATTTAAATGGCTGAGCTTGGAGAAGTAGAGCCCCCAAGTTCTGAACACCAGAGGTTAGATGAACTATTGGAAGATAAAGATGTTGAGGTTTATGATACAATTTTGACTAGTGGAACCATTGAAACAGTAAAGGATAGGTTGAAGCTGATTAGGGAAGGGAATATAGATGTGCATAAGGTTTACCAGTCATTTTTCCATTTATTTGTAGTCGACCAAACCCTGAACTGTCTTGAGTTCGTCGACTGGTACGCCACCAATTACTCCTCCTCTAAGAGGGTAATTATGGATGCATCCGGTTCAAAGATCCTGTGCCTAGTCAATCCCCTCACTGTCAGGAAATCCCTGTCAATCCCGAATGAGTTCTGCCAAAAATCCAAAGGGTGCAAGGAAGAATCCCTAATTCAGTTTTTCAGGCGGTCCATAGTTGAATTGAAGCAAAGTTTCTACAAAGCCTGCCTGAAACTTAGTGTCTCGTTGCAGATCCAAGCCTTCCCAATTGATATCTGTCTCTTTACTGAAGAATCCAAATGTGTTATAACTATGTTAAGACATTTCCTAGGATTAGATACAGACATGTATGTCACTGAGCCTTTAATAAGCCTATTGTTTGTCCTCAGCACATGTCCACTTGAGTCCGATGAGCCCAGTCAGCCCATCCAGTGTGCCTGTCTTAAATTTGATGAGTCCCTAGCTGAGAATATCCATTCTCAGCTAGTGGACTTCCACAAAACTAGAAGCTTTAGATTCCAGTCATATCTACTGAGAATGTTCTTGTCCATTAATGAAGAGAACTTGCAGTTACCCGAGAAGATGCTCACTCGGGAAATGCTCACAAATTACAGTAAATTCATGGACAACCTCATGTCTGAGGTTTACAATGTTTTCTTTCAAAGGAAACTGCCCAGAGTGTTAACAGAGATGAAGGAGATGTTGCATGTTGATGTATATGTAACTTCGGAATGTATTTCACATATATGTATATTGTATTCCTATAGAGATGGTATTATTCCTCTATAAGGAAGTGTCGTCATTTATATTGTAAGTGTCGTAACTTATACTTGATGGGTTATTAGACCACCTTATTTGGGGTCGGCCATGTATAAGTCATGTGGGTCAAAGGGTTATTAGACCACCCTATTGGGGGTCGGCCATGTGGGTCAAAGGGTTATTAGACCACCCTATTGGGGGTCGGCCCACTCAGCATTATGTTATGTGGTTAAGTTCGAGCCTACATGAGTTAGGTAAAAAGGCAAGTCAAGTCAAGTATAAATAGAGTGCGGGAGGCACTCTATTTACTTACTCACTTCTCACACATGCTCTCAAGGAGGAGAGGCGCACTTATGGAGGAGGAGGATCTGCTGCTAGTTTATGTCTATCTCTCTTGATTGGTTGTATCATTGCTCTATCTATCTCTGAGGAAGTTATTGGGGTTTTTCACCTTTATGGTTTTCCCCAAGTAAATCTTTGTGTCTCTTGTGTGCTTGCATTATTGTCTCCATGATTGATATGCTGTAGATATGCTGTACATGTTGTTCTCTCAGTTAGGATCCTAGATCATATTGAAGTAAATTCTGAAAATTTAACATTGCAACCTTCTCCTGAGAAGAGGATAGGTGACTGCTTCCTCTCATAACACAGCACAACAGTCAGAGTTTATGGGTTTGGTCATGCATCCTATGTATTGCCATCCTTTCTGACTCCTAGAATATTTACACTGGAATTCATCGGGAAGAAGCTAAGAGTAGAAATTGAGCATTTTTTGGATCATAAGAAAGCCTCAAATATTGCATTCCCATGGGCAGTCGGCCCATTCATCGTCAAGAGTAAGGCTTCCCTTTCATCCATTGATTCTATGGTAAGAAAGATGGGATTCGGAACAAAGGCAGCCATCAATTATGACCCCCACCATATCATCTCAGACAGAAGGGAAGAAAGCAACAAAAAGGGCTTTATACATTTTGAGCTTGCAGGTATGGTAGAGACTGCCAACTGGTTGGAATATCCCAACAAAGGGCAGATGGATGTGGATGTACAGGATGAATCCACCTCTCTGGTGCAGACAACCACATCCCCACTTCCTGGCTCATCTAGCTTGGTCCCAGCAAGTGGAGAAATCATACCCCCTTCCAGTGGCTCTGGAGGGTCCAGTAAATTGGAAATCATTGTTGTCATGGACATAGATAAAGACATGGAAAGAGCTTCAAAAAGGCAGAAAGTAGAAGAACCTGAGCAACAGATGGTAATGTAGAAAACTGGTCAAGGAAAGAAGAAACAAGTGAAGGCTAAGGTTCATGCCTTCGAGGTCAAGCAATATGTATTCAACAAAACAGTTGTTGAGCCTTCCACACAAGACAAAAGCAGAGCAGGTTTGTTGAATGAGTATAAGGGGAGTACAGAAGCAACCTCAAAAGATTCTAAGTTGTATGCAGAGATGAGGCATATTTCCAATAAAGATGTGTCTTTGGTAGCTAGCAGGAGCCATGCCCAGAACACCTTGAACTTGGCCTTAGCTACCAAAAACAAAGCCACTGAACTGAAAGTGAACTTGGAAGATATTCCCATTCCTGACATGATCCATTTGCACAAAGAGACTCGAGATGTCATTTATAATAAATTACTGAAAGATGCCTTAGAGCTGTCCAAATTGCAAGTCAATAAGAGTAAGGTTCAAAATCAGCTTAGACTAGAAAAGGTGGAAAATAAGGCCCACAATGCACAAATCAAAAAGCTGCAGAATGCATTATTGGCCACTGAAATCCAGGAAGACAAGAGGGATAGTATACAAACGTTGTTGGATGAGAAAGACAATGATATTTAAACATTGAAGAAGAAATTAAAGATCCCTTCCACCCAGCTGGTAGAGGCATCTAAGCTGACAGAGCTATAAGAGAAAAGGAAAAATTTGCAGAATGAACTAACAGACTGTAAGGCCAAATTACTAAAATTTGAAGAGAAACAAAAGCAGTGGCTGAGTGACATGGCTCTTATGGTGGAGAGTGAAAAGAAGTGGAAAGCTAAGTCTGAGGATTTGGAGGGGAAATTGCAGGAAAAGAGCAAAGAATTAGAGAGTATGGCCACCTCCTCTTCCATTGAAGCTGTAGATTTCTCCATTGTTCAAGCAATGGCACAGGCAAGTCTGAGGGATTTAGAGCTAGAAAGGTTGCAGAAGAAAAACAAAGATCTAGAAAGTAGAGTTTCAAAAGAAGAGCAGGAGAGGAATACCTGGGAAGCTAAGTACCTAGGGCTACAGGTTAAGTATGATGAATTAATAAAACAGGTTACAGGTCGAGCTTCACTGCAAGAAGCAAAGCAGGTTATCTGGGATGACATCATTGCTGAAGCAGACAAATTAAGGCCCTACCTTGACTTTGTCCTAGACAAGGAAGCTGTAATTAAGCTAGCCAAGCAAAGTGTAGCAACAGCGAATGAAAAATTGAATAAGAAGCCTGTGGAATGCACTGAGAATGCCATAGAATTCTTGAATGGCTTGACTGAGGTTGAATTGAAAGAAACAAGCATAAAGGACAGATTGTCCACCATCATTTGGGCCAAGAGGGTAATAAATAAACATCAGCAGGTAAAAATTATCCAGGCCAAGATTGATGTCATGGCACACCAAGTGAAATACTTCAAGGATATGTTTGACCCATTGTTCAAGAAAGGATTGCCTCTCTTTTGGGAAGAAGATGGCACCATGCTAGCTCAAAAACAGTATCAGGATAAGTTGGTGGGATGCAGGCTGGATTACACAGACTTTGCAGGCATGACCCAACCGCTGTCTGGAAAAACAGTGGTGGATAAATTGACAAGGGAATTTGAATTGGTCATGGTTTTCAAGGAAGCATGTACACACCTTCAAAACTATTCATACAGAGACCATACTGAACTGTGGGTGTTGCTGAAGGAATTTGCCACATCAGAATTGCCAGCTGCCGACCAACGGAAGCTCGTGGAGAAGTATGGGAAAGAAAAACTAACATTGCATGCATGAAGATTCGAGGATCATGAAGATTTGCAGCTTGAGAAAGTAGTTACCAAGGATTTTGATTTATTTACCAGAGTTTGTTATTAGCTAGTAAATGCTCGAGGGCACTTGTAAAGGTTGTTAAGCCTATTTGTCATCATTTGTTGTTTCTATTGTAACTAACTCTCAGAGAGGATGAACCTGTTTGTATAGGTGTCATCAATTTTTGTAACAACTTTCTGTTTTGAAAGCTAGGTTAGAATATTTCGAGCTCGAGAAATGGGGTTATCACCTCCGATATATATTCATATGTAATGGAGAGTAAAAGGTTGTTGGTTGGAATCTGTGAGACCTTGTGTTGTGTAAATTTGAGATACTTCTTTAATAAAATTGGCAGAGCCGAGCAAGTGATTTGAAGCAGAGATTCTTGTGTTATTTGGTTTACAGTTTGTACCTCCTTTTCTTCATGTAAATGTTTCCCTGTTGTCTATGCCATATTTTTTTCTTTTCATGTTTGGATAAGTGTATATTGAGGCAAAATTCATATGTTTATGCTCTGTTTCTTTGATTCCAAGCATCCACAAACCCTTTTTCTACTAAAGTTAATGCATAATTCATCTTATAATGCTCTGTGTTAATGGATTGTTCTTATTTTCTTCCCTATCACCAAACAAACAGCTTTCTTACTGTAAATGAGTAGCTACCCTGCCTCTGTTAAGAATACTTATATCTTAAGTAGTTTGACTCCATTGCCCAATGAAGGTTTGCCTTGCCCCAACCAAACTACAATCTGATCTTGATTTTAATCCATATATCTGGCCTTGATAAACAAACATTTAGAGATCCCTCTCTGGAAAGATAGAGGCCAGCTCTCTTTCCTAAAGCTTGGGTTTGTGTGTTACCTTGAAGAGACCTTTCCACAACCTTAGGGTCAATTTGAGTGCTAACAACACTTATAAAGCAAGAGGAGTCCAAATCGAAATCAAAGTCGATTGGCTTAAGATAGGGTTGGGATCCTAAAGCCTTTTTCAAAACCCTCACTTTTGAAGGAATTTGTGAGGCATATCAAGGCCCTAAAAAATGAAGATGGAAAAATCATTAACCAAGTGAGCATTGAAAATAATTTATTATCATTACAATTAGGTTTTTCAATTAATGGAGAAAAGAAAGGTGGCCATGCAAACATTTATTGACGTAGTCTCAAAATTGTTGACACAAGATCAATAGCAGGTGTGTGATCACGCATTGGCATTGCATGAATTAATAGATTCCGTTAAAGAGATCATAAATGATAAATTTATTAGACAAGAGAATGTTCTATGTGAATTTTGCAAGGTCACCGATAATACTATGGGCCTAACATTCTCCAAGGATACAAAGAGGTTGTTTGGGGTAGTGTGCTTGGAAATGGTATCAACAAATCTCTAATCAAGTTCATTTCTATAAAATCATGGAAGAGAGAGAGAAACATGGTATCAAACACACAAATTTGTACATGAGATCCACCCGAGAAACCCTTAACTAGGAAAACCAACCACAAAGATTATATTCATTAAAGTTGCCTAATTTGGCCAAGCCAACCAAAGAACAGGCTACTCGAGGCTCTTTACAATGGAGTATACCAAGCCATTGAATAGGCTTTATCATAAGTGAAAACAATGGACATGTAAACCGCCAATGGTAAAACCCATCACTAACCTAATCAATGGTAATCTAAACTACTTTTAACAAGGTCAAGATTAACCTAGCATCCCCCTCTTTAAACTTGACTTGGAGCAAACACCAAACCCCCTCAAAGTTTATAAACAAGTATTTGGGATTACATGTCCCCCTTAATTAGATCAACTAGTTCTATGTCTAGACCTTAAATCAATGAACCACCAACTTAGAGATATGCATCTCAAAAATGATCATACAATCATGTCCATTTACATATGACTCTTTATGTTTTCCATCCCATTGGTCCTTGTATGCGTTTTCCAGTGCTCCAAGAAAAAGTCATATATATATATATATATATATATATATATATATATATATATATATATATATATATGCTTCCACCAATGCTCCAAAGAAAAAATAACAACTATGGCTGAGAAAGAAGAAAGAAAACAAAAACATGTGTATATACTAGTGCAACTGCCAACAACTTCTCACAAATTATTCACCCATCCATTAAAGCACAATCGCTAATGACCACATGCCTCTTTTCTTTTATCACGCTTCCTTCAAGGCATCCTGGAGCCATCAGAACAAACATCTGCATCAAAACAATGACAATGAACACAAAAACCGAGCATACAATAGCTCTTGAAGCACCAAACAAAATCAAGTTGCTCAGCAACGGATTGAGCCAATCCAAACATCTGAGCAATGTATTGTTGCACCCTAGTACATTTAGTTGCATGCAAATCACGTAGTTTTCCTCTTCACATGATTTTCTTATGATCCAACCACCCTTGCATTGGACCTGATTGCCATCATTTCTTGATATCGTAATCACAGGGATCCCTCCTCCAAGGCACAATGTAGCTCTTTCTTCCATTTCCTCCTTCGTTTCTACTACTTTTGTCATTTCTATAATGATCTCCAATCACAGGTCCCTAGCCACCATAGTTCCATAGCTATCTCTGACTATGTCAAGCTTAATGTTGTAATTACTGATCACTAAAAAAATTCACCTCATCCAATGGTTTTTCTCATCATGATCACCTAGCAGAAGCACGACAACCACTTCAAACATCTCCACACAATAATTGCCATGACCTCCATGCCCATTAATGTGTACAAGAAAGAATTGGATGTCTTCCGATTCAACTACTCAACAATCTCAATGTCTTAATCCCACATATTTTTTGTCATCCCATTAATGTTGCAATTGCACTTCCATATGCACTTTAATGGATGCAAGACAAGCAAAACTCTCTAAATGCAAATTTGGTTACTTAACAAATCATGTGCACACAACACCTGATCTCTAATCTAGATGGATGGATCCTAGCCCACAACAAGTCACTCCATCATTTGAAGAAAGCAAAATACATGACAAGATGCCATCAACAATTGCAATGTTATTCTACTCCAAATAATAGACTCCTACTCACAAATTGTGCTACATAGTTAATACATGCAAGTACCACAACACAACATTCACCATGGGAAGCACTCCCACTATATGTTGCAATTTCACCATACAGCTTATCATGTCAATGCATGGAAAACACAACTTTTTCCTCCAACATGACTACTTGCAACAAATTTATGCAACAAGCAAATTGATCATAGCCAACAATAGATCCATCATATTTTGATGAATCCCGAGTACTCTCTCCAAACACAGAGCCAAAGCATAAATCAAATACATCTACAACCACCAGTAATTATCGCCTCACATTAGAGAGTTTAGGTTAATTAGCTCTAATACCATATGTAAAATTATGGGAGAGCGAGAAACATAATAATCACAGACACATAAATCTATACAAAAGATTTACCGTAGAAACCCTTAACCAAAAAACCCAACAACAAAAATATATCTTCATTAACCTTGGTCAATCTGACCAAGCCACCCAAAAGAACAAGCCACTTGAGGCACTTTACAATGGAATACAACAACCCTTGGAATAGGCTTTATATAAGTAAATACCATGGGTGCATACACCACCAATGGTAACCCATCACTGGCCTAATCAAAGTTTATATAATCCACTCTCCTAACAATTCCAAGTTGAGAGGCCTAGAGATTATTGGACACAAGAAGCCAATAACTCTTATGAATATCTCATACAAAATTCTATCAAAAGAATTAGCCGTATAGGTTGAGCACACCATGCCAAAAATCATCAAGCCAAAGCAGACAAGTAATTAGAGGTCGATAAATTTTAAATAATGCCATTATAGTCCGGGAAGGTATGAAATGTGATTAGAGCTCAAGCTCGTTTCATCAAGATTGAGTGGCCCTTCATTCTTGGCATGTTGATGGTGCTTGGATTTGGCCCTTTGTTTATTAAACGATTGATGTCCTATTTTCTAAAGCAGCAACCTGCATTGTTATTACCCAAGATAAATATAAGGAAATAGGACTCTTCTGCCCCATCTGTCATCATTTCCCTCTATATCTAACCTTATATGCGATGGTTGTTAAAGTCCTCAACCAGCTCATCCAGCATAGAATGTCTAAAGGGCTATCCAAGGCATTCCCCTTCCTACGCCTAGTGATGAACATCAACATGTATAAATAGATGCTTTGTAGATGATTATTTCCTTGCTATCCTCAAAGAGACCCGGTTCACTAACACTATCATGCACTACTTGCAAATTTTCTAAGCCTTGAGATTGAAATTGCAATGGGCCAATACTCAGTGTTACCATTAGAGCCAACATAACATGGCTAGAGTGTGGGAAAACGTTCAAATTCAATGGAATTCATTTCACTAGATCTCTCAAAAGAAGTTAAAGGAAGCAATGGTGTTAAGAGTATAAAAAAAAATTAACAAACATATTTTGTAAACCCCATAGGAAAAATTTAAATATGTACAAAGCTGCTTGGAGTCATTCATGTATACTACTCTTCATGTTGAGTACCTTTAGTGCATCCCTATGCTATTTTAAAAAATTGCTCATAAATTTATTGTGGGCTAAGTCTAATGGGGAAAAGGATTCCATAGGGGGTTAGTTGGAGCTCTATTGCACCACCATAGACAAAGAAGGTATGTGTATTCCAACCACCCAAACATAAGCCTAAGTGTTGCTTTCCAAATGGGTCACTAGAGCAATTGAAGGCAAGGAAAACTAGAAGTGCCCATCATTGCATTATCCCCATGGTCAAAAGATCTAGAGAAAACTTAAATCTCCCAACATTACTGACCACTTCAACACCTGTCCATATAGTGAGAACATTTTTTGCCAAAACCATCTAGAAGGCCCAAGAAAACATAAGGGCATGCTAGTGTGGAAACATGACTCACTTAGATCTGGGCTCTCCTTCAATGACCATTGTCCTTAGTTATTTTCTAGGAAGGGAAACCTCTCGCATACAACCCCTAGGTTCAATGAAGATGTTCAACAAAGGTATCAAGGATGCCTGGGCTAGGTAATGAAGCACTATAAGACCCTAAAATATATATATATGCAAGCTTGGGAATCCATTTAAGATTGTCGTTGAAAAGATCTGGTAATTGATACTCGATAACCTCTTTCTCAAGCTTCCCAAGGCCCCAAGCATAGTGGAGACACTAGAGATAGAACCAAAGAAAAGGTTTTATAAGTACAAGTGTTCAAAGGGATAAGTGGTTGTCAAATAAACATTATGAAGGCCAAACTCAAAAATGTTTGGAGAATCAAACGTCAACAAAGGACCTAGCTTTATCATTAAAAATCCATATGATATGGCAACCTTTTTTTGTGGTCTCTACTACATGGGAGTATACACATAGGGAAACACTTGTCGTATGTGGGAGTGGAGCCATCTAATCTAATTGCAAACTTCCCTCTCATTGTCAAAATATGACGATACAAAAAGTTACAGTGCCATCCATCTAGAAATCTGATCAATTTTTTTACGATCTAGCTCGATTTAGAATTGGGTAATAGCCCTAAGGGCATTGTTCCACCATACATGGATCTTAGATCATGGTAGAGTTTGTGGATGTCGAAAATTCATGTTGATTTTTTATTAGATTTATGGTCGGAAATAGGGTCTAATTCTCGCTACATCATCATATGAGAATGCACTCAGGCCAATTGGCCCTAGTTTGTGGTCACTATAATACAACCGTATTTTTTTTAATCTAATTTGAATTTTTAACATTAAAAGTTGAACCTAGACCCCATTGCAGAGTGTTTGGTGATGCATTGAAGCCCATAGGACCCCACACAAATAAAGTAGATATTGATGTTAGACATAACAAGTTTGCAGCATTTCATCAATTTGTGAAACATGCATATTTTCTCTCCTACGACCCCTGAGTTGGGCATTGTAGGATTGTGAAAACAAAATATATGAATTGAACTTTGGCAAAGAAGAATCAAGAAAATCAATAGGGAACATGCACTACTATTGAGGTTTAGCTACCCTATTACTAAATAGGGCTCAACATAATTAGTGTATTATGTGGGTTGGCCAAGGTTGTTCAATTCGACACGTAGGCCAAAACTGGTCATGTTTGACTCTTCGACCAAAACATATTGTGTTGAGTAAAGTCTAGTGACTTCGATGATGAGGTTGCAAAGAATGCTCTGCCTCAAGGAATCAACTATGTTGATTTTTCAATTTCATTTTTGAAAGGGCCATCAAGGAAAAAATTTAATGCACTTGGTTTAAGACTAATGCATTCTTAATGAAAATGATCATTTTTTTATGTTGAATGTTGAAAGTCCATTGTCGGCTGATAAATGCTGGAATGATTTGAAATTTTGAATGCTCTATAGCAATCATCTGAAAATGAATGATTTGCATCTATCATCATAGATTGACATAAATTTTAATGATGTTTTTTTCAATTTTCTGACAATTTTATGGATGTATCCCAGGCATGCCCCTGTCCCCTATTTCAAAGACTGTCATGCCTGAACCCCTATTCGAACTATGGCAATGAGCGAGAAGCTCGATCCTTGGTATTGGAACACCAATACTAGTATATACTATATAACCAACACTCAACGTAAGTGGCTCCAAGGCACACTATGTTAGCCATCATGTGCCAATAGAATTGCAATGCTAGGGGTAGAATCATCTAGCAAGCTACCTAAACATGAGAGGTAGTAACAATTGTTAAGCAATGTGGATCATAAGATGGGATATCATGTGGAAAGTTTATTTTTCCTACTGATGAACATGGAAAACGTTGGAACAGCAATGCTGAATGAGCCTTAATGCTAGGGGCTGTGCCAGATTGTTGAAATCTTTACTAATATATGGATGTGAAAGAATAGACAATATAATTAATATATCACATTAAAACAGAGGCTGTGCCAAATTGTTCAAATCTGTGTCACTAATATATGGATGTGAAAGCATACACAATATAATTAATATATCACATTAAAACAGACATCATACACTATGGATGTGAAAGCATACACAATACAAATCATATATCACACATTAAAACAAACATCATACAATAGATGCCACATCATTTCAAACCATGACTGCACCCATAGCTATGGTGGTTGAGACAGGAAAAACTTAGGTTTATCGCTAAAACATAGATTAAAAAGCATGCGTAATGCAAGACATTAGATGTTCATGAAGCTAAACAATAACCACCAGGCAACTCAATAATTCAAGCTGTGATTACTTAGTGTTGAGAGGAATACATCCATCCTTGTATATGATGATTAAGGAAAAACTTAGGTTTATCACTAAAATGTAGATTACAAAGCAATGTGTAATGCAAGATATTAGATGTTCATGAAGCTAAACAATAACCACCAGGCAACTCAATATTTCAAGCTGTGATTACTAAGTGTTGAGAGCAATACATCCATCCTTGTATATGATGATTAACTATTGGAAAATAAATTATGGTATAGAAGACACCCACCCAGCTTAACAGAAGCTCGAGTTTCAAGCTGCATAAATACGAACTTGAAAAGTCTCATTTTCTAGTGACTTGGGCCAATCTGACAAATTGGTGTAAGCATCAACATGCTTGGAATCGAACGTGGGCCAGTGGAGGTAAACTCCTACTACTGGTTTACAACTGGAACACGGCATAATCAAGTGGCTTTATTGCTTAGATAGTAATGCAGATATGCCCATTGCAGAATGAGCCTCTTAATAAGAGGACGAAACTTATGGGAATAGACAGAAGGAAGTTTTCCATGTAAAATATTGCAAGGTAAATGGAAACAATCTAGTATCCATCTTATTTTCATGAGTTCTCTATTAAGCTCACTTTAATGAAACGTCTTGCACTTCAAAACGTTTTACTAAAACTTCAAAGATTCTAATACAAGTACTGGGATTTGAATAGGTTTACCCCATTTGCCTTGCTTATTTGTTTACCCTGGAAATTATCATCTCCCTGGAACAGATTTTTAAAAAATCAAAGCAGCACTGGTGTTTTATCTTTCATGCAATATTCAGGAATTTTACAACAGCCTTGCAAGTATATGATCCAATACTTGAAAATACAGGATCAAATTTCCAGTCACTCTTTGCAAACTAAAACGATACCAATAAGATTAAATGCCACTGATCAATAATTAACAACCCCCTAACTTCTATCCTGCAAAATATTTGAGCACAGTTGAGCACTTTTGTGATGCAACAGGAAAATGCAGTGCTTGTGGAGGTAAATATAAAAAATGTGATATTTAAAGATAACTAAGCAGTAGCAAAATTTCATTTGCTTTCTGCTATTTTTGGGAAACCGATGGCTTTCCTCCACAGGAATAGGTAACAATTAACTCAAATAATGCAATGTGAATGCAGATCCAACTGCTGAATTTTTTTAGAATAATAAGTCAGAGGATTATACAGCATTGTTCAAAAATTGAGAACGCAATTTCTAAAATGAAAAACCATGGAGCTCAATTGAACGCCTTCACAGAAAAATAGTAATTATGGCAGAAACTTATACAAAGTGTGATATTTGAATTAAATATGCAGCAGCAAACATTCCACAACTTTTCTTGCAGAGTAGCTAATTCAAACAGTTCAATATGACTCTCCCAATTATTAACAACTTTTTTCAGACAGACTGAAGTCTGATACCTGTAAGCCTTTACAGAATTGTTCAATAACCAATTATTGACAGCCACCAGCTTTCTATAACAAAAATCATCTGAGTGCAGTTGAGCCCATTCAATTAACAGTAGGAAAATCAGCACTTATGAAAGAAAATATACAAAATGTGACATTTCGAGATAAGCAGGAAGCAGAAAATTTCAATCTGCTTTCCACTACATTTTTCAGACCAGGATTGCTTTCTGGACCCCTTTAGGGATGTAAAGCAGCTAACTCAAATGATGCAATACGACTGCAAAGCCAAATAAATGCTTTGAGAATAAGGTGTAGAAGCACCCCATATAGCAGATTACAGTAATATATTTTACAAATCATATGGATGCTTAGGTAAAATCCACCAATAATGGCTATCCCAGGAGGGTATTCATTTACATTATAAATTACATAAGTTATCTCTGCCTTCATAAAGAATAGACCACCAAAAATGGCACCTGGATATTCTACTTGGAATTTCCATTCTGGGGATTCCAAAAGAAAGAGAGAAATAAAAAAACTTATTTTCTGCTATAAGCAGTACAGGAATCTAATTTCCTTCTACCAGATTCCTGATAAAAGCCTTGCAATTGCAATCTAATTCATCACACATTGCTTTCCATTTGATAGCCCACAAAAGCCTTGCCTCTCAAATGATTGTACCCATAGAGCTCATGGTACCAAATTCATGCATACAGATATCCTAGCACTTGAAGTTGACATATACATGATATCCAAGCCTTGCACTCCAACATTTGGAGTCAGATCCACTATTTTGGAACTCTACTGGGCACTTATGCCACACTTCTAACATTATATTAATGCATAAAGATTACATACAAGAAGAACATCCATTTGTAATACTACAACAAATCAGTACAATGGAGGCAATGATAATTAAGGACCTTCTCAACAAGACTACCAGTTTCAGGAACTAGCTTTGAAGTCACATTATTCCAAAAATGTAGAGCGAAGGATCCATTCAAAATCCTCATGAAAAGCACTTCTTGCATTTCTCTATCGTATTGGTTGTCAGGGGCTGTGAAGTAGCTGCACACCAGTCAACAAGTTCAAAATACTCTCACTACAAACAATATTGCAAAGAAAATAAAAATAGAGAGAATAAATCTTGCTTGTGATCGCATACAATTCAAAGACTTAAGATTTGTTACTGTAGCAGCACAGGCAAATGACACTTTCAAATTCCATGGCCGGTGACCAAGTAGGATATTATATGGTTGAATTAGACTAAACCTATAATGCTGTACTGGATAATATACTGATCTTGTAAGTTTCGCGTTCATCTGTATGATAAAGACAACCTTAGATTCAAATGAAAAAAAAGTAAACAGCATTAGTATTCATTAGGAAAACCAAGACCATTTCCCAAAAATCAAAAAATTCAATCCAGCAGAAATGCCATAATGGCACTTTGTAACTTGTAAGAAATCTTAAATTATGAGGGGAGACAGGTGCGGGAGGGATCATCTTTGACCCTGGAGGAAGAAAGATTAAATCCTTTGCATGGGGTCTGGGCAAGAGGACGAACAATCAGGCAGAATGGGCAGCGTTAATGCAAGGTATGGAAACAATGTCAGAGTTAAACATCGAAACTTCCATGCTATTGGTGACTCGTGGATTGTCATCCAATCGATGCAAAGCATTCAAACAAGCAAAGGGAAGGAGGTGGGGAAGGTCAAAAAAAGAATTTTGGCTTTCCTTCCAGACATTTCAAAAATCAATTTTTTTCATGTAAAACACCGGAACAACGAAGAAGCAGATAGACTTTCCAACATTGGATCTTAGCTCAGGCAAGGGGAATTGTTGATTAATAACTCAAGGCCCATTGTTAAATGGACAAACTGTTTTGAACCATAGCCCTTTTGCTCCACTTCTCCATGCCTTGTTGTATGTGGAGATGGGATGGAGGCAGCATCCGTAATTTTGGCTTAATAAAGGATATGACAGATGGCCCGCAGTGGTGGTGGGTGGGGGTGAGCATTGCATGCTCCTGCCAGTTTACATTTATTATCCCTTCCCCTGCTCGAAAAAATAGTTTGGGCTCCTGCGCAATAGTTAAATGCCCGCATATGGAGGATCCCTCGCACGCGTCTGAACCTGCTTATTTAGGTAGCGTCCAGACTCTTCTTTGCTTTTTGAATGTCTCCGGGAGAATTAACAGAAGAGCTGGGTCTGAAAGCCAAGAGGACTTTATGTCTGAAGGAATTGACAGTGCAATGGAGAAAACCACTGACGTGCCCCCTTGTGAGGAGGAAAATGCCATGGAGAAGGTTTTGGAAGAGATTTGGGACTTGAAAAATGTTATGGTAGACTACAGAAAGATGCTGAGATGCGTTCTTAAGGTTTCAAAAGCGGTTCTGGAAAAACAAAGGAGAATTTCTGTGGATATAACATGTATTGACTCTTGTGTGGATGACATTGAAGGAGGGTATCGGGTTCAAGCTGGTGAGGTCGAGGACATCAAGCATGGCTTGCAGGAGATGGAAACATTGGAAAGGACGCTGAGTTCCAGGCACTAGGAAATGCGTCTGGTTGTTGACTTGAAGAACTTTCTCCGGGAGCAGAAAATGAATGCAAACGAAAGGAATGAGGTCCGTTTTGTTCGGCTGAAGGACATATTGGAGGAAATGCATGCTGATATTAATGGGCTGTATAGAGGGAATAGTAGACACTCCCATGAACAGGCAGAGGCCTCACCAATGGATGAAGTTTCCACAGTCCAGCCGGCTGCAGAAGAAGACCCAATTCAGGAATGAAGCCCCTTATCTCTGTTTCAGTTTTTTGATATGTTTTTTGTTGATATATATGTGGAGAGTTTATTAGAGTTTACACGGTTAGAGGAAGTAGAATAATTTCTGGAAAATAATCTAATTTTGTATATCAGACTGAGCAAACTGGGGCCAAGAAGTGTATGGAATTATCCTGCTCAGACATCTTTTGTGAACTCCCTTTTGTAGCCCTGGGGGCGATTTGTAAATTCTTTTTTAATATATAAATACTATTTCTCGTTCTTGTTAAAAAAAAAAAATCTTAAATTATGGCCTTCTTTGAAAAAGTAGTCGGAGCAAGCAATCAAGAATTGTTGTGCGGACAAACACCAAAAAAGATTACAATTCCAGAAGAACAGTTTTCCAGCTCTTTTCTTCATGGGTCTTTTTTAAGAAAATGTTGAACCGTCTGGTTATGTAACACTCAGACAAAATCCAAGTTTCCATTGAATAGCTTCATAAGTATCCTGCTCCTTTAGTTACCTAATATATCTTCATATGTATTCTGCTACCAGAAACATATACATCAATTGAGACACTCACTCCTCAAGTGAGTTAGAGCTAATGATATTACCATTTTATACATTTATCTTCTGTAACGTGTTTCCACTCCCAGTTATGCATATGTTCCCTACTTAAATATTCTCGTAGGAAAGATGCTGTTACTATGCTAAAATTTTGCCATTTTTTATCAAACAGATGATTTCATTGCATAAGCTTCCATCAAAAAATTCTATATTTCCTGTGCCCATAGGGTTCTAACCTTGAAATTTCTAAATTGTAACTTAACAAGTCTACTACATGTTTGCATTGTATTTTTAGAGGCTTTCTATTTCATTCCTACTTAACAGAAGTTTCAACAATCTAAGATGCATGAAGAGTAACTTTCCTCAAATCCCTGCTGGAATTCACTCGAATACCATCTAAAAGGTAGGGAGAAAGGCATACTGATTCAATAGTAATATGTAAGTTATATAATCATATATATAACTTTCCAGCTTTTATACAGCTTTCTTACAGTGCTTCTGCTGTAGATTTTCATTTGCATTTGTTTATAATATTTATTGCACACATGATCAGATCTCAAGAAAACGTATTGCATGTTTCTCAGGCAGATATATTTTTGTCAACATGGATCCTTTTCTATCTATGATCAAGTGGCTTTGTTCTTCCTCATGTCTGGCTTTGGCAAGCCTAAAATTTGTTGAAGCATTGCCTGCTGTAATGATCAAATTTGCAATAAAGAAAAGAAGACAGAACATATGACTTGATTAAATAAATGACAACAGAATGGTAGCCAGAAAGCGAAAAAAAACTTCTTGCAATCCAATTATAATGAGAACACTGAAAAAAAATCCCCAAACAAGTGCTGTGTGCAAGAAGATGGTTCCGGAAATATACACACCTATCTTCTTTACTTTCAAAATTATCATCCTTATATCTCATTTGAAGATGGAAACATTTATCAAAAAATTAATTTGCAAACACTAGAGCACAATAATCATACCTTTTGATATTGTGGAAGCTTAAAGGAAAGAAGGCCCAATGGGGTTGCATTTTAAAGGTCTTATTCACCCAATTTTTACCATTTTTTTCAATGGATTTTTTTGCTACCCGAGTCAGAAGCTCAGCACCATTCCACCTTAACAAAGTATCATCATATGTGGCAGTGAATTCTGTAAGACAGTCCAGTATAAAGGAGCTGCAATAATAGGAATTAGATATTGCATTAAATTGGAGGGGAAAAATTAAAAGTCAATATTAACGTCTATGTAGACCACTTGAGAATACCCAGATCTAAAACATATTCTCCATGACAATGATGCTTAATTGAGCAGAATTGAAAATATTTCTATCACTGAGTAGAACATTGACGATAACTCTTTTGCCTATTGTCTGATATGCAATACAAGCAAAGAATTTTATGATTGAATCATTTTGACAAAAATTTCTCCATGGACACAATGAAGCAGACTATCCATCATTAGTACCTTCTAGATACTCAAAAACAAAAATGCACATGATATCTTTGCCTAAAGCAACTGAATTTAGATCACCCGATTTTGTTATATTCTAGAGATGGTTGCATCAAAAAATTCAGAATATCACTCATTACAATGGTCATAAATATGCCAAAAGTATGCTCATTCCAGACCTTGTTTAATGGCTATGTACTATCCAGCGGTATAGGATCTTATTGCCATTGCTTCATACCATCAAACTGCTGGAAAGAAAATATGAACAGGTCCACTTGAACAATAAGCCTAATATGCTCAAAGGAATACTCAAAATGCCTAAGCATTTTGGAGTGGTAACAGGGCCAACCATTGCTTCACCAGTAAACCAATCGTGCACAACACTGTGCCTTGGCTCCACACAATCTACACAAGCATGAGCTTTGGTTTTGCCAATTGGCCAGCTTGAATAGCCATGGTCTTACACAAGCCAACTACATAGATCTTTGCAGATACATTGGGAGAAATGAATGTGCTCTTAGGCCTACCCATGCTTTTTCTGCTCATGTTGTATCTGTTGCATAAGCATGCATGCATGTTGATATGGCAAATTGTCTGTTTGGATTCTTGCCAAAGGTAAATTCACCAATTACGAGGCTAAATTTTGTAATTTCAACATTACCCAATGTTACCCCTCTGCATGAGGATTTCTGATCCAGATTGAAGACCCTTCCCACACAGCCTGCTTTGGAGTATGATGGCTTTGAGTCGTCTCCTGCTATTTGTTTACACATTTATCAGTGATTATTATTCAATTGGCATTTTCTTCATGCATGATAGACAGATACAGGATTACAGGATTGAGTTTTATGGCTTACTGAGGGGCATTTTGTTTGTGCACACACTCTTCTCAACAATTCCCTTGTGACAGTTTATCTGTTGACCACTTGGGTGGGTGCTGAAATGTCTTGAGGAGGGTTGTCCATTTGCGTATTTTTTTCTTATTGTTATGCCTCTAGAGCACCTCACCATGGATATCAATGCCTTCATTGGCTTATTGGAGAAGCACCTTGCTTGGATGCTACTTTTCTACTTCATTGATGTATTATTCATGGTGTTTGCTTAATTTGATGGAGCACTCTCTCTTGTGCACATGTTCCTAGGATAATGGAGATTTATGTGGTTAGTTTGATGATGTGGCATGTGATTTGGGCTTGGTAGTGAGGAAAAATGACAAAATTACAAACTTTCTCTTTCAGACATTTTGTCAAACATTTAGCAGCTGTAGGTTTTAATTATAAAGATTACTTGCAGACTTTAATGAATTAAAACACTCATGCTAAAATCTTCATCCACCTAATTTCTGAACATTAACACTTTACAGTCAATTTTAGTCAACCTTGACCAGGGCAAAACCCAAAACTTGGGAAAACCCTAGAGAGAGAATTTATTAAGAGCACTGAGATTTATTACAACCTTTTTCCTTCTTGAGAGAAACAGAAAGCGAACTGACCAGACTTAGCAAACATTGTTAGAGATAGTGGTATCTTGGGATGTCCTCCATGATTCAGAGGCCTTGCATGGAGGTACATCAGCAGTTTAGGCATCAGGATGGAGTAGAGGGTGAGATGCACGTCATGAATCCATTGGCGGATGCATGCGGACCTTCCGGGGTGTTTTGCCTCATGCATGCATGAGTTTTGCATGTACAGCTGTTAATTAAAAGATGCATGCAAAAGTGACTTTTTGCATGCACGGATATTAGGTTTTTGGTAAACCTAATTGATAAGTGAGATGATATAAGGAGGCAGGAGGTCCCCAGATGAGGTTGCTCAGTTGGCTTATCAGAGAGAGATCAGTCAAAGTGAGAAGGGCGCATTGTGCATGCAGAGGGCGACTTTATGAGAGAGAGAGGAGCTTCTGCAGTAGGGAGAGTGAGGTAATCTGAGATGGATCAGACCTCACTTGATCAGAGGCACTTGGTTCCCAATTATTGAGGAGTCGAGGACAGAGAGAGTTCATCAGTGTGGTTTCTGCAGAGATTGAGGAGGGAGACTTCCAGAGGAGAGAGGGGCGCATTACCAGAGGAGAGGGGAGCTTGTCCTGGATCTGATTGACCGATTGAGCAGCTGATACTTTCGGAGTATCCTTGCCTCAGTTTTTGAGGAAGGACTGTGACAATCAGAGCTAGGATCTGTTGAGATCTGATTCTGTACGAGCATCTAACATCTTGAGGGAGGGCGCACTTTTCCATGCAAAGGAGGGGCACATTCATCAGATCTAGCAGTTGGCCTTCTTCTTTGGCTGAGCAGATCAGAGCAGTGTTGTGAGAGAGATAGTACCGACAAATAGTTACCTCCAGACAGATCCAAATCCAGTTGACAGTTAGGGCACATTTCCTTTGTGCATGCATCAGCTTGTTGCATGCAGATCTAGGGTTTTGACCCTGTCAGGTTCGGTTGTTCCTTATGAGGTATCTTATATGTACTTGTATTCTACTTACTTTGCTCTAGGCTCGAGATAGAAGAAAGCCCCACAGATAGTTGGTTTTCCCCGTTTGGGGTTTCCAAGGTACATCCTAAGTTGTGTGATTGTTGTGCTTTATTGTTGAAGTGTTAAGAGAACTGTTGTGTTTGTATCTTAAGTCATTATAGCATTTTTTATTTATGGAGACTCAAACCGCTTGAGTTATCAGGGCATCCAGGGGGAGTAGTGATCTCTAGATAAATTAAAAAACACTATTGTACCTTTTCTTTTGTAGCAGTACATCTCGAATTCTGTGCAGTACAACCCCCTCACACGTGCCAAATAGTATGTTGTTGTACGCTCTAATTCAGACTGAATTAAATGCTCAGAATACTTTGAAATTCGTGCCAAACTGATTTGAACTTCACACACATGCCAGAATTAATTGCTATACAGTACTGTCAATTTTTCCTTGGAATGCATGTCACTGTAACAGCCATTTAATGTTGTACGATCTAAACATTTATTGTTGTCAGTCTTTCTTGGAAATCGTGCAAGGATTCTTCTCTAGCATTATTGGAAATCGAGCCACCACTTTGTCTTGGGAATTGTGCCCTTTCTCTCATTGCTAGAACTGCTCTTTTCTCCAGTTCTCCCTCTCTTCTTCTGCTTGTGTGTTTTTCTCTTTGTCCCTTCACTTCTTTTTATACTTCATTTCCTAATAACTAACCCTAACTACCACTTCAATGGCTAGGATCAATTTCTTAGATCAAGGGTTCTCATTAAATGCATTTTTAAATAATAAAAGACAATAATTAAATGCACAACTTAAATGGGACCCATAACTTAAATAAAGTACAATCTTTTATTTATTTACATAAAGCCACTTTGTACATAAATAAATAAATCACTAGGAACATGACTTTGTCCCCCCCATGACTAACACACCCAAAAAATATGAGGAAGGACATCCAGAGTTAAATTTCAACAGGTAGAGGAGCGCCTTAGAGGGAATTGATATTTTGGTGTTGATTTGGCATTCTCCTATTGGTTGACCTATTGAGGAGGTGGAGCGCTCCCCTTCTTGTCATCTTTCCAATATTTGGAGACACGGGGATCTTATATTGCACATTGTTCTAGGTTGCTCCACCTTGGCACCCCTGGTTTTGTCACTTGTTGATGGTATATGCACATTGGTTCATGGAATATTTCATGGTTTGCGGAGGCATTGGGGTTTTCTTAGGAGGATGTGCCACCCCTCATGCACTCTTCACTAGGTCACACTCTCCACTGAGCATTTGACTTGAGACGTGGGGCCTTTATCCACACTTTGCTAGAACACGCACCTTATTTCATGGAGTTGGTTGATGATTTAGAGTTATGTACACATGGATCTACACCCTTGCACGTGATTTGAGGATTCCTTGGTACAAGAAGGTGGCTATAACAGCTATACCCACCTGTGGCACACATTCCCATGAGTTAGTCGGCATCTTGGAGAAAATGCTTTGGAGTTTTTTGCTATTTTGAGCATGAGGTTGTTATTTGATGATGATCTAGTTTCCCTTCCATTGGAGCGCTCCCTCATTGTGGGCATTTTAGCACTTGTTTTAATCTATGATGGAGGACCATACCCTTAGATGGTGCCACATGTGCCACCTTGAGGGTTTTTAGCTTGATCAAATCTACCTGAATGTTGGAAGCATCTTATGCATGGTGTTGAGAAGTGGTGTCCTACTTCATGCTCACTTATTTTGTTATTTTATTGATCTCAGGTTGTTGACATGTATTAGAGATTGTTAGATAGGTATTATTGTTTATGTACCCCCAGGAGAGATCATGTATCTAGTTTTGGATATTATAATTTTATTTGGTGAGGGTATTGAGACCAGCTTTATATAATAAAGGCTCACTGGCCTGTTGGAGAACTACTGTTGTATTTGGCTTGTTCTATTTTTTTGTGAAGGCTATTGTAGTAAAAGGTTTTTATATTCATGTGTGGTTGTTTGTACACTCATATTGCTGATTTTATGTCCTGATATCATCTATTAAATTCTACTGCAATAAAGATCTCAAGTAGGGCAGCCAGGTGCTGAGAGAGGAAGTTAAACGAGGTGCTACCTATTTACCCTTCTAACTGTTTTTATTTCCAGATTTGACGCATTGTGACATGTCATTTCAATGAAATTTCATGGCGTCTTTGAGAGTGGATTAAATTCTCTCCTTGTGGTCTCGCATGTGCATGAGTAGAGCACCTATAGGGCCTGTTACCAACTGAGTTGTACACAGTTGGACTTCCAGAGAGCCGCCAAAGTTTGCACAAATACTTGTGCATGTCAGTGTTCAAAAGTTCAAATCAGGCCTTTTTCACGGCTGTTTTTTAACGTTTTTCTCATGTCCATACCCCCATGGGGAATTGTAATAAGTTGGTCTAAGCATGGTCTTTTTGTAACAGGCTTGGCTTGTCTTAGGTTTATATGTCAAGGGGATACTCTAGAATGTTTTTCCTTAGAAGGTATGCGTTGCACTTCAGTGACGTATAATTCTTGAGTTTTTCACTCACACCTCCAAAGCTGGAGTATTCACCTTGGTGGTCAAACCTTGGGAGATTATTAAGACCTAAGTGTCTATATATTTTTACACGCTAGCTATCAATAATGAGTCGTATGGACATACACTAGGTCCCCTAGGAGTTTTAGGCAATTCCGAGAAAAATATTTTTTTCGCAAAATTAGGCCATTTTTTAATGGATTAATTGGGAAATTTCAAAATGTAATAAAAGTGTGATCCGAAGGTAGAATTTGGCACAAGGGTGCTCGTTTTCACACTCAGAGTACCCTCTTTACCCTAGGACCCACTCTTCCTATGTTTCGGGTGATTAAATTATCACTTGCATATTTTTTCCTTATCGGGCAGACAAAATGACAAATAAATGCTAATGGTGCGACAACATGACACCAATATAAAATATATATATAATTGAAAAAGCAATTAGCATGTGCCAAAATGACTTGGCAACTCATTCCAAATAAAGGGCGATTATATTCCTAAGTTTAAAGCGTCATTTTTGGGCTGATTGGAAAGTCAACGTGTGAGTATCACTTTATGGATGCGCCCATCTCTCAAGATTAGCAACTCCTCCATATGGCGGTTTGTAATTGAGTGTGATAATTCCAAGGTAGGATGCGCCTACCTCATGGAGAGGTGGCACAATCCTCTTGTGGTTGGTTTCTAATCAAGTGCCAATCACACCCAATCAACGCCATTCACTTCTAGTTGAACTTCCACTTTATGGTTGCGCCCTCCTTTGAGAGATTTGCCCCCTCGTGCATGTAATTCACTATATAAGCAGGTGCTTGCTCTATTATTTCACTAGTTAGTGTTGAAAGGCAAGGCTCTGCTATTGTTGTACTTCATTAAGATTATTTGAGAATAAAGAGACTTTGGAGGCCGAATCCTTGTGTTGATTTGGTGTGTGGATGCACGATCAATGTGTTGAACAAAGGTGACTTGTAGTGAGCTACTCATCTACTTCCTAGTTTCTGCTTCGATCTTGGTTTACTGTAAGGACAATTATTTTTTTTGTAAGCTAGATTAGTCAAGTTTGTTTACTTTTCTAATCTTGTTGTTTCATATGCTAAGAGATCTAGTTTTAAAATATTTCATTTGTTTATGAGTATTTTGGCATTGATTTCTTAAATATTTGGCTTCCAAATCTAATGCTTTGTGTATGAGTTGATGTAAGCTGCACATACCATTTTGGTTGAAGGAGAAGAGAACTTGCTTGTCTCTCTTTTCTTTATCTAACTTCTTTCTTTTCAGATCTAGTCCCACGGCAATCCAGCAATTCATCTCTAAGTCTCAGTGCCTCGCTTGAAAGAGCTTCATTTCCCCTTCTCCTCATTTTAAAGCTATTTCGGTTCAAGTTACATTTTTGGTTTGAAGCATTTATAGATCTACATTTTAAAGTATTTATCATAAGTAGTTTGTTGGCTTTAAATCATATTAAGAATCTAGATCAAGCTTTCAAGTTTATTTTTTTGAAGTTCTAGATCCAAGTAGTTTATGCTTTTCAATACAAGTTACTAGTTTTGCATATTAAAAGATTTGTGTTGTTTAGTCTTACTCTTTGAACTTATTTAATATTTGGCACCTAAGTGCCTTGGTTAGCTTGACTTTTCCAAAAAAGCAAGCAAATATCCTAAGGAAAGTAGCTTTCTAGCTCACTTTCCTTGGACATTTTACTCTCTTTCTTGCATTTTTTTTACTTAGAGAATTTTCGCAATTTTTTGTAGTATGGCCAAAGACGCTTTTTAAGTGTTTTTTCGCTCTTTTAAGACTAATTTGGTTCGCTGTTTTTTCTGATATTTTAGCAGGTTTGAAGATTTAAATGGCCAAAATTTCATATTTGGAAGCTTGCATGACCATTCAAATAACCATTTTTTACCTTCCCTTCTTCTTTCTAGCATTTGTAAACTGTTTTGGTGCCTATTTCATAAAGGACCAACAGTATTTCTTCATTTGGGTTGATGTAACTAAAAAATAAAAAGAGCAAAGCAGGCTATTCTAGCACCTGCCCCCATCCCCCCAGGGGGGAATCTGCATTTTTGTGTTTTTGTTTTTTTAGTAATTTTTGCTTTAGCTTAGTTTTATTTTGCAATTAGTAATTAAATAACATCACAAGCACACAAAATGTCCCTAAAGGACTTATTCGATTAGATTTACCATTTCATGCCTTTGTCATTATTTTTTCAATTTACAATAAAATTTGGGCCCCTACTTTCCTGAAGTACTCCACCTTTTGGTGTGTGGAAAAGAGACTCTTGGGCTGTAGATTAGTTTAATAACTCACATTTCAACACTTAATAAAAGCTATCAAGACTTGAAATCCAAAGTATGCTCTTGACCGCTGCAGCATAGGCTGAATAGTTGGCCAATAAGAAAAGGACGTAGAGTGACTCGTATAATAGTACAATCCTTCAACGATTCAATCTTTAGAACTCGAGAGGTTCATCCTCGCCTGGTTGGACACTCGGTATAACCGTCACAACCCCCAGTTCAAAGGAGCGATTCTGAGTTGGGCCAAACAAAAAATCAACCCACTCATTAATACTCATTTAATAACTTAAAATTTACAACGAGACTTTGCAATACTTTCACGACACAACACAGCAGCAATCATACTTACAATCTCGGCACTGGTCATCGCACATTATCTTTGCTTAAGTTAAATCCATAAAATGTCGTGAATATCTTTCAATATCATGTGTTGTTGTATTTAAATTAAATTGCAAATTGTTTCCTTGTTGTAATATTTGTATATCCAGCATTAACTCCTAGAAATGGTTTTCTTCATTTTGTAGTGTAGAAACCTTAGATTCTTTTTATAGGGACCACCCCCCTTGGATTCGCTAGCAGTATCCTAGACGGAGGAGTCGAGTAATCAGGTGACAACACTTGACTATCACTTGCCCCCAAGGACACGTCGAGCGGCTTGAAGGTTTCCTGCCGTGTTCCCCCCCTAGGTGTGTATTAGGAGGCACGAGTAATCAGGTGACAGCACTTGACTATCACTTGCCCCCAAGGACACATCGAGCGGCTTGAAGGTTTCCTGCCGTGTTCCCCCCCTAGGTGTGTATTAGGTGGCAACAGGGCCTACAAATCTGTTTACTTTCAGCAATACACATCTAAATTCACTAGCAAATTTCCGCATGCATAAACAACAAATTTACCTCTCATCAGATATTCCCATCCCTCTCAAAAACCTTATGACTCCATATGCCCAATTGGGCTTTTGGCATTAGTCATTCACCTCCAACCATCCTAAAAATAAACCTAAACAATCGTATAAATTTATGTTTTGCTAAAGTAACTCTTCACATCACCTTGAGCCTCATTTGCATATGCTTTAGCAATCCTAACCCTAGGGACACCCCCCTTTTGTTGGAGGAGAGACAATGTTAGTGAGAAGAGGGATTATCAAGGTGACGATGATAACCCACTTGAGTCACCTTTGGGTTTAACTGCTCTGGTACTTTCTAGCTTAAGTGCAAGTTTAATCAGTAACACCCAACACCTCTATAAATAGGGTTGTGTACATCCATTTTCTCTTTCAAGTATTCAAGCAATCACATAGTCTAATAATCCAATAATTTGTTGGAATCACAAGAGAATGGATAGGAACGAATGGGACAAACAGAAAACCCAAAATCCTGCACTAAAATGGAAAAACAATGCCATGCTCATTAAACCATAGGCACACTAAAGAGAGAATCACCAAGCACAAGTGAGAGAATGCCAAGAACAAGTGCACTACAAAAGAAAAGATAGCAAAAACGAGAGAGCACGAGTTAGATGCTCTTAGGAAAATATCACTTTATTTAGACAAAGAAGATCACAAATGATGAACTAAAAATGAGAGTTGTGGTTTATTTAAATTTTATACACAACTCAAGTAGGGTGTTTTATCTAAGAGGGGTTAATTAGACTGTGTGTGCAATTTTGACTAGTTTGGCCTTAACCAATCCCTAGTATTAGAATAAATTATTATATTGATGTCTAACTGAATCCACTAATGACATATAGAAGATTACACCATTCTCAACACCCCCCAATAAGCTTAAAGGAAGGCTACAAAGAGAAATGATAAAATACAAATGAGAGTGGGTTTATGGATACCCAACTCAATATAGGGTTAGTTGCAGCCAAAATACAGAAAGAGTGGGTTTATGAATACCCCAATTTATAAAGAGTGAGTAGGTCTATGGATGGCCAACTCGATATAGGTTGATACAAAGGTGAGTGGGTGTGGATACTCACCTTAAAATAGGGTTAGCATTGAGCACAATATCCCCCCTTAATCTGAACAAGATGCCTCAAAGGGAGAGCATTACATCACAACTTCCCCTCCTGGAATTAAATTTCAGCCATATAGTGAATATATAAACCACCCTAAACACCATATCTCCCACAGTAGTACACTTCCAAAAGTTAGTCAAGATGACCTCTAGCAAAGGTGTAGAAGAAAGATCCACTAGAAGATGTTAGTCAACAAAAGGTATAAAATGTGGCACAAGTTGTCCCTAAGACCTATAGACAAAAGTAGTACATCTCAAAAGGACCAACATTATAATGTGGAAAGAAAAGATCCACTATACTAGACTGCAACTCATCCATGGAAGACTTGTATATAAAAGAATGGGATGGATCCTACAAACTTGTGAGTAGAAACTAAATCAAAGAAGAGCACAAATTACCTAGCTCCTCCACGAGAACAAGTCGTCATAGGACAACAAATTTCATTATGAAACAATAGCTAAGAATCATGCCTCACATCACAACAAACAAAAGCATCCAATGTAAAACCACCAACTCTTCAAACACAAAGAGCATCTTCAAATGCGGAGTGATCAATAATGATATATCATCACATCTTGGATCAAGTAAGGTCAAGTAGGCAAAATACACTGCCAAATATGTTTTGAAAATTGTAGCTTGAACAAGAACTTCGACATAGGTTTAGTGTCAAACGTGCCAGAAGTCGTCTAAGTCAATTCTATTTTGTAATTGACTTTAGTAATAAAGTGAAAGTCTTATATTTAATTGTTGACTCTAATAAAGTGTATTTTTAATACATTAGTGATTTAGACCAGTGTTTTAAAAACCGGTAAACTCGAAACTGGAACTGGTCGAGTTGACCGATTTAATGCTCATCGCCCTCAAACTAGTTGAAAACTCGACTTGAAGGCCGGTTTGGTACTAAACTAGCAGAGTCAGACCTTAACTCGACCGGTTCGGTACTGTTATCACACAACTTGTAGTTGTCCCTAAAGGTATCCCATCCAAGATGGTAGAGGTGTAGACAACTAAAGAGGTGACCCAAGAGATGCCACGGTTCCCAATGCAAGCTCGGTGTCATGATAACTGAGGCACTCTTAACTCTAGATCAAGATGAATCAAGATCAAGGGGGAGACCCTAACCAATCAATGAAGACTAGCTAACCCAAAGATTCCTAGGGAAATGTGTAAAATGGAACAAGGAGATCAATGGTGGTTGGTTTTAGATCTAAAAAGGTTAAGTGGGCCCAAGGCTTAAAATGTGGTTGAAGAGGCTTAAGAAGTGACAAATGGTTCAACCAATAGATGATAAGGGCCACTTATGAGGTTCAATTGTTAGATCTAAAGAGATCTAATGCCATGTAGATTATGCCAAGTGGGACCCACTCCTTAAAAGAGTGGAAAATGGTCCAAGTTGGGCCCACAAGGTTAAGGTTGAAAAGAAATGGCACTAGGGGTATGCTATGACATGGATCTAGAGGTTTGATGAAGAGATAGCATCACCCAATTATGGGATCTAGCAAAATCCCATCTACCCAACGAGTGCAAATTGCCTCAAGGAGCACTAGTGCCTTGGATTAAGGGGCAAATGGAGTTAGATGTCCACCAAATTATAGATCGGGATAGTTAAGATGAATATCAAGGTGGGTTTTCAATTTCAAGTACATGCCATGGCTAGATCTCCATAGATCTAATGCATCACCAAGTGACCCAAGTGGGGCTCAACCCTCAAAATGAGGAATGGGGCCCACAAGGTGAAAATCAACAAGGTGAAGCACTAGGGGTAGGTTTTAGGCACTGATCTATTCAATGAAGCAACAATCTCACCTACCCGTGTACTAGAACCTAGCAAATGACCTCCCTCAAGGAATGCGACTTCCCTCGGAGAGACCAATGTGCCTTGGGAAATGGGTCAAATTAAGGCCAATCACCACCAAACCATAGATCTGAATTGCAGTGTATACTATAGAGGTGGGTTCTAAGTCTCATCCCCAAAAGCATGCTAGATCCAAGTAGATCTGAAAAATAAAAAATACAAGGGTTTTGACAATGAGGGTTTGTAGATCTAAGAGAATAGATGGTCAAGGTAGAAGAATAGCATACCTCCTTGAGCGTACCTGGAAAATGAAGATGGAGATTAGTTGTGATGAGGATTACTTCCCACAAAGATCAAATGCCAAACTTGATGAAGCCCTTCTTGATGGCGTTTTTCCTCCTTCACCCAATTCGGCCTCCCTATTCCTGTCAACCAGGGACACAAAGATCAATTAGTTAACAAAAATGGAAGTAGATGCAAACAAAAGAGATGAATAACATGAAATTGTTGGTACAAAGACAAAACAACTCCCTGTAACCCAAAACGACTTGCTGAAGATAGTAGGGTAGGCCTCCCCACCAATACGCACTCCCTCAAAACATCTTCTTTGCCTGCAAATCGTGTTAGTGAAGATAAAATCCAAGATGGCCATTAATGTCTGTCAGTGCCGAGGAAAAAGCATTTACAATCACCACAAGCATTCCAACTCCAAGATCCAAGATGCCCAAGAAAATATTTTTATTCCAATAGCCAAGAGCCAAAAATCTCTAAATGCCTTTATAATGAGGGTCTCTTCCTTTTATAGGAGAGAAAGACCAAAACCCTAAACCACTTTTGAAAAATAGTGGTTGAGATCAAAAGATATAACAATGTAATCAAAGGCTAAGATGAGCCAATACAATATAACACATGGATCACTGAAATAGAGGGTGACGTCATAGCTAAAATGTCTCTAGGAGGGGTGACGTCACACATGGGGGGTGGCTAGATAGCATGGAGCCACAACATAAGACATGGGCAAGTGACTAGGAGCACATGGTGGGGCAATAATATGTCCCCATGGCACAATAATATAAGATATGATTCTATGACATGTCCAAGTATACAAATGATCAAATCTTGTCCCCATAATCAGAGAGAGAAATACAATAAAAGAGCTTATGTGGCCCATGTGGACCCCACTGACTGATGCCAACTAATCTGGAAGAAGGGGGATACACCATGGATGACCTCTGAGCAGACCAAGTGCCAAAACCTTGCCTCAATTGCCCAAATCAAATTCCCCGATGACCCTTTTATTCCATTTTTTAATCTGCTGAAAAACCCTGAAAGTGCCCAAAACTGCCTCTCAAGTGCCTGCGTTTGAGTGCACCATCATGTCTAGAAGGGGGATAATATGGTAAAAACAAGTGGCTGGACCACCCCCTTCCTCTATAGCGCCCTAAGCAACGACTAGCCTCCAAGGATACTGTTGGACAGGCCACATCAGCATGGCCAATCTGGTCAACAGGTGGAAAACTGCTAGTAGCATGCCCAGGAGCGCCCAAAACTGAAAGATAAGGGTCTCAATGGATCCAGAAGACCCAAATCCACTAGAGATGAGTACTCATACACCTCATGATAACCTGTAGGGTCATCTGTATGGTCCACCATACCCGGATAGTGTAAAATATGATGATATGGAAATAATAATAAAAATGACCAACTGCATCAATCATCATCTGGAGCATGTCCAACATATGGAATCATCAATAGGTGCATGTGGGACCATAAATCAACATCATCAAGCACAAGTGATCCAACTCATCACGGATCCCAAGAATGACCATGGTCAAACCATGTTTGACTGGGTCAAAATACAACCAAAGACTAGATTGTAACAAATGACTAAGGCATGTTCCTTTAACCATATTCATAGCTTAACTTAAAGTATAAACATCAATCAAGTGGTAGTTAATATATAGATATTAAATGTTATTTATAATTTAATTGCACCGAATCTTTAAAGACATACTCATCCAATGGACATGGTCCAACTGCTAGCAAAGGGTGAAGGCCAAGGTTAGGTAAAAAGGGGTGACTTGACCAACTTAACTAAGTGATACTTTGGACGAGGAAAGGGGTGTTAATTTTTTAGCATTATGAGACAATAGACACACAAAGTTTCCTTGGGGAAAACCATAAAGGTGAAAAACCCCAATAACTTCCTCAGAGATAGATAGAGCAATGATACAAAACCCAAGCATAAGAGATAGTCTCCTAGCAGCAGCTTCTCCTCCTCCACTAGTGCGCCACTCTCCAATGAGTGTATGAGTGAGAAAGTGAATGATCAAATAGAGTGCCTCCCGCACTCTATTTATACATGACTTGACTTGCATAATAACCTTACTAGGTCGGCCTCAACTTAATCACATAGTATAATGCTGACAGGGTCGACCCCCAATAGGGTGGTCTAATAACCCTTTAACCCACATGACTTATACAGGGCCGACCCCATCAAGGTGGTCTAATAACCCATCAAGTATAAGTTACGACACTTACAATATAAATGACGACACTTCCGTATAGAGGAATAATAACATCTCTATAGGAGTACAATATACATAGGTGAAATACATTCCGAAGTTACAATTACATCAACAATGGGGGAAGCTACACACTGTGCTGGACAAGATAAACAAAGAGAATCGCAGTGTCTCACAAATGGGTAAAATGTTTAGAGAGTGCTTACTCAACCTTGGCATCATGTCTACATCAAGTTGATGCAGGTTCATTAGGATCATTCATTTAATTTCCATGGCCTTTTTGGCCTATATGACCCCTCTGAGATTTTGCATGCGCTTAAAAGCACAACTAATCGCAACTCGCATCCGGGGCATATTTACATTTATGAGGTCAGCAATCTTTAAATATAACATTTATTTAACCATTGCTTTTTAGACCTTTTCGGACCCTTCATGGGGTACTTTAGCATTTCATTGCTTTAGCCTTTAATTCATCGTTGGTTTAGAAACACATTCTATAATTTAATTTCATAGGTTTTCATAAGAGATTTCCAATAATTTCCATAAGTAGTACATGTGCTTCCAGTTTTAGCTAACAACATCTCATGTGACTAGGGGGAATTCCGCAAATCTAAACCAAACATCGGGGCAACCGACTAGAATGATAAAGGCATAAATCCATCTTACCAAAGGCAAGTTCTGACACCAACTCAAAGCCAATAAATAAAACAAACGTGGATGCAATCCAACACAGAGGTAGAAGTGCGGAAGTCCTCCATATCAAAAGTCATGAAGACAAGTTAGGGTGAAGGCCAAAATAAGGAAAGTCATGGATGGATGGATTCAAGTGAATGTGGTGCCTAAGATAGCAGACATAAATGTCAAGAAAAACCATGTTCATGCTCCTAAGAGGGTAGTGAAACCAATGAGTATAGTCCGTGAACTTTTAAGTTCAAGTAATACATCCAATTCATCATTTAGATCCAACCAAGATATTTCATTTTATTTATTAAGTAATATTGCCACATCACGAGTTATATACTAAGTTAATGCTATGAAAATGACTAAAGCAACAAGATAATAATCCATGTTAAAAATCACAAGTCTACAGGTCATATCATGTCATATCATCAACTAGAACCAATTGAAACACTGTTGCAATAATAACATCCGGAACTCTAGGCACTGAACTAAAACTGTATGAAACAAAAGGTCATATCGGTCATCAAATCTAAGCTCTCAAGGCTCAGCCTTGGCACAAGGTCTACTCAATGTCTAATATACATTGCTCTGATCTGTAAGTGATCTCAAATAATGTTGGTCATGATAACTGATCTCTGTAAAGGCAAAGCTCTGAAAAGTGCAGATATTTGCTTAGCAAGAATCGTAGCCCAGCTACTATGGTGTGATAACAGGCAATGTTGCAAAACTCGGACTCGGCAAAGACTCGACTGGCACTTGACTCGTCGACTCGGGAAAGACCTGGGACAGACTCGGCAAATAGGAAAAAAACTTAAAATATGGTAAATTTTGGCCACAAAAAAGAGGTTAATGGCATTTCCAATCCACATAAGTTATAAAACTACAATCTATGCAATATTTCATAACATGATCTCATAAACTATGATAATACAACATAACACATTCAATTTTTGTATGCAAAATTTTAAATTTTAAATTTTTAAATAGTGAACAGGAAAGTCTCATGCCTGACCATGACCACGAATACGCCTACAATAAGCTTTCTAAGTTAAGATTTTTTAATTTTTATTTTTTATTTTTACATACATAAATACATTTTAAAATGTGTACATTAAATCATCCATATACCAATAAAGAAAAGAAGCTTAAACTATACATTTATACATTAATGGTACATTTAAAACCAAAAATTATTCATATCCATAAAAATATAAAAAATAAAATAAGATAAGTTTTTATCAAAAAGTGAAAGAATCTATTTTTTTATTAAAAAAACTTTATGTAAGTTAACAATTATCACCTCCAATAAAACTTAAAATTTATTTATTTATTAATTTTTATTCTAAAATTTTTTATTAAAATAATATATTAATGACATTAATCATTTAAATGAAGCATTTATTTCTTTATTTTATTTTAAAAGTACATGCTTAACGAGCTTTTGTTTTTATTTTTATTTGAGTGTCTCTTAGACACAAGCTATTAACTTTAATAATCATAAAAAACATTGCTATTGTTGAGAGAATAAGATCCATCGTAATTCTTATTCTTAGAAGAGGTTTGTGCCGGAGGCTGGCTACCCATAAGCCCCATGTCGTTATACCCCCTTTGTTGGCTTTCACGTTATGATAATGGCGGCACGGAAAATCACAGCCACCTATTCACAAAGAAACCTGGGGCGGCAGACGGAAAGGCACGCGAATTAGGGCTGATGCCCCACTATAAATACTAAATAGGATAAGAGGAGATGCAAGCGTTAGCTATTGATTGGATGGGATTAAGGAAAGAAAAAGTTCGATGGTTGGGTCATTTCTCTGTTTGCGTTATGGTAGCACTTGGGACCGATCACATTCCTTCCTCTAACACCGGCGGGATTATAGGTGAATCGACGGGCCCAATACTCTCATAAATGGAGCCCATACTCAAATTCAGACCAAATGCCGAGTCCGCGTCGAGTCTGTGCGAGTAAACTGAATCTTCTGAGTTTGCCAAGTGTGTCGAGTCTGAGACGAGTCTTTAGCTGTTACTCGGTTCAAAGGTTGACTCACCCAGACTCGCGAGTACTCGCGAGTCTTGGGCGAGTGGTGCTTCACTGATAACAAGTACCAAACTGGCCTCAAACAAACCGATTCCGCATTAACTTGAGTGAGTTAATCCAAACCTACCTAGGGTGCACGCATAGAGGCTAGACACGGGTTTTTTGTTTTTTAAATTGACCAATTTTGTACAAGTGACACCGAAGTCAGCAATATTAAATGGTAAGGGAAAATTTTAAGGATCCATGATTTTTCTTGAAGTGTAGAAACCTTGGCAAATCTTACTAATTCTTAAATTTGCAACAATAAAATGTTTGGCAATTTTTTTTAAATGTTCAAATTTCTAAGGACTTTATATAGTTTTTGGACAATTTTGGCGATTTTTAGAGTAAAAAATGTCAAAAAAGGCAAATTGGTGAATCTTTTTTGGAAAAAAAGGTCAAAAAATAGCCCATGGGCTAAATTTTGCCCCTAGAATTTTCCTTGGTACTAAATGGATAGAACATGAAAGATAAGGAGAATGTCACAAGGATAGAAAATGAAATATAAGGAGAATGTCACTTTTACTTAAACTTTTATCATCACCATCAATTGTTTCAGGATGTTTGAGAGTGGTTCCAACCTCATCTGACTTCATATACAAAAAGTAGAATTTAGATCCCATTCAAAATTCAATTGACTTAATAGTTTTCAGGATTTCAGGATTGCAACATTTCCAATGGATTTTATCATGTATGGGGGTAAGGGATTGGAATTTAATCAAGCACATCAAACTCTATATGTACCTTGATGTTGGTGTTGCTAATGCCTAATTGTTAAAGTTGATTGAACACCTCAATCATGACCTTAATGAAAATGTACCTTTCAGTCAAGCAAAATCACTTATTAAGCGTGGAAAGCTTTTACTACCTTATTTTAACGCTTGGATTAAGAAGTTTCATCAAAATTGTAGAGTGTTGACTAATGTCCTTGGAGGATCAACTTCGAGATTCGAGGTAGAGGCAAAGGATAGAGCCTAGAGGAGGGGGGAACAGGGTGCTAATGATGAAAAGGATCCCAATATAAGCAATGATTTTGATGATTATGTATTTTCAATTTTGATCAAGATATGTATATATTATCCCACTTGGTGCCATTTTGAATATTCACCCTTTACATGGTAAATACATGAGTAGACTTTGCATATTTTGTCTCTAATGGTTTGCAATCATAGCTTGGAATCTTTAATATATTTTTTTCATTAAAAATATAAAATTTTATGTATTTTTTAGTAGTTCGAGTCATTGAAATCAAAGTGCTCTGAGTCATTGTTGGTTCCGTTTTTGAGCCAGGTTGACCCTCAACCGGTTCAAAGTCCAGTTCTGACTTTTAAAACATTGATTTAGAATAGTACCAAACGTACATCACATTGAGAGATTAGGATTTTGGTAGATTAGGGTTTCAGCTCAAGTATAAAGGCAAGTCAGTGTAAAGTGTTACGACACATTCATTATTCATTCAAAGATAGTTTGGTCAAGAGGTGATTGATTTCATCTATGGATCAAAATTAGAGTACCAAAGAGGAGCCAAGTTTAGCAACTAGGTAGAGAGAAGCATGCACGTCCATACAGGACAGATCTGTACAAACATATGGGTGGCCTATACCATAGTCCACAAACAACGGGCTATTTTCTCAATTTTTGGCAGGCGATTCTCCTCAGTAAGTGTGTAGATTTGTTCCATTTGAGTGTATTGTACCGCTATTAGTTTGACAGTCTGTGGAGGTTTGCTTGTAAGCTTTGAATTATTAATGAAAGGCTGATTTGAAGGAGTAAATTATCTATGTATTGTGTTTTACTTCCATTGTTTACTTTCCAACTATATGTGTGATTACTACTATGTGAAAGAATTTAATCTCTGAATTTAAAATAACAACTTGTAATTAGTTGAGAACATAACAAGGTTTGGGTAATTTAACATGGTACGAAAGCTTCTTTGATTGAAGAGTTACAGTAGTAGATCAACTACTGGAACTAACTGCTAAGTGTCATCACTCAGATTAGCACCCTGATGAAAGTTCTGAATCGTGGTGCTACAAGGGTAAGCACAAAACACCTCACACTTTAGGCCAATTCCTAGAGATGAAGGGTGACTCTCTAAAATAAGTGGGCCCTCAAGTAGATCTACAAAATACCTCACGAGCAACCTCTTAACAAAGATCAATGCCTTGTGGAGTCAAAGAGGGTAGGAGTTAGGATAATATATGCACACTATTATAGGAGATGACTAAAAGCTTGTTGTTGTTATGAAAGGACACCCAACAAAATGTGCCTCAAAAATAGATGAAAACCACTTAACACAAAGCCAACTTACCTAGGAATGCATGCCAAATGGAGAGGGCTTGAAACCATACCTTTAGGGCAGCCAATTGATGAGTAGAACAAATCTAGAGATGACTAACCAGATCGGGTTGAGAGCATTTAACAGCCCTAGCAGCCCCATGTTGAAGGTGTCAATGAGGTCTCAATAGTGTCTTGGAACACTACGAACCTTGGAGAGGCTTCCCAACAACCTGTAGATCTTGAAAAACGGGCCAAATGATGGGGCTGCAAATGGAACTACAAACCTGGTTTGAGCCACAAACAGCCCCCAAAAAATTACAAGAACACCAAATCGGACCACTAGATGGGGTGTTAACTGACTAGGGCTGGTAGGAGACTTTGTCCTTGGCTTGCATGGCCCTTCAAACTTGAAATTGGATAGTTGCACCTGTCAAAATCAGATCTGAAAAACAAACCAGCATTTGCACAAACCATTAGATCTCATAAACTAGCCATCAAGAGGGGACGCCATTGAGGATCAAACCACTAAAACAAGGCAACGATTCACATTTGACAGATTAGATTCTTCACCAACACAATATTTTTTGGATTTTTCTAATATTTTATTTTAAGGGCTTTTTCTATATTTGATTTTTAAGGCTTTTGGAATATTTTTTTTTTGTATTTTTTCAAATAAAGATGTAGAGATTTTATAAATTTGAATAAGAAGAGGGTGTTGCCCGCCGATGTGCACACAGCAGCAGAAATCTTTCGAAGTGTTAAGATCCTGGTGGGCGGCCTTCACTAACACCTCGGGGTTTTGGTGTAACGGTTCGTATCATCTGGTATCAGAGCCTCCACCCAGGTTCAAGTCACAGAGTGGGTGGCAACGCCGGCATTGCAGTGTTCGCCCGGGGCTCGTACGACGCAAAGGGGACACCACCGTACGGGCGCACATCCAGCCCAGAGTCTAGACTGCGGAGCGTGGTGGGATGTTAAGATCCTGGTGGGCGGCCTTCACTAACACCTCGGGGTTTTGGTGTAACGGTTCGTATCACGAAGCTGCTTTGGGATATGTGTGGCCTTGGGGGCAAGCAAAGAGTCAGGTGTTGTCACCTGATCCCGACTCCTCCGTTTAGGCAAACTCCTAACGAAGCCAAGGGGGGTAGAACCTAACAAAGAGTTACTAAGGCTCTTAAATGTTTTTTAAGTGTTTTTTATGGATTGGGATGGGTGTTTTTAGGAGTTTTTGAGGTAATTTGGAATAAAATTGTGCCCAAGTATAACTTTGCAAGATAAATAGATCACATCCACAATATAATGATAATTTATAAACGAAGCATCCACAGCATTATATGATAATAACAATCTTTTAGATAGATAATAAGCAAATGAAATACTGAATAATTGTTGCCTTGTATAATGACCAGTGCCAAAATGGAGTCAATGTCTTGAAAATGCTGGGAGTGCTTGAGTGCTTGTAGATGTTTTGCAAATGTCTTGTGGTGAATTTTATTGTAAATTTTCAGGTGAGGTTGATTATTATGGGAAAGGGGATCTCCAAGATATACCTTGCGGCACAGGAGATATGTCCGGATTACAATCTAAGTGGCTCCATACATGGACATGTGGGCTGGTCGGAGTCTCTAGAGCGGTGTTCAACACTACACCAACAAGGATGTAGCCTAACTGTGCCCTTAGGGTCTCGTACCAGTGGTTCTCGCGTCCCCAGGTAGAATTTGCCCACTTTCGATTATAGCAATCAACGCCGGATTTCCATTGGTTTTCTCGGGATGTATTTTATTAATGATTGAAGTGGAATTAAATGTGAAGAATTTAACAAGCTACATTGTTTCTGGGTATCCCACAAGTGGGTAGAGCATATACATTGTAGATAAATGTTCGTTCCAATTTTATTATGTGAATGAAGCAAGAACCACAGACTCTCCGATAGAGAGCACTCTTGATCCGCCTTATGGCGAGATTCAAGAGATTTATGAAAAGGTAGAATGCTAAAATGAAATAAAACTAAACAACTTAAAGCAATAAACTCTCCGACAAAAAGTGCTCTTGATCCACTTTACAGTGAGATTCAAGAGACTTTATGTTCTTTTTACCAGTTTATATAAAAACAGGAAATCTAACTGAGAAAACAAGAAAATCTCACCGATAGAGAGTGCTCTTGATCCACTTTTCAGTGAGATTCAAGAGTCTTTGATTCTTTTTAGAGAAAAATTATATAAACAAGAAATTAAAACTAACTAGGCAAAAACATGAAGCACTATTCTAGCAGTATATCAAAACTTGAGAATAATCTAACAATCAAGGCTAATCCACTTGTGCAGGTATAAAGCAAATACGGTACAAAAAAGGACGATACAAGCCTCCCCCAAATGGGGGAAGTAGGGTGTGGGAGCCTTTATCCCACTTGCTTTTTATTGATCTTTTATACAATGTATGATGTTGATCTCCTTGGAAGCACAAGGTTAGAAGGGGGAATGAAGAAGAAGGGAAAAATGAATTTTATGTGCTTTTGGGAGTTTGCTCTTTGCTCTTTTGGTTTTGCTTTAGCTCTTCTTGATTTTGCCTTTTAGCCTTTGGGCTTTTTCCTTTCAACTTTCCTGTAGATAAGAGCTTTAAACAAAGGCTAGTTAATGATTAGTATTGTTAGTGTATAAACAAATAAACAACCTTTTAATGTACTTTGATAAATGATTTAAAAGTTAAATGCTTGAAGTACAAAAAGAAGACAAATTAGATCTAGAAAAGTAAAGCTTTTGAATAAGATCTAGATGCTAGAAAATAGATCAACAAAAAAAAATGTAAACTTTTGAAGCTTTTGACCTACTTGCATGGACAAGAGCGAATAGATTAGAAAAGTAGAACTTTCAAGCTTGTAATCATTCACTTTAGTAACAACGGAAAGGGAAAAAGAGTTGATTTTGAGTTTTAAAGAGGTGAAAAGGGGAACCAATCCCAAGTTTGAAGAAGCTGAAGGTTTGTATGTTAGATTATGGTAACTTCGGGATGTCCTCCATGACTCAGATGCCTTGCATGGAGGGACATTAGTACCATAGGCATCAGGATGGAGTAGAGAGTGAGATGCACTCTACTCAGTGGCATGAGCCCAACAGGGCTACATGCGGAGCTTCAGGGGAGATTGACCTTTGCATGCATGAGTATTGCATGACCTGCTAGCATTCAGTGACTGCATGCAAAAGTGACTTTTTGCATGCACCGGGAATTAGGGTTTTGGCAAACCTAATTCATTGGTGAGATTATTTATAGAGGTAGGGGGTCCACAGATGGGGTTACTCTATTGCATTATCAGAGAGAGATACTGCCAGAGTGAGGAGGACGAATCTGTCCATGTGGAGCGACTTTCTGAGATAGGGAGGAGTTGCTGCAGGAGCTAGGAAGGTCAGATCTGAGCTAGATCAGTGACCTTCAGTTCCAGAGAGACCAGATCTCCAGTACTGTGAGCTGAGAGAGCTCCACAATGTGATTACTGACTAGATTGGAGGAGGCCGAGTTTGCTTGGAGGAGGATGTTTTTCCTGAGGAGGAGAAGCTCGTTGTGAGCTGGATTGACCGAGTTGGAGTCCAAGACTTTCAGGATAGCCTTGCCTTGAGATTTCAGGAAGGTTAGAGACAATCGGAGCTCAGATCTGTTGAGATCCGGAGCAGTACAAGCATTTGACATCCAAAGGAGGAGGGCGCACTTGTGCATGCAGAGAGGGTTGATTTCATCAGTGGGCAGTCTTCAGAGTGAGCAGATCAGAGTAGGGTGATCAGTAGAGGGCAAATCCATTAGAGGCACCGTCAGAGCACTCAGATCCAGATTGGCAGTTAGGGCACACTTCGTCAGTGCATGCATCAGCTGGATGCATGCAAATTTGTGTTTGCCCTAGTCAGAGGGATTGAGTTACCGGCTGAGGTAATTTTGTATTGTGCTGCTTCTTTATTCTTCTATATGCTCTAGGCTCGGAATTGAGAAGATAGCCCCATAGTTAGTTGGTTTCTCCCGAAAGGGTTCCAGGGTATATCTATTGTCTATTGTTGGTGATTGCTTTTATATGTTGTTGGTAGATGCAAATCTAGTGGTTGAGTCTATGTTTTTATGAGTATGTACTGACATTGAGATTCATACTACTTGAGGTTTCAGACTGATACAGAGGGAGTAGTGATCTCTGTATCAAACATTTACATGGTATCAAAGCCCTGTTGAGGATCAGGGTGAGCAGTCACACATAGATCTGCAGTGTTGGTGACTAGATATGAGATAGATCTAGTAGATCTGTGGAGATAGAGACCAGATCTACCAGATCTGAACATCCCCGTTTAGATCTGAGGTTGTAGAGGTCAAATCTATCAGATCTGTGGTATTGGAGACTAGATCTGAGAAAGATCTAGTAGATCAGTGAAGATAGAGACCAGATCTGAAGAGCACAACTCAAATCTGAGGTTGTAGAGGTAAGATCTGTTAGATCTATGAGTTTGGAGGTGAGATCTAACATGAGCAGAGTCCAGATCTGTGGCAGATTTATCAGATCTAAAGCATAGGGGAAGCATAGTGTTCAGATCTGTGAGAGCAGAGTCCAGATCTGAAGAGCAGTGTTCAGATCTGTGAGAGCAGAGTCCAGATCTGAAGAGCAAAGTTCAGATCTGTGAGTGCAGACATCAGATCTGTTAGGATAGTCACCAGATCTATCAACTCCGTGAGTTTAGAGGTTAGATCTAAGATAGATCTACCAAATCTGTGATCAGGAGAGATTCTTGTTTCACTGTGGGTTACAGTTTTTCAATTTTGCAGAGTTATGGCTAGTAGCTTGAGAGTAGAGTACAGGTTGATGGGAAAGCCTGTATGTGGGTCCAAGGAGACCTTGGATGCAGTTTCAGTATCAGTGACAGAGGGAGAGCATGATGCTTCTCTCAAGATGACATTGATAGAGGAGGAGCGCAGATCTGCATATCAGAGTGCAGCAGATGCAGCCAGAAAGTCTTCCAGTTTAGAGGGAGTAGCTGCAGCAGCATATGATGTGTTTGATCCTGGTGGATGCTTCTCCAGCAGTACCTTCCTCGCTGAGAGGAAGTGTCAGTACAGAGATGTGCATGAGATATGTATGTGCATGAGGTCTTGCATGAGATATGCATGCGGCATATGCATGAGATATGCATGCACATGAAGACTGAGAGATGGTTGATTCAGGATGAGCAGGTGGCAGCAGCAGAGGAGGATGATGAGTTTACTTCTCGGATTGAGAAGGAGTTCTCATTAGCCTCAGTTCAGTCAAGACATGACAGTAGCCCACCAAAGACTCAGGATGATCAGAGGTGGAGAGTGGACAGCACTCTCAGCAGACATATGACAGGATTGCGAGATGCATTCTTGACCCTAGAGCATACTTCTATGCAGATGACTCGAGATGAGCTAGGGGTGGACCACTTGATTGTTGGAGTGGGCAGAGTGAGATTTCTGCTTGACCATGGGGAGCTCCTGGAGGTTTCAGGAGTGTTCTTTGTTCCAGGACTGAGAGGGAGTGTTCTTTGTTCCAGGACTGAGAGGGAGTGTTCTCTCAGTGGCAGCATTGGCAGCTGCAAGATACCCTGTAGTGTTTCACGGGGATCAGTTCTTCACCTATCCCAGAGGAGTAGACCCATTGTTGTTTGGTCACAGGATTGATGGTGAGTACTTGGTTCATGGACAACCTACTTCAGGCACATCAGGATGGCTGAGTGCATCCTCTTCAGATGCAGAGGGGGATGATGGGAGAGATGCTCACAGCAGAGATGAGGCCAGGAGGAGTGGGCCTGTTCAGCAGATGGGTGAGGGAGAGGCTCACCATGATGAGGATCATGGCAGTGATTGCGGAGTTCCGATGGATGAGCGAGATGCTCATGACAGTAATGGAGATGAGGAGATTGAGTCTTTGGGCTCACATCAGATGGATGAGCATGCTGCTCATACAGGCACTAGTCAGAGAGTGAGCTGGTATGATATGGTTGAGATGGACTTGGCTCAGAAAAGAGCTTAGTCAGTTCAGACTGTACAGAGACAGAGGGAGTTGACTTACAGAGCTGAGTCAACTCAGGGTCACGGGCAGATGATCTACAGAGCAGTAGATCCACTTGACAGAGGTCTTCAGGGTTGGTTACAGCAGCAGAGACTCAGAGGGAGTCTGAGTCAGAGTGCAGTGACAGAGTCAGCAGTGGTTGACAGAGGGGCTTCATCAGAAGCCACACATATGGAGATTGATCAAGGTGGTTCAGGTCAGAGTGCAACAGTGTTAAGCAAATCAGTTAGATCAGAGACAGCAGCAGCGGACTTGATGGATCCAGGCATCAGTTTCAGGACTTCCCTCGTTAAGAGGGAGTGTTAGATTATGGTATCTTTGGGATGTCTTCCATGACTCAGATGCCTTGCATGGAGGGACATTAGTACCATAGGCATCAGGATGGAGTAGAGAGTGAGATGCACTCTACTCAGTGGCATGAGCCCAGCAGGGGCTGCATGCGGAGCTTCAGGGGAGATTGACCTTTGCATGCATGAGTACTGCATGACCTGCCAGCATTCAGTGACTGCATGCAAAACGGCCGTGACCGTTTTGCATGCACCGGGAATTAGGGTTTTGGCAAACCTAATTCATCGGTGAGATTATTTATAGAGGTAGGGGTCCCCAGATGGGGTTACTCTGTTGCATTATCAGAGAGAGATACTGCCAGAGTGAGGAGGACGAATCTGTCCATGTGGGGCGACTTTCTGAGATAGGGAGGAGTTGCTGCAGGAGCTAGGAAGGTCAGATCTAAGCTAGATCAGTGACCTTCAGTTCCAAAGAGACCATATATCCAGTACTGTGAGCTGAGAGAGCTCCACAGTGTGATTACTGACTAGATTGGAGGAGGGCGAGTTTGCTTGGAGGAGGGCGAGTTTGCTTGGAGGAGGACGTTTTTCCTGAGGAGGAGAAGCTCGTTGTGAGCTGGATTAACCGAGTTGGAATCCGAGACTTTCAGGATAGCCTTGCCTTGAGATTTCAGGAAGGTTAGAGACGATCGGAGTTCAAATCTGTTGAGATCCGGAGCAGTACGAGCATTTGACATCCAGAGGAGGAGGGCGCACTTGTGCATGCTGAGAGGGCCGATTTCATCAGTGGGCAGTCTTCAGAGTGAGCAGATCAGAGCGAGGTGATCAGTAGAGGGCAGATCCATCAGAGGCACCATCAGAGCACTCAGATCCAGATTGGCAATTAGGGCACACTTCGTTAGTGCATGCATCAGCTGGATGCATGCAAATTTGTGTTTGCCCTAGTTAGAAGAATTGAGTTACTGACTGAGGTAATTCTGTATTGTACTGCTTCTTTATTCTTCTATATGCTCTAGGCTCGAGATTGAGAAGATTGCCCCATAGTTAACTAGTTTCTCCCGAAAGGGTTCCAAGGTATATCTGTTGTCTATTGTTGGTGATTGCTTTTATATGTTGTTGGTAGATGCAGATCTAGTGGTTGAGTCTATGTTTTTATGAGTATGTACTGACATTGAGATTCATACTACTTGAGGTCTCAAACTGATACAGAGGGAGTAGTGATCTCTGTATCAAACATTTACATTGTAGAGATCTGCAAAATAGTATTTAGAGCATGATCACTTGTTGGAGAGGAGAGAAGCCAACTTAGGTTCGCTTCCAAATCAACCTAAGAGATCTTGCATCAAACATTCATACACTTGCAAGAAAAAGTGGATTAAATCTAGAAGATATCAATTGCTAAGAAAATGTGAAGAGTATTTTGTATATCTGACTACGCATACTACTCCCTCTTCTCTTAATAACATATCAAAAGCATTCAACTCAGAGCCTATGAATGAATACCTCTATGTGCTCAAAGGCCTTCCTAGCTAAAACATCCACAATATTCAAAACAGAAAATGCATAAACATGAGATACAAGATTACCTCAGATATGAACACACACCATACACAGATCTTGCACACCTCTTTGACCTCCAAAGTCTTCAACAAATTCTCATTAAAAATATATAGAATACATGAGCAGAGGTTCCTTGCACAAACTTCCACCCTCAATGGTGGAGCAAGAGCCTCAATTTATAAAGCTTACAAAAGGCAGGTCAAATGCTGAAGGAGGAGGGCGAGAACTTGGAAGGGGAGCGAATAGCACAAATCGTGGAGAGATCTACGTAATTGATGAGCTTGGAGTTAATTGGTAGGTAGGAGGGATGAGGTGGTTGCCACCTCATGAGAGGGGTGCCCATCTCCCTTGGAACAATCTCCCACCATATCGTAAACAACGCCCACCACTCATGCGACTCGATGTATGCCGCCCACATGAAGGAGGAGAGACCCACGCTTTCATAATTTGATATTCCAAACTCTTATGTTTATCCAAATTTTTAATATTTTAGCATGTGCTTTACTCATAAGCTTGGTTGTATATTACATTAGAAACCATGCCACCCCTTTTCCAATGATTTTTTTATCATTTTTTGTCTTTTTTTATTTTTGTCCATGGTGCAATTTCTCCTTTTTTTAGCAATTAAATACTAATTTGTCGCATCTTTAGCAAAAACTGCTCCCAGAGGCGACGTAATCACCTGGAACCTAAAGAAAGTGGGCACTAGGGGAAAGAGGACACTCTGAGCATCAAAACGAGCCTCCCCACGCCAAAATCCGCCTCTAGATGACACTTTTATTACATTTTGGATTTTTCCAATTAAACCATTAAAAAAATGGTCTAATTTACGGAAAAAAATAAATAAATAAATAAATTATTTTCTTCGGAATCGACTCAAACTCCTAGGGGACCTGGTGCATGTCCATACGACTTATTCGAGATGGCTAGCATGTAAAAAATCCTAGACACAAAGACTTTAATAACCTCCCTAGGTTCGACCAAGTCAAATAAGCCCCTAGTAGTTATCTAGGGCCCCTAGTTGATCCCTAGGGTAACTGGTCATTTAACCAAGTGGATCTTGGTCAATTAACCAAGATGATAATGTGTGTTGTACTCCTCTCCTTGGTCAGTGGGATATGGGACCTTCTCAAGGGACTGGCCACCCCTTGTTGAAGTACCTGTTATCACACAACTTGTAGTTGTCCCAAAAGGTGATCCTATCTAGGATGGTAGAGGTGTTGGACAACTAAAGAGGTGACCCAAGAGATGTCAGGGTTCCCAATGCAATTGGGTGTCACGTTAACCAAGGCACTCTTCACTTTAGATCTAGCCTAAGCAAGACCAAGGGGGAGACCCTAGCTAACCAATGAAGGCTAAGGAACCTACTCAAGACCTCCTAGGGAAATGTGAAAGATGAAATAGGAAGAGATCAAGAGTGAATAGATCTAGATCTAGGATTGATAAGTGGACCCAATGAGTTAGGGCTTGGTTGAAGAGGCTTAGGGGATGGACAAATGTTCAACCAAGGAAAGATTAGGCCACTTAGGGGTTTATATTAGTATATCTAGATAGATCTAATGCCAAGTAGAAAGACTCAAGTGGGGCCCACCATTAAAATATGAAAAATGGTCAAAATGGGGCCCACGAGGTAAATATTAAAGTAAAATGGCCCTGGGGGGTTTGCTACTCAATGGATCTATGGATTAGAGAAGGAACAAGCAATAACCACGATGTAGATCTAGCAAAATCCCACCTACCCAGCAAATGCGACCTCCCTTGGAGAAGCCCAGTGCCTTAGATGAGGGGGTAAATGGAGTCGGATGCCCACCAAACTTTAGATACAAGATTTATTAATTATTATCTAGGTGGGTTTTAATTATTAAGCCCAAGAAATAGCTAGATCTCACCGGATCTAAAAAATAAAAAAATGAGGGTTTTATGATATGAGGGTTTGAAGTGACCAATGGGTGAAATACATGAAAATGGATACGTACCTTGTAGATCTTACCTCAAATGCTTGCGGCTAGCTTGTACATTGATGATCCTTGCATATAGTTACAATTCCAAGCTAGATCCAAGTGATTCCAAGCTAAACGTCCAAGCCCAAGGAGGAAAAACATCCTACTTCACCTGCAAAACAAACTACATAACGTGAGATTTGATTCACAAATGAGCAAGAACTAAGCAAGGCATATCAAAAGAAGTAAATCAACGGACAAAGCACAATTGAGAAACTCCCTTTAAGATGAAAACGTCTTGCCCGAGGGGGATGTGAGAAACCCCAACAATCTTCCGTCCAAGCAATTCGCACCCCTACAACAGTTCAATTCGGCCTCCCTCTGTAACTGTCAAAACCACCTGTGAAAAGCAAAGATGTCTAAAGCAAAAGATGTATAATCATGTACAAGAGCATCCCATCAAAGCAAGAGAAGCAGATCCACAAAGAAAGTATTTTATTCCAGTATTTCCAGAGCCCCAAAGGTGCCTTTACAATAGGGGGGTTTCTTCCTTAAATAGGAGAGAGACCAAAACCCTAACCACTTTATGAATGAGTGGTTGAGATCAAGAGATAAAAATAATACAATCAACGGCTAAGATGAGTTGGTACAATATAACATGGATCACTCACATGAGGGGGGTGCGCACTCACTAAAAGATGCCCTAGGGGGGTGTGCACCACATAAAAGTGACTAGAAGACAAGTGTGCCACATAAGATGACAAGGACAAGTGACTAGGAGCACATGGTGGGGCTAGGAGGTTTTATTATCCTTCACTAGCATCACCCCATGGCACAATAATATAACATATGACTCAATAACATGTCCAAGTGAACAAATGATCAAATCCTGGCCCCCTAAACTAAGAGAAGAATGCATCAAATGACAACCCGGAGACTGTGTGGACCCCACTGAATGTTGCAAGCTGATCTGGAAGGAGTGGGATACATCATAGGTGACCTCTGAACAGACCTCATGCCAAAACCTTGCCTCAATAGCCCAAATCGATTTCCTTAATGCCCTTTTTATTCCATTTTATTCCACCTAAAAAACCATCAAAATGCATGAAACCCACTGTCGGATGCCCGGGCACAAAATCTGACTACACCATCATGTCTGGAGAGGGGGTAATATGGTAATAACAAGTGGCTGGACCACCCCTCTCCTCTGTAGCACCATAGGCAAACAAGCAAGCTCGAAACACCTGCTGGCCAGGCCATTTCTGCATGGCAAAACTGGCCAAAAGTGGAAATCTAATCATATCCTCTTTGAGAGTGCCTGAAATTGAATACTGAGTGTCTCAATGGACTCAGAAGGTCCAAATACACTAAGGATGAGTACCCATACACCATGTGGCAACCTATAAGATCATCTGTAGCCTCATCCATACCCGGACAATAATAATATAATGGTCTAGAAATAATAATCAATAAAAAAGTGCATCAACCATCATCTGAAACCTGTGTCCATTGTATGGAGCCATCAAAGGTGTATCAAATGACCATATATCATCATCATACATCATCACTAGTCCAACTCATCACTGATCCCAAGGTTGACTAGGTCAAACTAGGTTTGACCAGGTCAAGACTGATCAAAATATGACCCAGGCTTAAAAAGCCTACTGCTGCAAGTGCAAATGGTTAAGACATGCTCTTTTAATCATTTTCATAGCAAGACTTAAGGCATTAAGCATCATTTCACTAGCATAAGTTCAAATAATTATTTACTTTACAAAAGAACTTCAAGGATATACTCATTCTGTAGACATGATCAAACAGCTAGCAAAGGGTGAAGGGGAGAAATGCAAAGCTATGACAAAGGGCATGACTAAACACTGTGATACTTTGGATTAGGGGAAGGGGATACACACTTAGGCATGTGTCGAATAAAAATATACATAGGGGATGGCAGTGTCTCACATATGGAATAAGTTGTTTAGAGGAGTGCTTATTCAACCTTGGCAAATGTCTACAAATCACATCATTTTAATTCTTTTCCTTGGCCAGCAGTCTTTGGATTTAGCATATATTTAACCACTACTTTCATTAGGCCTATATAACCCTTTTGGGGATTTCACCTGTGCTTAGAAGTACAACCACTAAAACTTTCATCCAGGGTGCTTTTAGTTTCCACATTATTTCATTTGACAACCCTTTTAGGGATTTCACCTGTGCTTAGAAGTACAACGACTAAAGCTTTCATCCAGGGTGTTTTAAGTTTCCAATTTATTCAATTTCACAACCCTTTTGGGGGTCTTGCATGTGTTTAGCAACACAACTACTCAAGCTTTCATCCAGGGTGTTTATTCATTTCAGTTTCCATAAATGAAAGTAGTATAATTTGCTTCAAGTTTTAGCCAACACAACTCAGGCAACTAGGGGGACTCTACAATCAAGACCAAACATCGGGGCAACCGACTAGAGTGATCAAGGTATTAAATTCAACTCACCAAAGGGTAAGTTCTGTTGCCAACTTAGAGCCGAGACACAAACTAACAGGGATGCTATCCAACACAGAGGCAAAAGTGGGGAAGTCCTCCATATCACAGGCTGAGGTGTAAGTCAGGGTAAAACCAAAAGTGGGAAAGACAATGGATGGATGGGGAAAGTGAATGTGATGCCTAAGCCTACGTTGCGGGGAAGCGCTCCCCCCCCCCCTCGCCCCCGCTCTGGAAATTAGCTTCTGGCCGAAGCTAGGCAGAAGCTATGCCGACGCGCGATTCGCTTTCGCTTCCGAGAGGAATTGTTTTTGGGAAGCGCGCTTCGGTCCTTAAAATTTAGCTCCCTGCCACTGTGTGAGAGCGTGCAGGAATCGATCCGAAGCATCGCTTCCGGATTGATTCCGCCTCGCTTCCCCCATCGGTTCCCGGCGAAAAAAAAACGATTCGGCTCGCTTTCGAAATCGATTCCTGTAGCTTCCTCGGACGATTCGCCAAAACCCGTGATTTTCTTGGTGAGTTGGAGCTCGTGGGGTCCACGCTTGGGGTTTTGGAGGGGGGAATAGGGCTTTGAGGTATAAATCCCTCCTCCACACTCCATTTTGTCACTTTGGTTTGTTTGAGAAGAGAAGAGAGGAGAGGAGAGGAGGAGAGGAGAAGAGGAGAAGAGAAGAGGAGAAGGTGCCATTGGAGATTGAAGAAGGTTGGATGCTTGGGGCCTTGGCAAGTTGGCACACTCACTACCATTGGAGTCTTGGACATCCAAATAGGTAGGCTCTAAACCCTTTCTTGTTGATTTGCTTTGTGTTTGAAGTTTGAACTTGAAGTTTTGATGCTTGATGCTTGATGCTTCAGACTTGAATTTTTTAAGCTTGAAATTTGACTAGAATCTAGAATGTCATTGTAAATGTTCCTCTCCTACTCTTTCCCATGCTTTCTCCATCATTTCTATTGCAGGGCAACAAGTTAAACTCTAGTTCCACTTCCAACTTCCAAGTCCAACAAACATGATGATGGGTTTATGGTTTCTTTTGTTGGTTCCATTTGTTGTTTTGATAATGTTCATTGAAAACCGGAGGAGGAATGAGGGAGAGGGAGAGGGAGATGATGAAGAAGTGGGTAGTGGCACATACCGTGGAGAGGAGGAGGGAGGGGAAGAGGAGGATGAGGAGGGAAACCAAATGAAAACCAAGGAGGACACAACACCCTTGTGGAAATATGTCACCAAGCAGGGAGGAAGCAAGGGGGGTGGAACCGCCAAATTTGGTTGCCCCCATCGTAAAAAGACTTACACGGGTTCATATACCCGTCTGAGAAGACATCTATGTGGGAACATGCCATGTGATGAAAACAAAACTGTAGGAGTTTGTGTTTGCCAAAGTGTGCCATCAACACAAAGAGCCATGTATAAGAAGGAAGAATTTGAAGCACAAAACAAATCAAAAGCAAGGGTTGACCATGACCCCTCATTGAACTCACCGAGAGATGGAGGCCCATCCACCCAAGGTAGTGGATTCTCACCCCCTGGGTCACGCAAGACAATATCAGATTTCCTTGACGTTGGTGGTAGGGATGACGTGGATGCAAAAGTGTTCCGGTTTCTCTATGCATGTGGCATACCATTCAATGTCCTTTGCTCACCCTATTGGCATGAAATGGTAGACGCCATTCGCACTGCTCCAGCAGGATACAAGAGCCCAGGGTATGACAAAGCTAGAACTGTGGGGCTTGACAAGGAAAGAGGCAAGATCCAAAATGCTTTGGGGCAATTCACAAATGCTTGGAATGAGTATGGGGTATCAATTGTATCAAATGGATGGACAAATGTAAAAGGCAAGCCATTGATAAATGTTCTTCGTGTGTCTGCTACTGGTGCAGTCTTCCTTTCAGCCCATGACTACTCAGATAAATTCAAGACTGGCATAAATTGCAGAACTCCTACTCAAAACCATTGAAGCTATTGGTCCATACAATGTCATCCAAGTCATAACCGATAATGTTGCTAATTGTAAGGCAGCGGGAGCAATCATTGAAGATATATACCCCAACATATTTTGGTCTGGGTGTTTGGTTCACACAATGAACCTTTTGATGCATGACATCATTAAGTTGAAGGAAAATCAATACAAATGGATTGGTGAATTGTACAAAAAGGGCAAGCAGATGATAAGATTTTTAACCAACCATAGCAATGCCCATGGCATTTTCCGCAGTCACTCAAAGTTGGAGCTATTGAAGATAGCAAAGACTAGATTTGCTAGCTACTGCCTCACTTTCATGCACCTTTTGAAGGTAAGAGAGGCATTGGCTAGCATGGTATCAAGTGAGTCATGGAAGGTCTTGAAAGATAGGTGTACATCTGCATCTGACAGGCTTGATTTTCAAGAGGTGGAAGAAACAATTCTTGATGTGGGGTTTTGGGTAAGTGTCAAGTATGTTTTGCAGTTCACAAAGCCCATTTATTACATGATTCAGTTTGCAGATACAGATAAGTCGGTGATTGGGGAGGTGTATGAGCAGATGGATAGCATGTTGGGTCAAATTAAAGATATTGTTGAATAGAAAGATCCTATCTTGTATGACCATATTCACACACATGTGGTCAAAAGGTGGGAACATCTCAACGTTCCACTGCATGCCTTAGCGTATGTGTTAACACCAAAAATATTATTCTCCATCTTGGTTGGCCAAACCAGCACCTGGGGGTGGGGTTAGGAGAAAGCCCCACACAGATCCAGAGGTACAGCTTGCGTACATGACTGCTATAGACAAGTTGGTCCCTGATGTAGAGCAATGTGACATATTGCGCAGTGAATTAAGCAAATACCTCAGTGAAGTTGGTCCATTTGGTACTTTGCATGCAATCAGAGATCGAGATAGGGCACCTCCTATCAAATGGTGGAACATGTATGGCTCAACATGCCAACGCTTGTATAAATTGGTTGTTAGAGTGCTTTCACAGGTGGTTAACAGTTCCTCTGCAGAAAGGTGTTGGAGCACCTATAGCTTCATCCACTCAGTGAAAAGAAATCGATTAAATGAAAACCGAGCAGAAAGCTTGGTTTATGTACATTACAACTTGAGGTTGTTGACTCATTATTGTGAGCGTGCCAAAACTGATAGATCATATGTCACTTGGGACAACAATCCGGAGGAGCAGAACTTGGAGGATGGAGCCACAGCTTTAGAGCGCTTGGAGGAAGAGCTTTTGGGCGATGAGGATGACGCATATGCAGTACCACTACCAATGGCGTCGCCATCTTCTTCCTCGTTTCCAGATGCACCATCTTTTCCTAGAGGTTCACGACCTCCATCTGCATCAGTGAGTGGGGGTCGTGCACGATCGAGTCTTGGACGTGGCTCAACAGTGGTGGCTATTGTGGATGATAATCCCACTCCCATTGTTCAAAGAGCACGAGAAAAGAAAATGGAAATTTCTCGTGGCAAGAGGAAACATCCATGATTCCATAAAATCTACTTTTCTTGTATTTTCTTGTTTACAGTACTTTCAAGTTTTGGCACTATTGACTCTTTTATATTTATTATCATATATTTTGTAAACATTACATGGCATTTCAAGTTTGAAGTTTTAAGTTGAACCTACCTTTGAATTTGAAGCTTTAAGGTTGAATCTTGATGTTATAACTTATGGAATCATGGATATTGGACCTATGGTTGATGAATCCACTAGTAAATGATTAATGAATGATGATTGATGAATGATGTTATATGGTATTATTGTTTATTTCATGTTTTTATCATTTCCATAACTAATTCAACATTCTACTAGCATTTGTTGACATATATGCATCAAAATATATAAAAAATATATATTATATAAAAAACACTTCCTAACCGGAAGCTTTTGAAAATTTCGCTTCCCGCTCCCGCTCCCAAGTAACCTTGGCCTAAGCTATAAGCCATAAAAGGTGGGAATGATCATGTTCACACTCCTAGGAGGGTAAAACCAATGAGTATAAAACAAGAGCTTCTACATGTAAGTAATACAACCATTTATATAATCAATAACAACTATTTTCATTTTGTATAGATATACTGCCAGATCATGATAACTATGTACTGAGTCAAGCTATCAAAATGACCAAAAGAGCAAGATAATATAACCAATGCACATCATATACCTGCTGGGCCATATACCTGTGGCTGTATCTGCTATCTGGATCACCTGTAACCATTGAAACACTGTTGCTGATACTCTGGGAACTGCACTACTCTGTATGGAATAAAGGTCATCTCGGTCATCAAATCTGAGGTTAAGAGGCTCAGTCATGGCATAAGGTCTACTGCATGTCTGATCTGGGGCTGCTATGATGTGTGAGTGATCATAAGTAATGCTTCTCGTCATAGCTGATCTCACTAAAACTGTCTAAAGGCAAAGCTCAAAAAATATATATTGAACTTCTCTGCAATCATGGTAGCCCGGCTACTATGGATGTGATAACAGTACCTAGCACATGACTTTGGTGTCAGTGAGGAGAATGAGATAAACAATGGAAATCTTCCTTATTTATGATGATGTACTTTGAGTTGGCAGGTGTGGACCATGAAAACCAAGAGGAAGACTTAAGATGACTAAGTTTTGGTCATGGAACCCTGTTGAAGGACCAAGAAACCAAATGAAGGTCCAAGGAACCCCCTTGAAGGACGAAGAAACCAAATGAAGGCCCAAGTACCTCCTTGAAGGTCCAAGTATCCCCCTTGAAGGACCAAGAAACCAAATGAAGGTCCAAGTACCCCCAATGAAGGACCAAGAGCCCATTTGTAAAGGACCAAAGGACCAAGATAAAAGTCGAATTATTTTGTGAAGGGTTAAAAGTAAAAATAAAATAATAAAACCCTAACTAGATGGATTTTATTATTTGTTTATTCCTAAAATTATGGAAATGATTCTCAAGGGTGAAATATAAATAGAGAAGCACTCTCACTTGAATAACACATTCAAGACATCTTATCTCTAATCCAAAAAGACAACTTTTATGGGGTTTCATGCTGAGTAAAGGCTGATCAACTTGTGAAGACAACCACAGGGTTCCATAGCCTTTTCTTAGTGTGTCGTCAAGGTTCCAACAGCAATCTCAGGGTTCTGATTTGTGTAAATCAGCAACAGCAGGGTTCCGCCTTGCTTAGCAAAGTTCCGATCTACTTGAATAGTGAACTCGGGGTTCCGAATCAACTCAACAGAGTTCTGATCTGCTGTGTTTAACACTGCTCAGAGTTCCGCTACCCTCACAGAGTTCCGATCTGTTGTTTTGAAGCCTGCTCAGGGTTTCGTTCAGCTTACTCAGCCATTTCAGGGTTTCGTTCAGTCTGCTCAGGGTTTCGTTCAGTCTGCTCAGGGTTTCATCCAGCCATTTCAAGGGTTTGTTCAGCCTCAATAGGGTTTCGTCCACCCTTAGCAGGGTCCTGTTTGTCTTAGTAGGCCTTAGCAGGGTTCCGTAGTGTTCAAAGTGTGATCAGCCGGGCTTATGTCATCTGAGTAAGGGTTCACATCAGTCTGCAAAATTTTATCTACAGACTTCTCTTGGTATGTGTGCCCTAGAGGCAAATTTACAGTGATGTAAAAGTCTACTCATTATACATCTGCTCATGTAAACTCGGTCATCTCATATTAAGGAATATTTTCATTGCTGGGGTTTTTATTCCTTGAAAAGGTTTTCCCCAGGATAAAACTGTTGTGTTCTTGTGGATGCTTGTTCTTTTGCTTTACTGTTGATGATCTACTGTTCTTCTACTGCTGCTAAATCTCAGATTTGAAATTTTAAGTCTGTTAAAAGTTAAAAGAAGACTGTTACTGCGATCAAACTCAGATCTATGTTAAAAATTTAACATCTTTTGCAACGTACATCCTTTAAAGAGATCTTCTAAGGTGGACATCTTCATGTCTTTGACCAAGATAACCAAGAGGAGGGTAATACAACAGAATAAGGTCCAAGTGGGCATATAAGAGGTGTGCTAAAGTGGGTACGACAACAATTACAAGCGCAATCACCTTTACAAAGTATAATATGATAAGTGTGGCTAGAGACTCCACAAATCATATGTCCTAATGGAGTAACCCCAAGATGCACCAATACCTACCCAAAGCATAAATGCCTGACATGACAAAGAGTTACCACCCATCAAGGGGTAGTCAACAGGGCCACAAAACCAGTACACCTTGAAATGAGGACCAAGAGGACCTTCCATGACCGACCAAGGGGTCTGGATAGCTGATAAACCAACACTTTTTTCATAAAATAGCCTCAACTTGACCTTTTACAATAGCAAAAGGACCCCCCTTATTGGCACATCTAGTAGGGTGCGCTACAAAGAATCTGGAGCATAACAACGAGAACTAGGACCAACAGTTAGAGGGTTCAGAGGTAGTGCTTATCAGCTTTGGTAGTTTGTGTGCATATCAGAGATGGCATCAGCTAGCTTCAGGTTCAAGGACAGATTGGAAGGTGCCTCAAATTTTCTATCATGGAAAGTGAGGGAAACTATTCTATTAAAAGAGAGCGATCTCTAGGAGATCGTCAAGGATGTAGTGACTCCATCGACCGATCCACATCTTTTGGCAGCTCACAAGAAGAAAGAAGTGAAGGCCAAGTGAATGATCATGGATACTATAAAGGATCATTTGATCCCTCATATATTTGAGAAGACGACGAAGGAGATGTCTAATGCCTTAGTTAGCCTTTACCAAAGCGAAAACATAAACATGAAGAGGATATTGCACAATAGACTAAGATCTGTTGAGAATCGAGATGACCAAATCAGACATTGTCACTAGTTACCTAATGAACGTCACACAAATTCGTGATTAACTTGCAGCAGTTCAAGAGAAGGTTGAAGACAAAGATCTAATGAACTCAGCAGTAAATGGGTTCCCATCTTAGTGGAAAACATTTGTCCAAGGTGTTTGTGCTCGAGAAAATAATCCCTCCTAGGAAAGACTATGGGATGACTGTATCCAGTACGAGACTCAGATGGATTCAAAGGCCAACAAGTAGGGGGGTGTCAATGACCATGCCTTAATTGGTCAAACAAAGAAGGGTTGAGGTAAAGGATCTATTTGTGCACAATTTAGCAGCTTGAATAGCGCAAGGAAGACTAGCTACCAAACTTGTACAACTTCAAGATTTTCCTCCGGCGTGTCACTACCAAGGAAAATCCTCTCGCTTTAGGTCTCCTAAATCTCCTACGGGAAATCTAGACTAACCACGAGAGGTACCCCCAACTAGACTTTTTACAGTACTAACTAGAGGTTTCCACATGCAATGCCTAAGGAAAACACTACAACGTGAGCTAGCCTTCTCAAGTATTCGTCAAGTTGATTTATGAGGCAACTAAAGATACTTAGGGAAGTGTTAGGAGTTAAAGTTAAGCTCCTCAATTAGGCTAGGATAAAGATGGTATAATTTCTTAGCAAAGATCCAATGATAAGTTTAGGGAGTTTGGAGGATAAAGATCAATGAGCTAAATAATCAAAATATTTAACTAAAGGATCATTTGACACAATGAAACCAATCAAAAGATTTAACTAAAGGATCATTTGACACAATGAAACCATCAAATTTGCATAACATATGGAAGAAATTTAGTTCAAATTCAAATACAACGCATGTTATGAAATGAAAAGCATCAACATAATCAAAAAGTATAACTTAGATTTCAGATCTATAATGAAATTACCCAAGTGTAATGTGAAGTACGAGATGTTGATAGCTAAGATTAAAGTGAGAAGATTAACCCAATTATTATAAGTGCTCCCTTGAAATATCCCCGAGGTACTTGGAAGTTTTTCTTATGAGTGTCCAATCACTTTAAGAAAATGAAAACTATTCAAATGATATCTCCTTTAGATCTTCCTCTCTTGCAAAGAGGCAAGTGTTGTCCTTGAGCAAAGGAACCCTTTGCTAATGGTCAAGACTAAGATCCTCTTTGCCTTGAGTTGGAAGTAATTTAGATGCTCGATTGTTGAAGTGTTTTGGTTAATTACCAGCAATAGTAAACATGTAAAAGTAATAAGATTAAGCAGCAAATGTTGTAATAAACAAACCTGAATCAGAAATAGTAAATACACAATGCTAGTATAGTTTTAAATGGCATTCGACACTTAATATGCTTGCTGGAAATAAAATACAGTAGTGAGTAAATCAGAACAACAAGCTGAAAATGACTTTAGACAATAAACAAAAGTCATTCAAAACTTTACAAATTTGCTGGAAATGAACATTACAGCAGTGAATAAAATAACAAGAAGCTGAAAATGATATTAAACAATGAATTACAGTCTTCCAATACTTTAAAAACTTGTTGAAAATTTATAGCAGTAAATAGATTAAAACAACAAACTAATTATGGCTCCAAACAATGAACAAAAGCCATAAACTATTTCATAAACTTGCTAGAAATTGAAATGCAGTATCATGACAGTAAGTTAGATGCTAGTAAAACCAAAAGATGATAAAGTTAAAGTCTAAAACTAGAATGCACATACTAAGTAAACAATGTAACAAATAAACAATGAGAAAATCAACCATATATAAATGTTTACTTTAGGATTTAAGGTTGATCTTATCCTCTTAGGTGTTTATAAGTTTGTGGTAGCTTTCCTTCATTAAATTTTGTATTTAGGTGCACGGAAGGAAGCTATAAGTTTTCCCAAGAAGGTTTCTCAAAGAGTATCTTGTCTTATGGTTACAAAGGATATGAAATGAGAATTATCAAGCAAGAATAAAGAAGTGGATGAGCTTTGGAGATCTTACAATACAAGAGAAGTAGAAAAGAAGATCAGTGCCTTATGTATGATTGGGGCTTATGGAGTCAAGTACCCCCTCAAGTAATGGCCAAGTAGTCTTCAAGGGAGTTGAAAGGTTTCAAAACAATCCCTCCTTTGCTAGCTCAAGACTTAATCCTTCTTTGCTCCAACCTTTGATGAGAACCTACAATGAACTAGGAGAATACATGCATCCAAATCCTAGAGTAGAATATGCATCAAGAGGGTTAGCAAATGGTTAAACAAGATTATATAGAAGTATGAAGATGAAGGATATTGATTAGATTATCCACACATACAACAAACCTCACATAATCAAAGCAAGAAGTTAATTAAACAATTCTATACTTTATGTTTACTTAACCAAAGTAAATAAGAAATCATTACCTCAAACCCTTGTGAAGAACCTCCTTCTACTAAGAAGAGCAAAACCCAATATCACATAAGACCATAGTTGAAAACATCGGCATCAAAAAATCAGCAAGGACCCTGAATACAACTTCTCAGCAACATCGGCAAAAAAATGGGCAAAATTTGGCAATCGTGGAAAACATTAAAAAATACAAATGTATCATTTTTTTTAATTTTAAACATATAAAGCAACAACAACATCAGATAACACATTGGCACATAAATATGGAGAAAGCACTGATATGTATGATGTAGTGGATGCCAAATAAAAAATGATACATCAAAGTTTCAAAGATTGGAAATTTGCAAGTTTCAACACTAGTTGGAAAATGAGATTGAATCCTTGCTCCACTAAAAAATCCTTGATGGTGATGATGATGGTTGTCTAGCTACGTCCACAATGAGTGATGATGACCACAAACCCTCTCCCGTCCTTATCCAAAAGCCCAAAGACAAAATGACCAATGTTTTAAAACTTGAAACTAGACTTTGAATCGACCAAGGGTCAACTCGGCTCGGAACCAGAACCGGAAAATGACTCGGAGCGGTTTGATTTCAATGACTCGGACTACTAAAAATATATATAAAATTTTACAATTTTAATGAAAAAAATATATTAAAAATTACAAGCTATGATTCCAAACCATTAGAGACAAAATATGCAAAGTCTACTCATGTATATACCATGTAAGGGTGAATATATCAAAATGGCACCAAGTGTGATACATATCTAAATCAAAATTGAAAATACATAATCAATCAAAATCATTGCCTATATTGCAATTATATTCATCAATAACACCATGTTCCCCCTTCCTCTAGGTTCTAGCCCATGCCTCTACTTCGAATCTCGAAGTTGATCCTCCAAGGACATTAGTCAACACCCTACAATTTTGATGAAACTTCCTAATCCAAGCATTAAAATAAGGTAGAAAAAACTTCCCATGCCTAATAACTTAATAAGTGATTTTGCTTGACTGAAGGGTACATTTTTATTAAGGTCGTGATAGAGGAGTTCAATCAACTTCAACAATCAGGCATTAGCACCACCAACATCAAGGTACATAGAGATTTTGATGTGCTTGATTAAATTCCAATCCCTTACCTCCATACATGATAAAATCCAGTGGAAACATTGCAATCCTGAAATCATGAAAACTATTAAGTCAGTTGAATTATGAATGGCATCACTTTTGCATATGAAGTCCGATGAGGTAGGGACCACTCTCAAACATCCTGAAACAACTAATGGGTAATGTTTAAAATTTAAGTAAAAGAATAGAAAATGAAAGATAAAGAGAATGTCACATTTACTTTAAGAATTTAACATTACCATTTAATATTACTGAGTCCAATGAAAATTGGCAATTTTCTGGGTCGTGGCGTGATTTTTTAGGGAAAATTGCCGATTTTTTCAAAAAATAGCAAGGTCCATTTTTTCCAAAAAAATCATAATTTTTTCGACCAAAAAAATCGGCAGGTAAAAAAACGCGATTTTTCGACAATGTTTTCAACTATGCATAAGACAAACCATAATGAAGAGCAAAGGCACAAAAATAATCTCACTCTCTTCAATTCCAAGTATTCCAAGAGTTGCAAGTTTATAGCTCCAAAATTCAACCCCTTCAAATGAAGTCGACCTCTCGTTTTATAGCAAGGAGGGCGCTCTAGGGTTTGTTAGACTTGTCAAGGGTTGAATAAAATAATACATGGGTGGTGCTAGACCATGCCAAATAAAATCATAAAATATTCCACTAATGCCAAGTGGATCCATGAGAGAACACAAGAGAGAAGTGCGCCCTCCCAAGGTAGTAGAGATGTCAAATGATGAATGCTAGTGCACCTCCCAAATAGAGAAAACCATGGGTCATGTCAAAACCATGAGCAAAAACCGTGTGTAGTGGCAATACCATGTGCAAATACCATGAGCCATCCTCAAAACCATGAGAAAATACCAACAACTCAACTAGCAAGTGTTCCCTCCAAGATGAGTCAACCATGTGCCATGTGTTACCACCTAAAGTTGCACTTTAGTTGGACTTCAGTGAGCCGCCAGTGTTGCACAATCACTTGTGCTTCTCAGTGTTCAGAAGTTCCAAGCTTGGCCTGTTCAAAGCCCCTTTGTTTTTTATGTTTTGTAGTACATGACCGTGCCCCACGGGGTTTGTAATAAGCATACTAGCATGGTGGTTTTTGAGTGACTCGGTTCCCTAGGACTTAACAATCAAAAAAGGTATTCCAAGGAGTTTTTTTCCCTTGTCAATTATGCTTTGCCTTTAGCCGAGTATAATCGATGAGGTTTTCTCCCGCTCCTCCAAAGCTGGAATGCCCAAAGTGGGGGTTAGGCCTTAGGGGATTATTAGAGCCCATTTCATAACGTTTATAAACATGCTAGGTGCTAGAATTTTATCGTTTTGTCATGTACTAGGTTCCCTTGAAGTTTCAGCCAATTCCGACAAAAAATATTTTTTCGCATTTTTAAGCCATTTTTTAATGGTTTAATTAAAAAATTTCAAAAGGTGATAAAAGTCTTATCCGGAGCCGGAATTTGGCACAAGGATGCTCGTTTTCAAGCTCAGAGCATCCTCTTTACCCTAATATCCAGTTTTCCTATGTTTCGGGTGATCAGAGTGTCCCGAGGAGCAGTTTTGCCTATCAGAGGTACAATTTGGCACTTTAATGCTAAAAGATGCATCAAAATGCACCATGGCCAAATAATTAAAATATTTGAAAAAAAGAATATTGGCACATGTTAATTGACATGGCTTATGTCAAATTAGATGGACGACTTAGTGAAGGGGTGAAGGCATATATTAAAGTTTTAATAAAAAGTCAAAATTGGAATATTTATATTCCATGCTCCCCACTCCTTCACGTGAGCAACCGTACGGCCGTACAAATGGAGGTATGGAGTGAGTTCAAAAGGGGGGCCACCTCATATGACATGGCATACATTCGTTTTTGATAAGCTATTGCAAGTGAAGGTCAAATAAAAGATGATCATTTGTATTATTATAAAGCCGTACGATTTTCTTCACGTGGGCCATCACCCATTCCTCACGGCTTATGGATTTGCTGATTCGGATTGGTGGGAGTTGCCACCTCATATGGCATGGCCCATGTTTATATTGCTAATTTCAAAACTCCAACCCACCATCCAACGTGGCATGGCAACTCTTCATTCAAAGCATGTGCTCCTTCTCAACATTCGCGTGAGCTCCTTCACAACACGGCAACATCTTGATTTTGGTAATTTTGGAGAGGTTTCCTTTTTAACTCCAATCAAACTCACTTTCCAACGCAGCATCCAACACAGCAAAGCATGGAAACATCAAAAGTTCGATTTCCTCCTTCACATGGGTATTCTCATCAATTTGGCATTTTCCAAGTTTTATTGTTTTTTCGAGTTTTTGTCCAAGTTTGATGGTGCATTGCCATTGGCCATCTAGGTTGCTTGCTCTACAAACTAGGAGCTTTGTCTCCTTAGGGTTTTGTGCCCTCGCTGGGTTGCCATTTGCTATAAATTGAGGAGCTTGGCTCCATTGTAAGGGATCAGAAAGTGTGGAACCTCTGCTTATATTTGTATTGTAATATTTTTCTGAGTTTAATAAAGAAGGCTTTGGAGGCTAGTCTGGTGATTGTCTTTGGTTGGATCTTCATGCTTGTACATCTGAGGTATACTGTATTATGTTTCATAGCTAGTATTGTTGGGATTATATGTCTTTAAAGGGAAGCTATCTTCTATAAGATCTGTAAGTAATACTTTATAGTTTGCTTATTCATGTTGATAATATTAGGAGGCTAAGAGTAATGTAATTTCTTGTTTGAATTCATTGCATCGCTGCTTTCTTTTAATTATCTACACATATGCTCTTATCCCCTTGCTAGTTGTTTGCAGCTGTTTACAGGTAGCCTAAGCTGGAGAAGTCCACGAACATGTTAGATCGTGCCTTCATTCAATAAATACAAACCAAATCTCGATCCTATCAGTGCATCTGGGAGCTTGACTCCATTGTCCTTTCTTCAAAACGCTCAACCCCCATGGGTTCACTTTTCTAGATCCATTTTTTTATTCTATCTCGGTTACTGTCCTATTTAAATCTAAATCTTGCTTCAAAGTTCATTTGATTAATAGATCTAAGCAAGTAGCAATCTAAAGAGTCTAATAGCTTCATTTTTATTTAGTTCTAGGTTGCTAGCTAAGTTAGAAATTTTTGCAATTTTTTGTAGCAACGTCAAAGACACTTTTTAAGTGTTTCTTGGCATTTTTAAGACTAATTCAGTTCGCTGGTTTTTTTTTTCTTTTAGCAGGTCTGAACTTTTTAAAGCTCAAAGTCTGAGATTCGGAGGTGTCCGTAGCCATCCGGGGAGCTAGTTTTACCTCCCTTACATCATTCTAACATTTGTAAACTGTATTGGTGCCTAGTTAAAGGACCAGCAGTCTTTCTTGAGCTTCATGTGTAAATCATAAAAAATAAAAAGAGCACAGCAGGCAATTCCAGCGCCTGAACCCAATCCCCCCAGGGGGGATTCGCACCCTTCCGTTTTTTTATTCTTTTATTTTATTTTTTTTGTTTTAGATTAGTTTTCATTCAAGCAGTAGTAATTAAATAACACACTCAAGCACACAACGTCCTCCAAGGACCCGTCTAACATTTTATATGCTTTTGTGTTTATTTCAAATTATTATTCTGTGCTTAAATTTTAATCCTAAAATTAACCCCCTTGCTTTATGTTTGGGGTTTAGTGTAGATTAATCATCCACTCATATCTATTTAATAAAACGAACAATGCCCCAAACTCGGAGTATGCTCTTGACCACTGCAGCTTAGTCGGAACAATTGGCTCAATCAGAAACGGGTGCAAGGTAATTAGTGTTAATAGGACAATCCATCAGAATCCAATCCTAAGAACTCGGGAGGTTGCATGGACTGAATCCACAGAGTCAGCAGGTTCTTAAGCGGGTTCATCCTCGCCTGGTTGGACACTTGGTAAGGTTGCTAGAGCACTCAGTTCGAAGTTTAGGTTTTCTTTTGGGCCAAGCCAAGAATCAACCCACTCCTTAACTACTCATTTAATAACTATAAAATTTACCAACCGAGCCACTGCAATACTTTCACTGAGACTACACAAGCAACCCCACACAATAGTACTTACAAGCATTTTTACATTCTCGGCACTGGTCTTTAATTTTCTGTGTTTAAGTCAATCATAAATGTCGTGAATGCTTATTTATCTTATGTTGGGTTAGCTATTTGATTTAATTCACAAGCAGTGCTTTGTTGTTATATTTTATCATCTCGTCATCTTTAACTCCTAGAATAGACTTTTATCTTTTGTTGTAGATTAAAAGCCTTAGATTATTTTTCATAGGGACCACCCCCCTTGGCTTCGCTAGGAGTAAGCCTAGACGGAGGAGTCGAGTAATCAGGTGACAGCACTTGACTCTCACTTGCCCCCAAGGACACACCGAGCGGCTTGAAGGTTTCCTGCCGCGTCCCCCCCAGGTGTGTATTAGGCGGCAACACCATGTAAGCCAAATAGTCAATGCACCCTCCTAAGATGAATATCTTTATCCACATGTGTGAATAAAACAAGTAATATATGCCAAACGTCAATCTTCACATGAGTTTGCCTCTAAACAAATGATGTGTATGAGAGTACCATGTCACCAAAGAAGTCCACTAATCACTTGTAAGCGACTAGGAAGCCTCCAAATAATCCCCAACAGTGACTCATCATGCCAATCATCATTGAGAATTTCCCACAATGGCTTAATTATTAATCAAACCGTACTTAGGTAAATGTTTTAATTAAATGCCAGTAATCCAAAAATGTATGTATCCACGTAAACTGAAAGGGGAAACAGTCTGTGATGAGTCCAAACATCCTCTGAAGACCAAATGTGCCCATGTCTCTACTTAGATCACCCCAGAAATGCCTCTGTAGCTCTGATCAAACTAATGTAAATCAAACTTAGGAAAAGTTTTAATTAAAAAACAATTAATCAAAAACTTACATGAAACCAAGGGGAAAAGGATCACAATGACTCCTGGAGTCAAGAACACTGTTAACTGACACTGCCACCTATATCTAACTTGCTGCTCAGCTATGTTGACCAAGTCAAACTGCTAAAAAAGTCGAACTTGGTCAAACTGACTAATGTGGAGAAGTATTCTGCAATTTGACTCAATAGGCTGATAGAATAGCCAAATGGGTATCCAAATCCATTAGTAGACTCGAAAAACAACGTGTGCATGAAATCCATGTGCGATCATGAAAATCATATTGCAGAACATTGTGCAATGAATCCACCACCCTACAGTGATGATTGGTCTATGGCAGCAGTGACCAAACGAGTGGCATATACATAGATAAATGGCCAAATGGGTAATCAGATATGTGCTCAAAATGCATGAAACCCATGTACAACAAAAGATGGCCAACATATCCCTCAGTGACAGGACTGGCCACACATAGAATTGTTAATTTTTTATGGGCTTAGGGTCTTATGCAGAGAAATCAAGATTTAGTATACTTTAGTGCAAAATAAATATAACAAACTATTACTGAAGCAGAATGTCACAGCTATAACTAAATAAGATAAAATTTAAAACATAATTTTCATCTCTTTCAACTTTAACACTCCCAAGTAGGTCCCCATGTTAAAGTGAAATCTTCAGTAACATGACCCAACAAGGGTAAGGTAAAGAGTAAGTTCAACAATCAGACATAAGTTCAAATAATTATTTACTTTACAAAAGAACCTCAAGGATATACTCATTCTGTAGACATGATCAATAAGTCACATTATGCCTACACAATATGTGGCATAACAGGACCCAACAAGGGTAAGGTAAAGAGTAAGGAGTCATCCTCACAACCAGGAAAAGACTTGAGTAAAATCAAGTGCTTCATATGTCATAAGCACGACCATTATACATCACAGTGTCCAGAGAAGGAGAGTAAAGGGAAGCAATAGCAGCCTTAGCTGAAACTTAGATGAACGAGTTTGCCTCCAAGTTTGAGAAGGATTTCTCGATGGTATTTGGCCTTACTTCCAACACAGTTCCAAAGAACACTTGGTATCTAGACACTGGAGCATCTGTGCATATGACATTAGCTCGAGAGCTATTTTCAAGTCTAAAGGAGCACGTCTCAGGAGTTCAGGTCGAGCTTGGTGATGATGCCAAGTATCCAGTAGCAGGAGTTCCTACCATCCCTTTCCCACTCCAATCAAGTAACTCTTTAGACATTCATGATGTGTTGTTTGTTCCAAGTCCTACGGATCGTACGGCTACACTCTAAAACCTATGTAAAAGCTTAAATCCTATTCTTTATAAATTGACAGAAGCATTTCTGCAAGTATATAATAAATATTTTGATTGAATGAATGATAACAATATTCTCGTGATGGTATACCTTTATAGGCATTGACTGGCCAAGAGAGTGATTAGGTGTGTCCTTTGACTCTTCATTAAATGCTAATTTACTTATTAATTATTAATTACCTCTATTATTAATATGACTCGTGTTTGTTTATTATTATTATTATTATGTCTGTAACAGCAGAGCAGCGGCTAATCAGATTGATGACTCCACAGATTCTTCAGTGCAACTTATTTTAACCCCTAATGACAGCTATGGTTAAGTGCATCGTCAACAGTTTGAAATTTATTTGACTGGTCTGATGTCTGAATCCTCTTACCCACAACTCACCGCCATGCCAATGATGGATCAGTCAACCGACAAACCAATGAGTTCATCTCAACCTCATTCCCAAATAACTTACAAGGTGTAGGCTGAAATGACAGTTTTTTCTAGAGTTTTCTGTAACTATTTCGTTATCAAATTTGTCAGAACTTTAAAACTGTAATTCTGTCAATTAATCTTTCCCAATCTCCACAAATAGTAGAATTTTTTTAACATATTCTGAATTGAACCAAATGAAGGTTGAAAGAAGGTTGAATGCAGAGCTATGAAACAGTAAAAGAGAGAAGAAATAAAAATGACCTTGACATGAAAAGAATTGAAATGATCAGGAGCAGGCTAATGTACAAGAAGTTGATGCTTGTAGAGTTGGGGCTCTCTTCAGGTTGTAGCCTGACAGATTGATGCCTAAATTGAGTTGGTGCTCAATGTTTGTAATGTACATTATTTGAAGCTTGCTTGACATTCCAAGAAGAAGAGGTTTTCTCCCTTTATGGGTTTCCTCGTATATTTGTGTCTCTGTTTATGTTACTTGTGAATATGTCGTATGCTTTTCTACAATTTATAAATGAGATATTGCATCAACAGAACTTAAAGATGTCTTGCAATTTTTTAACTTGAAGATTAAGTTTTGAAAGAAACTGATTCACCCCCCCCCCCCCCCTCTCAGTTTCCTTAATTAAGTTCAACAATTGGTATCAGAGCTAGGTTCCTTCATTCAAACAGTTAATCACTGGAAGGTAGATTCATAAGCTTAATCATGACTAGTCAAGAAGGAAGTTCATCTAATAGAGCTCCTCTGTTTGATGGCACAAATTTTGCCTTCTGTAAAATAAGGATGAGAACTTATCTTATGTCTCTAGGTGCAGATGTTTGGGATGTTGTTGAAACTGGGTATGTGAAACCAATCGTTCTTGCCTCTAAGAATGACAAACTGGAATTTACGTTTAATGGCAAGGCAATGAATGCAATTCTTAGTGGACTTGCAGAATCTGAGTTTGTGAAGGTTATGCACTGTACATCAGCCAAAGAAATGTGGGACAAATTGATAAATTGTTATGAAGGTGATGAAAAAGTGAAGAATGCTAAACTTCAGATTCACAGATTACAATTTGAACAGTTGAAGATGAATGATGATGAAACAATAAGAAAGTATTTCTTAAGAGTTGAACTTGTCAATCTTATGAAGGGTCTTGGTGAAGAAATAGATGATGCTTTCTTGGTTTCGAAAATTTTAAGATCTCTTACTGACAGATTCAACCCTAAAGTTTCAGCTATAGAAGGATTAAATGATCTTAAGAGTCTGACAATTGATCAATTGTTTGGAACCCTAACAGCTTATGAAATGAGGATTGTCAAAGAAAAAAAATACTACGAGGGAAGCATCTTTTAAGGCTAAAAAGGAAATAAAGGATAAAGAATCTGATTCTGATATAGATGGAATTGTGGAAAAATTTGCTAGAAAACTAAAAAAAGGGACAGGAAAATATCAAGGTAAGTTACCCTTCAAATGTTTTGATTGTGAAAAGGTTGGTCATTTTGCATCCAAGTGTCCATATAAAAAGAAGGACTATGAATCAGAGAATCAAGAAAAGATCAAATTAAATAAAGAAAAGAAATATCAGAAGAAAAGTCTTTGTATAAACAATAATGATAGTTCCTCGGAAGATTGGGATAGAGAGCTCTCAGATGATGATGAATCAAATGAATTCATGCTTATGGCTGTAGAAGACCAGTTTGACATGAATGAAGAGGAAGCTGAAGTAGATTTGGAAGGTGAGCTTATCAGTGCTTTGGAAGAAATAGACAGACTTAAACAAAAGAAAAGGAAACAAAAGGAATTGTTGAGTAAATATGAGAAAGATGGACATGATGATGCCCTTATTTCATTAATAATTGAATTAGAAGAAGCAAAGAAGATAGAGGATATTCTCAAACAACAATTGTATGAAAAAATAAAAGAGTGTAAGAAGTTAGAAACAAAAATGGTGTCTGTCAGAAAAGAATTGGAGAAAGCTCAAGCACTATATCATCAAAATATGACATATGCTCAAGCAACTAAGAAGCTGGATAATATTATGGACAGTCAAAGATCACCATTTCTGAAAAATGGTCTAGGTTATGAAGGAAGTTCAAGCAAAAGCAAATCAGAAAACACGGAGCCTGTCAAGTTTGTCACAGAAAGTACTAACATCAGTAAGAATGGATTTGCAAACAGATCGGTGGAACAAAATGATCACATTCAGCAATCAAGGAAGTATGAAGAGGGATCTACTATTCTCAAAAATGAAGCTAAAAGAGATCAATCAGCTCTTGAATTCGAACACAGACACCAAAGATTCAGAAACTCATTTGCACAAAGGCAGTCAATTCCCAGGTCATCTATTGCAATTTTAATCTTAAGAATTTGCAAAAGAACTATCAAATGTCATATCCAAGAATAGGTCATCTATCAAAGGAATTAAAAATAAATGGCAGATCTAGTAATCCATATGTTCTTCTATACAATGAGCCAGAATGTTATATGTGCCATAACCTTGGACACAAAGCATTGGATTGTAGACTGAAGCTTTACAAACCAGAATTTCAAAAACCTCAGATGTTTGAAAATGTCAAAATATGGAAGAAGAAAGATGACAGTAAGTGTGGTTTAGTTCTTTCTGCTCAAAAACAGAAAGATTCCTAGTATATTGATAGTGGATGTTCAAAACATATTTCTGGTGCCAAACATTAATTTCTGTCTCTAAGTGAGTCTAAGTCTGGAAGTGTAACTTTTGGAAATAATTATCCAGGAAAAATCAAGGGAAAAGGATTAGTTAGCTTAAACAATGGTCAGGGCAAAGCAAAAGATGTGCTATTTGTTGATGGATTGAAACATAATCTTCTGAGTGTCAATCAGATGTGTGATAAAGGTTGTGAAGTAATATTTACTGCCAAAGATTGCAAAATAAAGTCGGTAAGTACAGGAAAGACTGTTGCAAAGGGAATCAGAACAGAAAATAATGTTTGTGTTAAAAGAAGATAGAGAGGAATGTCGATTGAGCAAATTTGATGAAAGTTGGTTATGGCACAGAAGATTAGGACACTTGAATTTTGACCATCTTATTAAACTCAATAAGAACAATGCAACCAAAGGTTTTCCTAAAATAGAAAAGCCACATAATTTTGTGTGTAAACCATGTCAAATGGGAAAACTAACACGTACTAAATTCAAAACAAAGAACCAACCATCTACAAGCAAGTCACTTCAGTTAGTTCATATGGATTTCTGTGGACCTTCTAGAAAAGAGGGAACTGGAGCAGAATGGTATTTTATGTTGGTCATTGATGATTTTTCAAGACTAACCTGGGTAGCTTTTCTAAAAGAAAAATCAGAGGCATTTGAGAAGTTCAAAGTCTTCAAAGCTTTGACTGAAAATCAAACAGGGCGGAAGATAAAGTCAGTAAGATATGACAGAGGAGGAGAATTTTGTTCAGGAGCTTTTAAAAAATTCTGTGATGAACATGGAATTAAAAGAGAATATACTATTCCAAGTACTCCTCAACAGAATGGAGTTGCAGAAAGACAAAACAGATCAATTCAGCAGATGGCCAGATCAATGATGAAAGAAAGGAATGTGTCTCAAACCTTTTGGGTGGAGGCTATTCACACAGCAATTCATATTCTTAACAAAGCACATTTAAGGCCTGAAAGTGATAAAAATCCTTATGAACATTAGTTTGGAAGACCACCTTCAATAAAACATTTTAAAGTGTTTGGAAGTAAATGCTACATTAAAAATAATGATGAAAATCTGGGTAAATTCGATGATAGGGCTAATGAGGGAATTTTTTTGGGTTATGCATCAAATAGTAAAGGATATAGATGTTTTAATAAAAGGTTGCATAAGATGATGGATTGCATTGATATTTGTGTAGATGAAGAACTTCCTTTTCAAAGCAGACAGATAACGAGTGTTGACATAAATGATGAAGAAACTAATGAAACTGATGAACCACAATTCAGAGAATTGGAAGATGATGAAAAATCTGAGGAAGATCAAGAAAATTCTAGTAAGCAAACTGAACAAGAACAAAAACCTCCTTCGAGAATTGTTCAAAAGAATCATCCAGAGAGTCAGATTCTTGGTGATAAAATTAAAGGAGTTCAAACAAGAAGAAAACTTATTCAAACAGCAGAGCAGTCACAGATTGCTTTCATTTCTATAAATGAACCCAAACGTTTTGTTGAAGCTAGTGAAGACGATAGCTGGATAGAATGAAGAGCTTGATCAGATTGAAAAGAACAATACCTGGGAACTTGTTCCAAGACCTAAAAATAAAAATGTTATAGGCTCCAAATGGGTGTTTAAAAATAAGTTAAATGAGCAAGGACAGATTGTGAGAAATAAAACAAGATTGGTCTGTAAAGGTTATGCTCAGGTAGAAGGAATAGATTTTGATGAAACCTTTGCTCCTGTGGCAAGATTAGAAGCTATCAGAATGTTTCTTGCATATGCCTGTCATAAGAATTTTAAAATATACCAAATGGATGTCAAATCTGCTTTTCTTACTGGAGAATTGGAAAAAGAAGTATATATGGAGCAGCCTAAGGGATTTAAATTGTCAGAAGATTTTGATTATGTCTGCAAACTGAAGAAGGCATTATATGGATTAAAACAAGCACCACGTGCTTGGTATCATCGTCTAGATACATATCTACAGCAACAAGGTTTCAAGAAAGGAGCAGCTGACAGCAACCTGTACATAAAGTCAGAAGGTGAAGATATTTTAGTTGTTTTAGTTTATGTTGATGATATAATATTTGGAAGTAACAATTCTTCATCAATTCAATGGTTTGCTACTGCAATGCGATTAGAGTTTGAAATGTCTATGATAGGAGAATTGTCTAATTTTCTTGGTTTGCAAGTGTGTCAACAATCAGAAGGCACAATCATTTTTCAAAGCAAGTATCTTAAAGAAATGTTGAAGAAGTTCAAGATGGAAGATTCCAAGCCTATTATTACACCTATGGAGGTGGGATGCAAGCTTAGCAAAGATGATCAGTCACCAGAAGTTGATCAGAAATTATATCGCTCAATGATAGGAAGTTTATTGTACCTCACAGCTTCCAGACCAGATATAATGCAAGTTGTTGGTATGGTAGGAAGGTATCAATCTGCTCCAAAACAGAGTCATATGTCAGTTGTCAAACGTATATTCAGGTATTTGAACGGCACAATGGACTATGGTTTGTGGTATCCAAAGAATCAGAGTCTGCAATTAACAGCTTATTCAGATGCAGCCTGGGCAAATTGCTTGGATGACAGAAAAAGTACACGTGGTAATGCATTCTTCTTGGGAGACTCTTTAGTTGCTTGGCTGAGTAAGAAACAAGGTTCCATCTCTTTATCTACCACAGACGCTGAATACATCTCTACTGCTACCTGTTGTGCTCAAGTGGTGTGGATGAAACAAGCACTTGAAACTTTGGAGGTAAAATATGATATACCTATTCCTATTCTCTGTGATAATACTAGTGCTATTAGTATTTCAAAGAATCTTGTTCTACATTCCAAAACAAAGCATATTCCTATCAAATATCATTTTTTAAAGGACCACGTGGCTAACAAAATTGTTCAAGTAAACTATATTTCTTCCAAAGAACAGATTGTTGATATATTTACTGAACCACTAGCAAAGGCACAATTTGAATATCTTCGTCAGAAGCTTGGTGTAAGATCTTTTTCCTCAATAAATTGACTCATTCAGTCAGGAGGAGCTGTTCTTCTAAAGAACACTGACATATGTGTGAAGAATCAGAGATGGATTTCTGCTATGGAAAAGAAGTCTTCTAGATATGAAGTCATGCAGCCAGGGGAAGGAGTGTTTTCCAATACTAGCTCAAAAGGTGCCATGCAGGCAGGGGGAGCTGTTCGTATTCATCAGAAAACCAGGGAATTTTTTTTTGCCATTGATGTCAAAGGGGGAAAAGAGCAGTGGTTATACAGAAAAGAGAAGTGGTTAAAGGAATAGTTCTCTTCTCTTTTTAAATAGGGGGTGACTGTGGTCATCAATGAAAGTTGCCACCAATGACAAAGGTTGAGATTGTTGGTCTAAGTTGAGTAAGTTGCCATTGATGTCAAATTACAGGTTGGAACTTTTCCATTGTCATTAATGTCGAGGTGCATAACTGCATAACTCTCAATGCTATCATCATGAAGGTCAAACTACTGTCTCATGTCAAATAAATTTCATGGTTATAACTATATGTGGAGTACCTATAATTATATTTGGTCTCTACTATATCTGACAGGTTGCTATCATATGACTTGGAGGTTATTATTTTGTGGATTCCTTGTCTTATTAAAACTTTGTGTTGTACCCAATTTGGAGTCCGATCGCGGAGTTATCACATGGTCATGGATTAAAACATTTTGGAATCCAAAGTTAAAATGGTCATGGTATTTTAGAATCACGGTCATGGTATTTAGATATTGAAATGGAATCCGAGGTAGAGGATGATCGCGGGGCCTGGCAGAGCTTTGGTGAACCCCAATTCTGGCAGACCTGCAGTCAGTTTAAACCCTGGCTCTATAACTCTTAAGCTTCATCTCTAAATCTGGCATATTTAGAACATATTTGGAGAAGACACTAATAGTTTTGGACTTTTGGCAGCGTTCGACAACCGTTGATTATAGTGATCGAATGGTTATGATTGAACCTGGTAATTTCATCAGTTGTGTGCATTATGCCATTCGAATGAGAACTTGAATCGTTGGAAACCGAATGGATGTAGGGAATTCCTATAGACGAATCCATGATGGGTGTCAAGGATGCATAGAGCAGTTGATATAATGTGAAGTGGATTGTAGGTGGGGTCTGATAGTTTTTGAGACAAAAATATAGAGATCACAGAGATGCTGGAAATGTGTGGGAGTCTACAGAGATGCTGGAAATGCGTGGAGTCTACAGAGACAGAGGTGAAATAGGTATTGCAATTGTGGGTAATCGTTGAGAGAGCTTAGTAACAAAGTCTGGGGATTGGAGAATGTGTTGCAGATACAGAGATAGCAGAGGTGTGAGCAGAAAATTAGAAGAGAACAAAGCATTCATGAAAATACTAGAGAAAGAAGGTTGAATGCAGAGCTATGAAACAGTAAAAGAGAGGAAGTAAAAATGACCTTGACATAAAAAGAATTGAAATGATAAGGAGCAGGCTAATGTACAACAAGTTGATGCTTGTAGAGTTGGGGCTCTCTTCAGGTTGTAGCCTGACAGATTGATGCCTAAATTGAGTTGGTGCTCAATGTTTGTAATGTACATTATTTGAAGCTTGCTTGACATTCCAAGAAGAAGAGGTTTTCTCCCTATATGGGTTTCCTCGCATATCTGTGTCTCTGTTTATGTTACTTGTGAACATGCTGTATGCTTTTCTACAATTTATAAATGAGATATTGCATCAACAGAACTTAAAGATGTCTTGCAATTTTTTAACTTGAAGATTAAGTTTTGAAAGAAACTGATTCACCCCCCCCCCCCTCTCAGTTTCCTTAATTAAGTTCAACACAATCATCCTCACATTATATCTTCGAAGGAGGTTAGCCATGATGCACTTTATATTGTTTACAAGAGTAGACTCAAATATAATTTCCCGCCCTTCAATTTTACATTCAATCCTAATAGCGAAGGATAAGACCAATCATAGACAACATCCTTTACTTTGATATCTGAAAAATACTAAATACTTCACAACAGTGATTTACTAACAGGTTGGTAGCCAAAACGGTTTTCAAAGCAAGACTAGATATGCCTAAGGAAAGAAAAAGCATTGTAATCCATTTGGAAAATGTAGAAATAAACTAAGGGAATGTACTGACTTGAAACAACAATCCTACATAGCATCGAATTTCGCTTTAAAATGCTTAGACAGGATACAGTTACTAGGCTGTCATCTCATTTTCCTCAAAATTGAATCGCCGAATGATAGAATAGGATACTCCTAGTCCAATGGTTTTCAATGTAAAAAATAAGCACCAAGTAGAATTTTATGAATTCATATATTTTCCATTACCACACCATTCAAGGCATAGATGCAAACAGAATACAAGTAATGACATCCTCTAAATAATACATAACCTAACTCATAACTTGAGAAGGAATTTTCTTTCTCAGGGAATTTTCTTTATATATTTGGTGCCATGTATATCATAAAGCCTTCATATTTCCCAAAGCAAAATCAAACAAACACAGTTCTTTGCCATCCAATTCTTTGAGTAGTGAAAAAGAAAGAAGGGATTTAAAGGCTAGGATAAGAAGGAATGTTCAAACCTGTGTTTTTCAAATGCCATAACAGCACCATTAAGACTTGACTCCTCATTGTCAAGAGACTCTGTCCCCAGACTGTTATTTAAGGAATCTAGGGGCTTCAATACTACAACGTCTGAATCAAGATAAACCCCTCCATATCTGCAAGTAAAAAAAACATAAATACAAGTTAATGAAGCACCTCCTTTTACAAGAAAACTTCATAAACAAGGAAATAGCCACCATGGAACCTTGTAAAGGACATCAAATCAAAATATGAAAAGCTGGTCTATCATTTTCTCCAGTAGCTTCACAATGAACGATACACTAAACCCATGACTGACCTGGAGGTACCAAAAGATGAACTACTCATCAGTCAAATCAATGTGCATCTTTACAATATTGTAAGTGCCAAAATAAAGGGACAAATAGTTAAATCAATCAGAATCCTATCACCATATTCTTTCTATTTTGCAGCTTGCTTCTTGCTTCCTCGGGGTAAAAGTCATACATTCCACCACAACTGGCTTAAACAATACACTGATCTTTTTTTGGACCTTTTTATGATATTAATAATTGAACAAATAGTTAAATCAATCCGAATCCTATTACCAGATTTTTTCTGTTCCGCTTCTTGTTTCCCAAGGTATAAATCAGATGGTCCACCATAACTGGCTTAAACAATACACTGATATTTTTTTGGACCTTTTTATGATAGTTATAATTTCGATACTCTCTTTAAATTTTTCCATCCAGAACATTAAGCACCTTCCACTTTCTCATCCATAAACTTTGAAAGAATAATTACATCCCTCCCAATTTGGACTCCACTCTTGGGTACACTCTATTAGCTAAATCATATTCTTGATTTTATATTTGAACAGATTTCTGCAGTGTTGCCCACACTAAAAAGTACAATGTCTCAAAAAGAACCATCTAAATTAATTCAGGAATTAGCAAATATTAACTTTACCCAGTTAAACAGAAACACTCTATGGCTATAAACTGCTAAGGTCTTGGTTTCTGAAATGCCCAAGAAAAATAAGCATCATTCACACTTGGTGAAAACTATAAACATTGACCCACTGTTTTTTCAATTGTCTTTAAGGTCTACCCAATTTCAACACATTCCAAAAGATAAACACATAAAAATCTGTATCACGCGGGTGACTTAAAGGCTAGAATGTGCAAATCACTATAATAAAGGTAGGTACAGCAATCATAATGAAAATATAACTATCATAAATGCAGGTAATGCAATAATAAATGCTTACAAAGACAATAAATACAGGTACATTGATCAAAAATAGTACCAGTCATAAATGAGGGTTGCAAAATCTGTATATACTATAGACTATAAATGTAAAATATGTAGGTTGCACTAAATACTTGCAAGTTGCAGAAGGATGGTGCAGGTCCAGACAAGAAAGGTGCAGTCATACATATGGAGGACACAAGCCATAAATGCAGATGCAGGGTCAAAAATGCAAGTCTGATACCATACTTGTGCTACAGAATCTCAAAAGTGCACTGTAACAAATAATTAATAATACATTAGTATTAAAAATAAGTAGGAGTAATAGTTAATGAGAGGATGCTTCCCCTCAAATAGGCAATGCCAAGCTACTATAAAAGCGGGCCAACAATTGTACATTTATCATCTTATCTTATCTTATCAATCTATCAATTTATATCATTTGTATATCTACGGATATGTGGGTTATTTCAGAAATTATGGGTTCATCCCGAGTTAATTGAGAATATCCAACTATGGATATTACATTGGCATCAGAGCCTCGTTGGCTGATCCGGCTTTTGGCCAAAATTTTCAGACTTTGTCTGGCAGGTTTCGGAGTTTCTCCAAGTTATCGGTCCTTGACTGGCATCAGGTTTTGACCACCCATCTCCCTCTCCTTCCACGCTGCTGCCATCCCCTCGTGCTCTCCCTCCATTTCTCTTGCACTCTCCACCTCCCACGCTCGCCCTCACAAGCCCTTCCACGCAGCCCTTACTCCATCTAATCGCCCCCATCCAGCCGCCCTTCCACCCTGCACGCTCCACCTCGCCCACACCCTATGCACTCCACCTCTCCCACACCCACGCACAAGCCCTCCGTTTCATTTGTATCGCGATCCCCACCTCCCATCGCAGCTCCACCAGCGCTGCTCCACCCCAGGCAACTCCCCGCCTGCTGCTACTTCCTCACGTCCAATCCACCTAGCAGTTCAACCTCCACACCCCTCCAACTCCACCTCCACACAATTCCACCTCCACACCCCTCCAACTAACCACCGCTCAAACCACATCCACGTTCTCACCTTCCAACTCACCACCGCTCACACTACATCCGCTGCTACCTGCGCCTTCACCTCCCTCACTCCGCCTACACCTCCCTCCCTGCACTTCAACGGAACCTTCCACCACGCCCTCCCCATCACAACCCCTTCCTCCGTTGCGCCAAACCCTGCCTACGCAACCCCTTCCCTTCCTACAGCCGTCCACCCTCCCTCACACCTGCGCGCAGCTCTCGACTATTGCGCAACCACCACCCCATCCTCCCTTCAGCCTCCATCCCTAACCACCTTCTTGACGCCTCTACGCCACCGCCACCACTCGACGCTACTCTTGCTCCACCACCACGCCGGCAAACCCCGCCACCTCCTCTTCCTCCACCATCTCCCTGCCGCAAGTCCCTTCCTCCCCACTTAGCATGGCTCCTCCAAGCTGCCTCCCCAACTCCACGTCAACCCTAGAACAAAACAAATGTTAGAAAAAATATATATATATATATATTATATAATAATAATATATAATATATAACATACACATTTTCTCCCCCCAAATACAAACCTAATTTAACCAAATTCAAAAAATATATATATTATTATAATATTATTTCCCTAAACCATTTGAACTATATGTGTGTGAATAATAATATATTATTAAATCCTAATAATTATTATAATTATCATTAGTTCAAAAAGAAGGATCCCAAGCTTCTTTATAAATAATAATTATTATTTAATTTAAATAATAATTATTTTTTTGGAAACAAAAAGAGGGGAAAATATCAAAGGTCAAGAAGATAATAATTATTTTATTTTAATAATAATTATTATTATCGAAGAAGACAAAATCAAAAAATAAGTAAAGAAGATTATCTATCATTGAAGAAAGACTTCGTTGCCAAAGAAGTCAAAACTATCATCCTTCCAAAAAGCAAAAGAATCAAGGAAGATCAACAATCGTCGAAGAGTTAAACGTCAAAGGAAGACCAAGTATCGTCAAAGTTGAGACCAGTTATCATCAAAGAAGACCTAGTCAAGAAAGAAATTGAAGCAAAGTCGAAATCGCAAACTATGGCAAACACATATTTGGGAATGAAGTCTCAGTTGCAAACAACAATGGACGAATTAGAACAATATAAAGCGAGCAGCAAACGTCTACAAGCTGAGATTGAGACATAGAAGTTCTTGAAGGAGTGGAGAGACAATGAGAATCGTCGCTTATGGAATCAAAATCGACAGCTAGAACGAACCATAAGAGATAACAAGAAAATGTTATTTGATCATGATAAAGAAATATCATGTTTAAAAATCCACAATCAAAACCTAGAAGACCAGATTAGAAAGTCAAAAAATGACGATAAGTCACTCGATGGAAGCAAGAATGATTTAGAAGAAGAAATAAAGCGTTTAAACCAGCTTTTCAGGGACAAAGATGATGAATTGATGCAAGTTCAAAGGAAGCTACAAAGTCAAGAATCAGACATAGGTCAACAGCAGCAAAAGAATAAAGAACTCCAGCAAACATACGACGCTACTAAAAAGACGCACAAAGTGGAAATTAAAAAAGTCAATGACATATTAACAAGCAATACCGAAGAACTATTTCAACTAAGAATTCATAACAAAACATTACTTACGAAAATAAAAAAAATTGAAACATAGTCAGAAGATGGAACACTCCAATGAAGACCTAGAAGGACAAATACTAGAACAACAAGAAAAAAACCATCATCTTAAAAATCGTACTCAAGAACTAGAGAAACAAATTGAGAAATTCAAAGAAGACAAAAAGTCGTAAGACGAAAAGTTCGAGGAAATTCAGAGTAATAACAATCTATTAGAGAAAAAATTAGCGCAAATACAGGAGGAAGCATCCAGACCCTCTGGAAAACAAAGTCAAGTTGAGGAAATATATTCAGCCCTCGACACAATTCAAAAGGAAGTCAACAATAGAAAAATAAACAGCAAGGACTCCTTATCGACACCCCAATTATAAACGTCATTTTGACCAACGACAGGGTCAAAATGAACATATACAGAGGAGTTATCTTGTAAGACAAGTAAGAACATCAGATCAAAATAGTAAACAACAAACGAGAAGACTCATCTCACAAAGCGATGAGATAGCTCCGATAAAAATAGATCTTGGATGGACGACATCAGAGACGATGCGACAATTCTTCCTTGGGATTCGTAACTCATATCGCCTCATTTCATCAAGTGTCGCTAGTACTAAAGAAAGGATATAGAGATGACAGTTTCAAACAAAAAAATCAAACATAACCCTTGTCTTCAACAAAGCTTTGAGGACAAAGCTTCCCTTAAGGGGAAGGCAATGTAACAAATAATTAATAATACATTAATATTAATAATAAGTAGGAGTAACAGTTAATGAGAGGATGCGTCCCCTTGTAATGTCCCTTGTTAGGAATTTTATTAAAATTGCAATTTTCCACTTTTTTCCTTGGTTCGACCTTTGACTAGTTTCGATCTCTACGTCCCAAATTTGCCCCAAATGATCCCAAATCTTCTGAGAAGGTATATGAATGATATTAGATCATAAATATATGTTTTAGGGATGCCTTTGTACCTTTAAAACACTTCTGCAAATACTCTTTCAATTCTGGTCAATGTAGGTAACTTTACTAGTAATTTGCCTTTGACTAGTATTGGTCTCTATGTCTCGAATTGACTCCAAATGCATTCAAATCTTCAAGGAAGGTGTATGAATGATATTAAGACTTGAATATTATGTTCAGGGATGATATATGGCCACCAAAATACCTCTGCAAACTCTCTTAAGATTCTGGACCAAGTATGCAATTTTACTAGTAATTTGGGGTTCAAATCCCCCTGGGGTAAGTATTGAAAATGGCTTCCCAAATGCCTCCAAAGCCACTCAAATTTATGAACAGAGGTAGGAAATGTATTAAGGATGTTATTAAGGTCTCATGTGAACCATTAATTGATTATTATATCTGTTCCAACCCTCTCCCATTCAACTGCAAAAATCACCAATTCGACCCTTGGGGAAATGGCACTATTTCTTCTCCCAGTGCAATTAAACTAAGTAAAAATACTTCAAATGCTCAAGTACAGTACATGAAACTTGTAAAATACATCCATGGCAGTCCATTAATCACAAATTCATCAGAGAATCATCCATTCATTCGAAATCATCATCAACACATTGGTTCACAACAAGGTAGTGGGGAAATGGCATTGTTCTTCCATTAAAAATGAGATTTATACATTTCTACTTGGAATTTCGACCTGAAACTTTTTGGAGATGAAGAACAGAGTATTTAATTCACATTACAAAATAAATGGGGCATTAAAAGCTTCCCCAAAGAGTACAATAGCTCACCAAAAACGCCCTCCCTCAAGGATCAAGAATATGCCATCAAAACCGGAAATGGTTGAAGGAGTGAGCTGCAATAGAAGAAACCATGAGCTGCCCTGTAGCTTACACATGCAAATAAAGACTCCATTAAAGCTCCAAATGAAAGGTCTGAATGGCCTTTCCAATTACCAACTTGGATGGGAATCTTTCACCCTCGAAATTGGCTAAGGCAAGAAACTAGTCATCCACTAGCTCTCCCTCTTCACAAATGCAATTGCAAATTCTACAAATGATCAAAAGCTGGTTTCCTTATTTGTTATTTACATTTATAAACTTCTAATGTCCTCCATGGGTCGAATTCCTTCCAAGAGACTCATGCCAACTCAAGTTGGGAAGAGATTCCAAAGAACGCCACTTGTACAACAATTCCTAGTCTCCCACTTCCACCAAATCACATGTGGAAGCATCTTAGCTGCCCTAACACCCTTGAGCGCCCTCTTGGAGTCTATTTTTAGCCCTGACATGTCATATATGTCATATGTCAGCCTTCAGGTCTGATTTGTGTCATAGGTGTCATAGCATCTTCATCATTGTTGTCATAGAGCTAGGGAATCTAGCCCAAGTGTCTCACTAGCTCCAAATTGCCTCTTCCTCTTCCATGGGAGTTACTCTTCCTCTATATTTCGACCTTGGATGAGTCATGCAATGAATAATACCTTTTGGACTCCCCCAAGTATGTTACCATTCACCTTGAATTCGAATTGGTGAGAGAATGATGCCAAATGTAGTGGGGAAATCTAGCCATATGTGGGTCCCACTTCCTCCATGTGTCTTCATCATGAAATGCCACTTTGATTTTCACTTGTATATATTTATTTAGCTCATTTATTAAATATTTATTCCCTTCTAATGTTCAAACATCATTTATTATCCCCATTATTCCAAATCCCAAAGCTTCCACCCCAAACCTAGGAAACTAGTAATTTTCCTCCTTGGCAATTATTTGACCTTTAGCACCAATTTGACAAACTCTAATGAATAGGGCTAATGTGATTAGGCCATTGTGACCCAATGCCAAATTTGGGACATGACACCCCTCAAATAGGCAATGCCAAGCTACTATAAAAGCGGGCCAACAATTGTATATTTATCATCTTATCTTATTTTATCAATCTATCAATTTTTATCATTTGTATATCTACGGATATGTGGGTTATTTCAGAAATTATGGGTTCATCCCGAGTTAATTGAGAATATCCAACTATGGATATTACATGCACCCATACCAAGCCTGAAACCATCATAAAAGCAACACACTAACACAGCAATGAAGAAGGTCACCCTCCACAGTAATGCCAGAAGATTGTAAATATGTAATAAATGTTTGTGCAATATTACAGGAAAAAGAATGAATGATGAAATGAGGGAATGAAAGAGTTTGGACTTGGACTTGGGTCAAACTTAGTAAGGGAACAAAAGTCAACTCAACTCCAACTCAGCGAACGACTTGGCTGATTAAAAAATACATAAAATAGTTAATTTTTAATTAAAAATATATATATCCATGTACGTCAATGTAAATAAAAACAATTTGACACCAAATATCCAAGTTTGTTGATTTATGTTGCATGTAGGGGTGCATATAAGAAAAACAACATAAAGTCAGCACCATTGTGCAACAGTTAAGACACCTGTAATTTTGATAGGCCAAGGGAATGATAATTACCACAATGGACAAAATTCTCAAAAACCTGCTACCCACTGTTGGAACTAAGGATTTGAGGTTGTCCAATAATAGTCTTGGATATAGACAATTGCCTAGAACTCCACTAAGCAATTTCCACCACCCCAATTGGAATCTCAACAATGGCCCAAATGCTATAGAAATCCACCAAACATAACCACCAATCTCAAGAAACATTGTGTCCAATTTTGTCACCATAAGAGCCTCATGAATTATCCATATCAATGGAAAAAAGAGATTGCCAAAAAGAGCTATAAGAGGACCGCTAGCTCTCGTAGAATCTTGAACAACAAAAGGTCCACCTGAAACTTCATAGAGTATGAGAAACACGAGGGTACAATAGGAAGCTTTTGATTAAAAATCTCCAGCTTCTAAACCTTGGGTGCAAATAGACAAATTAGCCATTTTTTTTGTTTTTATGTTGACTGAGCCTATGAGTAGGTGTGCAAGACAGAAGCAACAACCTCGGCCAAGTCATACTTTTTATCCTCTTCTGCTAAATCACTGGTTTTTGTCTCATTCAGTCAACTCAGACCCAGTCGGTGCTTGTTAGTTCAGACTAGTTCGAGCCATAGTTATCATAACCAGACCGATCATCAAACCGGCCGACCTCAGGAACTGGAACCGGACAAAAACCAGAAAAAAAGACCACAAAACCGGTCGACCAAATTATACACACACACACATATGTGTGTGCGTGTGTGCATCAATCAAAATTCAAACCATTATACACAAATATGCAAAATTTCGCATGTATATAGCAAGTAAGAGTGCATACAACCAAAATATCACCAAGTGCAATCCGTATTTGAACCAAAGTACATTAATAAATAGGCTATAAACTAGGGATTCTTCAAAAATTAGTTTTGAGGCCACCAACATCAATCTGAACAATCAACACCACCAACATCAAGGTACATAGAGGGGTTGATGTGCTTGATTAAATGCCAATTCTATACCCTCATACATGATAGAATCCAGTGGAAACATTGCAATCATAAAATCCTCAAAACTGTTGAGCCTGTTGAATTTCAAATGGGATCAAAAATTCTACTTTTTGCATTTGAAGTCTAATGAGGTTGATACCACTCTCAAACATCCCGAAACAATTTGTAAAAGTGACATTCTCCTTATCTTTCATTTTCTATCCTTTTACTTTAAGAATTTAATATTGCCTATGATGACTAAGCCTAGGGTTTACCTTTGTTCTCTACCTTTATATAGCATTAGCAGGAGGCTAGGGTTAGTCCCCCCCCCCTCACTTAATTTTTTGGGTTTTTTAAGAAGAAAAATTGAAAAAAAAATCACACCCCTGTATGGCATGTACGGAACCGGCCGGTTTTGAGCAAGGAGGCCGGTTTCGTACACCCTTGTATGGCATGTACGGAACCAGCCATTTCCGATTTTGGTCACCGTTTCAAACCCCTCCACCCTGTAAACCGATCAAACCGACTAGTTTTGTCAAAACCGGTTGGGTTCTAATCAATGTTGCACAACTTGGACTCGACAAAGACTCGGTTGGCATGTGACCTGTTGACTCAGGAAAGACTCGGGACAGACTCGGCAAATAGGAAAAAAACTTAAAATATGGTAAATTTTGGGCACAAAAAAGAGGTTAATGGCATTTCCAATCCATACAAGTTATAAAACTACAATCTATGCAATAATTCATAACATCATCTGAAAAGTAACTAACCTCCACTACTTTGCAACAAACTTCTAACAACTCCTAACTAAATACTTAAAAATAATGATGGTCAATGCCATATTACAAGGTCAACAAGATACAAAGGGTCCATCTTGTTCTAATCCTTAACCACCTTTTAGAAGTGGTTAGACCCACCAATGTCCACAAAGTAACCTCTTAAACACAATGGTCCTCCATGCAACGAACCCCTTTGAAAGGTGAATCTCCAAAGTGTGAAATAAACGTCCAATGACTAGTCCAATTCAAAGAGGGCCAAAATGTCATGCTAACCAAAACATCATGAGCCCAAAGGAATGATAGCAAAGACCCACGATTCCCACACATGGTTATGGCAGAACAATTCAACCAAATGATAAAAATTTGAACCTCCAACTAACAGCTAGATAAGAGAGGGGCCAGCCCTATCATCAATCCCATGCCTCATCTATACGTTCCATGATTTAGCATCTCCACCAAAATGGCTCAACAGTCAACCAACATATGTGCCATTTCATACCCAGCTCAAACCTCCATGGAACTGCTCCATGATTTCAACATTTTTGAGAGGCCGTGAGTTTGTTGGAGGGTCCGTGACAGCTACACAACATGTCCCCACGACTCAATTGTTATGTTAAAAATCCAATGAAGGGAATATGAACACGATATTCTCCATATCAGCCACACAAATTAGACACAGTAAGGAAATACTTCTTGGTACGTGTACTGTGAGGAAAGTCCACAACCAGACCACCTAAAAACCCAAAATGCATTGCAACAGCAACGATCTTTTCAAGCTGAGCTGGAAAAGATACCCCCGGGCGCCAACAATCAAGCAAATAAAAAAGCATACCCTCGAGCCCCAACAATCAAGCAAATAAAAAAATCAATTCAAGTCCACTTTCATCTCCGCGGGGGCTATTTTTCCTCTATTTTGCCAAGTTCGAGCGAGTAAGCGAGCGTTCTAGGTGAGTATGTTGAGTTCTGGGTGAGTATGTCGAGTTGAAGCCGAGTCTTGTGCGTATACTCGTCTAGGGGGTTGACTCGTCCTTACTCGCGAGTCTTGGGCGAGTGGTGCTTCACTGGTTCTCATAACACTAGTTTGAGTCCAGAACTGGTCAAACTCGGCTGAGTCAGTTGACTTGTCCCACTCTGATAACACTTCTATGTACACTACTAGCATGCCTTGCACAATTTCTCCATTAATCTGTCGTTGTATATTAGCATCCTAGGTTACCAGAAAAGAGAAACAATAAATGTGACGACAACAACACAGTGACAAGAAGCGAGGTTGCGAAAGTTGCAAAAAGAACCAGATATACCATATAAATCATAAAAATGTATAAAATTGAAATATATATATGTGTGTGTGTTTGTGTGTATTAAATAAATAAAAAATTGTATTTTTTCCATATCACACATTCCACAAACATAAGAGATAGACATCCATGATGAAGTTACAATTTAGATCTCCAATCTATTTAGTGCGACAAGTTTTCATTTAATTATAAAGTTATAAACAAAAAACTATACGAAAGCAAACACAAATACCACTACTCAAGAGTCAAAATACATATCATTAATGTACAACAAGCATAAAGATGAAAATTTGGCATGCATTAAGATGAAAATGGTACAAAATCTTAAATATAATCTATTACAAAACATTAAAAGCTAGCACAGTTCCTAATAAGGAATATCAACATCCAAATGGCAAATTGTATAGCATGTCCAATTGCTTCCATGCACAATATCCCTACATTGAACTTGAACCCTCACCAATTTTGTTGTTGTCCTTAATGAAGATCAACATCTATTCAAGAGGCCCTCTTCACCATCCTCCATGACCGCAAGGGACCTATAATCCCACATCATATAGTCACTCAATTTGTATTTGTGTTGTGCTCAAGATAAGGGATAGAAATTTGAATGAATATATACTAGATCCTCGGTCTCCACTGATCGATCAAAGGACGCTACCATTGCCTCTATAGGGACTCTGGGTGCTCCCTCTCCACTTTCTTCCGATATCGAGATCAAAGATGCCTAGCCTTCTTCATCAAGGAGATATTCAGCCATAGATCCCAGTTCTTGCAAGCCCCATCCCACCATGGGACTACCAAGAGTATCACCTCATACTTTCATGTTGCTTCATCAGATCAAGGTAACAAGAGACAGAAAGAGTCCAAAATAGTTTAGACTGGAGAGTGGTGAGACCTTGTGTCTACCCTTAGCCTCCCACCTTGGGAGATCGACCAATATCTTTGAGACCAATCTGGAGGTGTTGGACCAGACATCCGACTACATACTTTCATGTTGCTTCATCAGATCAAGGTAACAAGAGACAGAAAGAGTCCAAAATAGTTTAGACTGGAGAGTGGTGAGACCTTGTGTCTACCCTTAGCCTCCCACCTTGGGAGATCGACCAATATCTTTGAGACCAATCTGGAGGTGTTGGACCAGACATCCGACTGCACATCCTCGTAGTGACCAACAAATCAGCTCCAGACGGATCTAGAGTGGGGCGCCTCCCGCTCGTCGAACTACCTCCCAGCCCCATCTGAGTAGCTAAATATCCATTCGGATTTTCTTTCCTTCGACCTCCGATGGTAGGAGAGCAAGGCTACCTCAATCCTATGTCCCCCAAGGATCATGTAGTAGGATCCCACAATGGTGCCTGAGGACTCTGACTACAAGCCAATGCCCCAATCATCCCCCTTGCCCTCTGTCATCGGGCCCAGGACCAAGAGACCTTGACATCATTGCTTTCATCTTAAGCTCTCTCTCTCTCTTTCTTTACTACCACCGAGATGTTTCTAGACTCAGACATTCTCACTTTGTATCATCGCACCTACGACACTATTGCATATACATATTTTGGTGCCAACTAGACCTACTGATTTACTTTTCTTCTCTTTATTTTTGCTTTTAGCATTTTCTAGGAGTTCCCTTCACACTCCCACATTTTATTCACACTGATGTATCTTTTAGTCCCATTGACCTACCTTTGTGGTCATTCGTTGGACATTAATAAAATTATCTTATCTTATCTTATATGCCTTTTTATTACCTATGTTGTTACACTTCTGTGAATGGGTGAATGCATATTCTCTCAAGTCATGCTCATAAGCTGACAAATTGCAACATATCTCATTAATTTTGAATTTTGAATTTTGAATTAATAAAAAACAAAAATTGAAGTTGATAAGCTAATTTGAAATTTTGAACCTATGTGATAGAGAACATGAATGGCTAACTATTTCAATAAATAAGTAACTTTGCCCCATACTTCTCCCAAACGTCCACTGTTATAAGATTAGCACAGTCATAGGGAACATCACCATAAGCAAAATGACCCTCCAATTCTAACGTACAAGTCGTACTCTACCTTGATTTGATTGTGGACCTCTCTAAGAGGACAACATCTATCAATACAAGCAATCCAAACCTCAAAAACTTCCATATGCGTCCATGGTTTCTTAAGAGCGCATTTGGGATTAAGTTAGAATGTCATACCATGAATAAGTGTGTGGAGCATCTTCCACCTTGCCTTGCTAGTTGCTCATGTTACCCCTTTTTCAGGGGGGTGATTTTGATCAGTAGTTCCTGAGATGAGATTCACCATAGATCATTGGCTGGAGGTCCTTCAGCTCTGTTAGATGGTCCAAGTGCCTTGATGTGCCTAGTCAAAGATAGTGCCTAATCCTCTAGTGATGTGATATCTCTAACCCTCACTCTAAGCATGTTTTTTGGTATGAAGGTATGTTAGCATGAGATGTTACATGTATGCTTCTATAATGACTCATATACTTACATTGTTGCTCGTCTCTCAGTCTAACCTTGGTGTTATTCTTCTTGCTTAATTAGTGTGTTATTTCGAAGGTTGACTTGTACCTTGGTGAACTAATTCAAGTATTTTGTCACTTTTCTTCCATTTCATAACTTTTTATCTAACCATTTTTCATTTCTCTAACCAATTGACCCATCCCCTTCACTATTCCCTTTGCAAATGATTTGTCATTAGTGTTAGAATTTTAATTATAGCAGTATAATTTTCATCTCTTTCAACTTATAAACAATATAGGATCACTGAAAAAACAACTATGCATAGAAACAATAGGCACAAGATTTTATCCTAGGAAAACCCAAACTCGGGAAAAACCCAGCAACCCTTTCTTACTCAAAGATTCAATACAATAAAGATAAAAGTACAATAAGAATAGATGCCCAAAGAAATCAGCTCCAAATGTCTTTTGCTACCCAAAAAGTCGAACTTCTTCACTTGAGCGAACTTGCTTGAGATGAGTGTGCAAATGAGAGGAGCAGCACTCCTATTTATACATTACTTTTGGGTAAATTTCTAACTGGGCCGACTTAGCTGCTTTACTAGGGCCGACTGTCACTTTGGAATATATAAATACATTTATTGTTTATTTTTATTTTGTAGGTCGGCTAGGCTAGTGAGGATGCCTCACGTAGCTACATCAACAACAATTAGTAATAAACTATGGTCTCATTACTATTCCAATGTATGAATGCCTCAAATAAAGTCAAAAGAGTCTCGTACTCTCTGAAAAAGGACTTGTTCATAAATTAAAAGCAAATGCAAATGGAAATTTATGAGAGATATTCCCCTTGCAAAAAGTCAGGTTCCCTTGTCCCAGGTAATCATAGCCAAATCTAAAGCAAAAGGGACTAAGCCAATGAAAGGGCTAAATGAAATCTAAATAAATGAAATATCAAAGAAAAGATCAAATAAAGGGATCGCGGTATGAAGGCGTGAGGATGGATGACCCATACAGCACTTCCTTAGGCACACGTGGAAGAAACATCTAAAAAATCCTAACTCTTGAAAGTTAAGTATAGACTTATCACTCATATGTTGCTATGATGGTTATTTCACAAAGACCCCCTTCCTACCTTTTGTACGTACTTCACTTCATGTACCCTCACTTGGTTTAGGTAGCTACGCTATCCATGTTGACTTAGGGATCTCACATGTAAAAAGGTTCTAAGAGTCACACCAATGTTAAACTAGATGAGTAAAAAATTATATATCATCAAGTTGTTAGAAAAGATGTATTTGTACTTTATATCTTGTGTATTATTGTCATATTAGAGTAACATTGCATAAGTTTTAATGATGGGTTAAATTTATACACTAGAGTGATTTTATTTGTACACATGCTATGACTCGAGATGTTATGTTGGATGATTATCAGGCACTTATACTTGGAGCGCTACATTGGTGATGATCATAGTTGATGTTCCTAGCCTACTTGAGGGGCACGTGACACTTTCTAACACATGGGAGACCCTTATTTGGCACGTGAAAGGCTTAGGGAGGCTTCTAGACCCTTCCTCTCACACATTTGGACCTTGCACTTCATATTTGGACTGTTGGAGATGACATTTGGAGACTTCTAGAGGTCTGTTGGGACTTATTTCATGAGGTCGTCCCAACATTTGGCACTTGGAGGTGGATCATTGGCCACTTTGAGGAGGGTGTTCTAGCATTTAACCATGTATTTGACCTTCCTTACCACTTGGCACTTGATTGGAGGCTAGCGCTTCACATTTTGAGGACGTTCGTTGCTTGCTCCACCACATTTGGGGTTGGACGTCACACTTTCGGGCCATTTCCAACCACACGTGTGAACTCAACATGCATATTGTTGAGATTTTGACCTTGCTTGTTGGAGCGCCCTAGTCTTTGGGGCCTAGCTTGATGGTTTTGGTCCATATTTGTTGGAGAGCCCTACATTTTTGGGCTTGTTTGTTGTATCTTGGACCTATTTCGATGGAGCATTCCCTCTCTTGAGCCTACATTGTACCATTTGTACCTCATTTGACCATGATTAATGGGGCACCTTCTCTATTTGAGGACCTTGCTGGCAGATTGATGTATATTTTATATTCTTTTACTCGATCTTGCAGAGTCTGTAGGATAGATCTAGGGTTTTAGCACATCTATTATTATCTTATTGTAAAGGATGTTGAGTTTTTCTCCTATATAAGAGAGCACACTTCTCATTGTCATTTGTTGCTATGATTGGAAAATAATAGTACCATCTTTTCACTCTTTACTCTTGTTCTCTTTGGGCTTTCTTCACATGAATTTCAACTTGGTGGCAAAATAATTTGAGGTAAACTTGCTTATTTTGACATTGAAAAATTTTATTTATCTAGTCCATAAGAAGGGTAGTGTTACTCCATCGGTTCATTATACTTTAGTTTTGTAGATTGAATGAAGTATTCGACATCTGTAGGGGGGTACTCATCAATTTGCATTGGCTAAGGGTGAGCTAGATAGATAGGGTGAAGGTGTAAGCTTAGATGTTACTCTTCCTTGGTATGCAAGTAGCTTTGAATTGTTTGGGGTAGGAATTTGGCATGCTTTTGCCGGGGTTCCAATCAAGCACATATACCCAAGGTTTTCAAGAAAGACATCCTAAGACTCCATTTTCCCAAGGGTTTGAAGGCACTAGTTCTTAGATCTCTAACTCCACAACAAAAAAACCAAAAATATTTTCCCTTTTCGTTTTAATTTTGTTTAAGGGTAAAACGTCTTAAAAATCAAAAGAATAATTTTGGATTTTTTGTCATTTTTGCCTAGTCAAATTTCTCGTTTAATCTTATTTTCCGAAGCTTAAATTTCACTTTTATTTGTGTTTAAGGCTTACTGGTTTATTGCAGAAAAAACAGAAGTAAAGGGGCCCTAAATAGACTTCATTTGAATATTTTTTAGAGGGTTTTTATTGCTGAAAATAACCACTAAAAATTCTAGGTTTAATATCCAAAAAAAAATTAAGTTTCTAATGGTTTTAAGGGGCTAATAGTGCATCTAAAGGATTCTGGAAATTATTACAGAAAAAACCTAAATTTTGGAAATCTTTCTTAGCCTTTTCTAACATCTAATTTTCAGATTTCCTTCACTTTAAATTTATGCATATAGTTCTGGGGTTAAAATCTGAAAATTTTCTAGTTTCTTGCTTGTCGCTTGGCTGGAAAAACACTAAGATGACAAGCTTTAAATTCTGGTTGATGATCAATCTTAACTTACTAAATACCTTAAATTGATGGCTAAAGTGACATGTCTAAAATTCTGGAAATTCTCTGAGTTTTACTGTGCTATTGGACATCTTATAACAGCAAGATAACTTAGTGTCTTTGTTTAGTAAAATGTTGATTTTATATTGCATTTATCTTGGATACATTGGCTAAACAGTAACACTTGTTAAATCTGGAAAATATTTTAGTTCATGACTAAATTCCTAATGCTATCTCATATAATCATCATTAACAATTTTGAAATTTTGTTTGTACAAAGTTTACTTTCATTCATCTTTCATTGCACATGCTTTTGATGTTTACTTTTATGAATCATGGATTGATGATAAAATGTTATATGGTTAATTAACTTGAAGTAATTAGCACATTAATTAAGACTAAGACCACATTTGCCACACTTAGCAAAATGATTTTAGTCACTTCTAAAAAGTCTGGTTTAATTAAATTTGGGTGACACCTTGTTTCAGAGATTTTCTCTCAAGCAAGGCCTCATTCAAAGCCTAACTCAACATCTCTAATAATAACAAGTTGCTCTACATTGCTAATCTCACTTGGTGAATGGTTTATCTTATCTCATGGTAATGGAATTGCTTGTTTAATGCATCTTACATTCCAAGTCTTGTGAGCCATTTATATCTTTTTCACTATGTATTGCAAATGTCCATGGTTTATTTTATTGTGCATCATTGAGCTATCTTATAAGTGTTTAATCTGTTTATGATTGTGAATATTAAGTGATTGAAATTTTGAATGCTTATATGGGAAATTAACTTAACAATTTCACACTTCACACCTAAACAAGTTGATATCCTTTCCCTTATCTCTCCTCAAACTTCAGATCTAATCAACCTACAGGGAAACCTCCCTTGGCCTTGAGAGCTGGCCTAAAAGAGGGAAGTTAAGCACTAAGGTGACAGTCGTGCTTCTCTTCCGAAGTTGCACTTGATAGCACTAGCGGATTGGGACTTTTCCACTTAGGTGCTAAATCAAGTTGTAACAACTCACACGCTATCTAAAGCCCCAAAGACATTGGATCATGCCTCACTCCACAAAATCGTATTTAGCCTCCTCATTTAAACCAAGCACTTGTATGCATCTCCCAAACATGGTTGGTCACTATCAGAAAAATGAATGATCTCCACTATGTGGACACAAAAGGACCATCAGGTCCTCCATCCACCACCAAAATAGAGTTGAAGCATGCCCTACTACAAATGAAGTAGAAGATCAGGCCCTCAATCTCTCCTAATATGTAAACGCCACCATCCTTCTAAGACACTACTCCATTTTCAACAAGAGATCAAGCATGATAAATGAAGAATCATATATCATATCCACACAGCAAAGAAGTGTTGGTTTATCCAACAATACTAAGAAGTGGGGGGGGGGTGAATCAGTATTGCCTTCTTTTTCCTTTAATTAAAACAATTAGTATTTAAACAATGTATACTATGAATCAAACAAGCAAGGACATAGAATTTTATCGTGGAAACCTCAAAGAGCAAACCACAAAATCAAACATATTAATAAAATTATTTCTACAAAATTATTTTTCTATTGCAACAAAAAGGATGCTTCAACATCCCAGTTTTCTATCTGCACCAACAGATAAGGATGCTGCAACAACCCTGTTTTCCAGCTGCTACAGGAAGGAGGCTACAACCTCCTTGACAGGCTTCGACCTGCCACTAGCACCACCCAGCTTCCATGATATTTATAACTTCTTGATTTTCTACTTGATCCATCAATTCTAGAAATGCTTCATGCTGCTGATCTCTCCCTTTCTCCATGTTGTTGGTCTCTCCCTTTCTTTATGTTGCTGTGATCTACATTGTAGAGACACTTTCTTCTAATTCAAAAACTTCATTTAAATACCTCTTATATTTCAGGTTGCACCTCTCCATTCTGTGTCTTTCCAATTCGTGCCTTTCCAAATCTTCTTTATTAACTTCTAATTTAAATCTCTGTTTATTATTGATTTTTAATTAATGTTAGCATTTGATAGCTCGGTGGCACTCCTGCATCAGGTGCCTAGGTGCAGGGGTCAATAACTTGGAGTCTCATTTATATTCTTAAAGTGACTTTAGTAATGTGTTTTTATTAAAGTACCTTTTTTATGTGACTTTATGATTTTAAAGTGAGTTGTACTTTATTATGTTTTTAAAGTGACTTTAAGTCATAAAGTGTACTTTTTAAATATTTAGGGTTAAGTGACTTTTCAAAAGGAAATATTTGTTCTAAAGTTCACATAGGAGATTTAAGTGAGTGAGAGATTAGATCCCAACCATAGATCTCTTGGCCAAGATCTAATCTCGTCCGTTGAATTTGAAAAGACATGAGAGAAACCCTAATAGGGTAAATAAAAGTGCATGAGACTTCATTTTTGGCACACATTCCAATAGAGAGAGTCTTTGGAGAGTGGCTCGACATCCAAGAGAATTTGGGGCAAACGAGAGGTTGCTTGAGAAAAACTTGAGAGGTCGAGTTAGAGAGCAAGAGAGATTGGCTGGGAGAACTAGCACGAATTCCTAAGAGATTGCAGCAGCAGCAACAGGGTCTGATTTTCTGAGTGGGAAGCACGAAAATCGAGGTACTCTTCAGGAGCTTACAGCAGCACGAAATTTGAGAAAGCTGGCTCAAATTTCGAGGAGAATTTCTGGGCATGCATTCCCAGAATTTTGGCACTAAGTTCGAGGAGTTTAAAGCAGCATTTAATGTGACTGGAATTACTGTTGTTCCGTACTGTTGAAGTGATTTCATGCAGCTGAAGTGGGCAGCACGAAAATCGAGGCAGATAGCTTGTTTTTGAGGAATAATTTCAGTCTGATACTGAGCATGCATTCCCAGGCATTGGACACAAATTTCTGGACCATTCCATACAGTTGCTAAAGGAGAGAATCCGTACAGTCTGAGGAAGAAATCTGGCACAAACTCCAAGGCAGATTTTATGACTGTTAGCATGGAAAATGCTGTACTTCCTGGGTTGAGATAAGTTGGTTCATTAACTGCTGTTAATTCTGCTATATAATTTCTTTGACAAAATAATAAAAAAGAAAGATCTCTCTTGACTGGTTTTCCCCAAGGGTTGGGGGGGGTTTTCCAGGGTCAAATTTGACCAAAAATTCCTGTGTTAAATGTGTATTACAGTCTGCTGTAAATGTGCTTTATTCCGTGCTATGTGTGCTTCATGAGTAGTATATTCACTTCATAGTATTTTCTAATCAATGCTTGATAAGTGTGTATGATTATTCTCTGCCGTTGAGGTTAATATCAAAGGTTTGTGAAGGATTTGACATCATTCTCAGTTGGCTGTTAGGTGCACAAAATTTCTGAGTTTTTGTCATTATTTCAACAATTAATAAATTAATTAGAACTTTGCGGGCATATTGGCATCAATGCCAACACATATTTTAACATTCTCCCCCTTTGGCATTGATGGCAACACCAAAGACAGTCTCCCCCTTTGACAACAATGACAAGGGCCCCCTTTTGACAGCTCCCCCTATCAACATGTCTCCCCCTGACAAGGTATTTTCTTCTTTTTATCTACTGTAAGGAGATTACTCCCAATTTTTGTCTAAGATATTCAAAGGCTTCTTTGGGTAATGGCTTAGTGAAGATATCAGCTATTTGTTCCTTTGTATCAATATATTCCATTTTGACAACCTTTTGTGACACTTGATCTCTTAGAAAGTGATATTTTATTGGAATGTGCTTAGTCTTAAAGTGCATGACAGGATTTTTTTATATGTTTCTGGCACTGGTATTGTCACAATTTATCACTATGGGATGCTCATACTTCACAAGTATGTCTTCCAATGTCTGCTTCATCCAAATGACTTGAGTACAACATAATGCAACAGCAATATATTCAGCTTCTGCTGTAGATAGTGCAATGGAGGGTTGTTTCTTGCTTAGCCATGATACCAAACAGTCTCCCAAGTAGAATGCTGCTCCACTGGTACTCTTTCAGTCATCAACACTTCCTGCCCAATCTGCAACAGTGAAGGATTTTAAAGTGAAGTCTTGGCCTTTTGGGTACCATAAACCATACTCCATAGTACCTTTCAAATATTTGAGAATTCTTTTTACTATTGTTACATGTGTTTCTTTGGGGGTTGATTGGAATCTAGCAACCAATCCTACAACTTGCATCACATCTGATCTTGTAGTTGTCACATATAGCAGACTACCTATCATAGATCTATACATAGTATGATCCACTTCCAAAGATTCATCATCCTTGCTTAACTTACAGCCAGTGATCATGGGGGTACTAACAGGCTTGGAATCTTCCATCTAATTTTTTTTAGCACCTCTTTAATATACTTGGTTTGAGAAATGAAAATCCCTTTGTTTGATTAAGTGACTTGTAATCCTAAGAAGAATGTTAGTTCTCCCAAAGACATTTCAAATTATTTCTTCATATCTGAAGCAAAGTTTACACTTAGGACTTGTAGATCACTTCCAAACATGGTATCATCTACATATACAACAACAATGATCATATTCTCATTTTCAAATTTTATGTAGAGATTACTATCAGTGGCCCCTCTTCTGTATCCTTGTTGTTTCAAGTAGTTGTCAAGTCTTGAAAACCATGCCCTTGGAACTTGTTTGAGACCAGAGAGTGCCCTTTTTAATTTTGCAAACATAATCCCTGTTTTCTGATAAGAGAAAACCTTCAGGTTGTTCAATATAGACTTCTTCTTCAAGATTTCTATTCAGAAATGCAGATTTAACAAGTCTTGAAAACCATGCCCTTGGAGCCTGTTTGAGACCATAGAGTGCCCTTTTTAATTTGCAAACATAATCCCTATTTTCTGATAAGAGAAAACCTTCAGGTTGTTCAATATAGACTTCTTCTTCAAGATTTCCATTCAGAAATGCAGATTTAACATCCATTTGATATACTTTGAAATTTTTGTAACATGCAAAAGCTAAGAACATCCTAATTGCTTCAAGCCTTGCTATAGGGGCAAATGTTTCTTCAAAGTCAATACCTTCCACCTGAGCATATCCCTTGCATACTAGTCTGGCCTTGTTTCTTATTACTTCACCATCTTCATTTAACTTGTTCTTGAAAATCCACTTGGTCCCAATCACATTCTTGTCTTTAGGTCTTGGTACAATTTCCCAGGTTTGGTTCTTCTCTATTTGGTCCAGCTCCTCATTCATAGCTTTGATCCAATCATCACTTTTGCTAGCTTCTACAAATGTTTTAGGCTCTACTAGCGAAAGTAGTGCTTGTTCTTGATCATATATTAACCTTCTTCTTGTTTGAACTCCAGTACTTATGTCACCAATAACTTGACTTTCAGGATGATCTCTTTGAATTCTTCTTGATGGTGCTCTTGTATCAGGTCTTGGAGAATCTTCTTTGTTATTTTTGTGAGATACCTCATCTTCTTTTTCTTCCTGCTCAATTTCTTCTTCATCTTGTGAATCCTCTTTCCTTTGTGAGTCTTCTTCGTCCTTATCATTACTATAAATTTTCTTTGAGAGTTCCCCTTGTATAAATTTATGGGAAAGAAGTTCTCTAGGTGAAAAGAGGAAATATTCTCTCATTACTATCAAAAATCAGAGACATAAAGAACATTTCTAAAGCCAAAAGAAAGTTGAGAGAAACTGATATAAAGATCTATGATAGCATAAATAGAAAATATATCAAAAGTCCTCAAAGGAGTGATACAGTTAACATTCTGATGATTAAACTAAACATTGGTCTCGGTATTAAAAAAAAAAACTAGGGGGGAAATTGGATACCTCTAGTCCAGATATTCTGAGCATATATATTAGGGAGAATTAGTACATGGTCTCACAACTAAAATTACAATAGCTACACCCTATGGACGTTATATATATATATCAAAGGAGGACACAGCCTTACAGTTTATGAGACTGCAAGCTTGCAAGCAACCCCAAAAAAAATATATGGAAGGATTAAGAAGTTTCAATGCAGTGTCTTACAAAATAAAACTAAAAAAAAAAACATACTCCATATAAGGAGGATACATACAATCATACAACATATTGATAATAAAACATTACACGCAATCCTCTATCATGGATATTTTCTACAAGTAACAAAACAGTTTCAATCCTACAAGCATATTGATCAAATTGAAAATATAGACTACAAATAATCCTCCATCATGGATATTTTGTGCAAGTAACAAAACATTTTCAATCATACCAGGATACTGACCAAATTGTAAAATAGACTACAGGTTATAGGCATAGTCTTGATGAGGAATTCAATGTGTTAGCGGCCATGACAACTACAGAGTGGTTCATGGGCACGTTTTTTTCTTATAATAAAAAAATAAGTGAATAGTTACAAACTTACAGGGTCTGACAAATGAAAGGACTTACGGATAGAAACTCATCCCAGTGAAATCAGAAACAACAATGATTCTAATGTAATAACCAGCAGTTGTAATCTTTTTTTTCTGAGAAAAATGTCTTATAGAATCTCTTTGGCTAAGCTGACGAACTATGATGGCCATATCTATGCCATCAAAGTCACCCAGGACTTGCACCTGGCCTCATCCACACCCACTTGGGGGGTTTTGAGTCTGGATCTTCATGTTAATACAAGCCTGTGCTGCTTGCTGCTAGACCACACTCCCATGGGCTTAATATAAAATTATAAACAAACTTGCATGCCCAAACACCTAATAGCATTCCTTAAGCATAAGCATAGTCTTCACTTGCAGTTTATCAGATCAAGATTTTATAACTTTAAATACATTTGATATCTTCCGTCATCGAAAGACAACTCACTAAATAATCTTGCTCTATAGTGGATCCACTTCCACACTATAATTAGAAAAAATGGAAGTGTTATATCAAAGTTAGGAAGGGAAACTTACTTGTAAAGCGCTGCAAGCCGCAAAAGTTCAGTGTAATGAATATAATAAAGATCAACCTTCCTCCAATCAAGCCAAACAGAAGCAAATATGTGTGTAGGAGTGTCATCCAAAAGCTCATCCAGGTTTGGCATAACAACTGCAACTCTGTAGCTGAAATGTCCAAGACAAATGTCATGTGAGAAATCAATCATCTCCCTTATGTCAGCTCCTAGCACAAAGCACACAAATGTAATTCAACTGAATCAAATTATTGTTCATTGGACAAGTAGGTACAAATACTTCTAGTTAAATATGTCTCAAATAGAAAGGGTTTCACATTAGAGGGACCAAGTATCAAATTCGAGCTGTCAAACACAATCAATCATATGAAAAAAGGAAATAAAACAGTAGTAGCCAAATTAGCTTCTTTACAAATTTGCTTCAATTTTCCAGCTACTAGCCTACTATTCATCTGCAAATTAGTGTTTAGAGCAGGGAAAGTTTTAGTGGCTAATATTCATGACACACATTTGTCCAAATTTTTCAAAAAGGAAGAACCAGTTGAACATGAAGATTTGCATCCATTTTTTAAAAGCAAGAATATTTTATTGGCAAATGTCACCAAATACTTCTATAAAATATATAAAAACTTTTCCTTTCGCAATTACATTACAAGGGAAGCAATACAGTATATTGTAAAGCGAGCTTTACATTACTGCAGATCTCCTTCTAACCCAGGCTAGAAGGGCAAGCATTTCTGGCTGTGCTACAATACCTGTAGCTACAATATACTTCTAAAATCGAAAGGACCTGGCATTAATCTGAATTGATAGGTCATCAAAAACTGATACCAAACCATTTTACAGAAAACAGAAATTAGATTCTTCAAAATTACCTATATTACAAACCAAAGAAAGAGGTAGCAGTAAGACAAAAGCACAGACTACAACTACCAAGCCTTTTTCTTACAGAAATCTAAATCACCAAAGATGGCAGATTTCCACTAGATGGGCCTCTCAAAGAGAACATGGAACCTCTGACCAATCTACTTCTAAAGTTTCCTGGTAGTGCCATTCCCAAAACAAATATTCTTAATGTCCTTACTCTTTCCCCAGTCACCAGGACTTCTATGAGCAAAATCGTAAGCAGATAGATCATGATGATCGAAAATTCATAAGTGACCAGTGCATACCTCGCAAGCCGTGGTGAAAACACAGGTTCCTGCTTAGAATAGAGCTATGTTTGAGAACTGAGTTTCACCAGCTCAAAATCAATTTCCACACACAAACTGTCTAAAAGACCAGTCCTGGCAAGTATGTGTTTGTTTTCCAACCCCTCTAGAAGAAATTGCCACCCAAGAACTCTTGAGCTAAGCTGTTGGGAGCGGGAAGCGGGAGCAGAGCTAAAAGAAAAAATTTCAAAAGCTCCTGTTTCGGGAGCGTTTTTTATATAGCATCTATTTTAATATTTTTTTATGGATTTATATCTAAAAAACATGTAGGATGTTGAATTAGCTATAGAAAACAGGGATTAAACCATATAACACCAATCATCTAGTAGTTATAACTTATAACGTTGTCATCAAATGATCAACCATAACAGCTTTTATAGGAGCATGGCAAAGAAGGGAGGTACCATAACATTGTCATCAAATTATCAACCTAGTATAGGAGCTTTTAGTATAGGAGAGGTAGGGAGCGCTTCAGGAGCGCTCGGGAGCACCTCAGGAGCGTTCGGGAGCAAGCTTCCGAAGGGAGCGATCTTCGGGAGCGGGAACGAAGGGGGGGCGGGGGGCGGGCAGGGCGCTCCCACGCAGCAGAGCTCTTGAGTTTGAAGGCACAAGGGGTGATCCAATTGGTGTTGATCTTTTGAACCATCCGGACTCCTATCGAAAATATTAATAGTTTTTATTTTTTATAGAATTGCACTAAATCTTTTCTACAATTTATATTTTGATGGTAGTAAAGATTCAGCACTATTCCACACTTTCATAAAAGAATAGAGTCCCTTCTGAATGTCCCTGTTCTGCAGAATAGCTAGATGTTCTAGTATGTTGCATTGCGTGCCAACCAATCTGGTTTTAACTTTTACATATATATTAAGTTGTGGTTGTAGGGTGTTGCAGATCTACAAATCCATAAAACCAACTGTAACTAAGACTCGAATGCCAATTGTAAAATTAACCACCAAATATCAAAAGTTAACGAGGATCAATTGGGTTACCATTTGTTGGAATAAATGACCCCATCTAGACTTAGGATATAAATTTTATCCATTAGTTAATGTTTCCTAGGTACTAGACTAAGTTGTTGGTAACCTTGGGCATGTTAGGCCCACATCTTTTGATGCTCATCTCCATATGCGCCCTCAGCTGCTTTTCTGGGTGCTTTATCTCTGATTTTATGAGTAAAGGCGCCCTAACTGCTTTTAGCAAGTTTTGTCCTGCTTTTATGCACATAAAGCTGCTTTGCTCTGCTTTTGTGCTAGATAAGCATAAGGTAGGGGCGCTAATTTGGCTTAAGCAAGTATGCCTCTTTTTGGCCACCACATCCTCCATGTTTTACTTCTTGTTGACCACCAAGCCAACTAGGTGGGCAACCATATACCATGTACCATGTACCTTGAAGACGAGAAAGATGTATCTAGCAAAGTTTTTCAAACGAGGCAGTTTTTCCTCTTTCTCCTCTTAACTCTTCTCCATGAAATTTTCGCACCTTGGTGGGGGATTTTGTAATGATATGTCAGCATGAGAGTCAATTTTTGTAAAACTTAGTTGCCTAGGACTTTATCATTAGGGAAGTCCTTTCATCGAGTGTTTTTTCCATTGGATAATTAAAATTCATTTTTAGTGATTTTAACTATCTGAGTTTTTCACTCAAAAATTCCTCCAAAGTGGTGAAAGGTATCCTAATGATCGATTCCATGGGGTGATTAAGGCCTAAAAATGTTCTATATTACCATGCTAGACATTATCCAGAGTCTTGCGGAATTTCATTAAGTTTAACTTAAGATTTTTAAATTTTTGGTAATTAAAAAATGTCCCTCAGCATAAATTGTTGTATTGTAAAAGAGGGATAAGTGGCACCTAGTGCCCATAAATAGGGGTATGGATACTCAAAATAAATGGCATGAGGCCCCCTACACCCTAGAACCAAGTTTAATGACATTCCATTGAGTTTTGACAGGTTTTTGGATGCATTTTCGTAAGTCAGTCAAGAAAATCAGGAAAATTAAGGAACCTATCAACTATCTGTACAATGTGGGATCTGTTACCGCCCGATTTGTACGTAAGCGGAAAATATCCCAACCCACTAGCACAACCTAGGTGGAAACAAAGGTTGCTCGTCACTGTCACCTCAACTCACAACCTCTCATTTTAGGCTATCTTTAAACCTAAGCCTAAGGGAGTATCCCTACTAGATTGATTATTTGTTAAAGTCTAGATAAAGGATATATCAATGTTAAAGTTAATCTAGACTATTTCTAAGCACAATATACAATGTAAATCTAATTCATGCACTTAGAAGTTTAAACAACATATGAGATAATCATTTACTATAGATGTTCAAACTTAGCTATTAAATCCACTTCTAATATTCAATGGCAATGGTAAACTCAATAGCAATGAAACAAGACAATCCACAATAATAACACTTAGCAATATTGGTTTAGCAATATGCGTTACTTAATTTACTATATCAATTAGATCTTATCAATTAAGTGCATCAACCATTGACTTAGCAAAGATAGCAATAACCACCTGTTATATAAATCCAAATGCCAATACACAATTAACACTTAGATTATTAGTTATTAGTGATTAGAACTCAAAGGGCTTGGTGGTTAAAACCACTGGAAATTTCCTCGTGTTTATGATTAATTTCTTTAAGTGTGACAAGGAACAACTTAATTCTAGAAATTACTAAACATAGTACCAATTGCAGAAAATTCCAGAATTATAAATAGAAAAATTATCAAAAATAGCACTTTTACTTTTACTCTGATTTGCAGTAGTTAGTTGGGAAAATTTGGTAAGTAAAAGTGTTATTTTTGTAATTTTCCTAGTTGTTATAATTCTAGAATTTTTGGCAATTTTTACTATTTTTAGTAATTTACAGAATCAAGTTTTTCCTTGTCACACCTAAAGAAATTAATCATAAACACAGGAGGAAATTTCTAGTGGTTCTAACCACTACGCCCTTCGAGCTCTAATCACTAATAACTAATAATCTAAGTGTTAATTGTGTATTGCCATTTGGATTCATTAAAGTGGTTATCTTTGCTAAGTCAATGGTTGATGCATTTATTGATAAGATCTAATTGATATAGTAAAATAAGTAAGACATTGCTAAACCAATATTGCTACATTGTCTTGTTTCATTGTTATTGACTTTATCAGTGTCATTGAATATTAGAAGTGAATTTAATAGCTAAGATTGAACATCTATCATAAATTATTATCTCATATGTTGTTTAAACTTCTTTCTAGGTGCATGAATTAGATTTACATTGTTTATTGTGCTTAGAAATAGTCTAGATTAACTTTAACATTGCTATATCTTTCATCTAGACTTTAACAAATAATCAATCTAGTAGGGATAACCCCAGGCTTAGGCTTAAAGACAAAGCCTAAAGTGAGAGGTTGTGAGTTGAGGTGACAGTGACGAGCAACCTTTGTTGCCACCTAGGTTGTGCTAATGGGTTGGGATCTTTTCCGCTTACGTGCAAATTGGGTGGTAATATTTTTGGCGGCGTTGTCGAGGACAAGGTCTTTTTGCTTCCCCGTCGAATTCGTTTATTTCCCAAAAAAGCCCGGCAAACACTAACAGGATCCACCATATCTGAATCTAAAGTCGTTACCTTCTTCAAATTGGTGATCATAGGCATGGGCATAGGTTTGCAATCCTCCATCCGAAATCTCTTCAGGATCTCGACTACAAACTTACCCAACCCAAGGAAAATCTCCCTTAGTCTCTGCCAAACCACCAACCCTAGGAAGTAATGCATCATGCCAGTGTCCTTCATCTCGAACTCAATTTCCATATATGCCTTGCACCCTAAAATGAACTTCTCTAAACTTGTAAGAAACAGGTCATCTACATACAGCACCAAAATAAGCAGATCAACCTCAACAAATATGAAATATAAGTTCGAATCTAATTCACTTTTTTCGAATCTAATTCACTTTTGGTGAAACCCATACTCAGTAGGTATCCATCAATCCTAGAACACCGTGCTCTCGGTGCCTATCTGAGTCCATACAAGGCCTTTTTTTAGCCTACACACATGGGACTCCTTTCCACCAATCTCAAAGTCCTGAGGTTGCTCCATGTACACTACTTCCTCAATCATCCCTATTATCACACAACTTGTATTTGTCCCTAAAGGTATCCCATCCGGGATGGTAGAGGAGATGAACAACTAAAGAGGTGACCCAAGAGATGCCACGGTTCCAATGCAAGCTGGGTGTCACGATAACCGAGGCACTCTTCACTTTAGATCAAGACTAATAAATATTAAGGGGGAGACCCTAGCCAATCAATGAAGACTAGGTAACCCAAAGGTTCCTAGGGAAATGTGTAAAGCAAATCAAGGAGACCAATGGTGAGTTAGATCTACGAAAATTAAGTGGACCCAAGGGTTTAAGTGTGGTTGAAAAAGCTTAAAGAGTGACAAGGTTCAACTAATGAAAGACAAGGGCCACTTGTGAGGTTTAATCAAATAGATCTAAAAGATGACTTAGTACCATGAAAATTAGCCAAGTGGGACCCGCTCCTTCAAAAGTGGAAATTGGTCCAAGTTGGGTCCACAAGGTCAAAGTTGAAGGAAAATGGTACTAGGGGTGTTCAATGGCATGGATCTATGAATTGGCCAAAAATTTGGAACACCCAAGTGTGGGATCTAGCAAAAGCCACCAACCCCAAGGAGTGCGATTTGACTTAGGGAAGACTAGTGCCTTGGATGGAGGGGCAAATGGAGTCGAATGGCCACCAAATTATAGATCAGGATAGTCAAGGTGCTAAGCAAGGTTGGTTTTGAAGATCAAGGGCATGCCATGGCTAGATCTCACTAGATCTAATGCATCACAAAGTGACCCAAGTGGGGCACAACCCTCAAAATGAGGAATGGGGCCCACAAGGTGAAAATCACAAAAGTGAAGCACTAGAGGTAGGTTTTGAGGGATGATCTCTTCAATGAAGCAAAAATATCACCTACCCACGTACTAGAACCTAGCAAACTAGCCTCTTCAAGAGAATGTGAATTGCCTTGGAGAGGCTAATGTGCCTTGAGAAAAGGGTCAAATGGAAGCCAATCACCACCAAACTATAGATCCGAATTGTCGTGGATACTATAGAGGTGGGTCTTAAAAAAATTCCCCAAAACTTTGCTAGATCCAAGTAGATCTAAAAAAAAGTAAAAATGAGGGTTTTGATTATTAGGGTTTTATGACCAATGAAGAAGAAGAATGGATCTAGGTACATACCTTGTAGAACATACCTCAAATGCTTGTGGCCACTTTGCAAATTGATAGCATTCCCCCTATGTGTATATTTGTCATGTCCCAAATTTGGAATTGGGTCACAATGGCCTGATCACATTAGCCATATTCATTAGAGTTTGTAAAATTGATGTTAAGGGTCAAATAATTGCCAAGGAGGAAAATTACTAGTTTCCTAGGTTTGGGGTGGAAGCTTTGGGATTTGGAATAATGGGGATAATAAATGATGTTTAGACATTAGAAGGGTTCAAGTATTTAATAAATAGAGTGAATAAAGAAATTCAAGAGAAATCCTAGGTGACAAATGGTTTTGAAGACATATGGAGGATGTGGGACCCACACTAGCTTGATTTTTCATAATACATGGTATCTCTCTTTTGCAAATTCGAATTAATGGGAATGTGAATACTCTTGGGTGAGTTTGTAAGTCATAACACATGTCATTGAGCATCTTAGGTCGAATTGGGAAGGATTGGTAACCTCCATGGAAGATAAAGAGTCAAAGTGGAAGTTTGTGGACACTTGGGCTAGATTCCCTAGCCCCTATGACACCAATGATGGAGCATCTATGACAACTATGACAAATTGCAGACCTGACCTCTGACATCTGACCACTATGACATGTCAGCCCCAAAAATAGGCTCAAGGAAGGCGAATTTGGGAGTTGGAGAAGCCAAAGAGACTCAAAATCGAATTTGGGAGAAGATGGAAGGTTGGAACTAGAAGACAAGTGGCAAATGTGGAATATTTTCTAAATGGAAATCTATTGAATCTATTGAGAGGATTTCGACCCTTAAAAGGATAATTTTGGTTATAAAATGTAGAAATGAAGTATGAGAATGGCTTTTGATCATTTGTAGAATTTGCAATTGCATTTGTGAAGAGGGAGAGCTAGTGGATGACTAGTTTCTTGCCTTAGCCAATTTCGAGGGTGAAAGATTCCCATCCAAGTTGGTAATTGGAAAGGCCATTCAGACCTTTCATTTGGACCTTTAATGGAGTCTTTATTTGCAGGTGTAAGCTACAGGGCAGCTCATGGTTTCTTCTATTGCAGCTCACTCCTTCAACCATTTCCAGTTTTGATGGCATATTCTTGATCCTTGAGGGAGGGCGTTTTTGGTGAGCTATTGTACTCTTTGGGGAAGCTTTTAATGCCCCATTTCTTTTGTAATATGAAGTAAATACTCTGTTCTTCATCTCCAAAAAGTTTCAGGTCTAAATTCCAAGTAGAAATGTATAAATCTTATTTTTAATGGAAGAACAATGCCATTTCCCCACTACCTTGTTGTGAGCCAATGTATTGATGATGATTTCGAATGAATGGATGATTCTCTGATATATTTGTGATCAATATACTGCCATGGATGTCTTATAAAAGTTTCATGTACTGTACTTGAGCATTTGAAGCATTTTTACTTAGTTTAGTTGTATTGGGAGGTGAAATAGTGTCATTCCCCCAAGGGTCGAATTGAGGATTTTCGCAGTTGAATGGGAGAGGGTGAGAACAGTTGTAATAATACATTAATGGTGCATATGAGACTTTAATAAAATACTTAACACATTACATACCTCTGTTCATAAATTTCAGTGGGTTTGGAGGCATTTGGGAAGCCATATTCAATACTTACCCTAGGGGGATTTGAACCCAAAATTACTAGTAAAATTGCATAATTGGTCCAGAATCTTAAGAGAGTTTGCAGAGGTATTTTGGTGGACATATGTCATCCATAAACATCATATTCAAGTTCTAATATCATTCATACACCTTCCTTGAAGATTTGAAGGCATTTGAAGTCAATTTGAGACCTAGAGACCAATACTAGTCAAAGGAAAATCACTAGTAAAGTTACCAACATTGATCAGAATTGAAAGAGGATTTGCAGAAGTATTTTAAAGGTCCAAAGGCATCCCTGAAACACATATTTATGTTCTAATATCATTCATATACCTTCTCAGAATATTTGGGATCATTTGGAGCAAATTTGGGACCTAGAGATCAAAACTAGTCAAAAGTCGAACTAGGGAAAAAAAGTGGAAAATTGCAATTTTAATAAAATTCCTAATAAGGGACATTACAGTGGTATCAGAGCATGGTCCTTGCACCTGTGTATTAGGTACATACATTCAAGAATAATTGGCAGCCATGTCTTACTATTATGATGAATCCTATGAGTACAATTCTTATGAGGAATATGCAAATGCTTATGAGCAATATGAAGCAGAATGTGAATAGTATGAGGAAGAGGTGCCATCATGCAACACTTCTTACAATTTCAAGAGAAATGAAGATTATTCTTATGACTTTAAATTTGATGAATATGAGTGTGTCACACCAACCAAGGATAATTCTATGAGTGAGTTCCAAAGATGGAGAGCAAAATATAAAACCTTGCCCCAACAATATCAAAAATATCAAGAATATCTTGCTTTTAGCAAAAATACACAAAATGCCATGTCTTTTGAGTACTATGCTGAACATGTTTTTGAAAATAGGCCCAAAAATGAAGATGTGGAGTTAGTGAAGAAAGGTTTATGCCCTTCTTGTAAAAACCCTTGGAGCGAGTATCATATATGTGTGCATGAAATGATGTCCTCCTTGAGGAGAGCTTTTGAGATTTATTCAAGAAGAGATTCCAAATATATTGATCCTAAGGAAAACAAGGGGCAAAATGCATCAGCTTTCTTTAAGGAGCAAAAGGAAGAGACATCACAAGAGCATGAAGAAGATTCTATTGAAAATATGGAAGATCATTTCGAGACACCTTCTAGCTTAGACATGAACCAAAGAGCATCTACTGATGGATGCTTAAACTATGAAGGAGTACCTACTGATGGGTGCTCACACCTCTATGTTGGTGACATAGAGATCACTTTTGAAAGTGTTTCTACAAGTACAAGTTTCATTAAGCATGATAATGAAGACCTTGTAGCAGTTGAAGAAGAACCAAGATCAACTTCCCCATCACCACTTGAGCTTCATGAAGTTGGTCCAACCAAAATTGAAGAAGATGAGGAGGTTCATTTGCAAGAGCCTCATTTTCTTGAAGGGTCCTTAAAGATGAATGAAAATAAGATCCAAGAGTCCCTCAACATTCTCCATGACACTCAAGCATTGGTGTCAAATTCTTGTTGGAGAGCTACTTCATTGGAGGAAACATCCTTCCTTGAAGACATGGAGAAGATTCAAAGAGCAATGTGCCACATCAAAGGTAATTTCATGTCTTTGCTTTTTGATAGAAACCATTTGTTTGAGCTTAATGAATTGTTACATGATGCATACTTGAAGAATAATGAGGATATTCATAAGCTCACAATTCAAAATGAGCAACTTCTTGAAAAGTTGCAAGATACTTGTTTTTCCTCCTATGTTTCAGATTGTCAAATGGTAGATTGTTTGGAGGATTCTCATGACATGGTGTATCATGAGAAATGTGGGAATTTGAATATGCTTAATGTGTTTGAAGATGAACTTGAAGAGATCCAAACACTTGATGTGGTGGAAGAGGAACTTGAATTGTCTCTTGATGAAGCTTATGCAATTTTTAAAGAAGAGCATAATTCCTCTACATTGGAACCAATCTATGACAAAGGTTTCCCACTTTTGAAGGAGCTGCATGATACTAGCCACATGGATCCTTCCCATGATGAAACTTCTAAACTTTTTGATCATTTGGGTGAGTTAGTACATTCTCCTACATCCTACAATTCCATGTTTTGCAGTATTAGTCTCAATGAAGTATGGGTGAAAGGGTTCTTTTTGATGGTGCCACATGAGGAGTATGGAACTCCTACATTTACCTTTTATGATGACATGGTTGGAGCACATTCTTATTCACATTTGCAGCAGCATAATTTGTCACTTTATTATGATTCACATCTACATGGATGCACCTATGATATGCATTTGAGTCACTTGAAGACTCATGGTTTTTCTTGCTCAACACTTGATTCATTTGATGTTGGAGGAACTTCATCCAACACTTGGGTGAATAGATTTATGGTTGGAGAACATTTTTGTCGCAAGACACATACTTTGTTATATCTTTATGATTGTCACATTCAGGGATGTATGGGTGAGACTTCTTTGAGTCATTTGAAGTCTCCTTGTTTTTTCTGCTCATTATTTGGTTCAGATTTTAGTGGAGATTCTTCATTCACTTCTTGGATGAAAAAATACATGGTTGAATATTTTGATGCATATCACATCCTTTTGGAGCAGCATTATAAGACATGGGATCCTCACCTATGTCATTGGAGCAGATTTGATTGGTCACTTGAAGCTTGTATGCACTTGGAAAATGGTGGTCTACTTGCTTGGAGGTATAAGCACTTTCATGACTCTTTGATGAAGCATATCCTTGATGTACATTTTCATTATGTTGTTATGTACTTTGATGATATATATTTGGTACTCATGATGTTTGGAAGGATGCATACAAGAAAATGGGATCCAGGAATCCTCTTAACTAATGGTGTGGGTTGGAGAGCACTCTTAATTATTGGGGTGCAATACAAGCAATGGGACCCTGGAATAATTTTTATCTCATTGGTTTCAATTTTTTGGGGGAAACAAGAAGTATGGGAGATGGATTTCCCACTTAATAAAGTGATTTTTATCAGAGTAGTGCAGCAGCAAGCATGGTGGTTCCTCTCTAAAATCTTCATGGAAACTCAAAGACTCAAGGTTTGGCAATTCAATGGCAACTTCAAAGAATTATACAGAAAGCGGGTTCTTCAACACCCATGTTTGGAATTGCTTGAGGACAAGCAATATTGGCGAAGGGGAGGATTTGTCATGTCCCAAATTTGGAATTGGGTCACAATGGCCTGATCACATTAGCCATATTCATTAGAGTTTGTAAAATTGATGTTAAGGGTCAAATAATTGCCAAGGAGGAAAATTACTAGTTTCCTAGGTTTGGGGTGGAAGCTTTGGGATTTGGAATAATGGGGATAATAAATGATGTTTAGACATTAGAAGGGTTCAAGTATTTAATAAATAGAGTGAATAAAGAAATTCAAGAGAAATCCTAGGTGACAAATGGTTTTGGAGACATATGGAGGATGTGGGACCCACACTAGCTTGATTTTTCATAATACATGGTATCTCTCTTTTGCAAATTCGAATTAATGGGAATGTGAATACTCTTGGGTGAGTTGGTAAGTCATAACACATGTCATTGAGCATCTTAGGTCGAATTGGGAAGGATTGGTAACCTCCATGGAAGATAAAGAGTCAAAGTGGAAGTTTGTGGACACTTGGGCTAGATTCCCTAGCCCCTATGACACCAATGATGGAGCATCTATGACAACTATGACAAATTGCAGACCTGACCTCTGACATCTGACCACTATGACATGTCAGCCCCAAAAATAGGCTCAAGGAAGGCGAATTTGGGAGTTGGAGAAGCCAAAGAGACTCAAAATCGAATTTGGGAGAAGATGGAAGGTTGGAACTAGAAGACAAGTGGCAAATGTGGAATATTTCCTAAATGGAAATCTATTGAGAGGATTTCGACCCTTAGAAGGATAATTTTGGTTATAAAATGTAGAAATGAAGTATGAGAATGGCTTTTGATCATTTGTAGAATTTGCAATTGCATTTGTGAAGAGGAAGAGCTAGTGGATGACTAGTTTCTTGCCTTAGCCAATTTCGAGGGTGAAAGATTCCCATCCAAGTTGGTAATTGGAAAGGCCATTCAGACCTTTCATTTGGACCTTTAATGGAGTCTTTATTTGCAGGTGTAAGCTACAGGGCAGCTCATGGTTTCTTCTATTGCAGCTCACTCCTTCAACCATTTCCAGTTTTGATGGCATATTCTTGATCCTTGAGGAAAGGCGTTTTTGGTGAGCTATTGTACTCTTTGGGGAAGCTTTTAATGCCCCATTTCTTTTGTAATATGAAGTAAATACTCTGTTCTTCATCTCCAAAAAGTTTCAAGTTTAAATTCCAAGTAGAAATGTATAAATCTTATTTTTAATGGAAGAACAATGCCATTTCCCCACTACCTTGTTGTGAGCCAATGTATTGATGATGATTTCGAATGAATGGATGATTCTCTGATATATTTGTGATCAATATACTGCCATGGATGTCTTATAAAAGTTTCATGTACTGTACTTGAGCATTTGAAGCATTTTTACTCAGTTTAGTTGTATTGGGAGGTGAAATAGTGCCATTCCCCCAAGGGTCGAATTGGGGATTTTCGCAGTTGAATGGGAGAGGGTGAGAACAGTTGTAATAATACATTAATGGTGCATATGAGACTAATAAAATACTTAACACATTACATACCTCTGTTCATAAATTTCAGTGGGTTTAGAGGCATTTGGGAAGCCATATTCAATACTTACCCTAGGGGGATTTGAACCCAAAATTACTAGTAAAATTGCATAATTGGTCCAGAATCTTAAGAGAGTTTGCAGAGGTATTTTGGTGGACATATGTCATCCATAAACATCATATTCAAGTTCTAATATCATTCATACACCTTCCTTGAAGATTTGAAGGCATTTGGAGTCAATTTGAGACCTAGAGACCAATACTAGTCAAAGGAAAATCACTAGTAAAGTTACCAACATTGATCAGAATTGAAAGAGGATTTGCAAAAGTATTTTAAAGGTCCAAAGGCATCCCTGAAACACATATTTATGTTCTAATATCATTCATATACCTTCTCAGAATATTTGGGATCATTTGGAGCAAATTTGGGACCTAGAGATCAAAACTAGTCAAAGGTCGAACTAGGGAAAAAAAGTGGAAAATTGCAATTTTAATAAAATTCCTAATAAGGGACATTACAATATTCAAGAGTGAGATCTAGTGCTCCAAGCCAAAACGTCATCCTCCAAAGATAGCCAAATCGTCCTCCTCCTACAAGACAAGATCAAGTTAGAAACAAGCCAAGTAAAAGAGTTATGAAAATGATGAAGAGATGTAATAGAAAGCATCAACTATGTCACAAAGATACAATAATGATATTCCTTGTCACAAAGATCAACCCAAGAGAAGATATGTGGGTCCCCCCCAACAATAGCCTCCTTCAAATCGTCCTCCTCCTCACCAATTCGGCCTCCCTGCAGAAAAACGACTAGTAGCCCACGATCCACAAATGATACATAGAGAAAATACTATATATTCAACTTGCAAAAGAATCCATCAAGACAAGAGAAGTAGATCCACAAAATAGTTTTCCATTCCAATCTTCAAGAGCTCCAAAGGTGCTTTACAAATGAGGGGGTCTTCTCTTTTTATAAGAGAGGAAGACCAAAACCCTAAACCACAAAACCACTTTTTAAAACTAGTGGTTGAGATCAAAAGATATAACAATCTAATCAACGGCTAAGATGAGCCAATACAATATATCACATGGATCACTCACTAAGTGATGACGTCATAGCTAAAGAGACTCAATGAGGGTGACGCCATACATGAAGGGTGGCTAGAAACACATGTGCCACACAATAAGATCAATACAAGTCACTAGGAGCTCATGGTGGGGCACAATAATATAAAATATAAGTCTATGACATGTCTAAATAACACAAATGATCAAATCTTGTCCTCAAAATCTGAGAGAGACATGCAATGAAAGACCTCATGTAGCCACTGTGGACCCCACTGACTGGTGCCAACTGATCTAGAAGAAGGGGGGTTCACCATGGATGACCTCAAAGCAGACCAAGTGCCAAAACCTTGCCTCAATTTCCCAAATTGAATTCCTCGGTGACCTTTTTATTACATTTTTTAATCCTCCTAAAAACCCTGAAAGTGCCCCAAACTGCCACCCAGGGTGCCTACGCTGTCAAACTGAGTGTACCAAGCTGTCTGGAAGGGGGGTATAATGGTAACAACAAGTGGCTAGACCACCCCCTTCCTCTGTAGCGCCCTAGGAAACGACTGGCCTCCAATGCCTCTGCTTGACAGGCTGGATCAGCATGCCCAAACTGGTCAACAGGTGGATAACTGCTACTATCATGCCCAGAAGTGCCCGGAACTGAAAGATAAGTGTCTCAATGGATCCAGAAGACCCAAATCCAATAGAAATGAGTACTCTTACACCATATGATAACCTGTGGGGTCATCTGTAGGTCCACCATACCAAGACAGTGTAAAATATGATGATCTGGAAATAATAATAAAACTGACCAACTGCATCCATCATCATCTGAAGCATATATCCAATATATGGAAACATCAATAGGTGTATGTGGGACCATAGATCAACATCAATAAACACATGTGGTCCATCTCATCATGGATCCCAAGAATGACCATGGTCAAACTATGTTTGACTAGGTCAAAATATAACCAAAGACTAGATTATAACAAAAGACTAAGACATGTTCCTTTAATCATATTCACAGCTTAACTTAAAGAGTAAACATCATTCAGTGGCAGTTAATACATATATATTTCAATATTGTTTATAGTTCACTTGCACAAAAGCTTTAAAGACATACTCATTTAACGGACATGGCCTAACTGCTAGCAAAGGGTGAAGGCTAAGAAGAAGGCTAGGCAAAAGGGATGACTTGACCAACTCAACTAAGTGACACTTTCGACGGGGAAAGGGAAAGCTACACTCTGTGCTAGACAAAATAACAAAGGGAATGGAAGTGCCTCACAAATGGATAAGTTGTTTAGAGAGTGCTTATTCAACTTAGGCATCATGTCTACATCAAGTTGATTCAGGTTCATTAGGATCATTCATTTCATTTCCATGACCTTTTTGGCCTGTATGACCCCTCTGGGATTTCACATGCGCTAAAAAGCACAACTAATCACAGCTTGCATCCGAGGCATATTTACATTTATGAGGTCAGCAATATTTAGATATAGCATTTGTTTAACCATTGCTTTTTAGACCTTTCTATACCCTTTGCGGGGTATTTTAGCAATTCATTGCTTTAGCCTTTATTCACGTGTGTTGAAAAACACATTCTAGAATTTTAAGTTCACAGGCTTTCATAATAGATTTCCAATATAAGTAGTACATGTGCTTTCAGTTTTAGCCAACAACAACTCATGTGACTAGAGGGAATTTCGTGCTAAGCCAAACATCGGGGCAACCGACTAGAGTGATCTAGGCATAAAATCCAACTCACCAAAGGTAAGTTCTGTCACCAACTCAGAGCCGAGACACAAAATAAACGTGGATGTGGTCCAACACAGAGGTAGAAATGGGGAATTCCTCCACATCAAGCAGTCTAGAAGGCAAGTCAAGGTGAAAGCGAAAATAAGGAAGGTCATGGATGGAGGAGTCTCAAGTGCATGTGGTGCCTAGGCTAGCAAACAAAGATGTCATGAGAAACCATGCCCATGCTCACAAGAGGGTAATGAAACCAATGAGTATTGTAAGAAAACCTTAGAGTGCAAGTAATACATCCAATTTTATATTTTATAAGATCATCCAAGATATTTCATTTTATTATTTAGATAGTACTGCCACATCATGAGTTATATACGAAGTCAATGCTATGAAGATGACTAAAGCAACAAGATAATAATCCATGATAACAATCACAAGTCCATAGGTCACATCATGTCATGTAAAAATCATCCATAACCAACTGAAACATTGCTGCAATAATAACATCCGGAACTCTAGGCACTGAACTGAAACTGTATGGAACAAAAGGTCACATCAGTCATCAAATCTAAGCTCTCAAGGCTCAGTCTTGGCACAAGGTCTACTCAATGTCTAACATATATCGCTCTGATCTGTGAGTGATGTCAAATAACTCTACTCATCATAGTTGATCTCTGTAAAAGCAAAGCTCTGGAAAGTGCAGATATCTGCTCAGCAAGAATAGTAGCCCAGCCACTATGGTGTGATAACAATCCCATTGAGAAAATTTGTCTTCACATCCATCTGATGTATCCCCCATCCCATAACAAAAACTAAATACATCACTATTCTAATGGAAGTGTGCCTAGCGACTAGAGCAAAAATCCCCCCATAGTCTACTCCCTCTTCTTGGGAGAACCCTCTCGCCACAAATCTCGCTTTGTACTTCTATGTTGCCATTTGCCGCATGCTTCATCTTGTAGAGCAACCTAGAAGTCACTATTGATCTCCCCTTCAATCTAGGCACAATGTCCCATACATCATTCTTCATGATGGAGGTGTACTCCTCCACCATGACATCCCTCCAAACATGTTGGTCGATTACCTCCTGAAAACTGGAAGGCTTGAAATCTATGATGTTGCTCATCAATGCCATGTAGTTTGGAAATTCCTTTGGAGGGCTACTCTACATTAATATCTCCTATGAGCCTCAACATGCTCCCGAGCATTCCTCAATGTCCGAGTGAAAGCATTCATCAGTGTCTGAGTGAACAATCAAGATCTCCGATAGAACTAGTAGGACTCAATGGCTCCTCCTCTACATCTGAAGGTTGATGCCCCGAACTGAAAGTCGTTGGTGACCTTGGCTCAACCTTTGAAGTTTCCTGCTCCTGATCCTCTATCATTAGAATAGACTCATGAGACTTATTGGATGCAAAATCTTCCTTGAACTTTACATCCTTGCTTACAATTGTCTTTCTCTCCCCTAGAATATAGATCTTGTAGGCCATTGAAGTCTCATTGTAACCAACAAACAAACCCTTCCTACTAAAGGGCTCCAACTTGATCCTCTTCTCGACTAGTATATGGATATAAACTAGACAACCAAAATGCGAAAAATAGCTCACCTTTGGCTTCACACCAGTTAATGCCTCCTTTAGTGTCTTAGTCCTCTAAAATCCTATGAGGACAATCGTTATGGATGTAGATTACTTTGTTGCATGCTTATGCCCATAGAAACATTGGCAAATCATGGTCATGTATCATGGCCTTAGCAACCCCTATGATGGATCGATTCTTCCGCTTTGCAAACTCATTTTGTCGTGGATTGTACTGAATAATTAACTCCTTCTTGATTCCTACATCCTTACATAAATCCTCAAAACCATTGGAGGTATACTCACCCCCATTGTCTGATCTCAAAACTTTGATCTTCTTCTCGGTCGGGTTCTCCACTAGAGCTTTGAACACCTGAAAGTTTCAAAAGACCCCATCCTTGGTCTTTGTAAAGTAGATCCAAGTTTTATGAGAGAAGTCATCAAGGAAAGAAACATAGTACATGCTTCATGTGATTGATACTTCTGACATCAGTGCACACGCATCTGACTGCACTAGGTCTAGAATCCCTTTAGACCTGTGCTTACTACTTGGGAAAGCAACCTTGGCATGCTTGCGAAGCACACACCCTCTGTACACATCCTGTTGCTCAATGTTGAACTCTAGAAGACCTATGACTATCTCCCTCAAAACCAATGTTTTAAAACTCGGACTCAAACTCAGAATTGACCGAGGGTCAACTTGGACTCGAACTCAGAATCAATCAAGGGTCAACTTCGACTCAAACTTGAAATCAACTGAGGGTCAACTCGGACTCGAACTTGGACTCAGCCATGACTCAGAGCAAATTGAATTCGATGACTCGGTTTACTAAAAAATGCATAAAATATTAAAATTTCCATGGAAACAAATTACTTTAAATATTCCAAAACATTAGAGAAAAAATATGCAAAGTTTGCTCATGCATATTCCATGTAAGGATGAATATATCCTAATGGCATCGAGTGCAATACATATGTGAAACAACATACATGATCAACAAAGCTTTAAATGGCCTCTAGAATCCAAAATACAACGTGCTACAAGGTACTAGCCTACTACATATCCTTGATCAACATGATCAATCATGAAATCTATCACCACTATTGGAAATGGAATCCCCTACAAGAGCTACAGGACCATCCTATGGCATGTCTATTTTTTAACAGGTCTATAGTTTGCAGGGGGCATGTAGTCGAAGAGTAGGGTGATATTTGGTGTCTTTTGATGGTTTAGAGGATTTGTCTTCATTTCAGTGCAGTTCAATTAACTTAAATTTTGAAAACTGCTAACTATGTTGAATTTTGGATGGGATATGAAATTATATTTTCATCATATGAGGTCCAATGAGGTTGGAACCACTCTCAAACATCTTGAAACAATTAATAATAATATAAAAATTGAGTTCTTTGTATTTCTAGGTATTTAAGAATTTTATATTATCATTCCAGGTTAGCTTTTGTCATTGTCATGCAAGTTGTTTTTTACCCCAAATAGTGCTACAATCTATAGGAATCATACAAAGCAGGTTTAGAGTCTCAAGGTTCAGGCTTTTAGTTCAATTTTTTTAAATGAATTTAAGTGTCATGTGTGGCATGTCTAGTCACACATTAACTCAGTCGAGTTGATCGGTTTGGTACTAAACCAACCGAGTTAGACATTGACTCGACCAGTTCAATGCCAACCAATCACCTGAACCGATTTAATGGTCAAGTCAATATGGCCACCGGTCAACTCAGTCAAGTCCGAGTCTGAGTTAACCGATTTTTAAACACTGCTCATAATAGGCAATGCATTGTGATGTAGGTGCCCCACCCTCTTGTGCCATAACTGACACAAGTTATATGTGTTATGGAGTAGGGCTTAAACAGGCTCACCTTGTAACCTATATAAATTGCCTTCCCTAACACTTGAGTTGATCTTGTGCCAAACTCTTTTGGTCTTATAAGGACTTGTTCACTCTTGAACTCTACTACAATGCCCTTATCTTCCATGACCGAAACTAAAAGAATATTCTTCTTAAGACCTAGAACAAACAACACATAATCAAAGTCTAAAGAGTTACCTAACTGGAGTTGGAAAGGAATGTTACCAACTCCTGCAACTAGATACATGGCATCATCACCAAGCTCAACCTGAACTCCTAAAATGTGCTCCTTTAGACTTGAAAATAGCTACAAAACTAATGTCATATGCCTAGATGCTCCACTGTCCACATACCAAGCGTTCTTTGGAACCATGCTGGAAGAAAGGCAAGAAACCATCAAGAAATCCTTCTCAAACTTGGAGGCAAACTCATTCATCTGAGTTTCAACTAAGGTTGCTACCTGATCCTGTTGTTGCTTCCATTTACCTTTCTTCTTCTCTGAACACGATGATGCATAATGGTTGTGCTTATGACATAAGAAGCACCTGATTCTACTCAAGTCCTTCCCTAACTGTGAGGTTGACTCCTCACTCTTTACCTTACCCTTGTTGGGTCCTTTACCTTTGCCTTTCTTTGTTTAACCAAATAGGGCATGGTCACTATCACCTCTGCTTGTTGGTCTTTGACTCCATCTGAGTTCCCTCCTAGATACAATGATCCCACAATCTTTCCCATGCGGAAAGTTTCTCCCAAGCACAAACACATTAGACAAATATTTCCCATTGATATGGAAACCCATTCAATGCCCATCTCACTAGCTCTTTGTCTTCAACCTTCTCCCAAACTACAGCATGTTGATCACGAATCTGTGTGACCTTCATCGGGTAACTAGTGGTGGCATCTGATTCGGTCCTCTCTACAGATCTGAATTTGTTGTGCAATATCATCTTCCTCTTTATGTTCTCTCTCTGGTAAAGGCTAACCAGGGCATTAAACATATCCTTCGCCATCTTCTTCTCAGATATATGAGGGCATCCATGATCATCTGCTTGGCTTTCAATTCTTTTTGGTGCGAATTGCTAAATCCTGCGGATTTGTCGATGTTGTTACTACATCCTTAACGATATCCCAAAGATCATTATCTTCTAATAGTAGAGTTATCCTAACTTTTCATGATAGGAAATTCAAGGCACCTTCTAATCTGCCCTTGAACCTGACGCTAGTTGATGCCATCTCTGATCTACACACAAACTCCCAAAACTAATAAGAACTACCTCTAAAACCCTCTAACTGATGGTCCTAGTTCCCAATAGTTGGTGCTAGTGATTGTTTCAGACAGTTGATCTGTTGTCATAAACTCTTCAGATCCTCTCAATCTAAGAGGCTCTGATACCATGTGAATTTTCCAAACCCTAAGTGACTACTCTCCTTATGATCTCAACTAAACAAGTTGTTATTTAATTGTAGAAATTCAATTCTTCACATAGCAATAATCACATATATAGCTGGAAAATAAACAGTGAAGCATAAACACAATACACAGACAATTTACTCCTTCAAATCAAATTTTCAATAACATTTTGAAGCTTAAAAGGAAACCTACACAATTGTCAAACTAACAATTGTACAATACACCAAAACAAAACATATCTACAAACTTACTAAGAAAAAAACTGCGTACCAAAATCGAGAAAACTGCCCATTTGTTGCTGCCTATTGTATGGCATGTTTGTACCACTGTACAGAACTATTCTGTATGACTATACGAATCTACGGACCTATGTTTTGTTGTCTACCTAATTTCTTACTCTGGCTCCTCTCTGGTGCTCTCCACGGACGAATAAAACCACCTCCCAACAAAACTTGTGTTTGCGTGAAAATGAATGTGTCTTAACCCTCTAACTTGGCTTATACTTTAGTTGAAACCCTAATCTCACTATGGGATGTGTTATCACATCCATGTTCGTTGGAGCTACCATGCTGCAGATTGTGTGGTCGGGGACCATACTACATTTTTTTTTCCAGATCAGAGATCAAATGCCTACAGAGGGGGCATTCATTGTATTCAGATTGCCCCGAGCAAAGATATCAGAGGGGACAGATGGTTTTTATATTGGTCCAGACATATTACAGAGCAGTTGCCACAAGGTCACCCTTCCTTGCCGAGCTTTGCATGATCCCATTGAGAGAGTTGCTTTGCCATATTCTGATGAGAGTACTATAGAGTATTACTGGTTTGTCACTTATTGCCCGGATTCAGTAGAGATCCAGTTTCAAAGATAGCTTCAACAGCAGGTATATGGTATGGCAGGTATAGCACTTTATGGTTTATTACACATGCTGTTGTTTAGACTTGTTTATTTATGATAGTACACGGACTTGACATATGATGTTTGATGTGGTGATCTCGTTTGTTCATTATGATGTGTATGGCCCTTGGTGATGTCAGTCCACCCCATTTTAGTAGACTCATGTATACGCATTCTGGTCCCTACCCCACTATCGGTATAGACTTGGTCATTACGTCCTCCTTGGCAGCTAACCTTGGATCCACCTGTCACTTCCTTCCACCCACCCGACTCATTCATTTTGATTTTTCCCGACTTGGACCTTGATTTGTGACCTTGAGGATCCCCTTCCCCATTTGACCTCTGAGTATGCCATGATTCCTTGTCTTTTGTGCCTCGGCTCTTTAGTGTGTGAGATGCATTCTCAAACCTGGGATTTGCTCCTGTCGGTTGCCCCCAATATTGCAATGCAGTATAGGATTATGTAGACTCACCGGGTGTTCCCCATTGGTCATCGAAGCATGTACACTTGCCCCCATTACTTTGTAGTATGAGCACCTTGTTATATCTTTTGAGATATGTATGTAGCCCAAAAAGGGTCATGAAATGCAATGAAATGAACAAATGTAAAATCAAGCCAAAAAGGCTAAGTATGAAAGTCAAATGTAAAGTCCAAGTAATGTGTTTTTAAACACACACGAACACGGGTCAGCCATATGTATCAGCATTGTAGTGGTTATTTCCTCACCTAGTCCTGCGAGGCAAGGAGGTGAGATGGAGTAAGGGACAGCTAATTCTAAGTGTCCCCTAGAGTCTCAAGTTACGGTTTGCCGGACACCCAATCATGGCAGCTCTAGAAAAGATCCTCACGGAGTCTTCTGGAGGCACGGATGTGAGTTGCAAGGTGCATGTTAGATGATCAGTGGTGGTTTCCCTACACTATACCCATTTGTGAGGCACCGCCCTTCCCTGTGTATTATCACGGTATGCTTATGTCAGTGGGTCCCGCCTTCCCTGTTTATCCGAGGGGTCACATGGTCTTGGTCCTCGTCTTCCCATATCCTTCACGTTGTTTATCCACCTCACCCAAAGTTAGCTAAGTGGTCAAGTCTATAAGTTGTGCATAGCAATGAGTCTTTGTTGGAGGTGGTGGGCCCACCTCACCTGGGGCCTGTATTTATTGAGATATTCTTGTTTTGATCACCATATCAGCATTATATTGTTTTAAGTAATGTACTAACGTGAATAAGGAAGCCTTGATGCTTCATGTTGCTTACAGGTTTTCAGCCACTACCATTTTGACTAGATTTGACTTGGTCAAACTAGGTTGACTAGGCCAAAAATGGGCCCGAAAAAAGTTGCGATCAAGATTTCGATTTTGGTCATTTATATGTCTTGGGGTCCCATATGCGCCTCCAAGTGTCAGAATTTAAAAAAGTTGAAGGGTTGAGGAGATTTTTAATTATTATGGGTCATCAGGGGCCTGTTTTAATTAAAAATCTTGGATTATGGGCAAACGGTGCCTAATTGATGGATCGGAGTCGTTCAAGTGACCATCTCTACTATATTTGGGGTCCACAATCACATTGCAGCAGACGGTTCGTCAATCCGGGCAATATAAGTGGGTCAAAAGCCCAAATTACATCTTCAGCAATATAAACCAGCAATAAATTAATATGGAAATCAAAATATGGCAAAGGTAACTTTGGAAAATGGCAAATGCAAAGGTTGGCTAATACAAGGGGGTCTCCTAAGGTAATTTTACTATGTTTGGACATTCTATTTATGTTGTGGGGCCCTCACTTTGCCCAGCTCATCACATGGGACGAATTTGCCCATAGAGGGGCGTTTTTGACTTAGCAAAACTCCATGTTTTGGGGTTTTTATGTATTGTGACTATGGTTTAGTGGTATGGGGGGCTAAAACAGCCCATAGGCACCCCCCAACCACATTTTATATGTATTTTATGGGCCCCACGAAGGGCCCCATCCTCCACATGGACGTTAGAGGGCAATTCGCCCCCCCCTCTAGCTTGCATCTCCACCATCGATTTGGATTGGGAGAGAGTTAATCCCAGCCATTGATTATGGAGGAAATTAGGGTTGATTGAGAGCCTTTCTCTACTTAAGAGAGGAGCTCTCTCATTTGGAGGTCTTCTTGGCATTTTGTAAACTTGAGATTTGTGAATAGAGAGACATTTTCTCCCGAGCTACTTGTGAATATGGTGATGGAATGTTATGGTGTTGATTATTAGCTTGTTTCCGGTGCATTGTTGAGTATTCTTGTGGTGTCTCCATCCTTCCTTGGCCAAACGAATTGCAAGTGAAATCGACCACTTGAGGGGGACGCAACTCGTGAGCTAGCAACTCCACGTTGTGCTCTCTCTTCAGGATTTCAACAAGGGAAGTAAACTTACTTTCATTTCTTGCTTTCCTTCATTATTTGTCGTTCATTTGTTGATGATTTCTTGCTATTTTCCATACTTACTTACTTATCTCTCTCTGGCAGGTACAAGGGCAAATTGGGTCAACTAGCTACACCAAAAATGCTAGGGGAAAACCCACTACTACTCAGTATTTGGTCTTCAGGATTTGTCTTCAACACCAAGCTCCTCCATCTCTAGCATTTCAGGTAGGAAATCCTCGCTTGTTTCTCTTATTTTCATTTCCATTGTGAATGTTAAGCTGCATACAATAAAATAAACCCTAAATATAAAAAACTAAAAATTCTACTGTTAAAACTTGTTTTTCTTTTCAAACCCACTTATGAAATGTTGTTAAATGCTTATATCTAAAGTTTCAGCTTGATTAGACTCCATTTTCCCATAGAACTAGCACTAGTCCATTTGGCAAAAATGCCCTCCTTAGGCGTTTTTCTCTTACTGTCTAGCTGGGTCACTTTGGGGTTGTGGGTAGTTTTGATTCGGGTTTAAATCACCATTTTATCATTAGAAATCAAGCTATCAATTGCTAGAAGTGCCTTAAAACATTAATTTGTCGCTGCCCTAGGTCCATTATTTCACTACTTAACCCTCTTCCTTGGGCAGAATCACTTCAACTCTTCACTTCTAGTTTGCTTCAGTCCTTAGTTAAATTTCCAGCCATTTAATTACTTATCTAATCTATTTCATTCATCACATTTGGTTGCTGGTCACATTTCATTTACATACTTATTTCATACTTGTGTCCAACCATTGGCTGAAATTGAGCTTAGGACCCATCTGATACTCACCTCTTGTTTGCATCTATTTATCTTCTTTGGGGGTTTGGGTGTCTGATTTGTTGCTTAACCATCACTAGTTAAGCGGGGTCTCCCCCCTGACTTGGCTACTTGCCTTGTCTGAAGTGACAAACGCCCTGTCTAGTGTGACTATCGTTCCTTGAACAGTGGACTTGGCATTTGCTGGTTACACCTACCTAGTTGCCTGCCCTCTACCATCTCGGATGAGATACCTTTAGTAGCATCTAGAGTTAGTGTGATAACAGGATGTACGTTTGAGATTAATCCAAATCGCTAGTGCATAAAAAATGCACTTTATTAGACTCAACAGCTAAATATAAGACTCACTTTATTGCTAAGGAGAATTACAAATTAGATTTCACTCGAACTACTTCCCACACATTTGAGACTAAACCTATGCGAAAATTCTTGTCCAAGCTGCAATCTTCAACACACATTGTGGCAGTCTCCTTCCTACATGCATGCTTGTTGTCCCTCTTCGGTTTTTCTATTCTTGTATGTGAGTATCCTCAACATTGTTGTATGCTCATATAAATTCTCTAATGGGCCTTTAACCTTGGTATCCCACTTGTTAACACCAAAAAATTCCTCACCATGTTCATCCCCTAGTGACATCACCACATTCCTTATTTTTCCTCATTAAAATCCTTCACTATTCACCAAAGCCTAAGTCAAAACCCACAAATTGGCTCATAATTATTTTTCCCTCTCCAAAATAGGGAAAAATGGCTTTATTTCCTCCAAAAAAGTAAAAAAAAACCCAAAATAGGGAAAATTTCCCACAAAAAGAAAAAAGGAAAAGGAGAAAAACATTCAAAAAAGTCAAAAAATGAGGGAAAACCCTAAATTGCTGCCCAAAACCAAGAGCCAATACCATGGTTTGCCTAATACCCCACGAGCAAGAAACCTAGGGCAAATATTTCTATAAATAAATGGTGAAGGATCCCATTATAAACATATTCACTTATTACCTTACCGTCACTCTGCCGAAATTTCACCAGAAACCCTTGAAGCCTCCATTTTACTTCTAGTTTCACCAATTGTGAGTTTTGGCCACCATTAGTGACACTTGTGTGGAGAACAACTCGAATTTGCTTGGAGACCAAGGACTCGTTGCTTCAACCTTCTGCAAGGGCCCTCTACTCACTCCACTTGAGGTAACTCTCACCATCATATTTTTTCTTTTATCCAATAAAATCAAAAAACATTCTTTCCCTACTTTCTTGTGTGTGTGAAAGAAATAAAATATTTAGCTTAGTAATACTTTCTGCATTTGCTTATCATATAGTTCAATTTTATTTACTTTTATTTATTGTTTTTTACCGCATGTGCACCAACTAAGACTTGTGGAAATCTTAGTAACCGTTTGAAAATGGTGTTGCATGCATGCAGTAAAAAACAATAAATAAAATTGAACTATATGATAAGCAAATGCAAAAAGTAAAACTAAGCTAAATATTTTATTTCTTTCACACACACGAGAGAGTAGGGAAAGAATGTTTTTTATTTTATTGAATAAATGAAAAAATACAATGGTGAGAGTTACCTCAAGTGTAGTGAGTAGAGGGCCCTTGCAAAAGGTTGAAGCAGCGAGTCCTTGGTCTCCAAGCAGCTTCGGGTTGTTCTCCACACAAGTGTCACTAATGGTGGGCAAAACTCACAATGGGTGAAACTAGAAGTCAAATGGGGGCTTCAAGGGTTTCTGGTGAAATTTCGGTAGAGTGACAGTAAGGTAATAAGTGAATGTGTGTATAATGGGATCCTTCACCATTTATTTATAGAAATATTTGCCCTGGGTTTCTTGCCCGTGGTATTAGGCAAACTATGGTATTGGCTCTTAATTTTGGGCAGCAGTTTAGGGTTTTCCCTCTTTTTTGACTTTTTTGAATGTTTTTCTCCTTTTTCCTTTTTTCTTTTTATTTTTTGCCTTTTTGTGGGGAATTTTTCCTATTTTGGGGATTTTTTTACTTTTTTGGAGCAAATAAAGCCATTTTTCCCTATTTTGGAGAGGGAAAAATAATTATGAGCCAATTTGTGGGTTTTTGACTTATGCTTTGGTGATTAGTGAAGGATTTTAATGAGGAAAAATAAGGAATGTGGTGATGTCACTAGGGGATGAACATGGTGAAACCTTTTAAGGAATAAAACCCCAACACAGAAAAAGTCTTCCTTTATATGAGATGACTGAAATTACATGAGCAAACTTGACAAGCAGACTTTTGCATCAGAAATAAATTTGCCTCTAGGTCATACATACGAAGAGATGGCAGAAGATGAAATGCCAGAAGAAATAGAAGGAGAGCAGCCCTATTGATGTAAGCCCTAGGCTTACCAACGTCAGCCTAATAGGGCTAATTCTGCTAGAGATAAACACAACCTGCTAACTGAAATCTGATCAGCGATTTAAACCTTAAGATCTGATTGATATTCTGATGGAGGACCTTCTACAACTTTATTACAGTCTTCATCCCACTTACAAATGATGATGCCAACCCGGTTGGTGATGATGCCAGCCCTATTGGTGATGACGCAAGCCCTAGACCTGCTCCAAATGTTGACGACAGCCCTCATGAGAGAGGTTGAGATCTAATGCTGAAGCAGAAGAGCCTGTTGAGTCCTGTACAGAGATGTCGTGCCCTTTAAGGGCTTGATTTATGCCTGCCGTAAGCCCTAACAGGCCTCACAGTTGACTCGTGGGTAGATCTGAGGAGGATATGGCCTCTAGGGCCTTCACGTTGAGAAACCGAGCCCCAAAAATGATGTTGCGGAGGAGCAAACCCTAGTTGGGTTGAGATGAGAGCCCTAGAGGACTTGATGATGTTGTACCAAGTGTCCTAGAGGGCCTGCAATGCTGAGACAAAAGGCTGTCAATGAAACAAGTGCCCTGGAGGGCCTTCTAACTGTGCCGAGAGCCTCCAAGAACTGAACCAAACCCTCTATGGTGATAAAGCTGAGAAGATGAAGACAAAGAGCAATTTGGATACCCCATACGAATTTTGGACAAACCTAAAATGATGATAGAATTATGATTTTCATTTGAGAGAGAGCTCCTTATTTATATTTCATCATTGAGCAATACAAGGGGTAAATACCATAAGTCAAGGAAACCACTAACCCAAAAACCACTTTAGTATTTAATTTTAATAATTAAAAATAACTTAAAACACTTTAGTTAGGGTCCTTGTAATTTCATGTGGGCTTTTAACACTTTATTAGGGCTATTAACCAAATCTTCTTAGGCAATGTCTTAGCCATTCCCTTGGTCTGCATGGTCCACATGTGCCAACTCAAAGTACATCATCATATACAAGGAAGATTCTTTCTCTGGATGTCTTGTTCTCCCCACTAACACCAAGGTCATATGCTAGTTAATCCAATAAGGGGCGGCCAGTCTCTTGAGGAGGTCCTGTAGCCCAACGACCAAGAAGAGGAGTACATCACACATCATTTGCCTAGACCCAGTCTAGGGCTTCTTGTGTTGGCCTGGTAACTGATCAGGTGCCTCAGCCCCAGGCTTAATCAAGTTGACCAAAGTCAACATCTTGGTAATAGACCAAGTGCCTCAGTCGTAGACTTAATCATCTTCCTAGTAACTGGACCAAGTGCCTCCATTCTCCCAGAGAATGGCTCTCGATGCTGCTCAAAAATCAACACTCCCTCTCAGCGAGAGAGGCATTCTCTGCAATGCCAAGCTTGTCTCAAAAGTACACAAACTTCTTCAAGGATAGAAGCTTGGTCAACACATCTGCTATCTGCTCATCTGTACGAATGTACTGAAGTCTAATGGCACCTCTCTGGAGCATATCTCTGATGAAGTGATACTTCATCTCAATGTGTTTCGATCTGTCCTGAAACACTGGATTCTCTTAGAGCTTCATCCAACTTTGGTTGTCAAAATGGATAACGGTTGGTTCAAGATTCTCACCAAACAAGTCAACAAGTAGCTTCCTAAGCCATACTAGTTCTCGGCGGGCATCACTAGCTACCATAAATTCGGCTTATGTTGTGCTTCGGGCTATAGAGCCCTGTATCCTGTTGTACCAGGAGATCATGGCAGATCACATACTGAAGCAATACCCAGATGTGCTCTTCCAATCCACTGCACTGCCAGCCCAATCAGAGTCAACATAACCAAGTAACAACACTCCACTACTGGAAGTGTATCTGATCCCATAAGCATTAGTGCCCCACAGGTATCTAAGCACATGTTTCGCAGCTACCCCATGTATGTGCTTAGGCTCAGACATAAACTGACTCAGTACACTCACTGCATAACATATATTTGGTCTAGTATGTACTAAGTACATCAATGATCCAATAAGTTGACGGTACAAAGAAGGATCCACTGGCTTTGAACAAGAAGTTGACTCATGTAGCTTCTTTAGGTTTAATACCATAGATGTGCTCATGGGCTTGCAGTCTTGCATCCCAAATCTTCGTAATACATCAACTGCATACTTCCCTTGTGAAAGGAAGATCTCATCTGGCTTTTGTCGGACCTCTAGACCAAGAAACTAGTGCAAAAGACCCAGATCTTTCATTTCAAATTCTGAAGTGAGCTCCCTCTTACACTGAGCTATCAGTTGTTCCTCTCCAGTAAGGAACAAGTCATCAACATATAAGACCAAGATCACGGGATGGTTCTAAACAACCTTGAAATACAGGTTGGAGTCAGCAACACTCTTGGAGAAACCCAAGCTATGAAGGTAACTGTCAATTCTTGCATACCAAGCCCTTGGAGCCTGTTTAAGCCCATACAAGGCTTTCTTCAGCTTGCATACATGGGATTCCATCCCAAGGACCACAAAACCTTCTGGTTGCTCTATATATACTTCTTCTTCAACTTTACCATTGAGAAAAGTTGTCTTCACATCCATCTAGTGAAGTTTCCATCCCATAACTGCAATGAGGGAGATAATCATTCTGATGGAGGTGTATCTGACAACTGGAGCAAAGGCTTCATCATAATCTATAGCTTCCTTTTGAGAGAAACCACGAGCCATAAACCTTGCTTTATATTTTTCAATACTTCCATCAGCAACATGTTTGATTTTGTAAATCCATTTAAAAGTTACTACAGACCTCCCTTTTGGTCTTGGGACCACTTCCCATACATCATTTTTCGTAATAGAGTTGTATTCTTCTGCCATTGCATCTTTCCATACCTGCTATCTGGCTGCTTCCTCATAAGTGGAAGGCTCTACCCTAATAAGTGGAAGGCTCTGCATCAATGATGTGGCCCAGCTGAGTTATAAGACCAGAGTACCTCTGAGACTTCTTGCTTTCCCTAAAAGTTCCTGAAGGAGTTGTATGCTTTTCTGCTTCCTGTAGAGTTTCACAAAACCAAGCAAGTCTTCTTTTGGTGGTAGGAGCCTCAAGCAACTTTTTTGTATGCTCTTCTAATTATGTGGAATCAACTGGTACTGAAGGCTAATTATCCTCCTCCCTTTGGTCATCTGAATGAGGAGAATCTAGGATTTCTGAAGAAGGAGCTTCTTAATCATTTGGAAGCTCTCTAGAACAATGAAAGGCAGCTTCTTCATGGAATATCACATCTCTATTGACCTCAATGTATCTCTGACCAGGAACATAGATACGGTAAGCTTTTGAGTTTTCACTATATCAACAAACGTACCTTTCTTTCCGGAAGGCTCCAACTTTGTTCTCTTTTCTTTTGGCACATGGATATAGACGGGACTGCCAAAAATCCTCATGTGATCAACTGTTGGTTTATTACCTATAAACACTTCCTATGGAGACTTTTCCCCCCATAATAGCATGAGGGCCTCTGTTTTGGATGTATACAGCGGTACTGGCAGCCTCAACCCATAGAAACAGAGGAAGATCCTGGTCACATAGCATGGCTCTGGCAACTTCGCATATTGTCTTGTTTTTCCTTTCTACAACCCCATTCTGTTGAGGGTTGTAAGGCACAGTTAGCTCCCTCTTGATCCCTGCTTCTCGGCAAAGATCATCAAATTGATGAGATTCAAACTCACCCCCATTATCTGACCTCAAGATACGGATGCGCCTTCCTGTCTGATTTTCAATCAGTGCCTTGAATTCTTGGAACTTACCAAATGTTTCATTCTTAGTCTTTAGGAAATAGATCCAAGATTTGCGAGAGCAATCATCTATGAAAATTACATAATATAAACAACCACTCATAGAAGGTGCAGCCATAGGTTCACGCACATCTGAATGAATTAAATCCAAGATCCTTTTAGATCTTCTCCTACTATTAGGAAAAGATTTCTTGGCATTTTTGCCAAGAGCACAACCTCTACAAACACCATCATGCTCAGAAGAAAATTCAGGCATACCTGTCACCATCTTTAGTAGACCAGGAAGAGCTCTGTAATGAAGGTGTCCAAACCTTCAATGCCATAACTCACAGGGATTGATTGTATCATGGACCAATGCCTGCATGGAATGCCCAGATGCCTTGTAGAGGCCTCCCTCTCGGACTCCAATCACCATAGCTGAACTCATCTCTCCATCCTTTGGTCATAAGAGGGCCTTTCTATCCATGAAGATTACTCTGTAACCTTTGTCTTCTAAAACTGCAACAGAGAGGAGATTAGTCTTTAGGCCAGGAACATATAATATCTCATCGATATGCAAGATAGTCACTAAGTCTAGTTGAAAGGATGTTGAACTGATTCCTTTAATTTCATAGGTGGCATCATCTCCAAGTTCCACCTGAGCAAAATCTTCCTTTTTATGAAGTTTGTAAGAGCTCCTCAAAATCTTGTCATATGTCTGGAAGCTCCACTGTCCACTAGCCAAGACTCAGCACTATTGGTGATAGAACCGGAGAGAGATGAAACAAGATAGTACTCTTTCCTTAGTTCTTGATCATTGGAAGATCCACAGATTTTCTTTTTCTTAGGTTCTTCTTCTGCTGCAGCAAATGCATGAAATTTGCCCTTGAACTTTCTCTTTTGCTTGTTACAATCTCTGGCATAATGCCCCTTCTTTTGACAATTGAAACATCTTATCTTTGACCAATCAATGTGCTTACCTTGGGGCTTTTTGTCCTTGTTCTTTTGATGAAAGAACTTCTTGCTTTTCCTTGTCTTGGCAGTAAGAGCAAGATTCTCTTCCTTAGAGCCACCATTTCTTCTTTGCATTCTTCCTTCCTCTTGCAAGCAATCATGCCATTGTCTTTCAAAATCTGGCTGGACTTCACGACCATTTACAGCAAATAGGAATCTTTCCCATGAACTTGGAAGATCATCAACTGCAGTTTGGACAAGATCATCATCATCTATTGTAACACCAATAGCCAAGACTTGATCCCTTACTTGAGAGATCTTTGTGAAGAATGAAGCAACACCTTCATCCTTTTCCAACTTCAAAGTACAAAGCTTATTCTTCAGGACCCTCTTCTGACTAGGAGCTTTCCTTTCATATAGATTTGTCAAGATATCAAAGCATTCTTTGGCAGTCTTTAATGGAGTTATAACAGGCATCAAATTGTCATCATCATCTATTGTAACACCAATAACCAAGACTTGATCCCTTACTTGAGAGATCTTTGTGAAGAATGAAGCAACACCTTCATCCTTTTCCAACTTCAAAGTACAAAGCTTATTCTTCAGGACCCTCTTCTGACTAGGAGCTTTCCTTTCATATAGATTTGTCAAGATATCAAAGCATTCTTTGGCAGTCTTTAATGGAGTTATGACAGGCATCAAATTGTCCTTGATTGAATCATAGATGATTCTTCTTGCCTTGGCTTGCTTCCTCTTGAATGTTGCTCTTCCTGCATTTGTTGTAGGTTCTTCTACAACATTGATGACTAAGTCATCGAGATCATTTCCCTCTAGGGTAGCCAAGACCCTAGCCTTCCAAGAGTTAAAGTTTGAGGTCCCTTCAAGTCTGTCCTCAGGTCTGAATGAGACTGAAGACATTATAGTCCAGATCTGCTCAAATAGGTCTACTAAATCAAATCAACAAAAAAATCTAAACTCAGGTCTACAAACTTTTCAGATTTGTTTCCAAGGTCTAAGTAGGCAACACCTGCTCAAAACTGTGCTCTTTACGTCCTCAGATCTGATCCCATGTTAAATTTAATGCAGATCTGATAACTTAATTTTTGTAGGCTTGATTTTTATGTAGCAGAACAATAGAAACTGACTTCTTTTAACTTTTTAGCAGACTTAGAACAATAGCATATGAATCTGAGATTATAAACCAGCAACTGATAACCAACAGTAAAAGTGAATCAACCATCAACAAGGACACAAGAGATTTACCCTCAGGAAACCTTTTAAGGAATAAAACCCCTGCACAAAAAAAATCTTCCTTTATATGAGATGACTGAAATTACATGAGCAAACTCGATGAGCAGACTTTTGCATCAGAAATAAATTTGCCACTAGGGCATACATACCAAGAGATGGCAGAAGATGAAATGCCAGAAGAAATAGAAGGAGAGCAGCCCTGCTGACGTAAGCCCTAGGCTTACCAACGCCAGCCCTAACAAGGCTAATTCTGCTGGAGATAAACACAACCTGCTAACTGATATCTGATCAACCCTTTAAACCTTGAGATCTGACTGATATTCTGATGGAGGACCTTCTAGAACTTGATTACAGTCTTCAGCCCACTTACAAATGATGACGCCAGCCCTATTGGTGATGACGCGCGCCCTAGACCTCCAAATGCTGACGGTAGCCCTAATGAGAGAGGTCGAGATCTAACGCTGAAGCAGAAGAGCCTGCTGAGTCTTTTACAGAGATGTCATGCCCTTTCATGGCCTGATTATGCCTGTCGTAAACTCTAACAGGCCTCACAGTTGAGCCGTGGGCATATCTGAGGAGGATATGGCCTCTAGGGCCTTCACGCTGAGAAACTGAGCCCCCAAAATTATGCTGCAGAGGAACAGACCCTATCTAGGTTGAGATGAGTGCTAGAGGACTTGATGATGTTGTACCAGATGTCCTAGAGGGCCTGCAATGCTGAGACAAAGGGATGTCAATGAAACGAGTGCCCTGGAGGGCGTTCTAACTATGCCGAGAGCCTCCAAGAACTGAACCAAACCCTCTATGGTGATAAAGCTTAGAAGATGAAGACAAAGAGCAGTTTGGATACCCCATACGAATTTTGGACAGAGATAAAATGATGATAGAATTATGATTTTCATTTGAGAGAGAGCTCCTTATTTATATTTCATCATTGAGCAATACAAGGGGTAAATACCATAAGTCAAGGAAACCACTAACCCAAAAACCACTTTAGTATTTTTAATTTAATAATTAAAAATAACTTAAAACACTTTATTTAGGGTCCTTGTAATTTCATGTTGGGATTTTAACACTTTATTAGGGCTATTAACCAAATCTTCTTAGGAAAGTCATCTTTAGGCAATGTCTTAGCCCTTCTCTTGGTCTCCATGGTACACACGTGCCAACTCAAAGTACATCATCATATACAAGGAAGATTCTTTCTCTGGATGTCTTGTTCTCCCCACTAACAACAAGGTCATATGCTAGTTACTCCAATAAGGGGTGGCCAGTCCCTTGAGGAGGTCTATAGCCCAATGACCAAGGAGAGGAGTACATCACACATCATTTGCCTAGACCCAGTCTAGGGCTTCTTGTGTTGGCCTGGTAACTGACCAAGTCCCTCAGCCCCAAGCTAAATCAAGTTGACCAAAGTCAACATCTTGGTAACAGACCAAGTGCCTCAGTCCCAAACTTAATCATCTTCCTGGTAACTGACCAAGTGCCTCCATTCTCTCTCGATGCTGCTCAAAAATCAATAGGATAAAGTGACAAGGGAAGCTTTGGAGTATCTTAACAAGCAGTGGTATTTTACTCCAATATTGTGTTAAAGGAAACACTGGACATTAAGTGATCTTTGTCAAACCTCAGCAAGTATGGTAAATACACGTGTCAATTTCTAGCCATGCAATACGGGAAGCTAAATGCAAACACGCCTTGAATAGTTCCATGGAAAACTGAAAATTTTGAAAGAAATATATCTATCTATGGATCTACCATTGATGGTATCGTTATCACATTCTTCGAAAGATTGAGATTCCAAACATCCAAGTGGAATTTGATAGCGGCAAGCAATGAGTAGATCTTAACTATAAGACTTTAATATACCAACTCATGCACCAAAATGAAACTCAATGCAATCAGATCTATAAAAGCATAATACTGCACTTGGATATTTTGTTCTCCACACATAAATGTGTACCATATGTAAAGATCCTTATAACAATACATGGTTATCTTCAACACAATCTCAAAGAATAGTGGGTTTGTACCAAACTCGACTTATATAATACTTTTGACAACTCTAAATATAAAATGTACAATATAGAATGGTATCATTCCAAATACTTTCAATTTGAGCCTTCTTAACTAGTAGTAATGGTCTAACAAAAGTATCAAACAGTTATGACCTGTGAAGCTCAACGCACTGTGCTTCCAAGGGAGCAAGGGAGGCATTTCCCCAATCAAGATCTCGCTGTCGAACACATTCTAAAAATAGAGAAAAATGATTGTATACCCAAACCAGTTTATCACAAAACTAACTCTATCAGTTGGCCTTTATTGATAAATGATAATCATGATACAAAATATGTGGAGGTGTTGAAGGCTACCCTTACTTTTCTAAGGCTAGTTCAAATAGTTGCAACAAGATGCCACGAATTTTCAAATGCTTGTGGTTAGAGAATGGACTCGGAAAGAATCATATCTTTAAACGAGATCAGGACAATCATAACATAGAGCAGGACGCAAAACAGCTCCCCATCAATGGTCTCTTAAATATACTTCTCTAGCTCCTATGTGTCATCCCATTTACAAAGTTGGAACAAGAACAACGAAATGCACAACCTTGTTTTACTCATGTGCACAAGACAAAAAGGCTTTGCCTCAGTGGTCTCTTGAATATGGAACTCCAACTTGGGTGTTTCAGATCATCCATATAAACCTAGCAATGTCAATGATATAGTGCAACCTTATTTCACTCATAACTCCCATAGGATTGTGCATCTCTCGGGAGAACCCACATGAAGCATGGAAACAACATGCCATTTTCTTATATATAATATCATCTATTACCCCAGATCCCCCAATTGGGAAAAAGTCAAACTTTAGAACTCATGAAACCGAAAAGGGCAATTCATATATTACACATCACGGCTCAGTAGTAGCAAGTTGGTGTTAGTCATAGTTTGTTAATTGAATTGCGACCACTGTCTGGAAGTTGCCACTCAACTCACTACAGCAGAATCCAGATTTACTTTCTCCAAAGCAAACTATAATCTACATAATCAGGAACCAGAAAACAGCAAAACAAGCAACAATACAAAGATAATGAAAGGAAAGTACCCGTCCTTAACGAAATCATTGAAGAATTCAAGTTCAATGGAGTCAGAGAACACCACGACACAAGCACGAGGATGAAAGTATAATAGACTTTCAAGGCCACGCTGGTGTCTCACGGTGTATGACCATGGTGGAGTTGTCCATGCCATAAACACTCTCAGAGAGCAGTTGCCGTTTTCTAGAAATTCATCCATAAATTCCGAGAATGATAGGAGAGGATGTAAGCCAGGAAAATAGCCCCATCTCCGAGTATCGCCATCGTCATGAATTTTGCTCTGAACCTTCTTATGAGATACTGAATTCAGATGGTTTCTCTCTCCTCGCCTCTTTGTTTTCTCAATGTCTGTGATTCCTGTGGTTTTGTCCCTTTCATGTATCAGAATATTTTCAGCATCTATGTTCTTGTTGTTACTCATTTTGACCATATATTCATCCACATTATTCTTTGAACTCACTATGTTATCACTTGGAAAAATATCATTAATGTTTTCTGTAATTCTAATCGGAGTTTCCAAGCCATATATCTGTGCAGAACGAGTACCAACAGAGGATGAGCTTTGAAAGCCCAAAGAATCCTGAAGCTTTGATTCTTGTAGCTTTGATGCACTTAAGCTATGCAGTCTTCTTGCAGTATCCTCCTCACTACCACCTCCTTGCTTTTTCAATAGAATTTTCTTCCTCCTGGAATTACTTTTCTGACCATCTAGTCTTCTTCTCTCAAAATTTTTGTGTAAGGATGTGATGTCTTTGTTCAAGCCTTTGTCCGACAATCCATTCCTTTCAACTACCTCTCCTAAACTCATAGACTTCACCCGCCCACTCCCTCTGAAAGTTTGAGTTAAAGCCCTGCTATTCTTATCATCCACGTTGCTCAGAAAATGGGTTCTGTTGCTATCGCTCTTGTCTAAAGCCTTCCTCGTCAATTGTGTGAGTCCAGTCTTTAACGATGCATCATCGTCATTATCAACATTGTTTCTCTCCTTTAGAGAAGCCTCATCACCACCATCTAGATTACTCTCCTCAAGTGTCTTTTCAAGAGCTACTGCATTCTGTACTTGTTTCTTTCCCTCAATGTCTGTTTCCTCTTCCAAAATCTTGTCGGGCACTTGTTTCAATGGAGACGAATGATCTCCCACAAATGGAATACCTTCAATAGTAGCCTTTTTCAGAGCCTTCTGTATAGCTTTATCACTCTTAGTCAGCCCTGCCAGACCAATAGCATCTGGATCCTGTAGTAATGGATTGTTTAAAGGATTCAACAGGTCCAATGTAGATCTCGCCATCCTTTCTCGCCTCAGAAAATCACCTTTAGAGGCTCTCCTCTGAATATTATCAAACCAAGGACCCCAACCACTCCTCAAAGGCGATGACCTATCACTGCCCTTCAGCAATAATGCGTCCTCTATTGCAGCCACTTCCTCTAATCGACTCCGGATACCTTCATCAACGGGTTCATCGTCAGAACTAAATGCTTCTTTGCTTCTATCATCACTACCCATCACCGAGTCATCGATTATTTCATCCTCCCAGCCTCCATCAGCCTGAATATCAAGTCCCTGCTCTGTTTTCCCATTGCCTGGATCTGTATGCTTCGGCCTGCTCTGTCGGCGCTTTATAAACGCCCTCCTCGTCACTCCCATCACATGATCCCAAAACAATCCTGCTTTGTCCTTATGAGAAAGCTGCCCCGGCATTTCCTGAATTAAATTCGGATCCAGCGAATTTCTCATTCTCTTTTGCTCATCACTGTAATTTAACTGTCGATCAGTCCGTATATTCCCCAATCTCTCTAGTCTTTTTCCCGAATTACTCTTCTCCTCGCCTACCTTTCTAAATCCCTCTCTCAAATCTTTGCTGATCCTACTGCCATCCGTGCTACCTTTATCTGTTTTATCTCCTAAGCCATTCTCTTCACCCTGCCCTTCTAATTTTTTTTCATTAGCACTAAGAGATTTCTTCGAATCCTCCCCCTTTCTCCCTCCTTTTTCCCGAAAACCGCCATCATCGTCATCGACAGCATCATCCCCCTCGTCAAGTTCATCAATTTTATCCTCCTCGTCAAAGCCATCAAAATCCTCCATTTCGTTATTTCCTGCATCTTCATCTCCACCATTGTCATCCTCTTCTTCTGCATCATCAGATTCTTCCTTCTGATCAATTTCCCAATTGTCACGATTTCCACCTGTGAAACTTCCACTGCCATCCTCGCCACCATTGCTAACACCAAGCTGCTCCGAACCATCCAAAACCCCATCTTTCCCATCTGTACCCCGACTTATTAACTCCTTCCTGGCAACGGGAAATTTACTTACATGGACTAATTTATCGTTTTTCTTCGATTCGTTTCCTTCGGCGCCGAGCCTGATATGAAGCAGAGATACGGAAAGCAAGAGAAGAAAGACTGCCAGGAGCACGCAGAGGTTAGATTTCCAACGGGATTTGGCCATGGTGGGCTTGAATATCCTCGGCCGGGCCCTCGTGTGTATTTTCTTCAGCATCTTCTATCGAAACGTTCGAATTTGATATAACCAGACCCGTGGGAGTCAGATGGGAGGACCTGCCATGGTGGTGAAAGATTATTTATTGCAGGCAGAGAGTTACCGATAAGCCTCGGGATTGATTTGGTATGGAGATTTCTATGATTCCTTCTTTCCCAATGCATTATGTCTAGGTATGTCTCATCGTCGAGTCCATATCTGGCCTGCATCCTCCACTAAAATTAAAAGTCGGTACCTTGTAAAAACTGTATATGTTACCCCTCTCCTCCTTGCTCGAGAAAATTTTAAATATTGATTTGTATCATCTCTTTAAATTCTTTTTAATGTATATTAGAAAAATATATATATATATATATATATGTTTGTTAGCTACTCGTTGATTTAGAAAAAGCTGCTAAGGATTATATTTCTCTCGATTATTCAAATACCCCGGCACATCTAATATTCTTTTTCAACTAGATGTGATCAAGCATCTCCCTCTTTCTTCTCTAATGAGGAGAGAAGAAACATTGGCTCTGCCATCACCCTTCCTGAATTGGAAGTCCTTGATCGTTTGGCCAAAGATAAAAGCCCCAAACTAGATGGCTGGCCAGTGGAATTTTTCACTTCTTTTTTCAATTTAGTGGGTATGGAGCTGGTGGAATTCTACAGGTTGGAAGGGCATATGTCTCAGGTTCTAAACTCTACTTTCCTAACTTTGGTTCCTAAATCTATCAAGCCCGAATCCTTTCAAGGTTATCGGTCGATCTCTCTCTGTAATTTGGTCTATAAAGTGGTTACAAAAATCATTGCAAATAGGATTCGTCCTAAACTGGTTGAGATGGTTTCTAAGGAGCAATTTGGATTTCTTCCCGGCAGACAGATCATGGATGCGATTGGCATTTCCCAAGAATGCCTTCACTCCATCACAACTAAGACACCGAATGCCTTGGTCCTCAAGATGGACTTAGCCAAGGCTTATGACAAAGTTAACTAGAATTTTCTAAGATTAATCCTTCTTCAGTTTGGACTGCCCCTAGAAGTGTGTAATTGGATAATGGCATGCATCTCCTCAACTAATTTTGTTGTCCTGATTAATGGTTCTCCCACGGGGTTTTTTAAGAGATTGTGGGGATTGAGGCAAAGTTGCCCTCTCTCCCCCCTCCTCTTCCTCTTGGTAATAGAAGGTCTTGGTAGAATGATCTCCTTGACTAGTCTTGAAGGTAAATCTTCAGGAGTCAAGTTTTCTTCAATTTTGTGCATTACACATCTCTTGTTTGTGGACGATGTGATTATTTTTGGTAAAGGGGATATGTATGAATGGTCGTGTTTTCATGATATCATTTCATGTTTTAATTCTGCATCTAGCATGGAGGTTAGTCCTGACAAATCTATCTTCTGTAAATCAGCTGAGTCTCCGGTGCTCAATTCTCAGTTTTCTAGACTTTTTCCCTTTAAGGTGGATGAGTTGGATTTGGGCTTGAAGTATTTAGGCTTTTTTCTCAACCCTAATTGTTATTTCTCTTCATACTAGGATTGGTTTGTCAAAAAGGTTGTCAAAAAATCAATAATTGGTCCTTCGGGTTTCTATCCCTGGGAGGGAGATTGACTATGGTCCATTATGTTTTAGTAGCCATCCTAGTGTCTTGGTTCTCCTTGGCTCTGATTCCTCCGTCAATTTTGGGACTCTTAAGGCAAAAAATCTTCTCATTTTTATGGTCGGGGTCTAATCGCTCTCAAAAGCTCCATCTGGTTCACTAGGCCAGTGTTTCTCGGCCTAAGGCATTGGGGCGTTGGGACATAAAGAATATTGACTAGTTCAATATGGCTCTCTGATTGAAATCCGATTAGAGAGCATTATTTGGAAAAGGACTTGTTGGTGCCTCGAAGATCGCAGCATCAAGCAGAAAGGGATTCTCCCTGACAAACTATCCCAATTAGATTGTCCACCGTTTGGTATGGGGAATCTGTCCGGTTAGCGGTTCCGGCTACCATTAGATTTGGAGATTTTCTTCTTTTACACCAGTTATGGCCCGATCCACCGTTCTTTTTTATTTTATTGTTAAAATGATATGCAAGTGCCTAAGCTAATTTAATCTAAATGCAGATCTTGAAACAAATCTATATCTAAGACTGAAATAAATCTAATCTATCCTTGCAAGGAGCAAACCGTAAATATGAGCAATGTGCTGAAAGAAGTATCTAAAGATCCACAGATAACCATTAAATCACAAAGATACATCTACAGCAAGAGATTAAAGATATAAAAGATAGCTTTTAATCCATGTGAAAGCATTCTATTACTCATTTAGGAAAACATCATTGCACATAAAATAGCGAGATCATTCATCAGACAGAAACAATTCCGAACAGCAAGGAAAGATCTCACAGCAATGTCAGAATGTCATAAGAATAATCCAGCGTGCATCAAGTCCACATTTCCAGGCAAAACAAATGTCTCTCTCAGGCTCTTTATTAGGCAAAAAATCACTTCCCTAGAGCTAATTACAAAATAGTTCGTACAAGCTGAGAAGCTTCTTTTCCCAGCCAAAAACAAAGTCCCTCTTTATTCCTTCTAACCTTCTATTTATAACTTTACAAAGTGCCCCTTGGGCTGACAAGTGTACCCTAATTCTATAACCTCCTTCCTTCGCTTTCATCATATCCTTACAAAGCCTATGAATACGTGGAAGGTTTTACAAATAGGACAAAACTAGGGACCAACTGTCCTTTTAAAGCAATTATACAAAGGTAGAATTTCATCCTTTTCACTTGCTTGAAACAAAATAAGAATGATCTGTCTATTCTGTTGGGGCTTCTGCCTGCTGACTTGAAGACACGCCTCCACCAACCGGCTCACTTGAAATTACCGGGCCATCTATACTTTGAATGTATGAGGTCCATTGGTTGATATCCTTTACGATGAGCTTGCTGCGAGAAGATACTGTTGCATGGGACGCTATTTCATGCTTACGAAGGTCCGATTTGATCAGCGCTTTACCCTGTGTGGCCTCTTTTTCCATTGCTTCCAAGAAGTAAATATGTATTGCAGGCTGGCAAATGAACTGTTGAAATTCATCCTGAGTCAATACCTCTATCTTCTTGATGTAAGCCAAGTCATCATCCAGCTCATTCTGCAACTCAAACACTCAGTCTTCTTCTTTTGGGAAATCATAAATGGAGGCGGGATAACCAAATGACATTTGCTAAGCGATTCCCTGAGTGCGGAATAGATGGAACAAAACTTGTGGACCGTCCTTTTGATTTCCGAACTTAGCTTGGTACCGCAATCTCTGGCAAAATTCAAGAATTCCTATGTCCACGTCCAATTCATCCCCTGTAGGGGTGCGTAAGTGTGAAGGGAGCTGAGATTTTCCCTTTTTCCACTCAGATTGTTGTTTCAGCTTCTCTACATGATCTGCAAACCTTTCACAAGTCCTTAGGGCTTTGGTTTCAATTGTTGTCATCTTCTAAATCATCTCTTTTATGCTCCAAACCTCTTCCGAGATCAGTACTAGCAGTTGATGGATTTTGGTCCGCATATCACATGCTTGTTTGTGAAATGTGGACAAATTTTGCTGGTCTTCCGCTGTCTTGCTAGTTGTTCTTTTTCTTGAATCAGCCCTTCACATTCTTGCTAGTGGAGCTGAATTTGCTGAGTCCTGTTTGCTTCGAGTTCTTCCAATTATGTTACCCGAGCCTTCAGATTCTCCAGCTCACCTTCAGAGATAGCCAACTGCATTTCTAAGGAGTTCTTCTCTTTCTCGAGCTGGAGAACTCTTGAATTGAGCATTAGATGCTCTCCTAACAACTCATTGTATTTCTCCTTCAGTTTGTTTGCTTCCAAAACCTACCTCTTTCTATCATCTTTGATCTCAACGCACTGCTCCCTGTAATGCTTTATCTTTTCTTTCAAAAAATCAATATTGGCTTTAGTTGCCTTAGCTGATGCCACGGTGCATTGAGCTTGGAATGTGGGGTCGACATCAGTTCCTTGGACCAATGTTTTCTCTTTTATCCATAGTTCATAATCATCCTCCTCGGTTTCCACATTCTTTGTCTTGGCTTCCATTTTCTTTACTCTCCTATCAATGATGGCCTTTTTCTTCTCACTAAAATATACGGTATCCAGGTCTGCTATTTTGCGCTGCTTCCTAGGGTTATATGGGGTCAGAGCTAAGCTCCCTGAATAGGCACCTTCTTCCTGAGTTCCCCCTGGAGTGCATATCAAAGGTGGGTCTACTTCCATATGTGTCGGAGTAGATGGCTCCGGCTCGAGAGACTTCTCTGTTTGCTCTTTCCCCTTCTCTCCTGTTGACTCTTCTTGTTGTGTCTGCAATCCATCTGCTCCTTCAAACATGGGCCTTTCTCTTCCTCATGTTGTTGCTTGGAAGCTTGCTCTTGGGATACCTGATCTTCTCTTTCTTTTTGAATCCTGGAAGCCTCTTCTTGCTGTTCCAACTGAGAGGCTTGCTCTTGTTGCTTCTTTGCAATCTCCTCATGCTGAAGCTTGGCAGCTAGCTCACCTTGAATCCTTGCTTGCTCTTGGTCCTGCTACTGCTTGAGAGCTTGCTCTTGGAGCACTCTGTCCTACTCCATTTCTGATGGGTCCCCTGATTGTGAGGTTGATGCCTCCCACTCTCTTTGGATCAAACCGACAGGTTTGGGGCTTGGATCTTTCACAGCTTTCGTATTGTAACGATTTCCTAACTTAGTTAGGTTGCAGGCACTCCTGCAGAATTCCTCGTCTCAGTCCGCCGCATGAGCGTATTCAAAGGAGAGCTTGAGGTCAAGGCAATGCCTGCTTACCGCACCATTGGGGTCATGCCTTCTGAAAGGGACTGAGCCAAAATGGAAAACTTCTAAGCCTTGAGCGTAATTTTCTCCGTCTCTTGCTCTTGGGAGGCTGTAAGCTCCGATGGTAAATGGCATGGGAGGATACATGGCCTTTATTCGGTCTGTTAAGAACTTGCTTATTGCGCCGGTGCCAAAGAGTTGTCTCATGGCCTCCTTATGAATTACAAAATCTGTAACATACGGAGGGAACATAAATGGCTCACGAGTCCCTCCACTCATCCCGATGTATGTGCCTTTTGCATTGTGATAATAGTCCCCAAATCATTCAATGATGCGCATATCATTCTCCGACATACAATCTGGCTCTTGAACGAAGATAAGTTGGTACAATGGCATGATAAACCTCTCGCAAATCATCTTGTAGTGGTTTGCATATTTACTTTCCCATGTACACTGGTAAGCTATGAAGAGAGCTGTTTCGTTTGGCTTCCATGAGCAACCCAAGTCCGGGAACGAATGCTTGCTTAACAGGCAGTCAATCAGGTATGAAGACATGAAGAAATCTGCCTTCTTTTGGGCTAGTCCTCCTTGGGCTGATGTTAACTGCGAGGCCAAGCTATGTGAAATTATTTTAGCCCAGTTGAAGATGGTGCCTTTTGTGGCTATGTGAAACATCATCGGCACCCATCCGATCTTAAACACATTGCCATTAGGCATGCCGAAGAGTCCACTCAACATCAGGACGATGAACCTGTAAGGGGTTTTTAGGAGATTGCTCTCATATTCATTATTCTGCCTCCTCCTGATCTGCCTGTCATTTATAGTCATCTTACGGGCAGTTTCTAGCAAGTCCATTTGATGCTTTGCCATCCATTCATCATCTAAAGAAGCCCTGGGTGAAGGCAATTTGTAGGCAGTAGTAACATGCTCGGGAGCAAAAGATGTCAGGTTTAACCCATTTTTATCAGTCATGAGCCTTGTGTCGGTCCGGATGTTAGGAATAAGCCATCCAATAACTTCGGAACAAGGGAATAGCTCTGGCCGAGTTGTTGCCTTATGCAAATGAGACCTTCTGATGTTGGCATACACTAGGGCATCCTCTATAGAAGCTGTTGAACTATCTTGAGCTATGATGAATATGTATAGATCACCCCATTGAAATTCAGGAGTGGAGCTCCCAGGGGAAACACCAGTGGTAGCTTGTGTGTCAGCAAACATCGTGACGAGAGAAGTATCTAATAGACCTTCAACCTCTGAGTCTGAGGTTACTTTCTGAGTTGCCTTCTTCTTTGCTGACTTCCTATGCATGGTAATCCTGTGGTGAGAAAGGCAGTACCAAAAGACTTTAGTTAGACCACTATTCCAAGCATTAGCAACACTCTATGACAAAGCCAAAATTTAACATTTTTCACAAAATAGAGGTTGTCTTAAACAATCATAATTATCTTTAATTCATGTTTAAGCTTAATTCAGCAATGTCCCTTCATGCTAAAAACAAAGACAAAACATCAAGACAATGGGCAAGATCATCTTTGAATCTGCGCAAGTATTCCCTGGAATTAATACACACACTTGCGCGAATCTGAGAAGATTTATGCGCTGGCGCCTAAATAGAACTTTGCACCGAGCTCGGGATTCTGCACGTGCTAAGGTTAGTGATCTAATGAGCGCTGGGGAACAAGCAGGATTTTACGCATTAAGATTTAAACGTTTTACGCGCGCCGGTGCCCAAGATTATTTGGGCGCCAAGTGATAAGGCATTCTCTACGCTGATACCTAAAATAATCTGTGCGCCAACGCCTTAACTTCATTCGTGCACCCAAGCTAAACACATTCGCATGCGCTATCCTAATCTTATTTTTTGCGCTAGCGCTTAACATAATGCACGCGATATTATCTGTGCGTCAATGTTTAAACATTTCATGCGCCGACAGCTTATAGTGGAAGCTACGCTGAAGATGGATAAGTTCCGCAGGCGCAGGCTTTATCAGCTAAGGATCGGGCCATAACTTCGAGTTTCTAAATGGGATTGATGGGCTGATTTAACACATATCCACGGCAGCTTCGGCCGAGCAATGTGGGTTTTATGCAACCACGGCATGAATAAACCTCACTCTTAGTTGAGCAGGGTATCTCGGTGCTTATAGCATGAAACTTTAACTGCAAGGAGCAAGAAGGGTCGAGCCTTACGCGCAGAAGATGCTTGGCAGGGAGTTTTGCAAACAAGGCCTTGGGATGCTGCGGCTTCTACGGGTTTGCGCGAAAAAATCTGCGGCCGCTAAGATACCACTGGGACAATTCGACCTCATGACCAGAGCGGGATAAGCACTTCATACTTTTAGAAAACAGAGACCCTACTCAAGGAAGAAAAACTTTGAACCGAAACAAACTATCACGTAACCAAGAAAACATATAAAACTTTGAAATGCGGTCGTGGGGAGACACGGGTTTTGCTTGGCAAACGAAAGCTCTACGAGGAAAACCAGGAGAGTCGAAAATGCAACAGAGGGGAAAGACTTGCATGCCTGTGAGATGGGGTCGTCTCTGCCCTAGTCTGAAAGTGGTGGCCTCGTATCTTCATAGGGAGAAGGACAGTAACTATCCTATGCCCTCTGCAGCTTTTATGCAAAGTAAAACGAAGGCCGTTGAGCTATTCAAACTGTGCGTGGGTGATTTTTTAACCTACTAACCCAAGAGCAGGATTGGGAAAGAGCCTGCCTATCAGTATGGCGAGCGTTCCGAGACCTCAACTGTTAGCAGCGAACGACAGTCTCGAACTTCGACGCGAATGGCGAGCGCTCTGAGTGCAAATGACTAAATAAAAAACCCAAAACGTCGTTGCATGCGTTAAATAGGGGGAGAGTTAAATGCTCTCATACGTTTAAAGTTGGTGGGGTTATAAGCGTGGGGCTCAAAAAAATTTGTCATTAAGAATGGCACATGGCCTCATTAAAATCCCTACCAACTCCGTCGATGCACAGGGATCAAGGATATCTTTTCGCGCCGAGTACCGATTTTAACTTTCGCACCAAGCAGGGAGCGTAATGCTTCGCGCTATGTGGCAAGCGCACGTCCAAAAATTAACCTCGTGCTCAAGCGGCTATTCTGGCATTAGGGCTGTGCTCATAAAACTGCGCCACACACGAGTTATCGTGAAAGACGAAACGCAGGATTTGCAAGTGAAAAGGATAAGCGCGTCTCCTCCGCTTGTGGTGTCGACTCTATTATCACGGTCTGCATTGGGGAGGAACGCACCAACTTTTAATCCTTCCAAGGAGGGGAAGTGTAGTTCCAAGGCGGGGAATATAATGGTAATGTTTGCGCCTTCAGCAACCGAGAAAAGGTTATCTCTTGCGCTAACGGTGGCCGATTTATTGTTAAAAATGCACGCCAGATAAAAGACTTGGAACTTGCCAAAAGGGCGGCTGAATTAGAGCTAAAGTCTGCACTAAGCGAGGAACTTATGGTTAAAGGTGCGTCAAAGCGGAGGCGGACTTAAGGCTAAAACTTGCGCTACAGCGGGGAGTTAAGACCAAAATCTGCGCTAAAGGAAAAGGATGACTTTGCCTAGACAAATGAGAAAACTCTTTTGGAAGCAGGCGATGAAATTCTGCCCAGTCAAAGAAAACAAACGTAAGGATGAAGTAAAAAGCTTGCTATAAAAGTGTTCAAAGGAGGGGCCCCAAATAACTTCAAAATTTTGGGGAAGGATGTTGCAGCAACAACAATTGGCGAATCGCTAGCGAACACAGATCTCTGAAAACTATCTCGCTTATCGGAAGAATTCCTTTTAAAAAAATTTCACCTTATGTGCATTAGTCGGCTTAAGCCGGTGAATCTCGGCAAAGGAAGAAATCACTTTATCCATTGGTCATTGGGAGAAGGGAGCTTCGATGAAGATATCTTTAAAACTCTCCAAGGGCCAACATATGGGGTTCATTTTAGAAGATTCATCTTTCAGATGACCGTTGCTATCGGACTCCACAGGATTTGCAACAACATCTTATAGACACCATTGCTCTTGTTCCTCATTCCCATGCCGCCTACATCCATTTGGATGTTCATACATTTGACAGTTTTGTTGTTTGAGCCTTCCAGAAATATCTTCTTTAAAATACAGTCTTTGATTTTGGCTCCTCAATCCATAATGCCCTTTTGTGTGAGTGAGAGATTTTATTGTTTTATCAAGCCTCACGGACGGAGAGGAGCCGAACTTGAGCTGAGTATTTTGGACAGCTTTCTTGACCTGTATGCTTTGCTTTTATCTCAGTCGTGCTTTGATTGAGGCGAGAATCTCTGGAAAACATACCCTTGATTATAAGACCCTTTGGGTTTAAATTCACAGCATGGAGTCATTTCAATACCCTATGCCTTCGAGATGTGCTACTCTTTCGTGGGTTTAACCACAACGATCTTCTTGAGATGCTTTTAAGTGTGATGGTGGATGGAGCCCGAGGATAGTGGTAAAGATAATCATGGATCTCTACTATTTAAACAAGGGTTAGCGTGACCAATAGAACAAGATCTCTGCATTCTGGAGAACGATCAGCAAAGCCCCAAATGCATAGGTAAACTTTTTTTCTAGGGTACATTTCCAGCTTCACGAGTTATGTGATTTCTTGCGAGATCTACTTTCACGAGAGGCCCAATTGCAGGTGCCTTAGGAAGACAAAATTGTACAAAAGTTCAAAGGATAAGAGAAAAAGGCAATCTAGCTGAAGCACATAAAACACAGATTAAAGTAAAATAAAAGAAAAGCTTTATTTATGTATAGAAAGTCTCATTGAGACTATGCAAAATATTGTTTTAAGGCGAGGCCATTGAGAGGAAGGGTTACTTCCTCTCCCTGGAGATCTGTCAACTTGTAAGTGGATGGGCCGAGCTTTGTAGAGATTTGGTAAGGGCCTATCCATAAGTGTTGGAATTTCGTGTGCATCCCCTTGCCTTCATGATTATGGTCCCATTTCATAACTAAATCTCCTACTTCAAAACTTCTTTTACCAGACTTCCTCTTATCGAACTATCTTTTGACTATGTCTTGATGTTGATGAAATCGGTCTTTAGCTTTCTGACGGGCTTCTTCAAGTTGAAGCAAAGTATTGATCCTAGATTGCAAGACCTGACTACCAGACCCTCGAGAGGCTTGGGACAATTGTAAGGATGGAAGCAAGATATTGGGAGGGAGAATGGCTTCCTTGCCGTAAATGAGAGTGTAAGGGGAAACCCCTAATGCGTTCTTTGGAGTCACCCTATCTGCCCATAAGGCATTTGGGAGAGCTATATGCCAACTTCGTTGATTTTCTATCACAGTCTTCTTGAGAATTTGGATGAGGTTTTTGTTTGAAGATTCGGCTAATCCATTTCCTTGAAGGTAATAATTGGATGAATAATGCAGTTTAATTCCCCATTCATAAACAAATTCATTTATTTTAAAAGACGAGAAATAGGTGGCATTATCAAATACTAGGGAAATTGGAACCCCAAACCTGGTTATGATGTTCTCCTTCAAGAAACTGATGACTGCATCTTCATTGATCTTACGCAATGGGGTAGCCTCCGTCCATCTGGTGAAATAGTCGGTGACCGTCAGGATGTATCGATGTTGTAGAGAAGAATTTGGGTTTATCTCTCCAATGACATCTATACCCCATTGTTCGAAAGGTTCTGAGATAATAACCGGCTGCAAAGGTCCGACTGCCTTAGGTAATTTTCCAGCACTTCTTTGACATATATCACAGTTCCGTGCATAACCATGTGCGTCTCGAAATAAAGTGGGCCAATAATAACCAGCTCTGAGTATTTTGTGAGCCATTGTCTCCCCTGAATAATGTCCACCAGCGGGACCATCATGTAACTCTTTGACAACTTTACTTGCATCTTCCTTTTCTAGACATCTAAGAAAAATTCTATCGTAATTTTTTTTGAAAAGTATCCCATCAATGATTTGATAAGCTGTTGATTTTAGACGGAGTGCCCTTCTTTGCTTAGAAATCCAGTGTTCTGGTAGATATCCTTGCTGCAAATAATGCACTAGGTCTCTGTACCACGATTCAGGAGCTGTGAAAATGGGACATACCTCAACTGAATTCAGTTCGGCTTCATTCTTCCAATGTTGCTCTTCATCCATTGGATGCTCTATAAGCAATTTACACAGGCCTTGTCCTTTGATGATGGTGGCCGATTTAAATTCTAAATCATATTCTTGAAGAGCCGTGACTCAATTTCCCCTTCTTTCTCCCAATTCCTTTTGAACAAAAAGGGATCTAACAGCTGGGTGAGGAACTATAACTTTAGTTATGTTCTTAAGAATATATGGTTTGAACTGTTTGACCGCTTTGAAGACAACATACGCATGCTTTTCAACAACATGATAGTTCAGTTCAGCACCTTGCAGACCAGTGCTCATAAACGAGATTGGGTATTCATCTCCTAACTCTACCTTTTGTGTGAGCACCGCTGCGAGTGAGTCGTCCGAAGCAAAGGTATACAAGATAAAATCTTTGTCAAAATCTGGGCTTCTTAAGGAAGGAGCCTTAACTATGGCTGCCTTAATGTCCTTGAATGCATCCTTTTCTAAGTCTGTCCACTTGAACTGTGTGCTTTGCTTGACCATTTGCTGCAAAGGTTTAACAATTTGTGCGAAATCTGGAACAAACCTTCGGACAAAATTGATAGTGCCCATAAACGACTGCATGGATTTCTTGTTATAAGGCATTGGAATTTTATTTATAGCTTGTACTCTCTCTTGATCTATTGACACTCCTCTTTTGGAAATGATATGGCCAAGAAGTTTACCTTCAGGGACAACAAACACACTTTTCTTGGGATTTAAAGAAATACCATATTTCCGCAACGATAAAAAATATGCTTCAAATGAACAACATGGTCTTCTCTCTTCTTTGAAAAAACGGTCACATCATCTAGATAGACAACAACACAGTGACCTCCCAATCCTCGGAAGGCGATGTCCATTACTCGCTGGAACGTAGCTCCTGCGTTTATTAGTCCAAATGGCATTCTTCGGTATGTGAACGTTCCCCACTTAGTGCGGAAAGTAGTCTTAAGACGGTCTTCTCCAGCTACCAATACTTGATTGTAACCAGAGAAGCCATCAAGAAGGGAGAACAGTTCAGATCCTGATACCATCTGGAGAATTTGTTCCATTGAAGGGACGGGATAGTTGTCTTTGTCTGAAGCTCTATTCAAATTTATGAAGTCAACACATAGTCTTATCTCTCCTGACTTCTTCCTCACGGGAACTAGCTTAGCAACCCACTCAGAATGTCGGACTTTAAAGATTATTTTAGCATCCAGTAACTTCTTCAGTTCTTTTTGAATCAGAGGTTCAAGAGTAGGATGCATCCTTCTTAATTGCTGCTGAAATGGCTTGACACCTACTTTCATTGGTATGACAGGCTGAATAATACGGATGTCATATGTTTTTAGATCTTCATAATTCCATGCAAAAACATCCTTATATTGTCGAAATAACTTGATGAACTTATCTCTTTCTCCTGGTGAACAACATTTGCCAAGGTTAACAAACTTTGGTTCAGCCTCGGTGCCCAAATTAATTAATTCATGCTGCATTGATGAGCTATTGGTCTTGGTATTTGCTGGCCTTTTGAACTTGCTCTGAAGATCAAACAGCGTTTCAAGCGACCTCACCCCTTTGGGGATGAAATTGCCTTTAGTTGTATCTTTCTTTTGTAAATCAGAATCGTGTTCTTCTTCATCTATCACAGCTTCTTGGAACATGTCTTCGTTTCTTAGAAAACTGATAATCTGTTCGTCATCATCGAAAACTTTGAAGTTTGTGATATTGTCAGGGACAGAAGGCCTGAAAATTAACTCAATTGAGCACTTGTTATTAGTTGGCACCAATCTGGAAGCGGATGTTGCTAATAAATCAGCTGCAGAATTTTGCAGTCTAGGAACAGACTTTATATTGAAAGCATCAAAACGCATAATTAAATCCCATACCTCAGCCTGATAACTCTTCAAATGTGATGAGCGACAGTGAATGGTATCTCTTACCTGTCTCACAACTATTTCTGAGTCGCCAAACACCTTCAGGTACTTAACATTTAAACCGATGGCTTTCTTCAATCCGTGAACTAAAGCTTCATATTCAGCAGTATTGTTAGTACAATCAAATTCTAACCTACAGGACAAAAAATACTTATTTCTTTCTGGATCCATCAGAACACAACCGGCTCCGGATCCTTCCAAAGTTTTAGAACCATCAAAGTATAATGTCCAAAAAAGATCGTTTGATACAGCTGAGTTAGTATCTTTATGATCTAAGTCAGTGACTAGACTAACTATATTACAGTCAATATCATCGGTCCGAGAAAAACGAAGGAGATCGGACTGTTCATCTGATTCATGGCTAATAGTTTCAGACTGATAATTACCTGTATCAATTTCTAAGAAATAATTTCCCAAAACTGAGGATGAGAAGGCTACAGCCTCATTCTTTCCTTCTAGTTGAGTTACATTTTGTTTCATGTGCGGTTCTCTGAGAACCTTGATCTAATTCTGTCTATTTTGATATGGCAACCACAAATGGGACCAATCAGTTGCAAAGTAACCATTCAATTTTGTGGACCAGTCCCTACTTAGAATCAAACCATAGGCTTCGGGAATGTCAACTACCATTATATCAATGAACTGACAAACTCTAGAATCTGCTGACAACCTAATGAGGACATCTTTCATTTCCCCGATAACTTTGACAACAGTCCTATCCAACTGAATAATATGGGCAGGAGATGGAATTGGTTTCCCATTAATCTTTTTACAGATTGACAGTGGCATGACATTTGAAGATGCTCCAGAATCTATCAGACAGTTGTGTACATTGTGATTGAAGATTTCAAAAGTTAAAAGGAACGACAACGTCTGAAATTTGGATTTCCCGTCGATACTGGCCTCATTAATTTTAGGGTCTTCTTGAGTATCTGTTAATGGAGTGCTGGGCTGGGGTTGAAGAGCATGCAACAACTTGTCTCGTTGCTGGGGCAAACTGCACATATCGAATATTGAAACATTTGCCTTTACTTTCTTTATATCTTCAATGATGTCATATCCCAGATCACATTCTTTTACAATTCTAGTTGGATGGTCTGTCTTATTCAGTGTGACCTTCGGTTGTTGAACTACTGTGTCAATGTTTGGATGCTTGGCTACTATTGGGTTAGCTTTAGGCTGTGGTGGGATGACTATTATGTGTCTTCTAGGTAGTTCTTTTGAAATTTTAGGCTTGGGAGTAGTCGAGCTTGGAACTAGATTTGCAATGGGACCTTTACTGTGAGTGTTAATGTTCACAGCAGACACTGGGCTTTCCACGGGATCATCTTCTACCAATTCAGTTAAAGGTACCCAATCCCATAGCACCATGGTAGTGTTTGGAGATGGTTCCTCTACCTCAAGGCTTGGTTCCTCTGGAGGATCGTCTCGATCTGGAATTTGTGAATCCAACATTTGCTTCATGACTAAACTCATAGAGTTAATCCATTGTGGGTATCTCTTTTCAGAGTGTGGCTCTTGATGAAATGTGCAAAAGTGTTCCATCCCTATTTCATTCATATTTAAAATAGGATAAGTATTCATAGGTGGATGGGGTTGATCGTTGTCTTCTCTCTTCTTGTAGAATGGTTTGAAAGGCTTCCTAGTTGTACTAGCTGCTTTATCTTTATCGATATCTACAATTTTATTGGACAATTTCTGCATCATCTTAACTACGTTCTCCATGTTTGCTGATGACTCTTCTTTATTCCTGGTGAGTAAGGTTTTTTTATTAGTTGTTGGTTTTGTCTCTTTGTCTAAGGCATGTTTGGCAATGTTGTCTGCTTCTTCTTCGACCTTTCTAACTTCTTCAGAATTTTCTATCAGGGTAGTTTTCTTAGACCTTTTGACGAACATTGCTATAGGCCCTTCAAGAGCTGTTGTATAATATTCAACCAGAGATTCTTCTGCTGATTTATTTGCTTCGCTGAAATTATTCAAGAGTGTTGTGAACCTTTGGTTGAAGTCTTAAACATTCTCTTTCTTTTCCATTCTCATGGACAGTAGTTATTTCATAAGTTTAGCTACAGTTTTTTGATTCCCATACTTCTTTAAGAAACATGTTTCAAATTCTTCCCAGCTGGAAATTGAGCTAGCTTGTAAGCTAAAATACTAGGAAGAAACTTTTGGCTCAAATGTGTATGGGAAAAGCCTACAAACTACATCTTCATGCTGTACATTTAAAAGATTCAAGGCTAAATAAAAACTCTTGAGATGATCTTCAGCAAAATGGCTTTTCCTGGGTGGAATTTAGGCAAGACTTTCTCTGGATTTTTTAGGCAGATTGTGGAATGGCCCAGCTAGATTCAATGCTCCCCTCGCTTTCCAAGCAGGTACAACCATGTTACTATGTGGAGAATCAGGTGGAGAATTGTGTGGTGAATTAAGTGGGGTGTTCTTTTGAGTAACAAGTTCTCCAAGATTTTCTGGATCTGAAACATTTTCTGGGTTTTCAAGATCGATTGCTTTCAGGGGTTCTGCAATTTCTTCCAAAGTTAAATTTACAAGCTCTTCAAAGTTCTGCACAAGAATCGAATCATGGGTGTATTGTCTCTCTTTTCTGGGAGTACTTTTCCTAGGGAGGAAAGTTACAACGTTTAAACCACCTAGTTGCTTAACATAAGACCATGTATGTCTCCTTAAATCTTCTATTTTTTCAAAAGGCATAGCATACAAGACTTCTTGATGTTCAGAATCAGAGATGGAGTTTTCTTGATTTGTTACTTCAAGGTTTGGGATGTCTGAAATTCCTATTTCAAGCGGGTTTTCAGTAACATTTTTGACAATGGGAGATTTTCCTTTATCAGCCATGCACTTCGGGCCCTCCTTTTAGAGCCAAAAAAACTGTTGATGCCTCGAAGATCGCAGCATCAAGCAGAAAGGTATTCTCCCCGGTAAACTATCCCAATTAGATTGTCCACCATTTGGTATGGGGAATCCGTCCAGTTAGCGGTTCCGGCTACTGTTAGATTTGGAGACTTGCTTCTTTTACACCGGTTATGGCCCTATCCACCGTTCTTTTTTATTTTATTGTTAAAATGATATGCAAGTGCCTAAGCTAATTTAATCTAAATGCAGAGCTTGAAACAAATCTATATCTAAGACTGAAATAAATCTAATCTATCCTTGCAAGGAGCAAACCGTAAATATGAGCAATGAGCTGAAAGAAGTATCTAAAGATCCACAGATAATCATTAAATCACAAAGATACATCTACAGCAAGAGATTAAAGATATAAAAGATAGCTTTTAATCCATGTGAAAGCATTCTATTACTCATTTAGGAAAACATCATTGCACAGAAAATAGCGAGATCATTCATCAGACAGAAACAATTCCGAACAGCAAGGAAAGATCTCACAGCAGTGTCAGAATGTCATAAGAATAATCCAGCATGCATCAAGTCCACATTTCCAGGCAAAACAAATGTCTCCCTCAGGCTCTTTATTAGGCAAAAAATCGCTTCCCTGGAGCTAATTACAAAATAGTTCGTACAAGCTGAGAAGCTTCTTTTCCCTGCCAAAAAAAAAGTCCCTCTCTATTCCTTCTAACCTTCTATTTATAACTTTACAAATCGCCCCTTGGGATGACAAGTGTACCCTAATTCTATAACCTCCTTCCTTGGCTTTCATCATATCCTTACAAAGGCTATGAATACGTGGAAGGTTTTACAAATAGGACAAAACTAGGGACCAGATGTCCTTTTAAAGCAATTATACAAAGGTAGAATTTCAGCCTTTTTGCTTGCTTGAAACAAAATAAGAATGATCTGTCTATTCTGCTGGGGCTTCTGCTTGCTGACTTGAAGACACGCCTCCACCAATCGTCTCACTTGAAATTACCGGGCCAACTATACTTTGAATGTATGAGGTCCATTGGTTGATATCCTTTATGATGAGCTTGCTGCGAGAAGATACTGTTGCCTGGGACGCTATTTCATGCTTACGAAGGTCCGATTTCATCAGTGCTTTACCCTGTGTGGCCTCTTTTGCCATTGATTCCAGGAAGTAAATATATATTGCAGGCTAGCAAATGAATTGTTGAAATTCGTCCCGAGTCAATACCTCTATCTTCTTGATGTAAGCCAAGTCATCGTCCAGCTCATTCTGCAACTCGAACACTCAGTCTTCTTCTTTTGGGAAATCATAAATGGAGGCAGGGATAACCATATGACATTTGCTAAGCGATTCCCTGAGTGCGGAATAGATGGAACAACACTTGTGGACCGTCCCTTTGATTTTCGAACTTAGCTTGGTACCGCAATCTCTGGCGAATTCAAGAATTCCGATGTCCACATCCAATTCATCCCTTGTAGGGGCGCGTAAGTGTGAAGGGAGATGAGATTTCCCCTTTTTCCATTCAGATTGTTGTTTCAGCTTCTCTACATGATCTGCAAACCTTTCTCAAGTCCTTAGGGATTTGGTTTCAATTGTTGTCATCTTCTTAATCATCTCTTTTATGCTCCAAACCTCTTCCGAGATCAGTACTAGCAACTGATGGATTTTAGTCTGCATATCACATGCTTGTTTGTGAAATGTGGACAAATTTTGTTGGTCTTCTGCTGCCTCTTTGAGTTGTCTTGCTAGTTGTTCCTTTTCTTGAATCAGCCCTTCACATTCTTGCTGGTGGAGCTGAATTTGCTGAGTCCTGTTTGCTTCGAGTTCCTCCAATTCTGTTACCCGAGCCTTCAGATTCTCCAGCTCACCTTTAGAGATAGCCAACTGCATTTCTAAGGAGTTCTTCTCTTTCTCTAGCTGGAGAACTCTTGAATTGAGCACCAGATGCTCTCCTAACAACTCATTGTATTTCTCCTTCAGTTTGTTTGCTTCCAAAACCTACCTCTTTCTATCATCTTTGATCTTAACTGTCACATACCCCAATTTTGTAAAAATTATGTAATTATTTCATTATATTCCTGAGACATTATGTTAAATTTAATGCTAAGTAGGAATTGATGACTCGCCAGAGTCACTAGAAATGGAATGTAATTCATAATATTTTATTATTAATAAATAAATTATGGAGACAACAGCATGGGAGAGCTGTTAAAAAGAGGTTACTGGTCAAACTGGTGGATGGAACTAGGTGGAAAGGCAAAAGACAAGTGGCATCATCCTCAAACACTTCCTAAGTTGCAGGTGGCAACTTCCCTATATTTGGGGTCATGATTCCCCATGGAAGTGGAATCAGAGCAGGTGGCTCATTAATGACAGTTAACCCAACAAAGACCTAGGCAATCTTTTAAATAGTACTCAATGAACAGAGCTGGGGGTTCGAATTTGTTCTAGAGGGAGAAGGCATTTAGGTGAATGTTATTCAAAAATCCCATTGAGGAAGAGGGAAATACAGTAAGGAAGTTGTTTGAGAGGAATGCTGCAGTAACTTGGTTCCATTATAGCTATTTGGGCTGAGAGAATTACTTTGCTGCACCTAGTTCTAGCCAGGGAGACCAGAGCAAGCTCGGGGGTCCTGAGAAGTGCTGTCTGGGCACTCTCCAGGAGTTGGTAGGGAGGAACAACCTCCCATTGCTGTTGTTGTCCACAAAAACAGGTTCTACTATTTATTTCTTTATGTTATTAAGTATGAATGAATGTGTTATGCTTTTATTTTATATGGCTGGGAAGTAATTAGTTTAGTAAAGTTAATATTTCACAATAGCAGTAGATAGATTTGGTAGAGTTATTATGTTTTTCAGCATCCCTAGTAAGAAGCAATACCATTAATATATTACTAATAACATATCTAATAAGCATTCAATACAACAGTAAGACCTTAAGTATTTAGTTTATTAATCGTATTTGTTAAATAGATTAGTAAGGTTTATGTGTACAGTAATTATTTCTCTGTAATTACAAAATCGATTAAACCACCATAGGAGATAGTAATAAAACATAACCGAATAAAATACAGTATTGTTATCATTATCGAAACATTGCAGAAGAAGTTGTAGCTATATTTTTTTAGAATAGTTATATCAGGGTACAAACCCTAGTTACAAGTTAACCAGTCTTAACCTATTAAATAAAATAATACCCAAACCCTAGTTAACATTTATACAGTCACTACCTGTTACACAAATTAATGTGCAAAAACCCCAACAGAAAATTATTACAAAGAATTTTAACATTGTTAAATAATCTAGTCATTTCAGAACCCTGTTCAACTCGATATCAAGCTTAAACATTAACGTTCTTTCACTTAACTCTCAATTTTTCAACAGAATCATAATCGTAAAAACCTAGTTATTGTTTTAAAAAAAACAAAGAAATAACCGAACAGTATTTTAGCTCATTTGTCGAGCTCAAAACAACATAGTAATAACATTTTTCCTTTTACTCCCAAATAACAATAGAGTCAAAATCGTAATGACAGAAAGAACAACCAAACCATATCATAACTATAAAAGTCGGTTTGAACCCTATCATTCCAGGTTCTACCAGTAAAAGAAATGCTAATCCTTTAGACAACGATTTCACCTACGGCTGCAGCTCAAGTGCACCATATAAATGTTTATAAACTTAATTATTTTCTTCCTATTCCAGTACGAAGCACATAATCAAAATACACGCCTTAAATCAGCTCAAATATATAGGAGGACTTTCAGTAAGTTATATTATCACAACTCTGGGTAAAAACCCAGCATAATTTCAGAGTTTAGCAACCAAAAATAGAATTATCGAGGCTGTAACTTCAGCTACAGACAGGCTCACCGCCATGTTTCTTATATTTGTTTTTACAATATCTCTTCTGTAGAAAAACTCTCAGTATCAAAAGAAAGACGAATAAATTACATTATCAACCAAATCCATAACAACCCTACACCATACAGGATTAAACCTGCTAAGGAACACGTTTAACCATCAATTAAAAGACCAATCAGAACGGTTGTAACCACAGAGTTACCCGTTCCAAGTCCAAACCCTAGTCATCCTAACAACCACAAGGAGGAAACGCCATGGTGAAAACCAGGCTTACCAGGTTAAGCAACCAACTGTCGAAGCTTGTGTCATCCACGCTGCAAATAGAGCCAGGGCCTGCAACGAAGAATTCATATCACTTAACATTTAATTGTTGTTGTTTGAATTTAAACGAATTCCTGTAGTTAGAAAATGAAAAGGAATCTTGTAGCTTACCGGTGATTTAAATAGAGTTCAAACACAGTAGCAAAGTCTGATAGCCACGAGCAGAAGAAGGGTAAACACCACCCTTATCACCGAAAGAATCGAGCTGGCAGAAGCAAATGGTACCTTCCACGATGGAAGCCTTGACAGAACTCAGTCAAGTATTGCAGTCGCGCAGTAACAGGGTTAACAATGGCAGCCAACGAAAAACCCTAGATTCCTTTCAATAACCTCATGGCCGATAACAACAAAATATAATAACTTCCACACAGTGCAGATGACAAACACGAAGGGCTAAAGCAGCATGGAAGCTGTTTTCAACAGTGCCTCAGCGAAGTTTGGACAGGAGGGTTTACAGAGCGACCGGACCGAGCCCGAAGGAAAATGGAGAAATGACAATGTAGGGTTTAGTCAACGTTTAAGTATTACAAATGCGTGGCCCTGGAGCAGCCACGTAACTGTTTAATAATTATCAAACAGTGGGTCAACTTTCCATAGTTCTACAACGAAGATCCCCATCAATTTTTTGCCAAACAAAAATGATAACATGGATATTCCATTAGGGTTGTGAGACCATAGTTTAAAACTGCTATATAAATTCATAATTCAAAACAATGCCATCGAACTTTGCATAGTGAATAGTATTACTTTGCCCTACAATCAATAAATCATGCATTTGTCAATAGTGTTCAAGATTCGATGAGAATCTCATCATTGTTTGCGAAATAAAAATCATAGCAAGGGTAACAGAAATAGTGCATGGTTATCATAATGGTTGCAATATCATAGTTTACCTATCATCCTTTAAACAATCAAAACATTACAATGATGCCTTTAACTCTTGATTGGTATCGATCCAAACTTGGACTATTTAAACCATGCAATATAAACTTCCTTTAAAATTCAGTCTTGAAGTATTCTAGACATAAAGAAAATTTATTTGCATTAGACAAGTTATAAAGATAAGGGTGTAATGTAAGCTATATGTGGTTCATAAAAACCTATCACGACATTGCCAATCACCCTAATCTCATGTGATAAGACATAGATCTTTTCCTTAAGTCTATGAGATAATGAAATGATATTGGATTTAGCTGTTACAATTATGCTACCATAATGCTAATTGCGATAGCTGTACACAGATGGTATAGGACTTGCCAGTCCTTCTTTAGGTGACTTCCACTTGCAGGATTCCAGATACATAGTTCTTAATCTTGGATCAGGTTTACTTTAGACCATTTCACTTATTGTTACGATACAATAACAATCACTTAATTGTTTCAGATTCCTTATAACAAGTAGGTAAGTTTACTCAAGATAGCTTATAATTCCTAAACCATTGTCAATCATAGACATAAGAATAATTTATCAATCCACATAAATCCTGAGATGTTAAGAGGAGACATGTAACTGATAGAATATCTTGCAAATGCTAGAAACAAGCAAATTATATTTTGACCGCTCCAGATCCTGTACAACTGCAGTTGCAATTCAAAATATTTTCTAACTTAAAAACTCGATATGATGCGATAACAATGAGTGAATAGAAAATTGGTCTGAAAATGATCATCCTGTAATGTTTTACAATGCTGAGTTACAAAGTATGTTTGCATTACAATAATACAATCAAAGAACAAATATTCCATAGAGCTATTTAATTCATTTGTTATCAAGAAAAATAGCTATCATTTTCTCTAGTAATTTTAACTATCTATCAGTAAGATCTTGAGGAGGTAATAGGCAGAGTGCTACCTATAAACACTGGATAAGCTGTCTAGCATGCTTATACTCTTACTGAATGATTTGGTACAGCTATTGACTTATAATACTTTAAAGATTATCTGTAGCAACCCGAACATTACCTGTATATCTGTAAGAGAAAGACATTTTGATGCATTAGCTCGAAAGCTAAGTAAGCCCAGTCTACTATGGCAACTCCCCCTTGTGGTTGAAAAATAGAAAACAATCAGCAACAGTAAAGAAACACATATCAAAATCTAAGTATAACAACAGATCATTTAGACACATTTATGATCATTTTAACTAATCAAACAGATCAATGAATGCATTTATTAATATTACTTGCTATTTTAAAAATTTTAAAATTTTCGGAAATTTTGGGTTTTGACATTAACGCACTGCTCCCTGTAATGCTTTATCTTTTCTTTCAAAAAATCAATATTGGCTTTAGTTGCCTTAGTTGATGCCACGGTGCATTGAGCTTGGAATGTGGGGTCGGCATCAGTTCCTTGGACCAATGTTTTCTCTGTTATCCATAGTTCATAATCATCCTCCTCGGTTTCCACATTCTTTGTCTTGGCTTCCATTTTCTTTACTCTCCTATCAATGATGGCCCTTTTCTTCTCACTAAAATATACAGTATCTAGGTCTGCTATTTTGCGCTGCTTCCTGGGGTTATATGGGGTCAGCGCTAAGCTCCCTGAATAGGCACCTTCTTCATGAGTTTCCCCTAGAGTGCATATCAATGGTGGGTCTACTTCCATATCTGTCGGAGTAGATGGCTTCGGCTCGAGAGACTTATCTATCTACTCTTTCCCCTTCTCTCCTACTGACTCTTCTTGTTGTGTCTGCAATCCATCTGCTCCTTCAGACAGGGGCCTTTGCTCTTCCTCATGCTTTTGCTTGGAAGCTTGCTCTTGGGATACCTGATCTTCTCTTTCTTTCTGAATCCTGGCAGCCTCTTCTTGTTGTTCCAACTGAGAGGCTTGCTCTTGTTGCTTCCTTACAATCTCCTCATGCTGAAGCTTGGAAGCTAGATCACCTTGAATCCTTTCTTGCTCTTGGTCCTGCTGCTACTTGAGAGCTTGCTCTTGGAGCACTCTGTCCTGCTCCATTTCTGATGGGTCCCCTGATTGTGAGGCTAATGCCTCTCGCTCTCTTTGGATCAAAACGACAGGTTTGGGGCTTGGATCTTTCACAACTTTCGTATTGTAACACTTTCCTAACTCAGTTAGGTTGTGGGCGCTCCTGCAGAATTCCTCATCTCGGTCCGCCGCATGAGCATATTCAAAGGAGAGCTTGAGGTCAAGGCAATGCCTGCTTACCGCACCGTTGGGGTCATGCCTTCTGAAAGGGACTGAGCCAAGATGGAAAACTTCTAATCCTTGAGCGTAATTTTCCCCGTCTCTTGCTCTTGGGAGGCTATAAGCTCTGATGGTAAATGGCATGGAAGGATACATGGCCTTTCTTCGGTCTTTTAAGAACTTGCTTATTGCGCCGGTTCTGAAGAGTTGTCTCACGGCCTCCTTATGAATTACAAAATCTGTAACATACCAAGGGAACATAAATGGCTCACGAGTCCCTCCACTCATCCTGATGTATGTGCCTTCTGCACTGTGATAATAGTCCCCAAATCGTTCAATGATGGTCATAGCATTCTCCGACATACAATCTGGCTCCTTATCAAAGATAAGCTGGTACAATGGCATGATAAACCTATTGCAAATCATCTTGTAGTGGTTTGCATATTTACTTGCCCATGTACACTGGTAAGTTATGAAGAGAGCTGTTTCATTTGGCTTCCATGAGCAACCCAAGTCTGGGAACGAATGCTTGCTTAACAGGCAGTCAATCAGGTATGAAGACATGAAGAAATCTGCCTTCTTTTGGGCTAGTCCTCCTTGGGCTGTTGTTAACTGTGAGGCCAAGTTATCTGAAATTATTTCAGCCCAGTTGAAGATGGTGCCTTTTTTGGCTGTGTGAAACATCACTGGCACCCATCCGATCTTAAACACATTGCCATTAGGCATGCCGAAGAGTCTACTCAACATCGGGACGATGAACCTGTAAGGGGTTTTTAGGAGATTGCTCTCATATTCATTATTCTACCTCCTCCTGATCTGCATGTTATTTATAGTCATCTTACGGGCAGTTTCTAGCAAGTCCATTTGATGCTTTGCCATCCATTCATCGTCTAAAGAAGCCCTGGGTGAAGGCAATCTGTAGGCAGCAGTAACATGCTTGGGAGCGAAATATGTCAGGTTTAACCCATTTTTATCAGTCATGAGCCTTGTGTCGGTCCGAATGTTAGGAATAAGCCATACAATAACTTTGGAACAAGGGAATAGCTCTGGCCGAGTTGTTGCCTTATGCAAATGAGACCTTCTGATGTTGGCATACACTAGGGAATCCTCTATAGAAGTTGATGAACTATCTTGAGCTATGATGAATCTGTATAGATCACCCCATTGAAATTCAGGAGGGAAGCTCCCAAGGGAAACACCAGTGGTAGCTTGCGTGTCAGCAAAGATCGTGACGAGAGAAGTATCTAATATAACTTCAACCTCTGAGTCTGAGGTTACTTTTTGAGCTGCCTTCTTCTTTGTTGACTTCCTATGCATGGTAATCCTGTGGTGAGCAAGGCAGTACCAAAAGACTTTAGTTAGACCACTATTCCAAGCATTAGCAACACTCTATGACAAAGCCAAAATATAACATTTTCACAAAATAGAGGCTATCTTAAACAATCATAATTATCTTCAATTCATGTTTAAGTTTAATTCAGCAATGTCCCTTCATGCTAAAAACAAAGACAAAACATCAAGACAATGGGCAAGATCATCTTTGAATCTGCGCAGGTATTCCCTGGAATTAATACACACACTTGCGCGAATCTGAGAAGATTTATGCGCTGGCGCCTAAATAGAACTTTGTGCCGAGCTCGGGATTCTGCACGCGCTAAGGTTAGTGATCTAATGAGCGCTGGGGAACAAGCGGGATTTTATGCGTTAAGATTTAAACGTTTTATGCGCGTCAACGCCCGAGATTATTTGGGCGCCAAGTGATAAGGCATTCTCTGCGCTGGTACTTGAAATAATTCGCACGCCAATGCCTTAACTTCATTCGTGCGCCCAAGCTAAACACATTCGCATGCGCTATCCTAATCTTATTTTTTGCGCTAGCGCTTAACATAATGCACGTGATATTGTTTGTGTGTCAATGTTTAAACATTTCATGCGCCGACAGCTTATAGTGGAAGCTACGCTGAAGATGGATAAGTTCTGCAGCCGCAGGCTTTATCAGCTAAGGATCGGGCCATGACTTCGAGTTTCTAAATGGGCTTGATGGGTTGATTTAACACATCTCCACGACAACTTCAGCCGAGCAATGTGGGTTTTATGCAACCACGGCATGAATAAACCTCGCTCTTGATTGAGCAGGGTATCTCGGTGCTTATAGCATGAAACTTTAACTGCAAGGAGCAAGAAGGGTCGGGCCTTACGTGCAGAAGATGCTTGGTAGGGAGTTTTGCAAACAAGGCCTTGGGATGCTGCGGCTTCTACGGGTTTGCACGAAAAACTCTGCGGTCGCTAAGATACCACTGGGATGATTCGACCTCATGACCAGAGCAGGATAAGCACTTCATACTTTTAGAAAACGGAGACCCTACTCAAGGAAGAAAAACTTTAAACCGAAACAAACTATCACGTAACCAAGAAAACATATAAAACTTTGAAATGCAGTCGTGGGGTGATGCGGGTTTCGCTTGGCAAACGAAAGCTCTACAAGGAAAACCAGGAGAGCCGAAAATGAAACAGAGGAGAAAGACTTGCGTGCTTGTGAGATGGGGCTGTCTCTGCCCTGGTCTGAAAGTGGTGGCCTCGTATCTTCATAGGGAGAAGGATAGTAACTATCCTATGCCCTCTGTAGCTTTTATGGAAAGTAAAACGAAGGCCGTTGATCTATTCAAACTGTGCGTGGGTGATTTTTTAACCTACTAATCCAAGAGCAGGATTGGGAAAGAGCCTACCTGTCAGTATGGCGAGCGTTCCGAGACCTCAACTGTTAGCAGCGAACGACAGTTTCAAAATTCGACGTGAATGGCGAGCGCTTCGAGTGTAAATGACTGAATAAAAAACCCAAAATGCCGTTGCATGCGTTAAATAGGGGGAGAGTTAAATGCTCTCGTAAGTTTAAAGTTGGCGGGGTTATAAGTGCGGGGCTCAAAAAAATATGTCATTAAGAATGGCACATGGCCTCATTAAAAGCCCTACTAACTCCGTTGGTGCACAGGGATCGAGGAGATATTTTCACGTCGAGTATTGATTTTAACTTTTGCGCCAAGCGGGGAGTGTAATGCTTCGCGCTATGTGGCAAGCGCACGTCCAAAAATAAACCTCTTTCTCAAGCGGCTATCTTGGCATTAGGGCTGCACTCATAAAACAACGCCACACACGAGTTATCGTGAAAGACAAAACGCAGTATTTGCAAGCGGGAAGGATAAGCGCGTCTCGTCCGCTTGTGGCGTTGACTCTATCATCACGGTTTGCGCTGGGGAGGAACGCGCCAAATTTTAATTCTTCCAGGGAGGGGAAGCGCAGTTCCAAGGTGGGGAATATAATGGTAATGTTTGTGCCTTCAGCGGCCGAGAAAAGGTTATCTCTTGCGCTAACGGTGTCCGGTTTATTATTAAAAATGCACGCCAGATAAAAGACTTGGAACTTGCCAAAAGGGCGGCTGAGTTAGAGCTAAAGTTTGCGCTGAGCGAGGAACTTATGGTTAAAGGTGCGTCAAAGTGGTGGCGGAATTAAGGCTAAGACTTGCGCTACTACGGGGAGTTAAGACCAAAATTTGCGCTAAAGGAAAATGATGACTTTGCCTATGACAAATGAGAAAACTCTTTTGGAAGCAGGCGATTAAATTCTGCCTAGTCAAAGAAAACAAACATAAGGATGAAGTAAAAAGCTTGCTACAAAAGTGTTCGAAGGAGGGACCCCAAATAACTTCAAATTTTGGGGAAGGATGTTGCAGCAACAACAGGTCTGTGGCATTCGGTGATCTCTGTGAAGTACCTTAAAGGAAACCCGGTGCAAACCTGGCTTAAGAAGCCCTCAAAATCTTCCAGAGGGGTCTCTTTTTTTTGGAAAGGTTTTCTAAAGGTCTTTCTGTGGATAAATGATAGAATAGGTTGGAGGATAGGAGATAGCACAAATGTCCTTATTGGTATGGATCCTTAAGTTCACTATGAAGGGGACTATTTTCTCAGTCAGTATGTTCTTCATTTTTAGCAGATTTTGGTATTTCCACTCTGACTCAGATCAAAAGACCGCCGAGTCTTAGTGTCAATGGAAAATATTGGTTACATGTGGATGATCTTGGCCTCCAGGGCAGGAGGCAGAAGAGTGGTCGAGCTACATCAACAAACTGAATGCTTCAGCTATAAGACTTACAAACTCAGATGATTCACTGGTTTGAAATTGGTATAAGTCAAATGGGCATCTCTCACCTAAAGTAGAATATGAGGCTATTGCCATAGACTAGGGCTCGGTTCTCTTCAAATGATGGTATGCCAAAATATGGAAGTGGAACATTCTTGTTAAGCTTAAATTTTTATTTTGGCTTGCTATGGAAAATCGTATTTTGACTTAGGATAGATTGATCAAGAGGGGTTGGATCGGGCTGAATGTTTGTTCTCTTTACAGATGGGATGATGAGAGTGTAGATCATCTTTTATGTAGATGCCCTTTTAGTCGGAAGGTTTGGATGGAATGAATAGATCACTTCATATTTCTTTTGTGTGGGTTCTATATCCTTGAGTCTTAATTTTGATCGTTGGTTTAAAGAAGTCAAATCGCACAGACTTCTTCCTATATTCAACTGCTGGCAGATTTGGCTTGCATGTAATAGTGTTATTTTTTAGGAAATTTCACTAAATGCCTCTCTCTATGCATTGAAATGTCTGGGTTTATACCAATTTTTTCATTATGAACTGGAGATTAAGAAGAAAATTTTACTTTCTACTCCTTCATACTCGGCAGGTTTGGCAGTTGGATTCTTTGATGGGGCGGTGCAAAATGGCATTGGGGGATGCGGAGTCATCCTTAGAGTCAATGAAGACCATCATTTTAAACTTAGCATGGGTTGTGGCAAGGCCAATAACTCAAAAGCGGAGCTGCTAGAATTATGGTGTCTCCTAAATTTTGCCAGCTGCAACGACATAGTTGCACTTCAGGTCTTTGGGGACTCCTTGGATATTGTTAACTAGTTTTCAGACCTTGCAAATCTCCAGGTTCTATCCTTGGATTCTTGGTGTCTAGAGTCAAGGACCTTCAATATGTTTTTGTGAGTTTTCAAATTCAACATATTCACAGAGAGTTCAATTCAGAAGCGGATGCTCTATCTAAAAGAGCTCTTTCCTGCCCGGAAGGGTGGTTATTTTTTGAGGAATTCGTTGATGGATTAGTTTCCTATGAAGGATCTGTCAATTTTTTTGAATCGACCTGAGGCTCTCATGTATCGTGCATTCTTGTTATGCATCATCTTTTCAGTAGTGAATACTTTTTTGTTTCAAGTTGTCTCCTTTTGGGTGGGTCTCCCTTTGAGACTGGTCTTGGTTTGTTCAGATCTAGTTTATCTGTTGGGATTGTCGTCTATAGTTTTTATGTCTATATATCAGCTGTCATCTCCGTCTTGGAGATGGTTGCTCAATATGTAACTATTATCTTTGATTCTAATGGAATATCAAGAATATGAGCTTTTTTTCTTTTGAAAAAAAAAGGTGGGAATGTATACCCTTGAAATTTGACTCCATTGACATGTTCTATAAGTGGATATTGTGTGACTTCGTCCTTGATCCTTGACTAGGTGGTAATTTGTTACAATAAATTGTATGAAATTAACAAGAAAACATGGGATAATTGGTGAGTGTTGCATCATTATTGGCCAATGTTGCATCATTTAAATAGTGTAGACAAGTAAATATCAATATAGGTTTTGCTAAGCATCTTATATGTTTGGAAAAATAGCTTGCATAATGCAATACCATATTACCTTAAAAGGTAACATGAAAATTAACTAATTTGTGATGATAATGTGACCAATCAAATTGATGATCATGAAAATTAATTAATTAGTGAATAATGTGACAAATTAAATTAATGATTTTATGTCACTAGAAAAAATTATTATACTTGTTATTCAGTATATGAATCAAAGTATACAAATCACTGTGGGAAAAAATTTAAGTTAAAACACATAGATACTACCACAAAGACCAACAGAGACACAGGACAGAGTTCTACCAACCTCAATCTATAGCCAAATTGATGGCATTACAAAGTTCCTGCAGTAATACAAAGAGGCATGGCAATGTTAATTGAGTACAAAAACCGAGACATATACAATCGAACAAATCTCATATCAGAGAATATTGTTGGATCGGTTTGAAAAAAACATAAACTATAAACCATCGGAGCAATTAACCAAAGCTACGAACAGAAAGGATGCATTCATTCTACAAAAAAAATGACCAGATAAAAAATGCCTGGTCAGATCAAAAACCAAGGAGACAAAGCAATCAGAGCAGAAGAACCGAGCTCTATGAAACCACATCCAAAGAAATCCATTTCTCATAAGAAATAACACCCTTAGGAGCAATGAGAGCCTTTTTGGAGAGGAGGTCTGCCATCGAGTTGAACTCACGGAGAATGTGAACATGTTGTAATTGTCGAAAGTTGGATTGAAGACTTCTAAGCCTTTTTTGCCAACCATCAAGGAGCACCACTTGCAAGGTTCAATGATTTCTAGCCCAATCCACTATCACTTTCGAATCATTGGTGATTTGCAATTCGGGGATCTTCTTCAGATGAGAAAAAAATAGAAGCCTGAAGTATGTCAACAATTCACTTCTAGAATTTGTTCCTTTCCCACACCCCATCACCAGTTTGAAGAAATGATCTTGATTAATGAAGAGGACCATACCCGCTCCCGAAACAGCTCCATCCTCCTGTGAAGCTCCATAAAAAAACCCAAGGTTATATGCTAGTCGAAATTTAGAGGATTTTTTTGGATGGATTCAGTAATGTTTTCGCCGCTCTTTCTTTCCAAATAAGTAGCCGAGGAGGAGAAAGCAACTTTAAGCACATTTGGAGCATAGTCTTTGAAGATAACTTTATTCCTATGTTTCCAAATTGCCCGGTAAATCGACAATCCCTCTCAATAGTTGTCCACCAACTTCCAGGAAAACAGTGCCCACTCAAAAGAGACACCACTCCAAGCCTTTGAGATACTAACCATCCCAACAATCTTCCATCAAATATAACCATTACTACTAATGTTGTAATGAATATAAATAGTACTCGATATGTTATCACCATGCCAATTGTGGCTTGTCAAGTTGGTGGAAGTGGTGCATTGTTAATACCCCCACCAAGGTTCAAGTCTTTGCAATGACATGTTTATTGCTTATTATCATTCTTTAATTTGTGATGGGGCTTGTGGTTGTGGTGGGCCCAAGTGCAAGTCTAGTGCAACTTTGGTGGGATAGATACCCCCCACTTGTGGCTTCTTAGTCGAATGATTTTGAGTAGTTGAGTATTGTAAGTTGATTCACTTCATTAAATGTATTCTAATATCAAAAAAGTGCATACATGTCATATTGAAATATAATAAATATTTGTCGAAAATAATACATTATCGTCTCGATGTGAAACAAAAGGTAAGTTTGCATAAACCTTAACACTTATTGACTTAAGCTTGCATTAAAAGTATGTCTAGTAACACAAGTTCACAATCATGATACCTTTTTCCTCGAAAAAAAAAGTTGCAGTTCATTTTTATTAAAATCAACCACATAGTTCAAATGCCCATAGGACCTTACATATATTTTTGGTGTATCTTATAAAATCCAAAGGTGATAAACAAAAAAGGACAGCAGTCCTTCTTTAAATAAAAGCACTTACTCGGAGTAGAGATGAAGCATGTTTACACCAAATAAAAAATAAAAAATAAAAATACATAACGGATTTAAATTTAAAACCCATGTTGGATATCATATCACACTCATCGGGATGTTATCATAACAAGAAGCTTGAAACTGTAAATATGTCCTCATCCAGGAAGGGGTCCAGGATCGTGTTTCATAAGAATGTCATTGTCCATTTCCCAACAATGCCAAATGAAAACATCAACATGTAATCATGTCTTGGATAGCTGACCTGCCTAGTTGTTCCTCTCTCTAAAAATATGGTGGAAAGTTAACCCCTGAAAAAATCCTAACAATCTAATCAATTCCTCATATATTTGCTTCAGCATAAATTTTTTTGGGGGGCTCTTTAATCTCATCCAATTAACTACTAACTTTGAATCCCCAAACACTTGTAGCCTCTGAACCTGCTTAGAAATAACTAATAGTAGTCGCAGTTTCAAGGCCAACAAGTATGCTCGATTGTTTGAACTAGGACCAATTCCAACTGCAAATTTCACCCATTGTGTATCAGAAAAAATATAATATTCTAGATGCCCCTCCCTAAGTAGGGGTACCCTGAGAAGCCCCATCAAAATAAGACTAGCAAGTAGACCTGTCAATAGTTTCCTCAACAATGGATCTCACTTTTGGAATACCATCCACCTGGGGAAAGTGATTGAGGATAGCTAAACCTTTTGAGGCATACACAGTTGGTGAGATATATGTCTCTTCAAAAATGGCTTTGTTCCTAGCCAGCCAAGTCCCCCAAATAAGGATAGAAGGCGACGCTAGAAATTTTTTGTAAGCCACATTGTTTATCCAAAATGTACTGCTCTTACAAGATCTTGTCCATTCCAGATGAAGTGTATGCCCTTGACCAAAGACACATGTTCCCACATCTTTACCAGGAAATTACAGTTAATGAATGGGTGACTAATATTTTCGTTAATTTCTTTGCAAAGTGGACACCCGCCTGGACCCACCCAATATCTCATGATCATAGTGTCCCAAATTGGTACTTTATCTGATAGAGCCAGCCACAAAAACAATTTTACTTTTAATTGACATTTGAGTTTGCACAACACAATTGTCCACTATGGGGGGTCCGAGTGATATTCTTCCTCCCTAACCACACTATAGCCTAAACAAGGGGTCTATCCACCACCCAATGCATTCCTTAACCATATTAAATCATCAGGTTTGTCCATTAATATTAAATGAAAATCTTGTACATCCTTGACATATCCATCCCTTAATACTTTTTCATAATTTATGAAGCCCAAATCCTCTGCTTTAAGTCATCCTTGTCTAATAGGAGAGGTGTTTGCAGCATCCCCAAGCTGACCCAACAAGACAAGGTCTTGATCCCTCAAGTCCTCCACCATAGCCTGAGCAAGTCAGTGAGCTCCAGAACACCCAATCCATGGGTCTTGTCCTAGCCTGATCTTGGATCCATCCCTAACTCTCCAAACCATCCAATCCCCAATAACATGAAATGGCATAATTAATGCCTTCCACATGATGGAGACATTCCTAGTATGCTTATTACCAATTCTAAACCATTCCTCAACGGAAAGTGGGAAAATGTATTTCCGGTAAACCACTTTCACCCACAGGCCCTTACCTTTAAGGATCCTCCACACCCCCTTGGCGACCAAAGCCCTTGCAAAATAAGGGGGTACTTCAATATTAAAATAAGTAATACAAAGTTTTTGGAAGAGAACTTTGAATCTGATTTTTTGTTTAATCATGCAAATATTAAATCTCAAAAGATTGACTAGCAAAAGTTTTATATACATCCACATAGTAAGCATTATTCGTGCTATTTCAAGAACAAATAACCATGTATTTGATAACTCCACATTTATTCATCTGCATCAACTAGGACTATAACTATTTTCACCGTTGCATCGAGATAAGTGGGATGCATTTTACAACCTAGTATGGATAAGATGTGTAACGCAATATAACAGTGACATGGCATAAGTTAGGGAAAAATATCAATAGAACATTAATAATAATAAAATAAATAACATCTAAACCACCCACTTTACAATTGACATGGATAATATGTGTAGAATAAAGTATTCATATTAAACAAAAGTAAAAGAAATGTTGAGATCCATAATGTAAAAGTGAAAAAAAAACCAATCATAATAAAAAAAGGCATGACATAACATAAATAAGTGTGGATCCAACTTTTAAGTACATAAAATTTTAATATTCATTTATTTTTAATCCCTCTTGGTACTTAATAGGTCCCATTTAAGATGGATCTATGTTGGTTGTATGTATTTATTGGATGTGAGGATCACAACATAGTGAATTGGTAAAAGCTTTGTTTTATGGAAGAGGTGTAAGGTTCAAATTTCTCTCAGTGTATTAAATTAGGGTGTTCTATCATGTTAATATAGAATTGAGATTTTTACTCTCTATAAAAAATCTATGAGACATTGCTTACTAAAGGTGTGATACTTATCTTACTCGAGCACATATATTTTTGGTTGTATTATATACATACTTTTATATTAAAATATAAAGTTTAGTTTTCTCACATGATTAATGCGAATAATCTTATTTATTGTCACAACCTAGCCACATGTCAACTTGACTTATGGGATCCTTTGTTTTTGGGACAAGGGACCCCATTTGCACAACGATTTGACTACTTAGTTTATAGATGATTTTTTATCTTTGGGATGATCATTGTCCTTGATGTTTCATTATTTAAGTAATGATTCGATAAGTATTTAGGTAGAAGTTGTTGGTAAATTGGATCTAGTCGAGGTGGTTGACAAGAGGAGAGTTATCCTCCCCACCCAAGATAAATTATCCAATTGACATATTGAGCTCTTAATAAGCATGTTATTGTATCGCCCTTGAGCCCCAGAGAATCTAGTTTATCCTAGGTACCATCCTCATAATGAGGGGAAGTGCTCAATGGATTTCCTTGGGATATGTATTTAATGGTTAAAAAAAAACTTTAGTTCTTATTCAACAAAGTGTTTTATTATGACACCATTTTCTATTATAAATATGTACTCATGTACTCTTTTGTAATGTGAACTTTTATATCGGTGCTCTTTGTTCTCTCTTGTGTTTCACTTTTTGTCATTTTTGCTTGTATATGAGAGTGGGTGATCTGTTTGTCATTTCACTATGAAAGTCTCGATCTGAGTTATCACATTGATTCTTCTTCAAAGACAATATCTATTGCTAGGTTCATGTTGTAATGTTGTTCTCTTCAAAGCATGTCTATATGCCAAATGTACAATTAATGCATTATCAACTCCATAGTGATTTCACACAATGCTCAACATAACACCCACAAATTGCAAACAAATATTATAAATTAGTATTGTGGCGCCCTCAATTCCACATCAAAAAAACCAATCATGACATCGTGATTAACCTAGGAAAGAGAATGATTTTTTTAACATAAAAAGGTAATCCATAATACATGATTCCCGCAATCACTACAAAGACATGCATATCATTCTCAAGATTATTTACATCTTAGTTTCTAACTGTGTTATGCATACAACTCATTGCATACTTCATAAGGGTCACAACAAGGAGCATGCGAACACATAACCCCTTAACCAAGGAACAATTCACAAAGTTCTAATCTAATTTGTCCATGTATGAACATCATCCCTAGTGATACTCTCATTTCTCACGAATTTCACTTGACAAGGTTTCTATATCTAACAAATAATAGGTCTTTACATACGAAATCTTTCTCCACAAATTATGGTATATTTAAGAATGAAATTATTATTTCATAAGCAAAGACAGTCAAAGCTTGCATGAAGGCATCAAGAATATAAGAATAAATGTTTGATTTTGTTAAGAATTACATCCACGTGGTATGGGGCAACTCTACACACAGAGTTTAACCCAACAAATATACCCACATAGTTGAGTTGCTTCTCCAAGATCTCTACTCATGGATAGTATATATTTCCCCAAGCACCACAAAGACACCATTTCTCTAATCATTATTAATCTTTCCATGTTTGGGATTTTACTTATATTCATTAAGATCCAATGGCAAGAAATATTGTTCACTTCAAAACTAGAATACTTGTCCAAAATGGATCAATATATAATTTGTCATTTATTTTGGCGTTTTCTGGTTGGAACGATGGATGAATTGGCTTGTAGGGCCCATTTTAGGGGCAAGTATTACTTTGCAGATTTGGGGTCCAAAACCTTTAAGGGCTCGTTTGAGGGCTTGAATGATGTTTTTTGGGGTCGAAACTTGACAAAATAACTTTATGATTCCCTTGACGTTATTCTACACTCCGGGATCTTTCCAATGGTGCACAGAGAAACTCAATCATAGTTCGTATGAGGAAGTTATGACTCCCACAAGTTGACTTATACAATTAACCACCATGATATCAAGTGGATTCCATGTTAGCTCCCATTACCCACTTTGTGGAGCTAGTCATGTGTGGACTTTCAAGAACATTCTAGAGGGTCAAAAACCCTAACCATAATCAAGATTTGAGGAATGTACAAACCCTAAAACTAACCATAGACATCTAGTGGGCTATGTTAAACACTGAGTCGTTAGGAGGAGAAGGGGTTCCATTCTGATGATGTTATTGTATTGTTCCATAGTTGAGAAATTGTAAGGGAGTGGATATTATAGCAGAATAAAGGAAGTAGGAGATCATGTAGTAGCCGTGTAGGAAATAACGTTAGAGGTAACTCCTTAGTGAGCACCACTTTCCTTGTATTTACGTTGCATATTGGCGAAGAAAAGAGCCAGGAATGGTCCTCACTTCTAGCTGAGTTTTTCCCCATACTGGGTTTTCCCAAGTTATATCTTATGTTATTTGTGTGGATGTGTTATTTTGCTCTAGTTATTTTCCTTTTAGTTCTAGTTTATTTATCATTCTGTGGAATTCAACCAACATAATGAATTAAGTTGTAAGGTTCGTTGTGAGGAACTGTTCCACTAGAATACCCACGACTGTTTAAGGATCATATTGGTATCAAATAAGCTTTCTTTTGGGTTTTGTGGGAAATTGCAGTATCTAGGAGTTGGAAAAATAAAGAAAAAGTATTCAAACACTAGCCATGGTAGATGAATCTGGTGAAGAATTAAGGGGCAAATATGAACATCAATTTACAAAGTTGGATATACAAGTTGTTGATATCTCGTGCAATATGTCAATCCTCATGGCGGCTCTGGAGAGCAAGTTTGGACCTTTTGGTGATTTTGGAGGCTCTAACTCAAAGATTGGATCACCGAGGAAATCGAAATATAAAGGCGACCGAAAAAGGAACTGAGGAAAGAGCCCGAGAAAGTGCAGCCAAGTTCTAGTGCCATTACCACTTCCCAGTTATTGTTTAAGATGGAAGAAAAAGTGGATATCAAGCACTACCAAGGCGATATTGATGCTTAAAGATGAATAATTGGTTGTATCAGTTAGAGGTTTATTTTAATATCCACGACATAAATGAGTAAAAGATTTCATTTGCTCGATTGAAATTAGAGGGCTATGCATTAACCTAGTGGGAAATCCACATGGAGGCACTTAGGTTGGAGGGTGATCCATCGACAACTAAGTGGGAGGATTTCAAAACCTTCATAAAGTCCCAATTCTACCCTATTAGGTATGTAGAGGACTAATGGATCCGTTGGCATTACTTTAGGAAAAGGCAAGGGAAAAATGTGTAAGAGTACATCACCGAATTCAGGAGGATGGCTATTATGTTGGGTATCTCACCTAGGAATCCATATGTACTCCTTAAGTATTTGGGGGGCTTAAATAATCATTTATGAAATCAAGTGATGCTCTTCAAGCCCAAGACAATTAATGAGGCTTGTGTGCAAACGCACTACATGGATATTATAGGCCACAAGAAAGGACCACCAAGTGGTTCCAAACAAAAAGAGAACCGAGACACTTCCAAGGAGGGGAAGAAGAAGTGGCAAGGAAAAGCTAAGAAGACTACAACCACGGCACATCAGTGCAAGGATTCGAAAACCACTATAATCATTGTAACATCGATGGCCACAGTAAAGAAAAGTGTTGGAAATTACATCAACAGTTGAAGCCTAAGAACTGCAAGAAGGATGTCAAGAAGAAGAAGCTTCTAGCCATGGATTCAAGTGAACATGTAGAGAGAAACTTAGATGTGGATGAGAAGATTGTATACACTTCAGTATAAAAGGAGGTGAATTTGAGCAGTGTTCATCACAAGGAAGTGAAGGAGATGGAAAAACTATTCCATATCAAGGTCCAGATTAAAAAAACCAAGGTGGATGCTTTATTTGATTCTGGTTCACAGGACAATCTCATAGTAGTTGATTTGGTCAACAAGTTGGGTTGGAGGTTCATGATCATCTTATCCCTTATCCATTGGGATGGGTAAACAAGGTTACATATATCAAGGTCATGAAATAGTGTAAGATCAAATTTGTTGTAAGTGCAGATTTTATTGATGAAGTGGAGTTAGATGTAGTACCCCTTGATGTGTGTGGTGTAGTGTTTGGAAGCCCCTACATGTATATGAGGGATGTGGTATTCATGAGGAGAGAAAACCAATACTGCATGTTCAAGGATGGGAAGTCGTTCATCATCAATGCACATAATGGTAAATCAAAGATATCACTGCTAAGTGCCAACCAAGCCAAAAAGTTGATTAGCGCAAGTGAGGAATATGTTTTGCTTTTCTTATGAGAGAATCAGTCAAGTGATGAATCAGTAAGAGTAAAGGAATCCCTAGAGGGGTGTACTAGAGAGCAAAATCATCAGTTGGAGGAGTTGATATAGGCATACAAAGGAGTGTTCTAGGATCCTTGAGGGATACCACCTAAAAGGGAAGTAAAGCATGAGATACAGTTGTTTCCTGACTCCCCATTACCAAATACTGGGTTATATAGATAGCTTGTTCTAGAAGTAGATGAAGTGAAGAAGTAGTTGCAACAATTGGTAGAGAAAGGGGTGATTCGACCAGGCACCTCACCTTGTGGGTCACCTATCACCATCACACACAAGAAGGATGGGACTTGGTAGATGTGTGTCGACTACAAACCTTTGAACAAGGTTACACTTAAGAATCAATACCCTCTACTTAGGATTGAAATTTTGTTATATCGGTTGCAACATGCCAAGTACTTAACCAAGTTGGATCTCAAGTTAGGATACCACCAAGTACGTGTCAAAGAAGAAGACAGTTGGAAGACCGCCTTTAAGACAAGTAAGGTTTGTGTGAATGGTTAGTCATGCCTTTTGGCTTATGTAATGCACCGACTATTAAATATACAACATCAGGAGACATTCTCCAAACCAATGTTGTGTAGCCAATATTGATCCTCCCGTATAGAGGTGAGCACTTTAATTGCCTTTCGTGTAAAGGTTATTCCTCCCGTATAGAGGTAATTTATCAAAGTAATGATGTTGTAAAGTCTTGTGAGACAAGGCTCCGGACTTGTGTGTCAAGTCATGATTCTCATGTGAACCTTAAATTTATTCTAACACCCCCCCTTATGCCTGACTTAGTGTGAGTAAAATATGTTGAGGGACCAAGAAAATATGGCCTGTGATCACCCTTTACAAAAAAAATTAGTCCATGTAGGTGAGGAAAGAAGGAAAACCTTTTGGGAATAAAAACTCCCCTCAAAATCAACATGGAATACACCATAATAAGTCTCTCCAAACTCCAAGCAGGTGAGATCTTGATCAAATGTTTAGAGGAGTCTTCTTCTTGGGAAGAAGTGGAATGTGCTCACTAGACTTGAAATTCCTGAGATCGGGTCCAAATGAGACTTGATGATGTCCTCCACCTTATGTGAAACTATGAGAACAAGTACCTATCATAATCATGCAGTGGATCAGAAGCATGATAGCATGAGTGAATGCAACAACTCCATACAATAATTCTGCCTCTATAGCATCCAATGACACACCAAAATTCGAACCAATGAGAGGTTCTAAGTGTGTATAAGCTGTAAAAACTGGATGATGATCTTTAGAATTCGAATTAGAAGCTTGAACAATGGAAGTGAGAGCACAAATAATAGCTTCACACTACATGCTGGACTTCCCAATAACCATTAGATCATTAACGTGCACAAAATCCTCAGTATCTGAAGTATGAGAGGAGAACAATGATGAGAGATGGAAAGATCTGAGTTCTTCTTCAACAACAGATTTCTATCATTTGATCTTCAGTACTTGCAAAACAAACTCTCTGAAATATTATACTGGAAGACTAATTTGATCAAGCTACAAGCTCTGATACCATGTAGAAATTCTAATAAGCCAAGATCTAGAAACAAAGTAGTCCTCACAAGAATTTACTTAGATATTTGTAGAAATAAGAAGAAATATCGAAGTAGAACCATGATAGACATAACTCAATTGATGTAAATATCATCTCTATATTATTCAACAATTAGAATACAATATATAATACATCTCTTAGAGAGAATTTGAGTGCCTCACACGTGGCAGGCTTAGAATAGCAAAAAAACTCCCATATAGGAAAAATCCGATTCCAAATCTATGTTAGAGGTCACAAATTGGCTAAAGCAGTCTTGGTAGGCCACGAGTGACTCAAAAGCAACATGTTGGAGGATTTTCAGGAGAAATGGTAGGAAGAGGTGGTGGCATAAAGTAAGAAGACTTGACAAAATCATGATACGCCCTTATCCAACCTTATCTAGTAGAAAAACAGTATAAAGTAGGATAAAGCTATCAAACGTAACTAGAGCACTCTTACTCAGTAGAGAAGAGGTAAAAGTAGGCAACAAAGCATCAACGGGGTCCAGTTGTGGATAAACATCAACAAATGAGGTCCAAGTATGATAATGGGGCCACAAGACTTAGTCTAACACTTAGGAAACTAATAAAACATTTGAATAAAAGATATCCTAAGTCTAGATGAGGTAAATTTATTCTAACAGGGTCTAACTCGAGGGAACCAAGCTTCTTCCAAACATGGGTTGACATGACACAGCTAGAATCTCCTTCCTTAATGATGCATTAATAAGTATTGAATTTTTTAATGATGATAGGAACTTGGAATACTACCAAAGAAGGAATTTGAAGTTCAACTCAATCTAAATTGAAGATCATTAGATGAGAATGAACAATATCCATTACACCTAATGCAGAAAAGAGAGGCTTGCATTGAAAAGGACAATTTTGGAGAACTTACAAGGTAGAAATGGTTGTAGGGTACTCGTAAAATTCATTTGAAAAGCTATAGTTATGAATAGATATAGTGTTGGGGTTATGGGAAATGAAACACAAAGGGATCTTAGGGACCTTTGGAGGAAGGTATGCAATATGCAAAGGTAGGTGTAGATGCCATTATAGTAAAGTGGAATCCTTATCCTTGTCAAAATTGGCATTGGTTGACATGTCTACAAGTTGACATTGGTGAAGGTCATGTAAAATTTCTAGAAGGAAGGATCAGTGGGGTGACCTGGTGTAGATAGCTAAGTATGATAAGGTATCATCATTTTTGTTGTGACCACCCATTGATATGTAAATGGGTTTTGTAGCATCATCAATTGAGATATGGTAGGATGAGGACGTGGAGCACCATTTTGACCTTGAGAGTTGTTGCATGTTTCATGCTTATTGGCCTTATCCCATAGTTGGTGGGATTTTCCAATATGAAAACAATGGTTAGTGTAGTGTCTGTAAATTCAACAAAAGGAACACAAATGAATAGTCTATAATTGGGGGTTCTTACCCTGCTTGGTGAGTTTATTGGGAACCAAATTTGTGGGGTTTGCATTTCCTCAAGTATTGTCAGGAGGATTAGGGGGTTGGACTCCAGCCTCCTTATTCTTCTTTTTCCCTTTTCTCTTCACCTTTTTCATCTTCTTATTAGTATTAGCCTACACATTTTGGTTAGTGGGTGTAGGTGTAGAAGGCATGTTTTGTTGGAACCATTGGATCTTATGTAACCTCACCTTGTTAAATTGAAGGGATTCGATCCTTGAAGGGAACCAACCACCAAATAAATTTTGTCCACTTTGGATTTCAAATCCACCTTTTACAGACAATTATAACTAATGTGGCCCCATTGATGTTGGTTTGGTCCATATCCAAACCTATTTATAGATGGTATCTTTTGTTGTTGTTGTTAAGTTGCAACATTATATTAACCGGAAAGAGTTAGAAATAAATATGTAGGTATAGTCTGTGGTGGCCTGAGAGAGTGAAGCCACCACCCAAGGAACACAAAAGGATCATAATGATTCTGATCAAAATTACAAAAACCCTGCCTTGAGTAGGGAGACCAGGGTAAACCAATAGCAAAGCTCTATCTGTATAAGCCTATTAACCAGTAATATGGTGAACTATGAAGCAAACTATAAAGAAAATTAAGATAGAAAAGCTGGAAAACACAAGGAGTAACCGGAACCTCCTTAACAGAGTGCTGTAGGTGCGTTTGCATCAGAGGGAGTTTATTCCAGGATTGGACAACCATAATACTCCTCTTCCTTCGAGTCCTTTACTGGTAACTTGACAGGTAGTGGCGCGGTCTTCCAGCAAGCGGGAGCAATATTTTCCTGTTCGTTGCAGACCCGCTTGGACATAACATGGCCACTAGTGGTGGGAATTGGGAAGGTTACCTTCATCGACTCCTTGCCTTTCAGCTTGACAGTGTTCCCAACAGACTCGCTTGTTGTTGCAGCAGTGGGGATGACTCTGTGCGTACTTCCTCCCATTCTAATATCCCGTTGAAGGTGTTTGCTGGGGGCATAAGACTGCCAACAAAAGGTGTTCTATAGGATTCCAAGCGTGGCTTCCATATTAGGTAGGGTGGCCTTCAGGTTTTGGGTAGCATGCCTGGCGGTGGCCCAATTGGTGAGCATGTCCTCCATTAGCGCCCCGAGCATGTTCTTCATAAGCCAGTATGGATCAATTTGTTGGCCATGGCATTCAGTGGAGAGATGGTCAGCCATTAAGTGAGCTTCCCAATTGTTGATGAGCATACGAACATGTATAGAAACCTCCTCTCCATGTCCCTTCTCTGTAGGTTCTTCATCTCGCGGGGCATCATTCTTCTTGATTTTCCCCCGCAAGCCTTTTGGGTGACCCATTGCAGCAGACCAGAAGACAAGGCAAGCGTGAGGAGTGAGCTAGTGAATGTCGGTGAACCGTAGAAGCTAGTGGATAGAAGAAGCGGGGGGAGACCAAGTCACTTCCCAACATAGAGTGTTGATCATCGCAATACCTCGCCAGGGCCGAGAGGTCATTCCCTTATACAAGCTAGAGTAACGATCGACAACAATCCTTAATGCCGCACGTAGGAGAGACATGGAGGTGGTGCATGGAGACCAAAACCAACCTGAACGAGATGACATCTCCAGCGTTGGGCTTAATGAGCCGGGCTTTGAGGCATCGCGTCCCTTATAACCTTGTACGCAGCGTTGCCACAGAGCCTTCTCTCATGCCCAAGTGTCATCGGATCTAGTGCCTGGGTGTCCCTACTACCTTTGTCACCCGCATCCAGGGTATTTATAGATGGTATCTTAGATTGGTCTATCACCATACATTGGATCATGGCACATAATGCTTAAGTGTTGTAAAGGTGTCTTTATACACCACCACCACCCAACATTTGAAATCTATATTCCAACATGGTATCGAAGCTCATTGGTTCAAGATTAAGGGTTTTTGTAGAGTGACTGAGTTCCATTAGATGTTGGTGGTTTGATGATATTATTTTTTGGGTTGAGAATAATGGTGAATCATTGAATTCAACCATCATACCCTAATTTTGGTGTGATCTAAATTATTTTGGTATTTTAGATTTGACGCATTACTATTGGCATATTTGGAATGTTCATTGATCTAGGTGATCCAAATTCTATGGGCATGAAGACGCAACTATTGGGTGGATTGTTGTTATTGGAAGAATGATGAACCATGGTGTGCCCTAGATGATGAGATATGGAAATTTCTTGAGTGTTATTTTTCCAGACTTATGATTCCCTAGCTTGTTTGGTAGAGCATTGTTATTTGATTGGGTGTGTTATTGGTTACCTTGATTATGATGCTCGATTTCTAAGGCATAAAAACTTGCGATTGAATTGTATTAGTTGATAGTATCGACCGGTGGTAGTTTGTTCGATTGGATTTGATCTCATATATGGTTGAATTTCTACATCAAAGTGTGGTTGGATAGAGATTCGCCACATTGGTCACAACTTGTGTTGCCTTAGAAAATTCTTTTTGGATTCAACTGGATGGTGAATTGATTGGATGGTTGATTTGCATATTCTACTTGATGAATTCGTAAAGGCCATCAACTAAGCACTGACCGACATTTGTTTGATCAACTAGCACTTGGATATTCCATAGACTAGTTTCCTTTAGGGATCAACTTATTAATCCATCATCTATTTTCCATTTGGATGAATAAGGATTGAATGACAAAATCTTTAGTATTGGACCTCAAATATATTGATTAAATAATCCTTGGAAGCACCCCTTGTGTTGTGTTTTTTGTTTATCATTGAGATTGCTTTGCTTGGTCAACTATGAGGTTGACTAACATATGCTTGACTTGGTATAAGTCAATTAGTGCAAATTGAGATAGTCATTCTTTGACTGCACATTGAAGGCCTATTGAAGATGGGTATTTTAAACGAATATGAAGCCCTGGTATTCTAGAAATCATAGGAGATTCGAGAATGCAAGAATATATTAATTAGTTTCATGGATAAGTAGAAGTCTTGTAGGCTACTATTTCCTTGTTGCAGATAGAGAATGAAGGACTAAAGAATTAGTAAAAAATTGCTCATTCCTTTCTTGAAGATGAAGCTTCTCTTTTCCATGCTACTATTTTACAAAGAATGGATGAGAAATCTACGAAGATTTTTCCCTAGAGAATACCATGGAAAATATTTTCCATTTCCTTGTGGATAATTTGGAGACAAGACCGATCTCATTGATGATATGGAGGTCGAAGTTAAGGTTGTTTCTCATAAAGAAAATGTTTCCTTTAAGGAGAAGACTAATATACTAGAGGAAGATAATACCTAGCTAGCTAATGAGGTTTCCCACTTGCAGGCCTTTGTCAGTGAGATTCGTGAAGAAGAAAATCCTCTTTAACAAGATAATAATTGCTTGTTTGATTAATATCAAACATTAAAAGAAGATTATGATGCCTTACTACTGTAGCTAACAGAGAAAGATGAGACCGTTAAGGTTTCGCAAGAGTGTACACGAAGTCTTTAATTGCAGATCAACCGACTACAAGAAGCTGAGAAGAAGTCTATTGATTTTGTTGAGCTACCAGGCTCACCTATTACTTATTATACCTTTAATAATTTTGCTTGTATCCCAACTGTTTGTAAACTAGCTGACTGTAAGAAAGATGTTGATGATGTTTTTATTTCATCCCACAATTTGATGGATACTGATGTTATTTATCCTAGTTTTGAGAAACACACTATAGTTATAGGGTCTCGACTGTCGTGCAAGATGGGATATATTGAAGGAGGAATTGGGGAGAATGGACATGCCTTTGTTGCTCCTATTATTCTTGAAATGAATTAACCAAGAATGGGTCTTGGATATGATGTTGCTACACCTAGTTTTGTTGACACCAGAAGAGTGTTATTTGTTATTGGAGGTGTTTAGACTAAGTTACTAGAAGAGAAACCTATTGTTGGAAGTGTTGAAAATATTGATGAATTAGTTTTATTTGATGCTCCAGAAATTGAGAATGTTGTTGCAAATGACATTATATCTGATGTGTAGGGTTGTTTTGTTGTTGGTGGTGAACTAGAATCTGAGCATGCATCCCATGTTCCATCAAAACATAAATCTACGCCATATCGATATCCTCATCTGAAGAATTAGATAAATTTATCAACTTGGAAAGATGGTAGTTATGATTTTAGAACTTTGCAAAAAGGACATGAAAGACAGAACCATGAACTAGTGCTGACTACTCGGATAGACTGTGGTTGGATTGATGAATGGTAATGGAATAATTTGAATAGAATCTTGAGGACTTCATAAAGATGAGTATCTTTGACTGTATTGTTGTATAATACTCCTCTTTCCCGCTTTTCATTTATTTGGAGTGGTCAAATGAGATTCAAACAAAGAAGATAGTTGATTGAGATTCGACTAATATATATTTTTGTTGATTGACTTGAGAGTGGTCGATTTAGATTCAATTAGTGGTGACTGTCGACAGAAGTTTTCGATTGGATTTTTTGTCCGACTGAGACTTAACGGATATTGTTAGGTTTTCCATTGATTATCCCTCAGTTGTGTTTAAGGGGGGAGGAACTAAATTTATTTTTTTGTGTAAACCCATTTGTTGTTGACTCGATTATTTCTTGATGAATTGAGTGAACTTGCTGAGACCGATTGAATTATGTTCAACTAATTTGCTTATGATTTATTGGGATATGTATTTGAGTATTGTCTTGTATACTAGTACCTATTTTGATGGATGAATATATATTGTATTTCTAAACAGAGATTGCTTATTTGTTGCGTTATTGACTAGTCGATTGATCAAATGGATTGTGTTGTCTTGTTATCTAGTCAAGTGATCGACTAGGACTATTTGAATAGTCACGTGGAAACTAGTTTGATGAATTGGATGACTAGATTTAGTTTTGATGACGAAGGTGACATTGTTTCAGGCTTCTTGCAGGAGTATTATTGTACCAGGTTTTATCAGTGTTTGTAGTTGAGATCGAGGGGAATACTATGTAATGTTTTCTTTACTCCAAGCTGAGTTTACGAGGGGTGTTGGAACTAATGGTTCTTATGTAACCTCACCTTGTTGTATTGAAGGGAATTGATTTTGAAGGGAATTGATCGTTGAAGGGATCCTACCACTAACTAAAGTTTTTCCACTTTGGATTTCAGATCCACTTTTTATGGACAACTATAACTAATGTGGTCCCATGGATGTTTTTTTGGTCCATATTCAAACCTTTTTATAGTTAGTCTCTTAGATTGATCTAACACCACACATTGGATCATGGCTCATTGTTCTTACGTGTTGTAAAGGTGTCTTTAGAAACCATCACCACTCATTTGGAATCTATGTTATTCACTTATGTTGTTTATTACCTATCCCAACATGTTTTGTTTAGAATAAACATTCCCTTGAGGTAAATGGGAAGGATGTGGAGGTTGTTGTACTGAAGGTATTGTCGAAGGATGGGGGAACATGTAATAAGGGTTAATGGATAATGAGGCCACATACGTAGTAGGATCACTACCACACATTGTGCCAACACACATGGGGCCATGAATATGGGGTGTATAAAGAGGATTCAAGTAAGAGGTACATTTCATACATTAAAGGATAATCACGAAGAATTAGGAGGATATCAAGGTGCCTTATATGAGAGTGCTCAACACTAGAAGGATCACCACATGAATAAATACTCATAAACATGAGAAATTGGTTGTATGGATTTGAGGTGGATTCTATGAAATCAATTACACCATCTACAAAATGGAACACCCCCTGAGAATATCTATATGAGTAGTCACTACAGGGTCCATTAAAAATGATGGAATATAGGTATCTAGATTGAGCATAGATGAGATCAAAATGTTGAGCCTTCAAAATGGAATCATCTTCTTATTGTGGTCACTTGGAAGTAACATCGTTAGCTATGGGAATGAGTAATGACTTAAGAACCAGTACAAGAAGATAAAGTCATCTAATTGGATCTTACAAAGACTCCTTCAATTTCACCATTCATGGATATTGTCCATGATATGGGGAGTAATTGTATGATGGAACACCAAAAGGATATCTACACCCTCATAATAGTAGATAAGTTACTAGAAAAAGGTGAGGAAAGTGGAATATAAGGACATAAAGTTGGGATTTATCTCAGATGGTTGCTCGATGTACTACTTTGTTGCTACTCTAGTAAGGGTTTTTTGGAATAAATGTAAATGGATGGAATCATCCATGATGCTATTAGAGGATCACCATACATGGAATGGCATGATATGGTTAGAAGGGTTTGTTAATGCCTAAAAGTTGCACACATGCAACATTTTGACAATTCATCCGGTAAGGCATCATCAACACAAAGAATGCATGTCACCACATGCATCCTCAATAGATCCAAAGCACAGCATGAGCCCATAAGTGCCAAGGAACAATAAAAACAAAGGGGTAGCATGGGTAATACACAGTTGACCTGCGCTATAGTGCAGGTTATATGAACAACGCCCGCACTACACCCATGCGAATTTTTCCTTTGATAGATGTGCTACTGTCAAAACGATAGGTCCACTCACTCCCAACGACGCATTGAAGACTCATTCCTCCCCAACGATCTGAATTCGGCTCCTCACACACTTGGTGGCATTAATCATCCCCATTGTGTACCTTGGAGCTAGTTCATGAAGGAGGAGAGTTCACATTTGGATCTAGTTGTTTGTCGGCCACCTCTTGGCCTATAAAAGGAAGCCATTGGCATGCATTTTTTAGAGATAAATCAGAGTAAGGTTATGTAGTTGGATTTGAGTTGGATCTTCCTCATATCCCACCATTTCCTACCATTGTAAGCATTGCCAAGATCCCTTGCCACCTTCCATCTAGGGGCAAGTGTTTCTCTCCATTGTTCTACCATCTACTTAGCATTTAGTTTGGACAAGAAAGGCCTCCCTAAGGGATATTGTTGGATTCCCTTGAATCCCACACCTCCTAGGAGTTGTACAGTTATTCCATTGAGAAATACAAGAGTGGTTTAGCATATCTTTGTTTTTTTTTTGGAGTTTGCATTCTCCCCCCATCCCTTTCATTATTTTTTATCAATATTTCTATGTTTGAATGTGAACTACACTAACAATAACTTGCAGTATCACTTGGAGGAATACCAACCACACACAAAAGGGGCTCCAAGGATTAAGGCCTTGCTGCAACCTACAAGGCTTATCCCCTTACCAAGTGGAAGAGTGCACTTGTGCAATTTTTTCCACAACAAGGTCCTCTCCTACTTTACCTTCAAAATTGATAATATGTTTTAAGGTAATTTGGTGGGAAATTGAGGCCATTCAGCCTCATGTCGAATGGGTTCATTAGCTACTCTATCCAAATAAAGTATATTCAACCATGAAAGCAAGACTTGGAATGGGATGTGTAATAGAGGCCTTATTTCCACTGGTATTTTGGTTGGTGTTTCCACTGGCTGGATTACCTTTGGTATTCCCACCACTGATAAAGACTCTACTAAGTTTGGATAGCACCAGACATGTTGGCTACTGGGATACCACATTAACTAGTTGCATCAAGGGAAGGGGGTGATATGGTCTATGAGGTGCCTGAATCTGATGATCCTAAAGGGGAGCTAAAGGGCGAGGGAATTTGTTTAAAGTTATCACAAGTTTGGGGGGACTAATAGTCTAATTAGAAACCCCATATAATGTGGACAATCCTCGAAGTCTCCTAGAATACCTCGGAGAAGAAATATTAACATGAAGGAATAATCAATACCTCAACAACTATATCCACGATTAATAGAAGGGATTTCAAATAAGCCACACTAATTTTAAATGATTACTTACTTAAACAACATGTGTAAAGGGGGTGCAACGAGTGATGTAACTAAGCAAAGAACAATGGAAAAAATGAACAACCTAGAAAGAAAAAGACTCACTAGTCTTGGAATGAGAGCTATCAAAGAGAAGAACGTGATAATAAATTTTTTCTCAATTCTTCCCAAACAAGTGATATTGATATCCACGTTTGAAAAATAAATAGATTACAAACAAATTCCTCCAAAACACTTAACTTCACGGGGTCTCAACTCCACCAAGAAAGTGAGTGAAGGTGAGAATGAGACAATTATAGAGTAGGATTGTGACAAAATCTAGTTGGCCTAAAATTATCTATCTCAGGTTCCCTCCCTATTAGGAAAGCCACCCAGGTAGGTTCCTAAATTATTGGAAATTAATATACCTTTCTCTAAGTGCATGAAACATGTTACCTTTCCTCCAAGATGAAATCAAATAGTTGAGATATATTCATATTAAAAGGGTCTAAAGTCCCAATCAGACTCATCATTCCATCCTTGGAATTATCCACTCTAAAGAGCATGCATGTCGCCAAACCAGTCATGAACCACACTCAAACAAAGGATTTAAGTTCCCTAAAAGGTCAACCACTTTGTCTTATATGTAAAGTGACTAAGGGGAATTATTTGGATTCCTATCCCAAGAGTCCTAGCCTAACTAAAATGTCATTTTTCTCCTCAAGTGATGGATTTTAGTGTGTTGAAATTAGAGGTTTATTTTTAGGATACACTTAGTGTCATGAATAAAGTGATGTTGAAGTTAAGGTGTGGAGGTATCTACACAAGTGGTGTGTACAACATGAAATGAAATTGTAAGGAAATGTAAATGCTTGAAAGAAAGAGTGTAAAGAAAGATAGATGATAATCAATACTAAAAATGAAAGCTATTCTTTCTTGAAACAAAATCTATTTCTTTCTTCAATAAGAAATGGACCACTTCTAAATTATCAATCCAACAACCAAACAAAGGACTAGTAATGGACTAGTGCAATGTAATAAATACTACCAACTGATACTAAGATATCTAGAATGGATTATTCTGTCAATTATTTTATTTCTAACAAATGATAAAATGATTGGACAACTTCAAGAAAACTTGCAAAGAAGATAAAATAAGGTTGACAACCAACCACACAACTAGCTTTAAGCAAATTTAAGAAATCAACTAAGGTTTGATAGAATTTTTTTTTGTTGGTTGAAACGAAAAAATAGGCTTGAAATAACTGTGAGATGCAACCTTAAAAGTGGTCAATACTAATATTTCAAAATCTTTTCTCTACTTACATTTTCCAAATAAAAGCACTAATCAACTAATGTAGCAAAAGTAAGGCCACAAATTGAAAATGGAACTAAATAACAACGCAAGATAGGAATTTGAATCAAACCAAAAGATGTGAAATAGAAATAACCCAGGTTGTAGAAAAAATTAATGTTTTTCCACAAGGTCATAGTTTTCGAAGGAAAAAGTATGATCTAGAGTCACACTTTTACTGGTAAAAATACTGACTGGAAGTTGAAACTACAAATAAAATGCATCTCATTCTTGTAGTTAAAAAATTAATCCTTTCACCCATCGTTACCTATAAGCAAACATATAACAATAGAAATCAAGAAAAATGACAAGAAAACAACTCTGATCACCTATGGATGAGGATGGAAAAATGGTTTCAAAACAACCAATAATTAATAAAAGGATTAATCCCCAGTGGAGTCACCAAATCTATATTTGTGTGTGATTTATCACTCACATGTGCCAAAAGAATGTACTTCAGGGTTGTGCAATATCAAGTAGAATATCAAAGTAATGGAGAGGAAACTAAAGTAAATTAATTAAATCCTTAAACATGTATGCATAACATATAAGAAAACTAGCCAAAAAAAGTAAATGCAACATGTGTAAAGAATGTTTGATTTTATTACACTAAGAATAAGAGATCACTATAGCACCTTGGTATTGGTTTTTATCGTAGGGACCTTCGCAACTGATCCAAGGGAGGGATGTTATAAGTCTTTTGTGCCCAAGTCTCTAGCCAAGTGATTAGATGGTTGATTCTGCAATGGTTAAAGAAGGATATAATAATCTCTCTCTCTCTCTCTCTCTCTCTGGAATTTTGGCAACGTGATAGTACCATGAATATGAATTATGTCTGTAATGGTGACCACGAGGGATATATTTTTAAGAAATATGGTGGACAATTCTTATACTTGGATCAAATGCGAATGATCCCCTTTGCATTGATAATTAATGGGGAGGTTAGGCCTTGGAAGACTAAATGAATAGTTTTTTTTGGCAATAACAGATAGGGAATGTCCACATTCAACAACTACTTTTTCGGAAGTGCACAACAATTAGGAATAATCAAATATTTACTCTTCAAATTAGGTCACCCTTTTTGAAGGAAAAAGTGAAACCTGGTCATGAATTTTTAGAGTAAAACGATGACTTGTTTAACACGGTCAATTTTTTAATTTTCTTTCAGTTTTTTCTCATATTGTTGATATCATATGAATATGGATGAGATGGAAATGGTACTAATGCCACGAATGATGATGCATATGAGTGATGAAATTCACGACAAGCTAGGTGAGCAAAATTAGGTTGCTAACACACTAGGTTTTGCATTAATGATCTACTTTTCCATATTTGGCTCCGAGTCATAGTCTGAGATAGTGTTCAAATTTGATTTTTTGAACCTGGAAAATAATGGCCACTTTAAGTGACATCCATTTATTTGGTGCCATAGTATTTTATGGAACTTACATCATTTTGAAATATCCTTATTTGATTGCCTATTACCCTTCTTTTCTTGTGGCTTGGAATTGTTGTCCTAAGGTTAGTTATCCTTATTGTCGTTTATGATACATTTAGTTCCAAATTTACCATGCTTCTACTATAGTGTTAATGTAAAACCAAAATCCTACTTATTCTCCTACTTAAATTTTTGCTCAATTTTGATATGATATCAATAAGCAACTCCCAGTGAGGAGGTGTCTAGGAAATCAGTCTTTTTTTGGATGTACCTATATACGCCACTTTTGTACTTTAGTATTAAATATCAATTAAGGTGTTTGACACGAATATTTTAGCACAAGGTATGGAATATATTGGTGAAATTTGAGACCATCTAGTATCTCTCCTAAAACACAGTTGTCCATCTTGTGTAGTAGTTTTCGTAGTTTTCGATAGGGTAGAATTCCTCTTTGAGGGAATAAAAAAAATCTACTCAAGTGGGCTCTATCCTAATTTTTCTAGACTCATCTCCAATATGTCTCTCCCAGTAAATGTCTCATCGATATTTCATGGGGAGGGGAATTAAAGGTTGTGAAGGAGTTATTTTCACTATTGTAATTTTTTTGAACATATTAATAACCCCCTAGCAAATTTTGACATTTTCTCAGAGAATCTATGTCTATATAACATAGACAAAGTGTGGCTTAGCCACGCTACTATTGTTTATTTGATTTTTATTTGCATATCTTAGTTTGGAAGTCCAAATATTGCTCACTAGTGAACTTATATTAAGGCTAATTTGCATAATCACTTAATTTTCTAGTAATTAGTACATCCAATAGGAAGTAAAGAGTTCATCTCTCTCTAAACTTACCTAGGTAACCAACTTTGAGGCTTCCAACAGGCCCCATTGATGTCACTAGTATTCAAGACCATTTCTTGTTTATGCACCAATTGGCATGTTGTAGTAGTATTGCTGGTGTAGAATACAATTTTTTCACACAAGCAAGGACCTAAATATCCTTCTCTCCCGAAGTATGCTCTTCACCTCACACTTCACGTGAACTTGGTGAATCAGAAAAGGGTGAGAAGTGTGAAATACCTCCATTGCACACTTAGTTAGCATCTTTGATTTGCAAAACATCATTAGCTTCTTTTAGAGTTAAAAGTACGTATTACTTGATATGCTCTTAGTTAGAATACATTTTTTTCACACAAGCAAGGACCTAAATATCCTTCTCTCCCGAAGTATGCTCTTCACCTCACACTTCACGTGAACTTGGTGAATCAGAAAAGGGTGAGAAGTGTGAAATACCTCCATTGCACACTTAGTTAGCATCTTTGATTTGCAAAACATCATTAGCTTCTTTTAGAGTTAAAAGTAAGTATTACTTGATATGCTCTTCTATTTAATTTGCCGATATCAATTTGCTTTCATCATATGTGTTTGCACCACTAGCACACATTAAGAGACCTAAAGATTCTTCTGATCCAATTATGCTTTTCAACTCGCACTTCACGTGAGCTTGGTGAATCTGAAAGGTAGGGATTGTGAAATGCCTCTCTCACACTCCATAAGTGAACACTCAAAACCCCTTAAAATCAACATTGTAACTGTCTTAACCAACTAAAATCCTCCACACGAGGTCACAAAATAATATTTTAGTTAGGTAGGATTGATTGGGATAGGAATCCATTAATGCCCACCAATCTAGTTTCATTAGCAATATTTTGAAACATAGCATTGTTATCTCATAGGTTACTTGCAAAATCCTGCTATAAGCAAGTGTTAAAAGAAAACCTGGATTAGAAGTGCGCCATGAACAAGGAGGTGAACATCGAGGTATAGTTTCCCTGCAAGCCACTCAGCTTGTTGTAGGGAGATGACACTATACCGTTCAGGTCGAACCACTGATCCACACTTGATACAAGGTAAGTCATAGTGGCCCAACTTAGGATATCATCAAGGAGCAATTGTGAGTGCAATTGAATCATGTAGTTAGCTATTTCCTTTGGGAGGTGTTTCCAAGTCTTCTTGATTGGAACAACAGCCCCATCACTAGTATAACTAGCTCTTTGTTACCTCCACTAGTCGATTGGTGAGTGGATACCATTATCACCATCAATTTTTCTTTTGGGATGCCCGATTACATTTGAGAGGAAGGATATTAGGTCTTCTAGGGAATTTAAATTTATTTTCTTTACAAGTTCACTAACTTGTAATAAAGAGAACCTACATGTGGGAACTCATGCAATAAAACAAACATTGCACATATCACTCACTTATCGCACCATTTTGCATCTATTGTGGTTGGCATATTTTTGCATTTGTTCATTTGTGTTTAAATTCCACTGTCATTCTCATTTGGCACAAATACTTCACCATTGATGAACAAAATAACATCCTAAGACAGTCTCATAGACTATAAGGCCTATCCCCTCTCTCAGGGGGTGTTTTTTCACCTTCTTCCCGTGGTTCACAAGGAAGGTACCCTATCCAAGGTCGCTCCCAAGTTACATTGATAGGATCATTTGGTCAAGGGAAAGCCTTGTTAGGTGTGTTTTCGCCTATCGGAGAAACTATTAATTACACCAGTTCTTCCCCCATCAGTAGCAGTACCCTGCTCGCTTCTCCCCTCGGAGATCCCCTGGTTCCCTTTGAACCATTCTCTCTCATAGGAGGACAACCGTTGTTTACAACACCACCTGGGTGTCCCCCTCATGGAAATCACATCCCACACAGAATGAAAAGACTGATAGTCCCTAACTTACCATTCATGTCTAGTTTAAATCTACCCGATTTGGACAAACTGATAAATGATCCAATATCTCATGATACCACATGGCCAGCTATGCCAGATAAAATTCCCTCTGATATCCCAAAATTCCAAGGAAAACATGGAGACGATCCCTCCAACCACGTTATGTATTTCCACTTATGGTGTTCATCAAACAACATAGTGGATTACCCCGTGAGGCTTCGTCTCTTCCAATGTACCCTCACTAGAACACCAACAAAATGGTACGTAAATGTCATGTCCGCTCCCATCATTCCAAACCACAGACGAAACATGAGTGTAACATGGGGTTGCCCGATTCTTCCCCAAAGCCATAAGAATGAATTTTACCATTGAAATACAATGCATACTGAAATTGCACAGCGGAATTAAACATATTTGCACACACACAAACGGTAATGCATCAACATATCTATCACAAGCAGAGGATGATTCAACATGCAAGGAAACAATCCCATCCCAATGCTATGCACCAATTTCATATCAACCATATTAAGATAATCATTTCAATCCATTAACATGAATAATTATCATTTAGAATTAACACATTGCAGAACACATAATGCATATAATTTAAACCACAGAGAACACTTATCTTTTAGATGAAGCTGTCCAAACAACTGGCTATGTGAGAGCAACGTTCCACCCAACCATAGATCTCTGTCCAGCCTGTATACTTTCAGCTGAGAGATCACCCCCGAGCTGATGTGTATCCACTAAGGAGGAACTAAACAGGCTCACTCATAGCCGTGGTTTCACTCAACTAGTCATGCTAATCCAACACACAGTTGGGTTTATCAAGCATGCAAGAGACAAATGAGGAGGATGCTAAGCCAGTGAGCTCAACCACAGAGCTACATGCATCTCAAATGAACTCAACAGTCATGGCACCCACAATACCTACCTCACCCAACACAAGGAAGGTCCCCTTCTCTGCTGCACAGTCCCTCAGGCATCCCTTCCCTCCAGTTCTATCTAGGGTGGGCATAGAAAGGTCCAGCTGCTAATTCCTTGAGATTCCAACCTTCACTGGGTTTATCAAGCAAACCCAACCTCTGTTCAATCATTCACACTTGGATTTCTCACAATTATGTCATCAAATAACTCAATCCCGTCACTGGATTTCTGGGCTATAAAAACTGGGTTTTCCAATGGATTTCAGGGTATCTAATACTCTTAATTTCGCCCCAAAGTTCATATCTATGGATCTCCCATTGGATTTCATTGTCAATACCAAATTCTGGGCGTTTATGGCATTCCAAAACGTGGGTTCTTGCAAAGTTGCGATTTTTTTTTTCTCACTGCTGGGCATGTATGGTGGATGAAAACTGATCCTGGGTTGTTCAACAATGGAATGGGAATGAGGAAGAACCAACTCCCATGAGGTAGGGTGACTTGTGGTACAAGAAAAACAGATCCCATACCTGCCATACGAATTTTTGGGCTGCCCATGCTCCATTGAAGCCATGGACTGATTTCTCAACAACTTTCTTACAACATAAATAAATGTCATCAAGAAAAATCAAATGGGTTCTCAAGATGACATATGGAAGCCTATGGTTCAATCCCACAACCCCCTCACCACTCCCTAGTGGAATACACATGGCCCCTTCTCATTAGTTGCTTCCATAGCCAGTTTTGGTATTTTATTGAAATATTAATATTTACATCAATTTACAATATCCCATGGCTTAATAGCACACGGATAACAAAATGTCAAATGATTGTCCATTTTAAATAAAATATGAACATACACTAGCAGGGCCTTGGCCTTGAGCTCCACGCTAGGGAAACATACATCGCATGTATACAATATTTACATAAAAGCCAATATACCATAAGGGTCAAAATTGGGGTATTACAGTAAACCTCACAAGTGGAACCCACTCCACATTTGCGACATTGGCCATTGCATTTATTACGTACTTCCAACTTCCAATCCATCACAATATAGGGCTCTAAATTCTCACCGAGTTTCAGAAAAATAATTCCACCCACATTGCGGACCACATCCATCAGTGGCGTAGATGCTGCACACTATGCAAGATCGAAATACAACCTCCCTTTTTGTTGGATTGGTTTATTATATCTCTCCAACCCGCCATACCTAAAGATGTCACAACCTCCATGCCACAAAGTGAGGAAGAGGCCATTCTAAAAGTGCAAAATTTTGATCTTATATATGCACAATCCGACTACCTTTACACAATCCTTCCTGATGCCCCTCAGCATTGGTTGTTGGATCCTACACCTTTGGGCTCGTCGCATTCGGTAATGGGATTATTGGGTCTGCTTCCCATATAGGGAAAGTTCCTCCTACCACATCAAATCCATTTAACATGGTTACATACTACCCATCTATTCCATCTGCATCGGTACCCCACCGGTTGGTCAATTGTAGTATGGACCGTATAATCCTACATACCCAAACGTTAGCCAATTAGCAACGACGGTTCCTACACCGCCAATGGCACAAGCCATTCCTACGTCCACCTCTTATGGAACACAAACTGCATTTATCCTACCCCTAAGGTATAACCCTTACTATCCTTTTCCATGCCCAATTGGTTAAAAACCGCCCCCCCACATGGGTGTCAATCTAGTTCAACCTTCTTACATCCAGCAAGCTCAACAATTTGAGCAGTTGAACGTTGAAAACCCCCAGAATCCACAAACCCAGGGGAATAAGAAAGGTAAGAACAAGAAGAATCCACAGTTGGGGAAAGGGGGAAATCCCCCTCCCCAACAATACTAGAATATGGGTGACCAAAATACAGGGACTAACAACCCCCCCAAACAAGGGAATAATCCCACCCTAAGAACCAATTATTGCTGCTCCATTTGCGGTGATTATGGCCATTACACACACCATTGTCCTGTTATCCCCGAATACCAACAATTAGTCGAGCATAAAAAGAAGAGAGTGACGAAACCTCCTCAGGTAGCGAATACTCCCAAACCACAAACCACTATGTTACAACAACCCTTTGTGAATCAAGGGGTAGTCACACAACAACAAGACCCTCACCCACCCGATGATGGATCTTTTCAAAATATCTATACATTAGACGTAAACCTTCAGATGCGAGCCAAAGGTTATGCCGGGCCTTCCACCCCCAAGTGGAATACGTCCCTATCGCCTCGGTGGGCCCTCTATAGATACCACACCCAAATACCAAACAAACCCCATGGATTTCGAAAGTTCCACTTTGGTGTACCCCTAATAACCCTCACATGAAAGCCTCCCACAATTACAGTATTGTGGATGACTTGGCTCAATCCTTTGCGGCTATGTCCACATTAGACGTGTTACAATCTTTCCCAACATAGAGAAAGGCATTACTGAATGCACTTGGCGTCGTCGACTCTTTTGACTCACACCTCATGATCTTTGATCTCGACAAAGGTGGTCCACGACTACCTTCATCAGTCACATTTCAAGTTACAATTACGGTAAAGAACGCCATGATTCATCACTGTATTATTGATGAAGGTGCATCCACTTGCATTATGTATGCCAAAGTTTGGAAATGATTAGGTATCTTGAGTTGGTCCCCTCATCTATTGCTCTTAGCACATATGATGGGAGGCCATGCCAACCAAGAGGATTGTACCAAAATGTCCCCATAGAGTTGGGGGGAAAGATGGTTATGACTGATATCAAAGTAGCCGATGCTAAACTCAACTACAACATCCTCTTGGGGTGTAGTTACATGTACACCATGAAGGCGGTAGCCTCCTCGGTCTTCCGTATCGTGATGTTTCCCTTAAATGGGAAGGTAGTTACTCTCGACCAGCTTAACTACTATGACCCTAATACTACAAGAAACCTTAGCAATGTACTACCGACTGTACTAAATGATGATCAACTATATGTTAACAATGCCCCCGATATGTACAAGGACTCCAATTTGTTAGGAGTATATTCAGGACCACCGCCAAAGATACCTACATCGACCGATGACCTAATGTGCACAATTTTCACTGTTGAAAATAGAGCCACCTCCACCTCAACATCATCATTAACATCATGGCATTGAACAAATGTTGAGTCCATCGGTACCATCAATTTGTCAAATCCCATTCTTGTATCCTCCCACAGATGTACAAGGGACGCCGACTATGGCTCAGTTAACTCTACCTGGGTTAACTTTGGGAATCCTGGTTTGGTACCTTACACCACCCTTCAAAGAAATGGCTTCTAAACCAATCTCCCATTATGAGTTTGTCCCTATTTTGGCTAGTACGGCTGCAAGGCCCGCAACACGGTCAGTTATGACATCCCAACCCATGACATCCACAACTACACCACAATCGGTTGTCACCAAGACCACCAATGGGGGCACCAAACAACTGAATTTGAAAGGTCCCCTATTACCTAACCCAACGGAAACTGCTAAGCCTAAAGCAAGGGGCATCAACCAACAGGATTTACAAGCCCTTGTTATGATCAATACTCCCAACCAAAGGGTCACACCACCATGTTCTCTTTGTGGGATGCAAGGCCACACAACCAACTTATGTCCTACTCTACTGGAGCTAAGGAATTTTCTCAACACTCCCGTTAGCATCACCCACGCTCCACCGACAGTCAAAGTGGGCACATCACCCTCGTCCACTTCTAAGTCCATAACACTACGGACAAACTGCGCATGTTCTATATGTTCTCAGTATGGGCATTATACACATCACTACCCTGGCCTCCCTCTATATCAGGAGGATCTGGAAACCATTCTCCTTACCGCACCCTTGGAAGATACCTCACCTCCCTTATCACCATAGGAAACCCCTATCCCCACGATTACCAAAGTGACCCTAAGCATTCCCTCCCCACGATGGGATGACTCCATACCCAATCAACAGTCGTCGTGGCATCCACAAATCCCAACCATTGTTTTAAATCATACTAACGCCACGAGACTATGTCGCTCATGCAACATAATGTCTCACCATTCATTCCAGTGTCCTCTCGTCACCGCATTTCATACTCTACGTGCAACCTGTTAATACCCCCCAAAAATGTTCACTAGCTCATCTCCCTAGTCACATAACCCATTTGTCCACTATTCCTACATTTTTGGCCTCCAAAACCCTAAAAATACCTCAAATGGTAACCAAAAGGGCAAAAAATCATTATTTCCCTCCTCAATTAATGAAATTCCTTCAAAAAAGATCAAAAACCCTAAAAAAAGGGTCAAAAATTCCCAAAATAAAAGAAAAAAGGGAAAAAAGGTCAAAAATAAGTTCAAAAAGACTATTTAACAATACTATTGGTTGCCCAAAACCATGGGTCAATACTCCACCATCCAAACCTCTATAAAAGGTGATGGAGGCTCCCTATTTCACATCCATGATCAACTCTGCATACCCTTATGTTGCCGAAATTCCTGTTGAACTTTAGCCTATCACCTTGAGCTTTTGTTTCCCATTTCAGTCGAGTCTTGGCCACCTTTTGAGCATTTGGAGAAGAGCAAGGAACCCTGGAGACTTGGTGCACTACTCACGTACGGCTGCAAGGGCTCCTACAACCTCACCTTTTGAGGTAACATCATATTTTAAACCATTTTTTACACATTAATACAAAAAATCTAATTTTCATTCATGGGTTCCTATTTATTTTATTATTGCAGTAGTTAATTTGTTTAATTTTTATTTCCATTTTTGCACTCACATATATTAGTCATCTTTTATTTATTTATTGTTTTTTACCCATTTACATGAACTACTATTAAGGGTTCCTGAATCCTTAGTAGGTGCTCTTTAGCACGAGCTGGTGTGAAAACACTAGCTACAGTTTTGGCAACTCCACTAGCTCGTTTCCCATAGAATATTTGGTTTGTTTTTAGTTTGTACTTGTCATTTTGCTTGCATTTCACAGCTCTGGTTTACCCTTGGACCCCATACTTACAGATTTGGACCTTGCCTTCGTAGTAATCCTAAAAAATTCCATTTTTCTGGCTCGAACTGCGACTACTGAAACTTTTTTCTGCGTAGCGGATCGCGACTATCCGACTGAAACCTGCGCTTATTCGCGCGACTTTCGGCCTGGAACCTGCGTTATTTAGTGCACTTTTCCGCTTGACAGCCGTGTCCCTTAGCGCACATTTCCACCTAATAGCCGCGCGTTTTCGCCCGATAGCCGCGCCCTTTAGTGCATAGATCTCCTAGACAACCTCGCTCTTTAGCATGTTGTATGCCCCGAAACCCGTGCTCTTTAGCGGGCTGTACACCCCGAAAGCCACGCCCTTTAGTGCAACTGTTGCCCCGAAAGCCCCGCCCTTTTTCCTGTTTTTGTCGGTCTGTTTCAACGTGACTTTTCTGCAGTTTTGCCGCACCCAGAGCGTGAGTTTTTGCCTCACAACCGCACCCTGCAGCCATTTTTTCCACTTTTTCTTACCCTAACAACCATATGTTTGCTTGCATCCATTTTGCTAGCTGTTATTTTATGCTATTTACTTGTTGCAGCATTTAAAATATTTCACTTCACATTACATTTCAGCAAGTTCATTTATTTTTATTATAGCACTTAATACTTTTCATTTCAAGTTTTAGTCATTGATTTTCCTGCTTGGCAATATTGGGTACACACCACTTGTGCGCACACTCGGTCACCATAATCCAAGTGAGACCTAAAATATACTTAACTCAACCAACTTTAACACCACTTGGGGAACACAACAAGAAATTTGTAGTTAGGTAGGACATTGGGGATAGGCATCCAAATAACACCCCATTTTTCATTTACATTTGAGACATAGTTGTTGTCATCTAGGGATCCAAAATCCCCTATTAATTGTTGGTACAGTTAACACCAATTTGTCGGAAGGTCTCTCCCTTAGGAGGGAAAGTAGTAAGATTGGTTCCGGAAGTCTGAGTGGAATGCCGCTCTCCATTCTATACTGAAGGACACCAACTCGTTGTTCTCGTCGTGCATACTGGCGTCCATACCGGGTGTGCGACAACCAAAGAACTGAAGCTACGAGACACCTTTCCGGACGTGCCATGAACGAGGTAGCTTAGTTTCCATTCTTCTAGGTCTCTTTTTACCCAGAGTCCCTCTCGGTAGAGGGATATCATTTAGCCACTTGGTTCTCCATTTCGTATTGCTTGACTGCGGATTTCATCACCCTGCAGGGGATACGATTTCTATGAGCTTTCATATCTCTTAGATAGGTGTTTTCATGCTCCTATACCCCTATTGGATTATTGAGTCTACCTTTTTATTTTTTAGGAGTGCTGCTTGTTGGTATTTTGACCATTTTTATTTCCATTCTACTTGTTGTAGCACGCTGTTGCAACACGTGTTTTGAGCATTGTTGTTGGCTTCAGTGCCATATTTTTTGAGCTCTCTTTTTGCACACATGGTTGCACTTGGATTTTTGAGCATTTCACTCACCACAACCCCTTAGCACTTTTACACTTGTCACCATTGATTCATCGAGACATTCTCGGTGCCTTCGGGTCCTATCAACCAGAACTGTTCACTTGACTGCACCCGTCACAGGCGCACAACCTCGTCACCAGATCCTGAATCCCATTATTTTACCTCTGATTCTGAATCAGAGTTACCCATACACACAGCTCTGCCTAGTCCCATGGATGGCGTGACTCCCAACCCCTTTTATGGTGGGATTGTTGGTGGTGGATCCACCACTAGCTCAGATACCACTTCACCATCCATCCTTGCTATACCATCTATAGGACCTTACACCTAACATCCCCGTGACTACGTCCATACCTATGGTTAGTGGATCTGTTACAACTATAGTCCCGTTGGTGACTAGTAGCACACTTGGGGGCACTGTCCCTTCCTACATGATTCCCCCACCTTTTATTGGAGGTCCATCGATCCTCATCATGACCCACACCATTGCTCCACCCATTGGGGGTAGTGGCCCCACAATTGCAGATACGACTAGCACACAAGCCCCTACGACCATGTCACATCCTTCTATTAGTTTTCCATTCATGGCTAGTCTCAACCTCCCTGATCTGGCAAGATTGACCAACGATCCGATTCAACATGACCCCACATGGCCTCCCATGCCTACCAAACTCCCTTCAGACATCCCTAAGTTTGAAGGGAAGAGTGGTGAGGACCCCCAAAGCCACATCATGTCCTTCCACTTATGGTGTTCCTCCAACTCCATAGTGGATGACTCGATTCGCCTTCCCCCTTTTACAATGGACCCTTACTGGATCTACAGCTAAGTGGTACATCGAACAACCTCATGGGACACATTCCACCTTTACATCCCTTGCTTCAACTTTCCTGCAGTTCTTCCAGTTACCCGTCCGTTATGATGCTAGTGTAGAGATCCTATTGTCTTGCAGACAGACCACAGATACCCATATCACTAACCATATTCATGAGTGGCATAGACGTCGAAGTTTATGTAAGATCAAGTTAGATGACCGCATCTTCCTACATTGGTTCTTGAAATCCCTTATACCAGTTATTGCCAAGGATGTGGCATCTAAACGGCCCCAAACCAAAGAAGAAGCCATTCTAAAAGCCCAACAACTTAACCTCATCTATGCTAAGTCAGGCTACTTATATTCCATTTTACCTAATGCTCCCCGCGGTGATTCCTCCAGGAAGGACGCACCGGGGGCATCCCACGCTACCGACGACATTATTGGACACGTTGCATCTCATAGTCAACCTTATACTCATATGCCTCCTGCTAGTCCCCTGGCTTATAATCCTACAACCAATTCCACCATGAGTGGCTCCGACCTTTCGTGTGCCACAACCCATTCAGGAGAAACACCTTCGTATGTTTCCATGGCCCAAGCCCCTCATGTCCACGGACCTTCATGTCCAATGCATTGCTACAGTCAAACACCGCCAGCATACACCCCTCCAGCCGCACCTCCTGCATATTACCATCAACCGGCTACACCTGCACAACCTCAAGTCCCTCCAGCTTACTATCCCCTACAGGCAGCACCTATACCCACACAACCTCAAGCCCCTCTAGCTTACTATCCATCGCAGGCAGCAACAACACTTGCTTAACCACATAATCCTCCTACCCCCCAAGGGCAAGTTTATGCTCAACAACACCAACAGTAGAACCAACCTCCCCAAAGAAACTAGCAAGGCCAACAAAATCGGGGGAAGGGTCGTAAACGAGGGAACAACCAACCTCCAGATCGCGATGGCCCACCACCCAATCCCCCAAACAATAACGATGACACCCTAGCTAATAAAAACCCTGATCAACCACCCCGTCAAGGCAAGAACCCCAATTTACATATGAACCACCCATGTTCTATTTGCGGGGTATACAACCATTATACACACAAATTTCTCCATTTGGAGCAAGCTCACCAACTTTGGATTGATGAAGCCCAACGCCAAGGACATGCCACACCTCCAACACCACCGAATCCCCCGCAACCCAATGCCCAACCCATGGTGTTGCAGAATCCCCTACCCATGCAAGGGGTCATGAATACCCAACCATTGGCTCCCCCTCAAGGGACTACCGCACCCCAACAACAAATCACTTATGCTGTGCTTTCCAGTCAACCCATTGAATCAGGTACCCATCACCTTTTAATGATGTCTTCGGCCGACGTCAACCTTCAAACAAACCGAAATCAGTATGGTTCCACCATCGAAACCATTCCCGCCAACAAGGCTGCTAACGTTCTTCCCACCGACCAGTTGTTACGCATAGCCCCATCACCGTGGGATGGGGCCCCAAAGCTCCCAGCTTTCCTTTGCGTTGCATTAATAACAACCCCAACGCTCGTGCTGTCCTCAATTATAATATCATGGATGACTTATCCCAGTCCCCTGCTGCTATGTCAGCCCTCGAATTTTTGAAAAATTGCCCTCCACAGCGCAAAACACTATTATCCACCATAGGTACGATAGACCCTTCCGACTCATGGATGATGGCATTCGATTTAGATCCATCTGAACCACGCATGCCTTCCACATTAGCATTCCAAGTTTCTATTTCAGTCCAGAATCTTGTTATCCATCGGTGTATCATCGATGAGGGTGCCTCTACATGCGTTATGTCTACATTCATGTGGCAGAAGCTCGGATCTCCTATCCTACAACCATCCATGACTGCCTTACGAACTTACAATGGTCGTTCAACTCAACCCCAAGGCCTCTTGGCCAACTGTTGTTAGGGAATTTACCTTATAGTAGGCGATAGATACTACCAACATACAAGGGGTTGATAGATAGATACATGAGTTTCTGCATACATTACTATAAATAAATAAGATCAAGGTTTAGAGAAAATGTACCTTGTTTATGATGGTCGGTCCAAGCTTTTCTCTGGATCTCCACAGCAATAAACCTGCAAAACACATAGACCTTCCTCAAACCAGTTTGACTATAAATAAATATTGATATTAATGAATGTAATAACATCAAATTATAATCAAAACACAATAGAGATTAACACTTTATTGGGAAAGGAAGAGTATCTCAATCTTTTATTGTCAAAAGAATGCAGTAAGTAAAAATGTTATATTGAAGCAATTTGGAAACATGTGTAAGAGATTTGAAATTTCGACGTTTCAAGCACATGTGAGAAACTTAATGACAAAAATGTTATACCTAACTCTGCATCAAGCACCTTCGCAACCAGGCCCTAGGCTCCTGCTCCTCTCTCTAGACTTGGAATTTCTTGAGCATAACAATAGCTCTCAATGATTGGTCCCTTTATCATGGCATCCTCTTGCATTTATGGCAAGGCAAAGAGGGTTGGTTTCGAAAGGAAGTTGAATTGGGAAGTTGGGGAATTTGGAATACTTGTCTCAACTAATTCCAATTCGTGTTTTTAATATATTTTTCAAACTTTTCTTAAGATACCCGTGACTATGATAACTAGAAACTAGCGAGTGACTCGCAGCATGTGGGCTCAACAACTTGCCGGTGCAGCTTTTAATTAATACCCGCGGGTTGTCAGTATAGAGACCCGTGAGTGACTCACGATGTGTCAAGTATAGGAGTCACGACTTTATGGTGAAGGTGTCAGAAAAATAAGTTTTTAAGTTGAAGGAGTAATGATTCGGCTCCAAATCATCCAAGGTTAAGTAAGCTCTTCCATCCATAGTTTCCTTTTGTGTGATCGACAAGGCAATGTGATCACGGATGGAGAAGTGCTAATTTGACTGATAGCAGAGGCCCCCTAATGTGTAAGGTCAGAGGGAAATGATGGCCAAAATACATTACAATCCAAAGTCAGAGGAGGAACGAGGAAACCACAGGAGCAAGTCACAAAAGTACCTGAAAACAAAATACCAGGTCAGTTAGCAATTACAATCTTGACATCAGGAGATGATCATGATGATAGAACATTATCTCCAATACATAACTGAAAAATGTATATAGCATGGCCACTGAAATACAAGCGTGGATACATGTCAAAACATGACATAATAGCCATAACAACAAGCTGGATCTATGTCTCATCAAGAGAAAAAAATGAGTGTGGATCAATCTTGCGCAACTTGGGCAATAAAAAAATGTAGTAATGCTATCATAGGCCCAAGGTCTTCATCCAAAACACCTCAAGGTATGAATCCTAACCATGTGAATAAATGAGCTGAAGTCGAACATGGGGGATATCGTTTCGGTCATTGATGTACACCGTTAAAAAACGTGAGGGTGCCCACCAATAATGAAAATGGGACCCAAGGTACCTAGTACATTCTAACCAGTGTGAATAAAGGGTCTTGAAGTCGAACACTTGAAGAATCTATTGTTAAATTCTAGCATAAATGCACAAACAAGATCACTGAAAGAAACACAATCACAAGATAGACACAGATATATCCTGGGAAACCCTCATGGGGTAGAAAACCCATCAAAGCTTTCCTCAATATAGATAATCAACCCAATACAAGATAGTAGACCACAACAAGAGCTCCTTCTCCTCCTATGCAGAACTCTCTCTCTCCTATGCGCACAATAGAAGTGTGAGAACAAGTGAGTTAAGTGAGGAACAACCTCCTCTACTTATACTTGTTTTCCAACTGACTTTTTACCCTATGAGGCCGACTTGTCAAATTGAGTCTAATAACCTCCGATAAAATAACTTCGGGCCGATCCCCACATAGGAGATCTAATAACCCTAGTTCCCATAATCCAATGGAGGAATAAACATCTCCAGATATACAATAGAGTCCCATCGGAGGAATAAAACATCTCCGGAATAATACAAATATAATATTCTTTGAAGTTACAATATTTCAACACTCCCCCTTAACGAGAAGGATATTATAACAACAACTGCAAAAGTAAGGAGTCATCGACTACATGATACATGATACATCTATAAATCATTGGAAGCTTTCTTTATACATCATCAGTAACTCAAGCAGTTACTGGAACATCTTCAAGATCTTCAATACTGGAACATCAACATCTTCAGTACTGAGTCTTCATCTTCTGCAACACTCGAACAACTACATCATCATCACACGATCATCAACATCGTCATGACACGATCATCAACATCGTCATCACACGATCATCAACATCATCATCAACTGGATCCACTCGATCATCAGTACAACAACAGCATATCCTGCAATACACATGATCCAATTATAGGATGATCAATCCCTCTCACTTTAGGACATAGGTCCAAGGATGATACAATCCTGATCCACTTACAGGATGATCAATCCCTCTCACTTTAAGACATCTCTCATGTCTATGGATGATGCAATCCAGATCAACTTACAAGATGATCAATCCTTCTCACTTTAAGACACCTGACCATGTCTAGGGACGATGCAATCCCAATCTATTTATAGGATGATTAGTCCTTATCACTTTAAGACACCTCACCATGTCTAGGGACGATGCAATCCCAATCTACTTACAGGATGATTAGTCCTTATCACTTTAAGACACCTCACCATGTCTAGGGATGATGCAATCCAAATCTATTGATAGGATGATTAGTCCTTATCACTTTAAGACACCTCACCATGTCTAGGGACGATGCAATCCCAATCTACTTATAGGATGATTAGTCCTTATCACTTTAGGACATAAATCCAAGGATGATGAAATCCTGATCCACTTACAGGATGATCAATCCCTATCACTTTAGGACATAAGTCCAAGGATGATGCAATCCTGATCCACTTACAGGATGATCAATCCCTATCACTTTAGGACATAAGCCCAAGGATGATGCAATCCTGTCATGTACATTTTGAACCAAACGCTCAGGGACGATGTAGTCCTATATATGTCCACTAAGGACCATATTCTCGGAGACATCTGTCTACGGATCACTTTAGGACTGAAGTCCAGGGATGATACAATCCTCATCGTTCACTAGGAACCGCATTCTTGAAGACATCTGTCTACGGATCACTTTAGGACTGAAGTCCAAGCATGATACAATCCTCCATCAACCTCATCGTCGGAACATGCAACCTCATCTTCAACCTTATCGTTGAAATAGGTAGGCACATCATCGATACAGTATCCTCATCAATACAGGTATCATTAGTATGTATCATCAATACAAGTATCCTCATCAATACAAGTATACATATCATCAATACAAGTATCCTCATCAATACAAGTATACACATCATCAATACAAGTACATATGCAAGTATTCTCATCAATACAAGCAAACATAACATAGATGCAAGTATTCTTATCAATACAAGCAAACAAAACATAGATGCAAGTATCCTCATCAATACAAGCAAACATATAATCTAGATAATCAATCTCATCATCAATATAGGTATCCACATCGATACCAGTACCCAAAGATATCTTCATCTATCATATCACTCCCCCTTTCGAGGAGAGTCCTTTTGAACTACACCAAGTTTGTCTCAGAAATGCTCAAACTTTACACGAGACAGAGGTTTGGTTAGTATATCAGCAACTTGCTCGCCCGTGCTCACATATTCGAGCTTGATAGCTCCTTTTTGCACCATATCCTGTATATAGAAATAACGGATCTCTATGTGTTTTGACTTATCATGAAATACTGGATTCTCAGTCATCTTGATACAACTCTGGTTATCACACAGAATCATAGTGGGTTCCATATCTAAGTCAAACAGTCCTGATAATAACTTACGAAGCCATACTGCTTCACAACTGGCAGAGCAAGCAGCTATGTATTCTGCTTCAGCTATGCTGAGAGCCACACTAGACTGCTTCCTGCTATACCATGAGATCATCACAGATCCCAGACAATAACATCCTCCCGATGTACTCTTCCTATCTGATACACTTCCTACCCAATCAGCATCAGTGTAGCCATGCAAATTGAAATCATGATCTCCACTATAGTAAAGACCAAAATCTATCGTACCTTTTAAGTACCTCATCACATGTTTTGCAACTATCATGTGAAGTCTTCTAGGTTCCAACAGATACTGAATCAAGGTATTCACAGCAAAACACATGTCTGGTCTAGTGTTAGTCAAATACATTAATGATCCAATAATCTATCTATACAGAGTTATGTCCACTAACTCTAATGAGTTATCTACTAATAACTTCAAGTTGGAGTCCATGGGAGTGGCCATGGCTTTACAGTCCAACATATCGAATATTTTCAAAATCTCCACAGCATACTTACCCTGATTTAGAAAGATTCCTTTTGGGTCTTGCCATACTTCCAGGCCTAAGAAGTAGTGCATCAATCCGAGATCTTTCATCTCAAATTCTGAAGAGAGCTTCTTCTTGCACTCGATAATCTGTCTCTCATTTCCAGTCAGAAATAGATCATCTACATACAATAATAATATAACAGGTTCATCATTCATAACTTTGAGATAAAGGTTAGGATCAACTTTACTCTTGGTAAAGCCCATGCTTGTCAAGAAACTGTCAATCCTTCCGTACCAAGCTCTAGGAGCTTGCTTCAACCCATACAAATCCTTCTTCAGTTTGCATACATGAGTTCTTCCATCTTCTACCTCAAATCCAAGTGGTTGTTCTATGTACACTTCTTCTTCAATTACACCATTCAGGAAGGCTGTCTTAACATCCATCTGGTGTAGTTTCCATTTCATCATCGATGCAAGTGCCATGATAACTCTAATGGAAGTGTACCTAGCAACTGGTGCAAATGTTTCTTCATAGTCAATTCTCTCTTTTTGAGAGAATCCTCTGGCTACAAATCTTGCCTTATATTTTTCAATGCTACCATCCGCAGCACGTTTTATCTTGAATATCCATTTGGAGGACAATACACTTTTATCTTTTGGTTTGGGAACTATATCCCAAACATCATTTTTCATTATTGACTGGTATTCTTCTGTCATTGCTTCTACCCATTCTTTCTTCTGAACTGCTTCTTCATAGCTAGTAAGTTCTTGATCCACTAGATTACACATCAAAGCCATATAGTTGGATACTAGCTTTGGTTTCTTCCTTTCTCTAGTGGAGCCTTCAGGAGCTCCATACTTTTCAGCTCCTTGAATAATGTCTCTGGCCCATGCTGGCCTTCTTTTTCTTGATAAGTTTGTAATGGGGGGTTCTTGTGGTTCTAGCAAGTCATGGTCTTCAGGTGTAGTATCTTCAGGAATGGGTGCAGCCTCTGTGATCCTGGAAGGTGTGTCTTCTTCATAGATTTCTTCATGTTGGAACTTCCTAGATCTCTTGAGAGCTGCTTCTTCATCAAATGTCACATCCCTACTAATTTCCATATGATGAAAACCTGGGATGTAAATTCTGAATGCTTTGGATGATTCATAATATCCAACAAATATTCCCTTCTTTCCAGAAGGATCCAACTCGGTTCTCTTTTCTTTTTGGAATGTGAATGTATACAGGACATCCAAATATTTGAAGATGACTTATCTCAGGCTTCTTTCCTGTGAACACTTCTTTTGGAGTTTTGAAATCAAGATCACTATGGGATAGTCTATTTTGTACATAGACTGCTGTTCTAGCTGCTTCAACCCATAAATACATAGGTAGGTCTTGATCATGTATCATTGTCTTTACAACTTCCATGATGGTTCTATTCTTTCTTTCCGCAACACCATTTTGTTGGGGATTGTAGGGAGTAGTTAGCTCTCTCTTGATTCCAGCTTCTTTACAGAAATCTTCAAAATCTTTTGAAGTATATTCTCCGCCATTATCTGTTCTGAGTATTTTAATTTTCTTTTCTGAATGATTTTCTATCAATGCTTTGAACTCTTTGAACTTTCCAAAAACTTCACTCTTCCGTTTTAAGAAGTATATCAAAGTCTTCCTTGAATAGTCATCAATAAATGTGAGATGATATTCATATCCACTTAAAGATGTGGAGGGCATTGGTCCACATACATATGAATGGATCAATTCCAAAATGCTTTTGTTCTTTGTTTCACTCTTTGGAAATGGGTTCTTGATGTTCTTCCCTTTTGCACATACTTTGCATGTGCCATCATGGTCAACCTTTAAGTCTAGTAGACCCACAACTACCTTGCTTACATGAGGTAGTGCCTTGTAGTTAATGTGAGAAAGTCTCCTATGCCATAGCTCATTTGGGCTAGTGACTTCATGTACAAGGGCAGCTTCTGGATGACCCTTGAGCTTGTACAAACCTCCTTCCTCTTCACCAATGACAATTGCATCCTTAATAGATTTACCTTTGGACCACATTAATACTAGTCCATCGATGAATGCAACTCTGAAGCCTTTCTTGTCCAATGAGCAGATGGAAAGCAAGTTCTTCTTCAGTCCTGGAACATACAAAACTTCCTTCATCTTCATGGGGGTTACAGAATCAAGTTTGTAGTTTGCTTCACCAATTCCCTTGATGGGATATTGATAGTTATCTCCTAGAGATACCTTTTGTGGGGAGGTCTTTTCTTCAAGTTTTGATAGAGTCTTCTTTTGTCCTGTCATGTGCTTTGAGGCACCACTATCGATAACCCATGTACCTTCTCTAGGTGTTATAGATCCAGAGAGTGTGGAGAATAGAACATACTCTTCTACATCTTCTTTTTCACTTCTTCTAGATCATTTCTTGAAGAAGGTCCTTTCTTCATCTTCTTCTTCTCTTTTAGGTCTTTTCTTGTGAGGCCTTTCTTCCTCTTCAACTTCTTCTTCACTATCATCTTCTGCAAGATGTTCTTGATGTTTTTTGTGGTGATTACCCTTTTTCTTCTTCAGAGGACAGTCCTTAGCAATGTGTCCTATTTTGTGTCAAGTAAAACATTGGAATGAGGGGTAATCTCTTCTTTGATTAGATCCTCTTTTCTTTTGAACTCTTTGTGGAGGATGAGACTCCTTGTGACTATCCTTCTTAAAGTAGGATTGATTCCTTCTTCTCTTGGTGTGGGTTGCCAAGGCTTGGTCATATTCCTTGAGCAATGCTTCTCTGTTGGCAACCCTAGCTTCCTCTTGAATGCAATCCTCCCAAACCACATCAAACTTCATACTTTCTTTTCTGGCACACATGGTTTGGATGAATGACTCCCAAGGTCTAGTGAGACCATTTAGAGCAGTCCTGACTAGTTCATCTTCATCAAGAGTATCTCCAATAGCATCTAGTTGTTCTTTGAACTGAGAAACCCTTGAGAAATAGTCTTGAATAGATTCTCCTTTATTCATCTTGGTATTCTTCAATTGAGCTCTCAGGTTCATCTTCCTGTTGATGTTCTTTCCCTCATACATTCTGGAGAGAGCATCATATATTTTCTTTGGGGTCTTCTTGGATGCCACTTGGGGAATCAAGTGGTCCTTAATAGAATCAGCAATGATTATCTTTTCCCTAATCAAATCTTTCCTGTACTTCTCTTTAGCTTCATCTTCTGTAGGTTCTGCAATCTCATCTTTGATATAATGGGAAAGATCATTCTCTTCAAGAATGAGACCAATTCTATATTTCCATGCTCGAAAATTCTCTATACCCTCTAGCTTGTCTTCAAGCTTAGTACTTGGGGCCACCTTGCCCAAGGGGTCACTAAAAATTGAAAATTCCAAAAATGAAAAACTGACCTTACCAGGAGATTGGCTTGACTGAGGCGAGGTGACTGATGTACTTACTTTATGGAAACTTCAATTTTTCAGCCTCCAAACTTGACCAGCGAACTTCAGATCTGCTGTAGAATTCTGGTTTTGGTTTTATCGCAATTTTGTCAAACTAGGGTTTGACTTTCCCGGAGTTCTACCCAATCAAAAATTTCGATCTAGGGCTCAAAAGATTTGTTTTGAGAAGGGCTATCCAGCCATGTAATCAGAATTCAACAATACCAACTTTTTGCAGAAACCCTAATTTTCACCGGAGAGAGAGATAGAGATATTTTCACCTTGTGAAAGATGTCCTATTCAGGCTAGCTCTGATTCCATGTTAAATTCTAGCATAAATGCACAAGCAAGATCACTGAAAGAAACACAATCACAAGATAGACACAGATATACCCTGGGAAACTCTCATGGGGTAGAAAACCCAGCAAAGCTTTCCTCAATATAGATAGTCAACCCAATACAAGATAGTAGACCACAACAAGAGCTCCTTCTCCTCCTATGCAGAACTCTCTCTCTCCTATGCGCACAATAGAAGTGTGAGAACAAGTGAGTTAAGTGAGGAACAACCTCCTCTACTTATACTTGTTTTCCAACTGACTTTTTACCCTATGAGGCCGACTTGTCAATTTGAGTCTAATAACCTCAGATAAAATAACTTCGGGCCGATACCCACATAGGAGATCTAATAACCCTAGTTCCCATAATCCAATGGAGGAATAAACATCTCCGGATATACAATAGAGTCCCGTCGGAGGAATAAAACATCTCCGGAATAATACAAATATAATATTCTTTGAAGTTACAATATTTCAACATCTATCGAATATGAGACATTGATGTATTCCCACTATTCAATAGCAAGGGAAATTGTCACTGATGACTGCAATCCCCAAGGTACTATCCGAACTCTAAACTTCATTCCCAAAGCAAAATGAGTTGAATTTGATGGGAAGAAGTTCGTTGGAAGGGAGGCCTTAAGGCATCCTCCATCATCCAACACAAGGAACAATCAAGAGATTGAGTTGATCTGGAGTAGGACTGAATACAGGATGAAACAAACTGACACCAGGGAATGGCCAACACATGAGGTCAAGGTAATTGTAGGATGGCCGTCACAGGTAGTATCCTTGAACATTGAGCACGACACAAGAGTGACTTAGGCAGCTTTTGACACAACGAGAACATGATATAAATCTGCAATGTAGGAGACATTAACAGATTCTCCATATGATCGGAAGAGTAACCGATCGGAGGAGTAAACACTCTGAGATCAGGTTCATCCTAAAGTAAAAAACTACAACCCAACTGTTTGATAGACTCAAAAGGTGCTTTATTCAAGGATATGACTAACTTGCTGCCTTTGAACTGAAAAGATATTGGACACCCTTCCCTTCCCTTTTATCTTTTTATTAAAGAATATGCTTCTTGTTGGTTTTAATGAGTCCAAGAAAGAAAACTTAATATTCCTTCTTCATTTTTTTAAGCAAGCTCAAATAAAAAGGGAGAAGACTACTTGATAGAAGTCCAGCCACGTGTAATTTAACGAGTCCATGGGAGGGAAACTCAAGACCTTCTTCATGTTTTAATGAGTTTGAAGAAGAGAAAGATTAGTACTCAATACACTGATCTCTGGATTTTAATATCGAGCCGAGATCTGTTCTTGCTCCCCGGTGTTTTCAATTTTAAGGAGTCTGAAAAACTTAAACAATAACTCCATACACCGACTCGTGGATTTTAATATCGAGCCCAAGTTGGTTTATGCTTGTTGGTGTTTTCATATTTAAGGACTCTGAAATACTTAAACAAGAACTCCATATACTCACTTGTGCATTTCACATCGAGCCCTAGTTAGTGCATGCTCGCTTGGTGTTTTCATGTTTCGAGAGTCTGAAAACCCTAAAGGAGACTCCAAAAGGTCATTTTTCGTATAGTTAGTCTCCTCACCCGAAAAAGTGAAAAACAATGAGAGAAGAACTCTTCTAGCCACGTATGAATAGAGTATACCTTTTTCGTAATTAATCCACGAAGGTCCAGAAAAGGGGTAAACTTATACCTAAGTGGATGTACCTTCAATTCCTTTAACGAGTTTGAAGTGAACAAGTATGCTAGGAAACTCGTTTGTTTTTGAAAAGTCTAACAAGGGCTTAAAAAAAGACTTTATAGGCATCGAGGAAACTAAGTTTCGTGATCTTGTCAAATGACGAAATGCTGAAATGACCAAATTAGTGAAAAATGACATATAACATGATCAAAAAGGGATTTCATAAAGACATGAGGTATTATACCTAACTGACGTGTCATAAAGGAAAACAAACCTTAGTAGATCATGGTTGCAAAAGGTAGTGAAAATTGTCGCCTCGTTCTTTACCTAATAAAAAAATTGTATTAGTTGATTAAATAAAGTTTAAAATAGAATTTGAAACTATAGAAAAATTAAAAAAGTGGGTATAAATCAAAACTGATTTTTATAAATAGTTTCAAAACTAAAATAAAATTCACCAATTCATTTGGTGGGAGTAAAAGGGTGAAAACAACCTCTCACTTCAAACGCTCATAGCGATCACGTCGGGCCGCCGAATCACATTCCGCCACTTGCAAGTAAGTGTTCTCCCCCCTAATTTCAATTCAAAGCATTGTTTTTAATTTTTAATGGTTATTTTTGTTTTTTATTGTGTTTTAAAATTTAGGGCTTCATACCCATGGGTTTCCCTATAGCAAATTTGCGGGCATGAGAAAAGTGCGCGGGTTTGCCATATGTCAACTTGCGGGTACCCGCTACTGTTTAGTAAGGACAGTCGCGAGTATCGCAGTATAAAAATGGAAAAACAAAAACTAAAGGCACAAATGGTTGAATGAATGCAGGGATGGTGCTAACATGGAGGGAAAGGGAACATGAGGATATGGATAGGCACGCTATGGGAGATTCATTGACACTGGGTGCATTAAGAAGGTTTGGTTTACTCAAGTTTTTATGAACTACCAATATCAGGGCACAAACACAACTGCTAGGAATGTTTGTAAACTACTGGGATGCCGACCAAGGGGTATTTGATCTCTCGGGAGAGATCCTTGAACTACCACTTGATGACATATACTTCCTAACAGGTTTTTCCTGAAGAGGGGAAATGGTAAACCTGAAAGGTACGTTCCGAGGAGTGGGTGCCCTGTTGGTACAAGATTATATCAATGCCTATTTTCTACCCGACACTGAGAAAAGTGGCAGCCAAGTTGCTATTGCTTCAATCTCGAGCTTCCCTTTGAAGGTCATCCTGAGTACTTTGAACATGATTGGGGAAAGCTCTGCGCAACACTTAGCATACAGGAACTATATACAGATAGGTGTCGAATGCCTTCGGGGGGTTGTATTTGACTGGTGCTCGGGCCTTCTGGTGAGTATGAAGCACCAACTAACCGAGTGCAAAAGAGGAAGGAAAAAGAACTTCGGATACGGAAACATCCTATGTAGCTTGTTCTTTGAGAGGGTTCCTGCCCTGAGTCCTGAAATGGCCCTACCGCAGCTCAATCCTAGCGAGCCACTGATGATTCGATGGGGAGACATCTTCTTACGCTAGGGTGGTGGCGAGTCATTACTCTCGTATTCTGATGAGGACTACATGTCATGGTGGGGCCGTCAGGTGCCGGCCTTAGAGCAGCTTCCCTATGCAAGGATGGATTTCCGTGTATATCCTGAGCTCGCTCTACCTCTAGGGGCAACCTGGGGAGAGATGGGTAAGACATAATTTTACTTTTTGTTTTTAAGTTTTTTATGTATATAATTTTTATAATGAGTTAGAGTATTGACAATATGATTTGTGCAGATGTGGGACCTGTGCAGCCTGAGGGACATCCTCATACATTTATACATCCGACTGAGCCCATAGCAGCTGATTCCATGCTAGTGGGTATAGAGGGGAAGATGAGTCGGCTGACTCATGATATCCCGACCTACAAGATCGATCAAATGCCGCTTGATATGCAGGAGAATGTTGTGTGTGTGCCCCCAACATGGATTAGGTTACTTAGTAAAGTAGTCAGGCTCGTCATCTGTTACAGAGAGGCTGTAACGGAGCTGACAGAGGCCCCTCCTTCTCAATAGGGAGAAAGACATGTATATTTTTTAGGCTTTTTGAGCCCATTTTGTATATTGATATGACTCTGCGACATACTATTGACCCAAAAATCATATATTTTTGATACATATATATACAATACCGATCTTATATACATGTGTGTTTTTATCTTATGTGAATGCTTAATGTGATTGTGTGTGATAAAGATTCCAATCTAGAATATAATTTGCATAAGAGTCAAATAATGAATTTAAATGTCTTGGAATGTGATAAAATCAAAATATCTTTCCAGTAACTTGACCCTCAAAAACTGACGGAGCAAAATAGGATCCCAAACTCTATAGTCACCCATTAACTGAAATACAACTAACTGTGAGTCGAGTTGTACCTCCAACTGTGAAATGCCGTGATGAATAGCATCTCGGAGGTATTCAATGACTGCACTGTATTCATCTATGTTTTTCATTGTAGGGCCTAAACAAGCACCTCCCGAAGACACGATTTGACCAGACGGTGAGTAGATAACCCAAGCTGCTGAAGCCAACTTACGGGTGTGGCGACTAGTGCCATCTGCAAATCCTATGAAGCATTCAGTTTTCATCTTGAAATACAACCCATAAGACACATAAGACATGACAAAAAACAAAAGAGAAGACTAACTATACAAAACATGTACAACTATGATATAGGAAAAAGCATAGAGGCCTAAGCATAATACCTTTTCAGGTAGGGTCGATGCCTGGGGTCTCTTCGTAAGACCAGGAGGACACGTCGCGGAATTCCTTACACAGGTTGGTATACAAAGTGATGTCATCAAGAGAACAATCTACTCCAATAAAGAGGTTTTCCACAACACTAGGTTTAGTGGAGATATCGATCGGTATGGTCCTCGATATATTTTCCATGTTACCTTCAGCGTAGATCGTTTGCGTAGAAGGATTGATGGACAAATCTATATCACCACCAAGTCTCATTGAAAACTCACCATTATCTATCTTGTCTAGATTGGGAAGAAAGTAGGACCTATGATGCATGTGTTCCCATGGATGATCCAGTCCTACCATGGCTTCCAAAATAGCCTCATCAGAGGGAAAAACAGTATCTAGACAATCAAAAGAGTGCATGGAGTTGACTGACCATGCAGGTGCATAGTCTATATTTGAATCTACGGAGACAGATAGAGTTGATATATAATTTGCTACAACATCTTGTGTTACTTGGTAAGTTATTTCTGCAACAGATAAGGGCACAATAGGTTTTTGCTGTGTGGGAAGAATCCAAGGGTTAGTTGTTCGACTGATAGTGAAGATTTCCCGAGACAAAATGCTAGAAGTACTCGCAAAACCAATGTAGTTTATGGGAGCAGGTAGGTCGAATGTGCCCATCAACGATGAATACATGCCTACTCCCAAACTCTCGCTGGGTGGGTGAGTCTGATCAATCAAAGGGATTGTTGAATCCGATGAAGCATTGTTGTTTTTCCGAGTAAATGAAAGTTGATCAACTGTGATGATCTTTCCTTCATGCGGGAACATGAGTGTTTGGAAAACGGACGATGGGATAGCTTGCATCGCATACGTCCAACTCCTTCCTAACAACAAATTGTAGTCAAGAGGGGCATCCAACACTTCAACCTCCACAAACACTGACTTACAGGCAAGTTCAAATTCAAATGCGGGCAAGACTCCATGTGGGATGAATGATATCCCGTCAAAATCCGTAAGTATAGTGTTGGAAGGGGATAACTTAAGCGAGCCAAGGGCTTTCCAACAGGATATTGACATTACACACGTAGACGCGCCCTCATCTACAACTGTTCGTCTAATGGTTTTCCGACCATGGACTACTTCAATCTGGAGGGCTACGTGATACGGTAACTGGGGTTTGATATTAGACATATCAAACTGAGCAAGCACACTAGGTGAGTCCATGCTCCCTATTGCTGCTAGAAGTGCATTCCGTTGTAATGGACAACTCTACAAGACTTCTAGTGTGGACATAACATAGGGTGTTTGGGCCAGATCGTCTACGATAGAGTAGTTAGGAGCAGCCCACGCATTAGGGTTGTGCATAGCCCATTTGAAGATACCTTTCGGGATCTTCGACAAAGGATCTACTGGTCTCTCAATGTGAAGTGATGTAGATGTTTCAGGAAATTCCTTTTCTTTCTGCTGCGAGCCCAGGGAATAATTCCTGGCTTAGGTTTGCAAAAGAATATATGAGTTAACCATGTTTATAAATGATTAATCAGCTGACGAGACACGAGCTGTGTCCCCAACACTAGGGTTTCCAGAAGCTGAACCTTGTCCGTGAGGGAATGGGTCCTTTAGGACAACTGGTTTCTTCTCATGGAGGAGCTTCTGGGCTTCTTCCATAAGAGGGCACTAGTGGGTAAGGTGGTCATCCTTACATAACTTGCAAGGAAACTTGACTTTCTTTTTATCGTTCTTTCCCTCCTCGACATTTTCAGTGTTTTTGGGATTTTCATGGTTCCCCTCCCCTTTCTTGCCCTTCTTTTTATTGTTGGGTTGCTGAGGACCCTTTTGATTAGTCTGCACTTGTTGTACATATTTAGTTGTAGAAGGGGAGGATGCAATAGAAGTTGCATCTACAATATACTGCTTTACAGATAAAGCATGACCTTTATTGGTCAAAGCTTCGAGTGCTGCTTAGTCTACTGAATCGACGATGCCATCGACATGCGGTCTAGGCTTAGGTTTACCCAGATCAATATTAGATCTCGATGCGTCTGGTATAATCTCGTACAAGATCCCAGATTAAGCATATACCAAGTGAAGTTACTGGGTCTTAAGGATGGATTCCTCCTCAGAAGACACCCCAGAAGTTGCTACATCCTTAGAGATATAAGGAAGGAGTGATTTCAAGTACCACTCTAATAGAAACTCTGGGGGAATTTCAGCTTATATGATCCTGTTTTGCCTTCGCCACTCTTGTATGTGATTAGATAAGTGAGTGGCATTATTCTTCCTGAAAGTCAACAAAAGGTCTGTCCTGACATCATACCGAACAAGAAATTGAAAGTGGTTCAAAAAGACTGTTGTCAAATCCCAAAAGTTGTCATAAGCTGCGGCATGTAGTTCAATGTACAACTTAGCTGTGACACTATTCAAGGTCCTTTGAAAGAGCCTCAACCTAATGGAATCATCATTCAAGGAGTTGGAAGAACACCAGATATGAAAGGTAGTGACGTGATCACCAGGATCTTCTCTAGTCTTGCCTTCAAACTTTGGGATGTCGGAAGGCAGCTTGGTTGGAACTAGTGGCCATGCCAGGTTGTGGCGCACTGGATCATTAGTCAGTTTTGACATATCTGGCAAGTTTAGAGTTTCCAGAAAGGGAAAACGAGGTCGATCCGATGGCATTTGATTAACAGGAGCCTGGTAGGGGGAACCTCCCGAAACCTGGTTCCTATACTGTTGGTTGGGGATGCCCCCAGCCATCGGTTGTGAAGTGAAAGCATTGTTAAATATGCTCCATCCAAATGCTAAAGGGTTGCTTCCTTGGTTGTTCGTCCATTGTAGTTGGGTGTTATCCCCTCCGTAAGGGGGTTAAAAAAGTTACCACCCCCTCCACCAAACAACGAAAAAGGAGTACTCCCTACAGGTACATTGGATGTTTGTACATTCGATGAATGCATACTAAAACATGTGAAGGGGATAAACCTAGGTATAGATGTAACAGACGGAAGGGGCATCGAGCCCACAAAGGGTGTGGAAGGAGCTATGTGTCCTCCAAACCAAGGAAAACCATGACTGAAAGGAGAAAACTGTGGATTACCCTGAGACTATTGTATAAAGGGAGACGATGTAAACGGTATTGAAGGTATCCCTGAAAAAGGGATATTGGATGATCCAACGGTGGAACCAAAAGGAATAGCTGATGTCAAAGATGAAGAGCCTGACATACCTAAGGAACCGGTATTGAAACCGAACGAATGGCTCGAAGCAGAGGTAGCCTGCAAAGAGCTAGGTACCGATGTGTGTGCGAATGAAGGAGAGAAACCTCTCGATACAATGGCTGAAGTAGGAGTATAGGGAACTCCTGATTCATCTCCTGTGTTAGTCATGAAAAAACCAGGTGTAAATCGATATGAACTAAAATCCGGCTGACCTAGAGAAACTACACTTTCAAGTAAAGGGTCGTTAGGTCCTTTCAAAGGAGGGTTGAAGCATGTGTTAAATTCTTGAGTGGTTATGTCTTCAACCTCAACAGTATTATGAACATGTTGATCCTGAGTTATGAGTTATGGTTCTCTGGGTGGTTCCATTATGCTCGTAAGTTTGTATGAACCACAGGAATCGGTCCTCCGACGTTGAGGTGGCAGTGGAGGCTCCACAATGTGTGGGGGAAGGTTTTGCAACCTTCGTGACCTACGAAGAGGTTGGTCCTCCATAATTATATAAAAAAAACCTAATGGCCACTAACAACTAAGGAGCAAACAACATACCACTAAAAATGTCCTACAGTAATCAAGACCAGGCAAACGAAGATATATTCTCAAGAGTCAGTCTGGGATGATGAGGGCCCAGAACAAACTAGTAGAACATCGAAGGTCAGTTACACTAAATCCAATATAGTTTCTATGGGTGCAAGCGTTTGAATCACCAAATTGCCCTCCCTAGATTACTGTAGAGGGTTACCTTCCGTGTCTGTCCTAGGTGCGGCGGAAATATCCTTCCACTATACCTGTGTAGATCCCTAAAGTCAAGATTCTAAGGATACCACAAATGCAGAAAATGCCCAGGGAGACAGTTCCAGGTCCAGCCAAAACACATGGGCAGGGTAGCTAAGCCCAAAATCCAAGAATGAACAAGGCACTAATGGATCCCCATACGCGAATCAACCCTGGTGTATGCTCGAAAGGAAAGTGGGGGCGTATCCCCAACAATTCCAGTCTCACACGACGTCGTGCTTAACTCTGGTTTAAGTGGAGCTTCCTGGAACACAACCACAAGAATGGATTTACTAGAAGATAGTCTGCACTACGATTTGAGAGTTTAAATGATTTCGGAAAGTTTAAGTGTGATCTATTCCGAAATCCTAGCCTAAGATAGTTGATGTCGTGTAACCCTAAAAAATAAAAGTCACTAATCAATTTTAAATTAAGTACTTTTTATGGGCTGTTACTTAGTCAAGGTGAACTATAGTGTGTGGCATGGTTACAATTGTAAGCAAAGTGCATATAAAAAATGTAACTTCACAATTTTTCTTTTTCATTTTTTCTTTCAAAATGCAAAATCTAAGCAAATCTAAGCATAAAAAGTTTCTTTTTGTTTTGTTTTGTTTTCAAAGTTAATAGCAATCCAACTACCCTACTTCGAAAAATAAAGTGACAAATCTTGTAAAAGAAGCTCTTTTGTTTTTCAAATTTGACCTTTTCTCTAGCTATGAAAGAAATGCAAATGAAAATAATGAACTAACAATACTTATCAATCTGTGTAAGTAAAGAAAGATGGCCGAAGACTTACAACAAACAGACCTAACACAAGATCGACAAAGACTTAACCCAAAAAAGTTGCTTCACAGAAGTAACTAAAGTTTTGGAACAAGATGCCAAAAAGGAAAAACTGATGCATAAGATAGAAAAACAGAAGGATCTTTGTGCAAAAACCAGACTACTCTTGAACATCAGAAAACAAAATAAAGAAGCATCCGCCAAACAAAATATGGGTTAGCAAGCTAGGGCAACTTTACAAACACAATAACTCAAAGAGAAGTTGTAAAAGAGGTTCAAAATAGGTTCATAGCACCTTGAAAAATGTCCAAGAGGTATCCAAACTAACAAGGACTTTCAAAACCATAGAGAAACCTCACTGAAGTCAAACCCTAATGAAAAAGAAAAAAATTAGGAAATACTCGCGATTGCTATGTGGAACAACTTGCGGTGAACCCGCAGATATATATAAGAGCAACTCGCGGCTAGGGCACAATGTGCGCGACTGCATGTATTGACAAGTCGCAGGTGGGATTCGAAAGTCTTAAAAAAAGAAAGAATGGAAACCAAAAGCAATTGAATCAAACCAAGAAAAATCAGAGGGCCTCTAAAAAGGCTATGAACAAACCTACAATAGACATAGGAATGTATAGAAAATTCCAGGAAGCAAAGCAAGATAAAAAATTAGACCAAAAAACCCAAGATCAAACCCTAAATCAGAAGTTCAAATCCTTTAAGGCAAACTCGCGACTATATAAACAAACAACTTGCGGGTGCAACTAAATGTGCGCGGGTAGCAAAGCCTGCAACTCACGAGTACAACAGAAAGTGCGCCCTTGTGTGTATAGGAAACACACGGGTAGGTACTGATAAAAGAAGAAAAAGGAAAATTTGCAAACCAGACTGGACTGATCCAACACAAAGGGATCTAAAAAGAAACCCTAAAGACCTCAAAAGAGACTAGAAAAGTTATGAAACTGAAGAAACCAAAGATACCCAAAGCAGAAAAACAAGAAGGTGTCCCTGGCGGAGTCGCCAGTTCTGTTGTTAGGGAATTTACCTTATAGTAGGGGATAGATAGTACCAACATACAAGGGGTTGACAAATATATGCATAAGGTTCTGCGTACATTGCTCTAAATAAATAAGATCAAGGTTTAAAGAAAATGTACCTTGTTTATGATGGTAGGTCCAAGCTTTTCTATGGATCTCCACAACAACAAACCTGCAAAACAAACAGACCTTCCTCAAACCAGTTTGACTATAAAAATCAATATTGATATTAATGAATGAAATAACATCAAATTATAATCAAAACACAATAGAGATTAACACTTTATTGGGAAAGGAATAGTATCTCAATCTTTTATTGTCAAAAGAATGCAGTAAGTACAAATGTTATACTTGACTCTGCATCAAGCACCTTCGCAACCAGGCCTTAGGCTCCTTCTCCTCTCTCTAGAATTGGAATTTCTTCAGCATAACAATATCTCTCAATGATTGGTCCCTTTCTCATGGCCTCCTCTTGCATTTATGGAAAGGCTCTTGCATTTATGGCAAGGCAATGAGGGTTGGTTTCAAAAGGAAGTTGGGGAAGTTGGAATAAGTGTCTCAACTAATCCCAATTCGTGTTTTAATACATTTTTAAAATTTTTCTTAAGATACCCGTGACTATGACAACTAGCAACTAGAGAGTGACTCGCAACATGTGGGATCAACAACTCGCGGGTGCAGCTTTTAATTGATACCCGCAGGTTGTCAGTATAGAGACCTACGAGTGACTCGCGATGTGTCAAGTATAGGAGTCGCGACTTTATGGTGATGGTGTCAGAAAAATAAGTTTTTAAGCTAAAGGAGTAATGATTCAACTCCAAATCATCCAAGGTCAAGTAAGCTCTTCCATCCATAGTGTCCTTTTGTGTGATCGACAAGGCAATGTGATCACAGATGGAGAAGTGCTAATTTGACCGATAACACCAATGTTCCAGTCCAATTAGCTGGTAAGACTATCCTTATCAACATTGAGGTCATCAATGCACATCTTGACTATAACCTCCTGCTTGGATGCAGTTACATGTATGCCATGAAGGCTGTTGCTTCATCAGTCTTCCACATTATGATGTTCCCCCACGAGGGACGGGTTGTTAAGATCGACCAACTTACATATTATGACCCGAATGCTCCCGCGGCACCAGAAAATTTTCTCCCCATGAGTGAACAACCTGTTTTTGGTGCACCCACCTCTTTGGTTTCCACTGTTGGACTTGGAATTTAGTCGGAAACTCCCATGACATCTAATTTTTGGTCTGTCCCACCCCCTCCACCGACAGTTGAGATATCTGATATATGCACCATTTCGTCCAAACAAACTGTTCCTAACTCGCAACCACCTCTACTACCACAACCACCAATGGTCCCTAGTCATTTTGGAGCCAGACCAATCCACACAATCCCATTCTTGTTCTCACCTTGAGGAGTAGTAAGTAAACCTATCATGGCCACACTGAATCTCCCTGAGTTAACACTAGGACTACCCGTGTGGTACTTACCTTCTCCTAATCCTCTCCCAACACCACAAATCGTTCTCCAACCGGTCCAACCAATCACTACTGCCAATCATCCACCTCCCGGTGTGGTGACCACGTCTTCCTCTAACAACGCTGGGGGCAAGGCCACACACACCCATACTGCACCACACACCACCAAAAATAAGAAACCTTCCCCCACATTCCATGCACCTCCTAAGTGCTCCTTGTGTGATGACTTGGTCATGCTACCCATAATTGTCCACAACTACCAAACCTCCAAGAACACATGAAGACGTTAGATGATGACCCCAATATTCTGGTTATCGAACTCCAAAACACCCCCCACTTGCACAACAAATCATTGCGTACCAACCACTCCTGCGCCATATGTGGACTCTATGGTCATTATTCACATCATTTCCCAGATTTACCTGAGTACAAATTGGTCCTCCATGAGTTGAATCAATCTTCTTTAGAGTCGTCCATCACTACTATCAAGGAGATTCATCCCCTTGAATCCTCCTCCTCGGGAGAAATTAGCACTATTTACATGATTTCCACGGACGATGAACCCATTTCGACTCAATCATCTAGCCTCCCCTCTACCGATTTGTCAACACAATGCTTTCATAGTGATGAAGAAATCCTCGAAGCGCTAACCGCACCTGACCACCCTTGGGATGATATGCATCATTGATCCTACTTCATTCCTGAGGAGTCTACCACTATTACGGCCAACCAACTTTTGGTCGAGTCAAAAGACATCCTCCCTAACAAAGTGGACTGGTTTAAGAATCCCATCCCAGCTCTCGATACCTTCGAAGAAGGTAACATGGATAACATTTTGCCTACCTATCACATCGATATTTCCATCCCACTCGGTAAGCCTGAAATGATTACGTTAGGAGCTTCATGTACTCAAGAAGAAATTAATGCTTATAAGAATCTCTTCCAAGAGTTTCGTGATGTCTTTGCTTGGTCCTATACCGAGATTCCTGGTCTTGACCCCACCATTGTTGAAAAACGTATTGATACTTGTTCGAATGTCCCACCCGTTCGCCAAAAGCAACGACCCATCCACCCATCCAAGCTCCCCACAGTTAAAGCTGAGATTGAGAAACTACGTCAAGCCGGGTTCATTTATCCCATCACTTACACCCCCTGGGTTTCCAATCCTGTGCTCGTTAACAAAAAACAGGGCACCATTCATGTCTGTACTGATTTTTCGTGATTTGAATCTAGATTGTCCTAAAGACAACTTTCCTACGCCTTTCATTGACCAACTTATTGATGCATGTGCGGGTCACAAGATTCTATCCTTCATGGATGGTTCTCTGGTTATAATCAAATTCACATTTGCAAGGAAGATCAGTACAAGACTATCTTCACTACCTCCTGGGGCACCTTTTCCTATTGAGTCATGTGTTTTGGTCTTAAAAATGATGGTGCCACATTTCAGTGGGCCATGACATTTTGTTTCCATGATTTGGTCCATATCATTCTATTCTACCTAGATGACCTCATGGCTCGATCCAAGAAATGATCTGACTATCTAAACGACCTTCGGCAAGTCTTTTTGCGTTGTCGCAAGTACAAAATCCGCTAGAACCCTCTCAAGTGTGTATTTTGCGTTTCTGCAGGCCGATTGTTTGGTTTCATCGTTTCCCAAAAAGGAATCACTGTAGACCCATTGAAGGTTCAATCCATCCTTGACCTCCCATCCCCACGTACATTATGCCAATTACAAGCCTTCAAGGGAAAGCCAACTTTCTTCGTCGCTTTGTTTCGGACTATGCTACGAAAGTTCATGGTTTCCTTCGCTTGCTTTGCTTGACCTCCCATCCCCACGTACATTACGCCAATTACAAAGCCTTCAAGGGAAAGCCAACTTTCTTCGTCACTTTGTTCCGAACTATGCTACGAAAGTTCATGGTTTCCTTCGCTTGCTACGTTCCTTTCGTTTGGGACAAACAAGCACAAGCAGCTTTTGAAGCCCTCAAACAAGCTTTGACTTCCGCCCCGTTGATTTCACCTCCTGATTTCTCGAAGGATTTTATCCTTTACGTTTCGGCATCTGACTATGCCGTTTTGAGGGTGTTAGTTCAAGAAGATAGTGCATGACAAGAACATGCCATTTATTATGTGAGCCAAACATTATCCGGACCACAACTACACTATTCCCATGAGGAGAAGTTGGCCCTTGCCATCGTCTTCTCAGTCCAAAAGGTTCACCACTATATCATATTAAGCTGAACTACAGTTGTGGCAGAATCCAACCCCATGGTCTATCTCTTGAGTCACTGCCTTCTTCAAGGACGCGTGGCTAAATGGGTCATCATACTTCAAGAATACGACCTCACGTTCACTACACCAAAGAGCACCAAATCCCTTGCATTGGCACAACTCATGACGAATTTACCATCCTCATCAACATCACCACCAATCACTACCAACTTACTTGACGACCACTTGTTTACCATTTTGTCAGATGACCCTTGGTACAGTTACATCCTAGTGTACCTACGCACTGAAAAGTTTTGATCCAATATCGGTCGCGATGACTGCCGTCACATACGCCATCATGCCTCACATTATCTCCTTCTTAGCGATGTCCTTTATAGGCATGGGGTCGACACCATTTTACGCCTCACACGAGACGAGGCTGAACAAGTTCTGAACGATTGTCACAGTGGATCCTGCAATGGCCATTTATCCGGGATGTCCACTGCTCAAAAGGTTATCCACATTGGTCATTTTTGGATGAACCTTTTCAATGATTGCATTACAACAATCAAACATTGCCGAAATTTCCAGCTCTTTGCCCCCAAGGCGAGGACCCCTCCCTCTCCTCTCCATCCAGTCATCACCATTGGCCCTTTCTTTAAGTGGGCCATTGATTTTATGGAGTGCAACCCCCCCTCAGTGAATGGCCATAAATACATCATTGTGGATGTTGACTATTTCACCAAATGGGACGAGGCCATGCCTACTTTCAAGTGCAAAGCTGAGACCGCAACCCGTTTCTTTTTCAATGATGTCATCACTCGGTTCAGGGTCCCCAAACAACTCGTATCCGATCATGGAAAACATTTTGAGGACACCGTTTGGATGGAGTTGTCCACTTTCCTCAAATTTGAACACCAGTATGCCTCATCCTATTACCCTCAAGGGAATGGCTAAGTTGAGGCTATTAACAATATTTTAAAGACCATTCTTCAATGAACAGTTAACCAACATAAGTACAATTGGCACCATATTCTCTTTTCTGCACTTTGGGTTTACCTTACTTCCACTAAGAGTGCCACAGGTTTTACCCCTTTTTGTTTGGTTCATGGTGTAGAGCCTGTCCTTCCCATCAAGTGTCAGATTCCCGCTTTACACATTGCTATTGAACTTCTCCTGGACACCTCACCACTTGAGCAACGCTTAATCCTCTTGGAACAAGCCAACGAAGATTGCTGAACAACCTTACAAATCACCAAGGCCGCGAAAAACCATTCCAAAGCCAGTTATGACAAGAATGTCCACCCCCATACCTTCCAATAAGGAGATCTAGTACTTGTTTATGACCAAGCCTACGACAAGACCGGTAAAGTCAAGCTTGAATCCATGTGGCAAGGCCCATACATCATCCAGAATTGCCTAGGAAAAGGGGCATACATCCTCACCGATTCTAAAGGACACCGCTTGAACAACCCCCATAATGGGTTGTACCTCAAACACTTTTACCCTTAGCACTTTTTCAGATCCACTAGTTTGCGTTGTACAGTTTCCTTCCTTTTTTGTTTTTTACTTTTTGCATTTAGAACCTTACAAATTGCTTCCATGCATGATCACAACTAGATCCTATTCCACCATTCTATGTCGGTTTCGCCGATGGCGCAAGTCAATGGTATCCAAACCTCGCCTCCACAGCTTGGGTATTATATTCCCCCTCACACAAGTTGATCCACCTCAATGGAGTGTGTATCGGTGCTGCTACCAATAACCAGGCTGAGTACGATGTTGTGACCGGTATCTTGACTATTGCTCTCCAGATGGGCATAAGTCACCTTCGCATGTTTCTTGACTCCCGACTCCTTGTCTCCCAACTCAACAACTTTTACCAGGTACGGGATCCTTTCCTTTTCCAAAAGTTCCTGTGCACTAAACACATGATCAAACAGTTTGAATCCATTTGATTCACTCATGTCCCACGAAATCAGAACATTGTTGTAGACCAAATGGCTAACAATATTCTAGACTGGCACATAAATCACAACATGTAGGAAGTAAACCATAAAAGTGCATCATCATACTATCCACATGCATATATACATCATATAGGCATATAACATCATAAAAAACAAAAAGAGAACCATCATCATAATAAACTGCATCCACATGCATATATATATATCATGATAGAAATGTCATAGTTCCCATAGCACAAAATACACATAAATACACCAAGGATCCCCAACAGCATCCTCGTCATCAAATAACATCCAAATACAAAAATTCCCCATGCTCATCGCATTGGGGGCAGTTCCATCAATTGCCTAATCAATCTGAGTCATCCCCACCATCATCATCACCATCCTCGTCGTCGTCGTCCTCCTCTTCCTCCTCTTCCTCTTCTTCCTCTTCCTCACTAGACTCTGTATCCACCTCCTCATAATAATAGGGGGCATCCCCCCGCGCCATGGCTCTCACCGCCTCCACCGCCATCGTAATATGCCTCATGACAGGCCTCCACTCCTATGGAACAAAATACCAAACCTTTCATTTTATTGAAAGACATGGTACTATTCAGTTAAGCAATACACGATAACAATCCATCAGAGTATTATCTACCAATTGAAATAGATTCAACAGCAGCTAGATCCAAAGGAAAGTTGTGAGCATTACGTTCGTGCATAAATTCCATACCTAGGTTAGCACGGTTAATGATATCAGCCCAAGTGTTAATTACATGACCTTGACTATCAACTACAGATTGGTTGAAATTGAATCCATTTAAGTTGAAAGCCATAGTGCTTATGCCTAGAGTGGTAAACCAAATACCTGCTACGGGCCAAGCAACTAAGAAGAAATGTAAACAACGGGAGTTGTTGAAACTAGCATATTGGAAGAACAATCGGCCAAAATAACTGTGAGCAGCCACAATATTGTAGGTTTCTTCCTCTATCTATTCTAGCTAGATGGATATGGGTACATGGATATTGACAGATACATATCTATATGTACATATGGAGATACCCTGATCAAAATAGATAGATGAATCCATCTATTCCATTCTCTCCCTCTTCTTTGTTCATATTGTCCCTCCCTGTCCATTCCAATTGAATCCCGATACTCCTTACATATAAAAAAGTAGGATCGAGAACTCAGAGGGCAATATTTTATGGTGGAAATATAATCTATTATAAGCTTTAGTATAAAATAAATCGAATCCTCCTTTTGGTTCTCGTACATCGTGTGTGTGCTTATAGTAGATATCGATAAACTCCTAGTCTAAATGCTGCCCCTCCAACACCCCATCAAGAAGGCGATCAATCCCAACATGCAACGTCGTCGAAGCACTCCGCTATCGGCGCTGCTTGCGCGTGGGAGAGTATACTCCCTCCACCCGACCCCTCTGTGCCCGGTATCCCCTCGAAGGCTGTGGTCGCACATCTGCACATAATAAGCACATCATCAGACTCAGTGTCATAAAATCCTCTAGCTATCATATATGCTATCGAGTAGATACAACATGATACTGTAAGCAAAGAAAATACATACCATCTGTCCCCCATGCCTGACGAGGAGGCCACGACAGCTCTGGATCCCCTCTATAGTCCATACTATAGTAAGGGTAATCCTCGATCACCACTGGGAGATGCATCCACTGAGTGAACAACTCCTAGGTAAAGAACCATCCCACTAGTACTCCACCCCCATGAGTCATCATTTCACCCCATCGCCGCATCAGCGGCTCAGTGGGCCCTCCGTCACGTACTGCTCTATGTGGATGAAGTGTCGACACTCGCTCAAAGAAAAATTAACAAAGGAATGAGGGGAAACAAAAATCCCCTCCTCTACGACTCACCTTGTTCAGCTCATGTCGAACAACCGTCATATACATCTGGCCCCAACCAAAGTAAGTACCTTCCAAGACCTGCTCCACCAGCACCATCTGTCCTCTTGAGACCCTTTGGGGTGAATTAGACCCTAGTATGCACACCACTAGTGCCGCAATAGCCCGAGTCTCCAAACTCTCTATGTAACAGATCAGAATAGCGTTGTCATGCACATACCCTGTGGCATAAAAATAACTCTCCAGTAAGTCCTCCATGGACACGTCACTTGGCTTCCTCGGCTGGGTGTCCGAAATCATGCCCAACTGTGGAATCCCCATTAAGAAGTACACATCCGTGAGAGATATCTCTAATCGCTCCCCCTGTATCAGAAACGCCCCCGCATTGGCATACCAAAACTCTACCAACTTGTTCAACAACAACTTTGTCGTGTGCATCAGGGGCACATTTGTGAACTTTTGCAGTCCACAATGGGGCAAGGTGTCCTGAACATCCTCATCATCCTGGATAGCCTCCAACAAGTTCCCGAGTTCACGCTCTCTCCAAGTCACTCTCGGCATCCTGTCAACCAAACAATGAAAACCCCATCAGGACCATATCAACACTACCTCGATCTCCTTTAGATCGCCGCACCCAAACTTAGGCAAACAAGAGCATTCCAAAGCACACTTTTTTGCCTCATAGGTGCACTCTGGAGCGTGTTTTTCTCCTCGAAAAGCGTGCCCCTCAAGCACACATGTGGGGCCCACAACCACGCCCTGAAGCATGTGTTTCCCGAGAAATGCCATGCTTTAGAGCGCGGTTGTACGACCCACAGTTGCACTCCAAAACCGTGGCTGTACGACCCAGAGCCGCGCCCTTAAGCGTGCATTTTCCGTCGAAAGCCGCGCTTTAGTGCTCTGGTGCCCAAGCCATGCTTGGCACGCCTCCCCAGAGGTCTAAATCCACAACAAAATGCATCAAAAACATCAAAAATCACTGCAAGACCTACCTGCAAGTCGCAGAACTCGATTCCACTGGTCGGATTGAGAGAAATCTGAATTTCCTCTTCTGGGCCCCTCCACACTCCTCCCAATTTGCACAGTGACAATGACATGTGGAAAGAGGGTCCTTTTCAGAGTATTTCTTAGGGCAGAATTTTGCCAATTGGCTATTTTTGGGACTTTTTTTCAAAAAATGAATTCGCTATTTGGTGATTTTTAGTCTCTAATATCGCCTATATTTACATAAAATATGTTTTTTTGTCATAATATTCGCCAAAATTTACACATTTCAGTAGTAAATTGCATGTTTCATATTTAATATTCGCCTACTTATCTATATACATGTTTTTTCAATCCAAAATAATCGCCTATGATACTATACTTAAGTATAATATTAGAATCCTTAAAAAATACCCTGGTCCCTTTGTTATTTATAGCCAGTTTGTCCCTATTTTTATCTGGACCATTCCATAGTCATATGATGTTTGTTTTTCGCACCATTTGCACCGTCGGATCCAGATTTCCGTGCCCATGATGATGCTTGATATCATTTCTCACTCTCACTAAAACTTTTTTCAGGCATTTTTTCCATGCCCCTCGTCGCCTCGATTTGCGTGCCACACTGGCCGTAGTCATTTTTTGCGATTTTATGCATCGCGGCCTATCCACGAGCCCTCCGATCCATCCATACTGCAGCCATTGTGTTATTTTTCTACCATTCATAAACCCACAAGGAGGCCCCATCAGTGTTCCCCCCCTCCTTCACTCTTGGCTCTCATAATTGTCCCTTGATTGAACACTTCCTCCTTGCCAGGCCATTATTTTTGTTCAATATAATTTTACCCCTTTTTCGGGCTAAGCAATTCCTTTACTAGAAAGGCACTTAGGGATTTTCTGTTAAGCTCTTTTCTGACTCCTAAAAGGATGAAAATATCGCTGAGCAACCTTGCTTCCTTTCATGCTCGCTAAAAGTATTTGAAAGGGCGTCTATCTAGTATAAGTTTAACCCTTTTCCAGACATGGTAGACTAATTACGAAAAAGGAATACTCTAGTCACATCGGCTAGAAGAGTTATTCATTGCATACTTTTATGCTTTTTCGGGCCTTGGAGACTAACACACGAAAAAGAACCTCTTGGAGTCTTCTTATTTGCTTTCCGACTCTCTAAAATTGAAAGCAACCACGAGCATTCACCATCCTGGGCTCGTATAAATCCACATGACGGTACATTTCAACCATTTCAGAGTCTTCTTATTGCTTTCAGACTCCAAAAAATTGAAAGCACCCATGAGCATGCACTGTCCTGGGCTCGTACAAATCCACATGATAATACCATTTTGAGCACACTTCTATCCCTTCTTTGAGCTCCTTAAACCATGAAGAAGGCCCAAACAGTGCCTCTCGGCGCCACATCCGATCATATCTAGTCCCACTATTATGGCATCCTCCCCCGTATGGTCTCCTTTGTTCAGAGTATTCTGTGATGTGTCACCCTTAGAGTCTCCTGATATCACTCATCAGTTCCCCCCCTGAGTCTCCCCCATTGCAGTCACAATCCTTGGTCCCTTAACCTATGATTCCCTTCCCCGAAGTTAGTTTCATACGCTTCCAGGTAAACCTTTCCATCATACTCTGAACAAAGGAAGTTTGAGTCCCCACCACTCTGCAACCCTCGTATCCCCCCACAGTCTGTTAGTATCACATCTAGTACTATCACCTCTTAGTTGTACACCTCGCGCTCCTATCAAGGAAACATCATTGCCTTGGTATATGCAAGTCTCCCTCTATGAACGCCAACCCATCTATTCCAGAGGATATACCCAGAGGTCCCTGTACCTTGGACTCATCTCTATCAGTGGTGAGTGCTTACGGACCATTTGAGAGGAGTCCCTAGTGCCTCTTCGAATGTTTGTTTCTCACATGCTCAACTTCAACACCATCATCGCACCGTTGAGATTCATGCAGGGTATTGATCCCTTTAGTTATTAGTCGAAGACCCCAGATGTCCCTTGACTCTAGCACATTGGTGAGTATATTTGGAACCCCCCAGTTGTACGTCCCCATGGATATTTGGGATGCATTGGCAACAGTATTCAGAAGCACCCTAGTTATCTGCTTCCTCGAGTACCCAATTATGATGCAGTTCAATGTACCTTTGAGATTCTGACTCTTAGTCATTGAGTCCATCCAGTTGTTGGACACCTTCAAATCTAGTAGAGCATCGATTGTTATGGTACCACATTCAGTATGGATGCCATTATTTCCATGTATCAATTCTTCAGGTAATTCATGGTCAGACCATGAGTATGTCCCAGATTTGTGTCCACTCTGGACCATTATGATTTACATAGTAGTTCTCCATGTATTGTTCAGGTCCTCTTTTGGGACTCATTATTATTTGTATATCTTGATACGAGCATGGGTATGCCCGCCTCGTCCATATATTGAGATTATTCCTCATTCATTATTGAGGTCATGTATTTTTAGTTTTAGCCTTTACAGTTTGTATGGAGCACGTGTTCCGGTCTCCAACCAGTTTATGCTCTCCTCCGTCACAATGCTCATACCCCTGAAAAATGACAGAACCTATGATGTCTATCATCCATACGATGAGCTCTTGCCCTCACACATCAAGGGGAAATCTGTTAACACCCAAAAAATGTTCACTAGCTCATCTCCCTAGTCACATAACCAATTTGTCCACTTTTCCTACATTTTTGGCCTCCGAAACCCTAAAAAACCCTCAAATGGTAACCAAAAGGGAAAAAAATCATTATTTCCCTCCTCAATTAATGAAATTCCTTCAAAAAAGGTCCAAAACCCTCAGAAAGGGTCCAAAATTCCCAAAATAAAAGAAAAAAGGGAAAAACGTCAAAAATAAATTCAAAAAGAGGGAAAACCCTAAAACCATTTACCAATACTATTGGTTGCCCAAAACCATGGGTCAATACTCCACCATCCAAAACCTCTATAAAAGGTGATGGAGGATCCCCATTTCACATCCATGATCAACTCTTCATACCCTTATGCTGCCAAAATTCCTGTTGAACTTTAGCCTATCACCTTGAGCTTTTGTTTCCCATTTCAGTTGAGTCTTGGCCACCTTTTGATCATTTGGAGAAGGGAAAGAAACCCTGGAGACTTGGTGCACTACTCACGTACGGCTGCAAGGGATCCTACAACCTCACCTTTTGAGGTAACATCATATTCTAAACCATTTTTTACACATTAATACAGAAAATCAAATTTTCATTCATGGGTTCCTATTTATTTTATTACTGCAGTAGTTAATTTGTTTAATTTTTATTTCCATTGTTGCACTCATATATATTAGTCATCTTTTATTTATTTATTGTTTTTTACCCATTTACATGAACTACTACTAAGGGTTCCTGAATCCTTAGTAGGTGCTCTTTAGCACGAGCTAGTGTGAAAACACTAGCTACACAACCCAAAGTCGATCGGCTGGTAAACTCACCCCTTGTGGGACCACACTTCCTACAGTAATTGATTAGGATGATGAACCAATAGAGTCCAACATTGACAATAACATGTCATGTCCGTTAGATACAATGATAGATCTTGATCCCCCATCACCGATTTCCTGTGAAGCACCAGATCCCTTAATCTTCCCTCAAGATGAGATTATAGTACCCACCCCAACTGTCTCTGAGTACCTTGACATCTTTCATCTCTATTCAATTCCTCTTCTTCCCCAGAATGAAGAACCAAGTTCTTTTGATGAGGATATGTTAGAAGAAAACATCTTCACCACAAATGAAGAAATAATAAAGGCCATGAATGGTACTAAACCTCCATGGGACACATTCCATCATAGATACTCAGTGGCATGTAGGAAGGAACCATGCATACTACCCAATGAACAACAATATACCATTGAGTCAAAATACTTTTTACCCCCTAGTCACATTGATTGGTTAGCAAATCCAATCCTTGCCCCAGATCCATTTGAAGATGGTAATCTTGACAATATATCCCCTACCATACAAGTTGATATTTCCATCACACCAAGAGTCGTTGAAAATGTAATATCGCTGATATTATGTCAAATATATTATCTCATTTTCAGAATTAAAAGCATCAATTGACACAGGAATTAACTTATACCACAGTTGGTTGAAAAACTAGTTGCAGAAAAACTAGTCTTGGACACAATTGGCTTCCTCCCCTGGGGTTAGGACTATGTAAGGTTTAGGATCTGCCAAATGTATGGGTGGATGTGCATAAGAAAGGTATCAGGTTCAGGTCCAACTACTGAGTCCTATGCACAAAGTAATGGGGCCATTTACATTTCAACAACAACTAGGCTGATGTCTACTTTGATGCTTTCTAGGCACACCAACATATGCAAACTAAACTCAGTGCTTACACATGAATGTAACCAAATGGAATATATCATACATTAAACATTTTATTAGGTTTTGGACAAGTTATTCTGATATTTTGGGAGGTTCTGGTTCAGTTTGGGAGCAAACAAAGGAAAAATGCTATGTAGGACTGCTTAACTAATGATTTTCCAAACTCTTGCAAATGGACTGATATGATCTCCAATTTTCAATATGAAGGTGGAATTTTATTCATCAATGTCTCAGGGACCCAAGACAATTGACATAATCGAATTTGGGCATATAGATACTTGTTAATTGATCAAATTGTAAAACTAGTCAATTTCGGGTGCCCAATGAGCTAGTCTTGATTACCGAGGACAGAAAAATCTAGAGAGGGTTACCACTCTTATTTTTGGATGGGGATGGATTATAGAGGGAGTTAAAAAACAACAACCTTCATAAAGAGAATTAGTTACTCTGAGCTCTGTATGATGCATAAACTGGAAAACTAGTCAATAAAAAGTGTACATTGAGTTAGTATTTGAAATATAGGACTCAAACTACCAAAGGATGCTCTTTAATTCATATTATAATATTTAATGGGGCTCTGATATGTTATGTACAAAAATAAAAAATACTACTGATTTCATTAAGCTTAAACATTAAATGGCATAGCCTCAGACATCATAGATAATCTCTGTACTTGAATTATTACAATGATAGAAGAAGGAGATTATAGAAATGAGTGAGAAGAGAAGGTGTGGTCACTGTATCGGATCTGTAGGATGGATATGAGCTTCTGGATTCTCCTGAGGTGCGCAATGTCCTTCTGTGTCATCTTGAAAGCTCTCCAACCGACTACTCTTTCTGTATGAAACTCTATAGAACCACCTCAAGAAATCTAGATCTTTGCATCAACTGATGGATCTCCACATGAAATGGATGGATCAGATATCCAATGTGGTATCAATGGCTGCATTGGATCATGTACAAAATATTGGAACTAGAACTATGGGGCACATCTCCCATAGGTTGGCTAGGGCACATATCCTTGCCTTGGTAAGCTAAAGTGCTCACACACAAATTCAATAATGATAAAAAATTGTGAAAAGGAGTTGCTTGGATTCTTTTATAAACTTCCTGATGACTTGCTGAGCAAGTTGATGTGCTTGGTGACCTATGAGATCCCTTCCAAATTCACCCTCCTTAATTGGATAGGTTTTCCTTCTTTTCCACTCTTACAACTTTTCATCCTTTTAGAAATTGCGCCCCCCCTTGACTTGAGATGTTTCCTGCTTTGTAAAATAATTTCCTACTTTGTAAATTGGCCTCTAATTTGGAAACTATTCCCTTTGGGATGTTTCCTGATTTTTTAATTGACCTGCCTTTTGAAACCGCGCCCTCCCTTGGCTTTTATGGATGTTTCTACTTTTCTGCGTTTGGAAACTTCTTACACCTTCCTTGCTTTTCATATTTTGCTATTTTCTTGCCTCCAGTTCCATTTAGCAACATTATCCTCATGAGGGAACCCTCTTGGCCCACTTGCTCAATATTTAGGAATAATTATTTATAAAAATAATTAAAAATAATAAAATTATTGTTTCTATTTTCCTCACTTGCCTGCTTTTGTTAGTTTCTTTCCTTTTAGCTTGGCATCTTGCTTTGTGCTACTTTTATCCACTTTCTTCTTTGGTGTGACAATTCATAAGGCTATCCTTATCTCTCCATGAACCCTCATGGTGTCCTTATCATCATCCAACTCACCAAAACAAATAATTAATATTTTAAATATGAAAATAATCATTACATCCTTCTAATTTAATTAATTAAACAACTATAGCATAATTTATTCCTAGTTAATAATTTTCTAGGCTAAAGTTATCCCCCCTTTCATCAATTAATTCCTTGGTCTTCACTAGGATCAATGGGGGGTTGGTGGATTACTTGCTTCCCTTCGTACTGAAAAATTGGGGACATGACAAAAAACATCCCTATCGGGGCTTTCTGCTCATCGTAGGAAATCACTGATTTTACCGCTCCATTTAAAAAGTTTCATGACGCCTTTGCATGGTCCTATGGAGAAATTCCATGTCATGACCCAACAATTTTTGAACATCACATTGACACTTGGCCCGATACCATTCCCGTCCGAAAAAAAAACAACGCCCAATCCACCCTTCTAAGGCCCCCGCAATCAAAGTCAAGATCGAAAAAATCTTGTAAGCCGAATTTATTTTTCCCATTGCTTACACATCATGGGTGTCTAACCCTATCCTAGTTAACAAAAAGGAGGGAACTAGTCATGTCTGTACCGATTTCTAAGACCTCAATTTATCCCATCCTAAGGACAACTTCCCCACACCATTCATCGACCAAATCGTTGACTCATGTGTCAGTAGCTAAATGTTGTCCTTTATGGATGGATTCTCCAGATACAACCAAATATGCATCCTCCCCCAAGATCAATATAAAATTGCATTTACCACACCATGGAACACCTTTGCTTACAAAGTCACACCCTTTGGTTTGAAGAATGCCAGAGACACTTTCCAACAAGCAATGAAATAAGTCTTTAATGAATTGGCTCACATCATCCTCTCCTTTTTAGACGACCTTACCGCCAAGACCCAAAAATGATGTGATCACCTCCAAGACCTTTGTACCATCTTCACAATATGTCGCAAGTATAATATATGCTTAAACCCCCTCAGGTGTGTATTTTGCATCACCATCGGTCGCCTCTTAGGATTCATTGTTTCCAAATACGGCACCCCTGTCGACCCTTCCAAGGTGCAAGCCATCTTGGAATTACCAACACCACTAACTCGACGTTAGTTACATAATATCCAAGGTAAGGCCAATTTCCTTCATCATTTTGTTCCCCACTATGCCACCCTTTCCCATGGATTTTTATGGCTTCTCAGAAAATATCTGTCGTTTAAGTGGGATGACTATGCCCAAACCACTTTCGATGCCCTTAAACAAGCATTGTCATCAGATCCCCTCATCTCTCCGCTGGACTTTGACAAAGATTTCATCTTGTATATATCTACGTCAGCTTCCGTGGTAGCCAACATACTAGTCCAATCTACCGAGGACCACCAGGAACATGTCATATATTATGTCAGCAAAACCCTTGCTAGACTTGCACTCAACTACACCCATGATGAGAAGCTTGCACTTGCAATCATCCTTTCTGTACAGAAACTCTGCCACCACATTCTACTTCAGAAAACAACCGTTGTCGCTGATTCCAACCCTATGCAATACATACTTAGCTGTAGGCTTATCAATAGTAAATTTGCATAGTGGATCGTTATCTTACAAGAATTTGACCTTGAATTTGTTATTCCCAAAAGCAAGGCAACCATGGCCTTAGTCGAACTCATTAAAAACCTCCCCTCTACCACCATAAGTGATTCTTTTTAGGACCAGTTACCCGATGAGCATCTCTTTCTCATTACGATCGAATATCCTTGGTATGAAAATATCCTTCTTTATCACCACACCAAGAAGTTCGCTCCCCACTTATCTCATGAGGATCACCGCAAAATATACCACTAAGCATCGTGATACTTCCTCACCGGAGATGTCCTATATCATCGCGGTATCGACACTATTCTTCAACAATGTCTAATGCACGAAGAACGCAAACACGTTCTCAATCATTGCCATAGCGACGTGTGTGGTGTACACATCTCCGAAAAATCTTGCGAGCAAGATATTTTTGGACCTCCATATTCAAATATTGTGTCTATGTCGTAAAAAAGTGTGCGAATTATCAGGTCTTTTCCGGAAAAACACGGTCACCCCCCGCTCGCACCACTCCATCCATTCATCACTGCTGGCCCATTTTGCAAATGGCCAATTGACTTTATGGAATGTCGTCCGAATTCAGCCCAAGGTTACAACCATATATTCATTGTCGTTTATTGTAAAGCAGTGACCTCTACACGGTTCTTCTTCAACGACGCCATCTCCCAATTTAGCGTTCCCAAGAAACTTGTATCCGACGACGGAAGACACTTCCGTGACGAGACGTTCGAAGAATTGTCACAACAGTTAGGCTTCAAACATAAATTTTCAACCGCTTACTACCCTCAGGCAATTGGCCAGGTTGAATCTGTTAACAAAATCCTCAAAACTATGCTCCAACTCACATTGGACAAAACAAAACTGACTGGTGTTACAACGTAATCTTCCACCTTGTGAGCATCAGCATTCTTTGGCCTGTAGGATCCATTTCACTGACTCAGATCCACTTTATATCCTTCAGACATACTATTTCCTCATTTTTCCTCTGACCCGCTTGTTGCATCACTATAGCAAGCGTACCCGCAAGTTGCATCACTATAGCCCGCGGTTATCAAGTAAAATGGTAAAGATCACTAGTTTATTACTTTTTACTCCCAAAAAGCGGTCATTGGGTGACCTTTGGCTCTCCATCTGCCCAAGAAACGCTTCGATGTGTCCTTTCACTTACCTTTGGAAGGACTGTATATTGAGCACATATGGCTTATGGATGAGAGGATAAAGAAGAGCAAGAGAACTCTAGTGGATTTTTGCCCTATCTTGAGTCTACACTTATTGATCCTTGTAGTTGTGAACCCTTTATGTTCACCTTCCAAACTCCTATCTAGTTTGAGTTTTCCATTCATGGAGGATTGAAGTGGTGGAGGCACAAGTGGATTGATCCAGATCTTGGTTCAGATTGGTTGCCGACAAGAGGTCGTATCACTTTGTACTTCTTCTTGTTTATTAATATAAATACTCATATTCTCGTCCATTAATGTTGTAAATGTTGTTTATCTTACATTGGGTTGCATTTACTTGTTATATCATGGGCCATTGCTATTGATGATGTTAATGTTGTTTATATATTATATGTACTCGTTGTATATTGGCTATCAAGACTAATTTGCAGATTCAAGTGCATGGATTGAAAAGCTCTAACGGGGATCTATATCAAACGTTTGGATTGAGGTTGGTTACTTTCTTCATTATCTTAGCATTGTCATTTATATAGCCTAGTTCTGAGAATTGAGTTGATTTCTGGTAATCATCTGTCTATTTTGGTCTACCCCAAGCCATAGTGAGTTTTCTCCAACACAACTGGCACCACATGATCTTTCCCACCCTTTGGGGTTACTACAATTCGATCAATACTGCCACAGGGTTTACCCCATTTCATCTTGTTCATGGTGTAGAAGTCGTCCTCCCAATAGAATCTCAAATCCCTACCCTCCAATCTGTCGTCGAGTTGATACCAAATACCCTTGCATTGGAACAACGCCTATTCACCTTGGAACACCTTGATGAAGAATGGTGTGATTCTATTCAACAAAACAAACCCATGAAACTTTGTTCCAAGGCTCACTATGATCGACAAGTGCGACCGCTCACCTTCGACGAAGGTGAATTTATTCTTTTATTTAATGCCAAGAAAGACGGTAAACCGGGACCCGAGAAATTTGTATCTAAGTGGACAGGCCCTTATGTCGTTGAGAATTGTCTCCCAAAAGGATCCTATATCTTAACTGACCATGAAGGTATTACCCGTTAATGGGTTATACCTCAAAAGGTTTTATCCTTAATTCTCTAGTACCCCACAAGTACAGATGATTTGGTTATATGATTTCCGCATTGTCAATACCTTGGTAATGTTCTTTACTAAATTTGGGTATGTGCACCATGTTTGTAGGATCCTGACTAGTACAATCTCGGAGACCTATTACTTTTCCACTATAAGAAAAAAACTCCACCCTACATCAATAGGGATCACACACCCTACCACTTGTATCATTCTACCACTGTCATATAGACACTATTTACCCTTTGTTTATAATGCATTTCCCAGTATTTCCACTGATAACCATAGGCCCACCCTCGTTCATGGCCTTGATGTGCCATAAAAATCATTACCATGAATAGCATGTTCCCCTATGGGTGTGCACACCATTTCCATCCCCGTCATCAATATTTGACACCCATGATGTTGACTCCCCAGAAGTACGAGGAATTTACTCCACCAAGTAAAAACTCATCATATTATTCGACACATATTACAAGAATGATTCACAAATCCCCCTCATACCTCCATGAACACTTTTCCCTTTGCAATATCCCTTGTATCATCACCCCCACAAAGACACCTATGGGGCCCCCACCCTTAGAAGTAACCAGTTCTATTCAGTTATCCCGCAGATATACACTACATGGCATTAATTCATGGGGCACTAGTCTTTTCCTATGCAAGTTAACCTCCACTTCATCTTGGAAAGCATCTCCCAACCCACTCAAAACTGTGGGGACTCCTCCCATCATCAAATTGGTCCCTCGACACACCCAAAACTGTGGGGACCCCAACATTATTCTTTATGTACAAACATGTTCGCTCGTCACCTCACATTGTGTGAACACCATATTATTTTGGCAGCAACCCATGGTAGCCTTTGATCGATGTATTTGAGTCTCCATATGTTCAACAGTATTTGTTTTGTCGGTTACCATCACTCATCATTTTGCATCTCCATCAAAGCCCTTTCATTTGCAGTTTGTTTCCATCCATTTCAATCTATGCCACTCCAAAAGAAAAGTTTCCATCCCTACTCCCTATGTTTACATCAATCAAAGGAAGTTATGAGCCCCATGCTTATCAACTAGTCTTGTGTCAGGTCTGTTCGTCCACCAATCAGTTACAATATGATATCAGTTCTCATGATAAGACTCTCATTTTATCATGTACTTCAGCTCTCGTTGGGATCAAAACACTACATTTTGAGAGTTGCAGTAGTTGCAGTTGTTCCTTGGGATCCCTTTCAATCACTATAAGGCATCACCTCTAACTTAGTAGGGAGACTCAATAGTGTTCCCTAACTAAGTGGTTTCCCCTATGATCGATGTCAACACATCATCACATCAGGGGGAAACATACTTTTGAAGGTAGCAATGTTCACATTTGGAAGTCATGGTAGCAGTCTATTTGGTATAAGTGAAGCTCTCAAGCATATTTACATACTAGTTTGGTCCACCATCCCAGTGGGCTTGTCACGGTCACCGACAGTTCCACTTCTTCAACACTCTGCAACAGTTCTTGGATTATTTACTCACATATGGATTGAAGCCACCTTCATCCATGTCCCAGCAGTATAGTAGAGTCGACACCTTGGTACTCTCTCATTGTAATCACTTTGACAACATTTCAAGAGCATAGGTATACCTTCCTCGTTTGTATAATTAAAACTATTCTTTATTACAACTCCAACGGTTGTCACCAACAATCTTCCCCCATGGGAGAAACCTATTTGTCCACATATGCATTCTCTTAACAAAACAAGAGAGAAACAACAAAAAACATGATGCATTATCGGCTCTATAGTACCCTCTAAAACTCATACATTAGGTGGCATATGTTAACGCCTAAAAGTTGCACACATGCAACATTTCAACGATTCATCCAGTAAGGTGTCATCAACTTAAAGAATGCATATCACCACAGGAATCCTGAACAGTTCCAAAACACAACATGAGTCCATGAGTGCCAAGGAACATTAAAAAAAAGGGGTAGCGCAGTTAATACATAGTTGACCCACGCTATAGCGTAGGTTATCTTAACAATGCCCGCGCTACACCTGCGTGGATTTTCCTTCAATAGACATGCTAGTATTGAAACGGTGGGACCACTCACTCCCAGCGGCGCATTGAAGACTCCGTCCTCCCTGAAGATCCGAATTCCGCTCCTCACACACTTTGTGGCATTAATCAACCCCCCTTGTGTACCTTGGAGCTAGTTCATGAAGGAGGAGAGTTCACATTTGGAACTAGTTGTTTTTTGGCCACCTCTTGGCCTATAAAAGGAATCCATTGGCATGCATTTTGTAGAGAGAAATTAGACTAAGTTTATACTACTATATTTGAGTTGGAGCTTCCTCATATCCCACCATTTCCTACCATTGTAAGCATTCCCAAGCTCCCTTGCCACCTTCCATTTAGGGGCAAGTGTTTCTATCCATTGTTCTACCTTCTACTTAGCATTTAGTTTGGACAAGAAAGGCCTCCCTAAGGGATATTGTTAGCTTCCCTTGAATCCCACACCTCCTAGGTGTTGAACAACTATTCCATTGGGCAATACAAGAGTGGTTTAACATATCTTTGGTTGTTGTTGGAGTTTGCATCCGCCCCCATTTCTTTCATTTTTTTATCATCAATATTTCTATATTTGAATGTGAACTACACTAACAATCTCTTGTAGGATCACTTGGAGGAATACCGACCACACACAAAAGGGGTTCCAAGGACCAAGGCCTTGCTGCAACCTACAAGGCTTAGCCCCTTACCAAGTGGAAGAGTGCACTAGTACAATTTTTTCCACAACAGGGTCCTATCCTATTTTACGTTCAAAATTGATAATATTTTCTAAGGTAATTTGGTGGGAAATTGAGTCCATTTATCCTCATGTCGAATGGGTTCATTAGCTACTCTATCCAAATCAAATAGATTCAACCATGAAAGGAAGACTTGGACTAGGAAATGTGATAAAGGCATTATTTCCACTGGTATTTTGGTTGGTGTTTCCACTATATGGATTACCTATGGTATTCCCACCACTGATAGAGACTCTACTAGAGGTTTGGATAGCACCATACATGTTGGCTACTGGGATACCACATGAACTAGTTGCACTAGGTGAAGGGGGTAATATTGTCTATGAGGTGCCTGAATCTGATGATCCTAAAGGGGAACTAAAGGGCGAGGGAATTTGATTAAATTTATCACAAGTTTAGGGGGACTAGTAGTCTAATTAGAAACCCCATATAATGTGGACAATCCTCGAAGTCTTCGAGAATACCTTGGAGGAGAAATATTAACATGAAGGAATAATCACTACCTCAACAACTCTATGCATGGTTAATATAAGGGAGTTCAAATAAGCCACACTAATTTTAAATGATTACTTAATTAAACAACATGTGTAGAGTGGGTGCAACGAGTGATGTAACTAAGAAAAGAACTAATGGAAAAAATTAACAACCTAGAAAGAAAAAGACTCACTAGTCCTGGAATGAGAGCTATCAAAGAGAAGATCGTGACAATAATTTTTTTCTCAATTCTTCCCAAATAAGTGATATTGACATCCACCTTTGAAAAATAAATAGAGTACAAATAATTTCCTCCCAAACACTTAAATTCATGGGGTCTCAACTCCACCAAGAAAGTGAGCGAAGGTGAGAATAAGACAATTAGAGAGTAGGACATTGTGAGAAACTCTAGTTGGCCTAAAACTATCTATCTCAGGTTCCCTTCCTATTAGGACAACCACCCAGGTAGGTTCCTAAATTATTCGCCATTAATACACCTTTCTCTAAGTGCATGAAACATGTTACCTTGCTTCCAAGTTGAAAACAAATAGTTGATATATCTTCATATTAAAAGGGCCAGGTGTCCCAATCAAACTCATCTTTCCATCCTTGGAATTATCCACTCCAAAGAGAATGCATGTCACCAAACCAGTCATGAACCACACTCAAAGAAAGGATTTAAGTTCCCTAAAATGTCAACCTATTTGTCTTATATGTAAAGTGAGTAAGGGGAATTATTTGGATTCCTATCCCAAGAGTCCCAACCTAACTAAAATGCCATTTTTCTCCTCAAGTGATGGATTTTAGTGTGTTGAAATTAGAGGTTGATTTTTAGGATACACTTATTGTCATGAATAAAGTGATGTTGAAGTTAAGGTGCGGAGGTATTTGCAAAAGTGGTGTGTACAACATGAAATGAAATTGTAAGGAAATGTAAATGCTTGAAAGAAAGAGTGTAAATAAGGATAGATGATAATCAATACTAAAAACGAAAGTTGTTCTTTCTTGACACAAAATCTATTTATTTCTTCAATAAGAAATGGGCCACTTCTAAATTATCAATCCAACAACCAAACAAAGGACTAGCAATAGACTAGTGGAATGTAAAAAATACTACCAACTGATAGTAAGATATCTAGAAGGGATTATTCTGTTAATTATTTTATTTTTAACAAATGATAAAAATGTATGGATAACTTCAAGAAAACTTGCAAAGAAGAGAAAATAAGGTTGAAAACCAACCACATAGGTAGCTTTAAGCAAATTTAATAAATCAACTAAGGCTTATAAAAAAAAAAAATTGTTGAAACTAAATAATAGGCTAAAAATAACTCTAAGATGGAACCTTAAAAGTGGTCAACACTAATATTTCAAAATATTTTCTCTACTTACATTTTCCAAATAAAAGTACTAATCAACTAATGTAGAAAAAATAAGGCCATAAATAGAAAATGGAACTAAATAACAACCCAAACTATTAATTTGAATCAAACCAAAATGATGTGAAATAGAAATCACCCAGGTTGTAGAAAAAAATAATGTTTTTCCACAAGGTCATAATTTTCAAAGGAAAAATTATGACCTAGAGTCACACTTTTACTGGTAAAAAGAGTGACGAGAAGTTGAAAAAAAAATGCATCTCATTCTTGTAGTTAAAAACTTAATCCTTTCACCCATGTTAACTATAAGAAAACTTATAACAATAGACATCAAGAAACATGACAAGAAAACAACTTTGATCACCTATGGATGACGATGGAAAAATGGTTTCAAAAAACCAATAATTAATAAAAGGATTAATCCCCAGTGGAGTAACCAAATCTATATTTGTGTGTGATTTATCACTCACATGTGCCAAAAGAATGTACTTGAGGTTTGTGCAATATCAAGTAGAAGATCAAAGTAATGGAGAGGAAACTAAAGTAAATTAATTAAATCCTTGAACATGTATGCATAACATATAAGAAAACTAGCAAAAAAAAGTAAATGCAACATGTGTAAAGAATTTGATTTTATTACACAAAAAATAAGAGATTGCTATAGCACCTTGGTATTGGTTGTTATCGTAGGGACCTTCGCAATTGATCCAAGTAGAAGATCAATTAGTTTGGAGAGGAAACTAAAGTAAATTAATTAAATCCTTAAACATGTATGCATAACATATAAGAAAACTAGCCAAAAAAAAGTAAATGCAACATGTGTAAAGAATTTGATTTTATTACACAAAGAATAAGAGATTGCTATAGCACCTTGGTATTGGTTGTTATCGTAGGGACCTTCGCAATTGATCCAAGGGAGGGATGTTATAATTCCTTTGTGCTGAAGTGTCTATCCAAGTGATTAGATGGTTGATTCTGTAATGGTTAAAGAAGGATATAATAATCTCTCTCTCTCTCTCCCTCTCTCTCTTTGGAATTTTGGGAACATGGTAGTACCAGGAATATGAATTATGTGTGTAATTATGACCATGAGCGATATATTTATAAGAAATATGGTGGACAATTCTTATACTTGGATCAAATGTGAATGATCCCATTTGCATTGATAATTAATGGGGAGTTTAGGCCTTGAAAGAATAAATGAATAGTTTTATTTGGCAATAACAGCCAATGAATGTCCACTTTCAACAAATACTTTTTTGGAGGTGCACAACAATTAGGAATAACCAAATTTTTACTCTTCAAATCAGGTTGACCTTTTTGAAGGAAAAAGTGAAACCTGACCATGAATTTTTAGAATAAAATGGTGACTTGTTTAACATTGTCAATTTTTTAATTTTCTTTTAGTTTTTTCTCGTATTGTTGAGATCATATGAATATTGATGAGATGGAAATGGGACTAACGCTATGAATGATGATGCATAAGGGTGATGAAACTCATGAAAATCTAGGTGAGAAAAATTAGGTTTCTAACACACCAGGTTTTGCATTAATGATCTAATTTTCCATATTTGGATCCAAGTCACAATCTGAGATAGTGTTCAAATTTGTTTTTTTAAACTTGGAAAATAAAGGCAACTTCAAGTGACATCCATTTATTTTGTGCCATGGTATTTTGTGGAACTTACATCATTTTGTAATATCCTTATTTGATTGCCTATTACCCTTCTTTTCTTATGGCTTGGAATTGTTGTCCTAAGGTTAGTTATCCTTATTGTCCTTTATGATACATTTAGTTCCAAATTTACCATGCTTCTCCTACAATGTGTATGTAGAACCAAAATCCTACGTATTCTCTGTTGAGATATTGTAACTTCAAAGAATATTATATTTGTACTTTATTATTTTGGATATGATTCATTCCTCCGTGAAGATCTTATTGTATATCCGGAGATGTTTATTCCTCCGTCAGAATGTGGTAACTTGGGTTATTAGACTTCCCTAGTGGGGGGTCAGCCCTGTATGTGTTATGTGGGTCAAAGGGTTATTAGACCACCCTAGAGGGGTCGGCCCAGTCAGTTGTAGTGGGGTATTTAACCCATTTGTTAAATACAAGCCTACATGTCTTGTGTAAAAGAAAAGTCGGAGTAGTGTATAAATAGAGGAGGTGTGTTCCTCATTTGATACACTCACTCACTTAAGAGAGGCGCACTTGTGGAGGAGAGGTCTGCTATAGTGGAGGAGGAGATCATCTCTTTGGTTTGCATCTATGCTGGTCATCTATTTTGAGGAAGCTTTGCTGGGTTTTCTACCCCATGAGGGTTTCCCAGGATAAATCTGTGTCTCTTGTGTTTATGCTATACTTGTTGTTTCTTCAGTGATCATGTATATGCTATTATTGTGAAATGGAATGTAATGCTACTATTTTCTGTCTTATAATATTGAATTTTAACATGGTATCAGAGCTAACCTGAAGGAAGGCAATGTATGGCACTTACGACACTTGCTTCTCTTGCGACAATTTGAAGGTTAGGGTTTTATATAGCAAAAACCAGTCATTGTGGAACTTTCGCTATAAATCCATTTATGCAAAGTTTCAGGATCTGAAAAGTTTACAGGTCATAGATAACATCCCCAGGTACCTTGTGTCCAAAGGGTACCCTCATATTCGTTGTACTTTGTGAGTTATGATCAGTACAAGTTAGGGTTTCTGTCTCTTCCAGATCTCAGTCAAAATCAGGTGACCTAGGAAAAAAGGTCATAACTTGGGCTAGGAAGCTCCAAATGAAATTTAGTAAAAATTAATAGGTAGTACACAGACTTTACTAGCTCAGGAAACTTTTTCAGAGGCCGAAACTGAACCAGTGACACGTGGCACGCCGTACAAGTTCGCTCTCCTATTTTATCCCATAAACAGGTCACGTTGCGACACTTGGCATAACTCTCTCTCAGAGAGTCCAATTGAGATCACACTTGTCAAGATGGAAATATAACAGGGAGATATATCTCAGGAAACGTTTTTAGAGGCCGAAGTTCAAACAATGAGACGTGGCACGCAGTACAAGTTCGCTCTCCTGTTTTATCCCATAAACAGGTCACGTTACGACACTTGGCATAACTCTCTCTCAGAGAGTCCAATTGAGGTCAGACCTGTCAGGATGGAAAGACAACAAGCCAGGCTATCTCAAGAAACGTTTTCAGACCCTGTGGATTGAAAAATTCAGAGTTACAGTAGAAACAATCAGGTACATATTTCTGTCAAAACAGAATTATTTTTGAGCACATTCATTCATGGCTTCCGGAATTTAGGGTTTCGGAGAAAGTTGGAATTTTTGGAATCGGAGTCCACGGCTGAATGCTACTCAGGAAAATCAAAATTTAGAGACCAAGATCGAATTTTTTGGTTGAGTAGAAGACCGGGCTTGATCAAACCCTAGTTCGGGATTTTGATCAGAAAGATGGAAAATTAGGGCTTTAGCAAAAGTTGGAATTTTTGAAGTCTGTAACCACGGCTGGAAGCTCCTCAGAAAAATAAGAGTTTAGAGCCTTGGATCGAACCTTTTGATTGGACAGAAGGGTGGGCTTCATCAAACCCTAGTTCGAGTTCCTGTCCAGAAGATCCAGAAATTTCGAAGGCAATTTTGAGGGGTCAAATTTTGGAAATTTCAAAATTGAAGTATGCTAGTTTGATCAGCTCAGCAAGACACATCCTTCCATCCATTCAGAAGTATGAAAGTCAAAGATTGAATTTTTAGGGTTTCTATAGCAAACCCTAATCAAGCTCCAGATCAAGTTTCAGGGGGAGTTGAGGCTAAGGCCTTACATAAGAAGACTACAAGAAGTCTTGACAAGTATGACTTAAGGAGGTTCAGGTATGTCTTGAAATCTGATTCTTGATTAAGTTCATAATGTGTTTGTCTTCATGTTATTTATTAGTACAATCTTGATTAATGTTAGAATTGTCTTATCACCCTAGCAACAGTATGAATGCATGCGAATGATCGAAGACATTCATTTATTAGGGCTATATGATTGTACTTATGCATTATGGTGTTGTGTGAGGTTGATGTTGTCTGCTAACAAGATACAGGTACATCACAAAAGACAAATCAAGTTCCATGACCATGACAACATGAAGACAAAGACTCATCCACTTACAAGGTATGTATGACTTTGTTATATTATGTTTAACCTATGAGACATGCAGGTTCTAGCTCAGGATCTCTAAATCATTGAAGATATTGTTTAGGTATGTTGTACATAACTAAGCAGGTATACTAATCCAGGTATGTTTTCCTATGTCATGTTAGAATCTTACCTTGTGTTAGGATCCCTTATATAAGTATACTTGGTATGATTGGTTATGCTTATTCATAAAGTTAGTAATCAAGGGTTTGTGCATATTATGTCTCTTATCTTGGTTGATGATTTAACTAACTAGATCAAACAAGAATATGCATGAGTAAAAGAAGACTTCCTTGAAATCCTGAATACTAATGATCATGACCATACATATTCAAGATTATTTAGAATTAGAATGTTTTGATAATATTGAGAATATACTAATGAATGTATGAGATCATGAGAATGACACTAGTGCACACTTGAGCATGCACATTGGTACAGAATGAATAGAAGTTCAGAAGACATACAGAAGATCAAGCGGGAGGCAACCACACAAACATAAAAGATAAGTATTTGAGTTGTTATTAGAAATAGTAAATGATATTGCTTGTATGCATATTTGTATTCCTAGAATATATCATGCTACTAATATGCATATGATTGGTAAGTTGGACAAACATTCCATTGTTGCTTGTCTAGAATGAAACCTCTTTGCTGACATGCTGAGAGCTGTGCACACTCTCGATAGTATGTTCTGGTAGAAATGGAAGGCATCTAGATATCCACTGTATGCATACAGGATATGGGAAAGTGTTGTGCCAAAGTATTGGTCAAAATAGTTGCATAACTATGTAAATGATAGCTGTATGCATAATAGGTTATCATGTCAATATGATTTAATGATTATGAAGTATTACTAATCATGTACTTAATTTTGATTTGTAGGAAAGATCATGATGAATGATGAACACTGAACAAGCGATGGATGTTCAACAAAAGATTTACAAATCAAACACACTATAGAAGGTTTGTGGCTAGAAGATTCTCTTAGAAAGAGGAAGAGAATCATGATGAGATGTTTTGCTCCAAGTGGCTAGCATTCTCTTAATGGTGTAATTAAAGAAGAAGTGTGAATCAGGTTCTGTATGGGTACCCAGGATTGGTAGTCAATTGATGAGATTAATGATCATCATGGGTGATGTGGATCTCAACCTTTGCTACAAGGTTGAATATGGATTCTATACAAATATGACATGGATGCAAGAAGGAACTCACCATAGAGTTCGAATGATTTTGAGGCTCATATTAGTAGACCCATCTGACGAGAGATGGCACAGATAGATATGCAGAAGATCACTCAATGCAGAGTGTGAATAATGGACAATTGACAACTTCATGACAAAGCTTGGGCTTTACCAGAAGTAAAGCTGATCCTAACCTTTACCTTAAGGTTGTGGATGATGAACCTATCATACCATTATTGTATGACGATGATCTCTTTCTGACAAGGAATGAGAAACAGATCATGAAAATGGCTGTAGAAATGGAAATGAAAGATCTCGGATTAATGCACTACTTCTTAGGTCTAGAAGTATGGCAAGATCCAAAAGGAATCTTTTAAATCAAGGTAAGTATGCTGTGAAGTTTCTAAAAAGATTTGATATGTTGGAGTATAAAGCCATGGCCACTCCCATGGACTCCAACTTGAAGTTATTAGTTAATGACTCATCGGATTTAGTGGACCTAACCCTATATAGACAAATCATTGGGTCATTGATGTATTTAACAAATACTAGGCTAGATATATGCTTTGCTGCAAATACCCTAAGTCAGTATCTAGTAGAACCTAGAAAGGTTCACTTAATATCTACAAAGCATGTAGTGAGGTACCTAAAAGGTACATTAGATTTTGGTCTATATTATCTTGGAGGTCATGAACCCCGTTTACATGGTTACTCAGATTCTGATTGGGCAGGAAGTGCCTCAGACAGAAAGAGTACATCAGGTGGATGTTATAGTCTTGAATCTGCCATGATCTCATGGTTCAACAAGAAACAATCTAGTGTGGCTCTCAGTACTGCTGAAGCAGAATATATAGCTGTCTGCTCTGCCAGCTGTGAAGCAGTGTGGCTTCAGAAGCTATTATATGGAGTGTTTGACTTAGAAATGGATTCCACTGTGATTATGTGTGACATTCAAAACTGCATCAAGATAGAAAATCTTGTATTCCATGATAAGTCAAAACACATAGAGATTCGATACTTCTATATACGAGATATGGTGTAGAGAGGAGCTATCAAACTCGAGTATATAAGCACTGAGGATCAGATTGCTGATATCTTGACTAAACCTCTGTCTCAAGTAAAGTTTGAATACTTTCGAGACAAGCTTGGTATAGTCCAAAAGGACCCTCCTCGAAAGGGGGAGTAGTATAGTATCTGATAACAAGTCTATCCCATCAATTTGCTGCACTTAGTTACTTAGAATTATTTAGATTTAGGAATCTTATATTTTTTCTTTTGATGATAGATGTATACATGCTTTTGATGTTAGATATACATGCTTTTGATGATTTGAGGAAGCTTTGCTAGGTTTTCTACCCCATGAGGGTTTCCCAGGATAAATCTGTGTCTCTTGTGTTTATGCTATACTTGTTGTTTCTTCAGTGATCCTGTATATGCTATTATTGTGAAATGGAATGTAATGCTGCTATTTTATGTCTTAGCATATTGAATTTTAACATTCTCCTACTTAAATTTTTGCTCAATTTTGATATGATATCAATAAGGAACTCCCAGTGAGGAGGTGTCTAGGAAATCAGTCTTTGTTTGGATGTACCTATATAGGCCACTTTTGTACTTTAGTATTAAATATCAATTCAAGTGTCTGAAACCAATATTTTAGCACGAGGTATGGAATATATTGGTGAACTTTGAGACCATCTAGTATCTCTCCTAGAACAAAGTTGTCCATCTTGTGTAGTAGTTTTCATATTTTTTGATAGGGTAGAATTACTCTTTGAGGGAATCAAAAAAATCTACTCAAGTAGGCTCTATCCTAATTTTTCTAGACTCATCTCCAATATGTCTCTCCCAGTAAATGTCCCATCGATCTTTCATGGGGAAGGGACTTAAAGAGTGTGAAGGAGTTATTTTCACTATTGTAATTTTTTTGAACATATTAATAACCCTTGATCAAATTTTACCATTTTATCAAAGAATCTTTGTCTATATAACATAGACAAAGTGTGGTTTAGCCGTGCTACTGTTGTTTATTTGTTTTTTATCTGCATATCTTATTTTGGAAGTCCAAATACTGCTCACTAGTGAACTTAAATTAAGGCTAATTCACATATTTACTTAATTTTCTAGTAATTAGTACACCCAAGATTAGAGTTCATTTCTCTCGAAACTTACCTAGGTAACCAACATTGAGGCTTCCAATAGGCCCCATTGTTGTCACTAGTATTCAAGACCATTTATTGTTTATGCACCAATTAACATGTTTTAGTAGTATTGCTAGTGTAGAATACAGTTTTTGCACACAAGAAAGGACCTAAAGACCCTTGTCTCCCAAAGTATGCTCTTCACCTCGCACTTCATGTGAGCTTGGTGAATCAGAAATGGGTGAGAAGTGTGAAATATCTCCATTGCACACATAGTTAGCATCTTTGATTTGCAAAGCATTATTAGCTTCTTTTAGAATAAAAAGTACCTATTACTTGATATTCTCTTCTAGTTAATTTGTCGATAAAAATTTTCTTTCATCATGTGTTTGCACCACTAGCACACACTAAGATACCTAAAGACTCTTTTGATTCAAGTATGCTCTTCACCTCACACTTCATGTGAGCTTGGTGAATAAAAAATGTAGGGATTGTGAAATACCTCTCTTACACTCCATAAGTGAACACTCAAAACCCCTTAAAATCAACATTTTAATTGTCTTCACCAACTAAAATCCTCCACACGAGGTCACAAAACAATATTTTAGCTAGGTAGGATTGATTGGGATAGGCATCCATTAATTCCCACCAATCTAGTTCCATTAGCAATATTTTGAAACATAGCATTGTTGTCTCATAGGGTGCTTACAAAATCCTGCTATAAGAAAGTGTTAAAAGAAAACCTGGATCAGAAGTGTGCCGTGACCAAGGAGGTGAACATCGAGGTATAGCTTTCATGCAAGCCACTCAGCTTGTTGTAGGGAGATGACACTATACAGTGTAGGATGAACCAGTGATCCACACTTGACGCAAGGTAAGGCTTAGTGGCCCAACTTAGGATATCACCAAGGAGCATTTGTGAGCGCAATTGACTCCTGAAGTTAGATATTTCCTTTGGGAGGTGTTTCCAAGTCTTCTTGATTGGAAAATTGCCCCCATCGTTGGTAGAACTATCTCTTTGTTACCTCCACTAGTCGATTGGTGAGTGGATTCCATTATCACCATCAATTGTGCTTTTGGGAGGCTCGGTTACATTTGAGAGAAGGACGTTAGGTCTTCTAGGGAATTTACATTTATTTTCGTTTTTAACTACAATTTCACTAACTCGTAATAAAAAGAACCTACATGCGGGATCTCATGCAATAAAAATAACATTGTGCATATCACTCACTTATCGCACCATTTTGCATATGTTGTTGTTGGCATATTTTTGCATTTGTTAAATTGTGTTTAAATTCCATTATCATTATCATTTGACACAAGGCCTTCACCATTTAGGAACAAAATAACATCCTGATATAAGTCTCGTAGACTGCAAGGCCTATCCCCTCTCTCGAGGGGTGTTTTCTCACCTTCTTCTCGTGGTTCAAAAGGAAGGTACCCTAGTCAGAGATGCTCCCAAGCTACATTGATAGGATAATTTGGTCGAGGCCAAGCCTTACTAGGTGATTCTTCTCTTCTCAGAGAAACTATTAATTACACCACTTCTTCCCCCATCAGAAGCGGTACCCTGATGGGTTCTCCCCTTGGAGATCCATCGGTTCCCTTTGACCCATCCTCTCCCATAGGAGGTAAACCGTTGTTTACAATATCACCTAGGTCTCCCCCTCATGGAAATCACATCCCACACAGAATGAAAAGACTGATAATCCCTACCTTACCATTCTTGGATAGTTTAAATCTACCTGATTTGGCCAAACTGATCAATGATCCCATAACTCATGATCCCACATGGCCAGCTATGCCAGATTAACTTCCCTCTGATATCCCGAAATTCGTAGGAAAACATGGAGACGATCCCACCAACCACATTACGTATTTCCACTTATGGTGTTCATCGAAAAACATAGTGGATGACCCCTTGAGGCTTTTCCTCTTCCAGCATACCCTCATTGGAACGACAACAAAATGGTACGTAAACCTCACAAGTGGAACCCACTCAACATTTGCGACATTGGCCACCGAATTTCTTACATAATTCCAACTGCCAATCCATCACGATATAGGCCTCAAAATTCTCACAGATTTTTGCAAAATATTTCCACCCACATCGCGGACCACATCCATGAGTGGCATAGACACCGCACACTATGCAAGATTAAATACTAGCTCCCTTTTTGTTGGATTGCTTATCAAATATCTCCAACACGCCATAGATAAATATGTCGCCACCTCCATCCCACAAAGTGAGGAAGAGGCCATTCTGAAAGTGAAACATTTTGATCTTATATATGCACAATCCGGATACCTTTACACAATCCTTCCTGATGCCCCTTAGCATCTGTCGTTGGATCCTACACCTTTACGCTTGTCACATTTGGTGGATGGGATTATTGGGTACATTTACCATCTAGTAAAGTTTCCTCCTACCACGTCGACTCCATTTAACATGGTTCCATAATACCCATCCATGCCACCTACGTCGGTATCCCTACACTGGTACCAACCCCACCAGTTGGTGAATTCCAACATGGACCGTATAATCCTACATAACGAAATGTTAGCCAAGCGACGACGGTTCCTACACCAGCAATGGCACAAGCCATTCCTACGTCCACCTGTTATGGAACACAAGCCTCTTTTATCCCACCCCCAGGGTATAACCCTTACTATCCTTTCCCATGCCAACCTGGTTAGCAACTTGCCCCCCACATGGGGGTAAATCTAGTCCAACCTTCTTAAGTCCAACAAGCTCAACAACTTGAGCAGTTGAACGCCGCAAACCCCTAGATTCCACAAACTTAGGGGAAGAAGAAAGGTAAGAACAAGCATAATCTATAGCTGGGGCAAGGGGGAAATCCCCCTCCCCAGGAAAAATAGAATATGGGTGACCGAAATACAGGCACTAACAACCCCCCCCAAACAAGGGAATAATCCCACCCTCAGAACCAATTATTGTTGCTCCATTTGGGGTGATTATTTCCATTCCACACACCATTGTCCTCTTATCCCCGACTTTCAACATTAGTCGAGGTTAAAAAGAAGATGGTGAAAAAACCTCCTCAAGTAGTGAATCCTCCCCAACCACAAACCATTGTGTTACAACAACCCTTTGTGAATCAAGGGGTAGTCACATAATAGTAAGACCCTCGCCCACCCGGTGATGGCTCTTTTCAAAATATCTATACATTAGATGTAAACCTTCATACGCGATCCAGAGGCTATGATGGACCTTCCACCCCCTAAGTGGAAGATGTCCCTATCCTCTCTGGGGGCCCTCTACAGATACCATGCCCAAATATAGAACAAATCCCATGGATTCCAAAAGTTCCACTTTGGTGTACCGCTAATAACCCTCACACGAAAGCCGCCCCACAATTACATTATTGTGGATGAATTGGCTCAATCCTTTGCTGTTATGCCCACATTAGAGGTGTTATAGCATTTCCCAACATAGATAAAGGAATTACTCAATGCATTTGGTGTCATCGACCCTTCCGACTCCACCTCATGGCCTTTGATCATCAGTTGCATTTCAAGTTCCAGTTACGGTAAAGAATGTCATGATTCATCGATGTCTTATTGATGAAGGACCATCCACTTGCATTATGTCTTCCAAATTCTGGAAACGATTAGGGTCTCTTGAGTTGTTCCCCTCTTCTATTGCTCTTCGTGCATGTGATGGAAGGCCATCCCAACCAATAGGATTGTAACAAAATGTCCCCATATAGTTGGGGAAAAGATGGTTATGATTGATATCGAAGTAGTCGATGCTAAACTTGACTACAACATCCTCTTGGGGCATAGTTACATGTACGTCATGAAGGCGGTATCCTCCTCGGTATTTCGTATCATGTTGTTTCCCTTAAATGTGAAGGTAGATACTCTCGACCAGCTTAACTGCTATGACCCTAATACTACAAGCAACCATGACAATGTCCTATCGACTGTATTAGGCGATTATCAACTGTATGTTGACATTTCCTCCAGTATGTACACATAATAAAATTTGTTAGGAGTATATTTGGTACCACCACCAAAGATCCCTACATCGACCGATGGCCTAATGTGCAAAATTTTCACCGCTGAAAATGGAGCCACCTCCACCTCAACACCGTCATTAGCACCACCGATGAGTCATGGAATTGAACAAATGTTGAGTCCATTGATACCACCAATTTTTCAAATCTCATTTTTGTATCCTCCCACGGGTGTACAAGGGACACCGGTTATGTCTCGGTTAACTCTACCTAGGCTAACTTTGGGAATCCTGGTTTGGTACCTTACACCACCCTTCACAGAGATGGATTCTAAACGAGTCACCCATTATGATTTTGTCCCTATTTTGGCTAGTACAACTGCAAGGACCGCAACCCGCTCAGTTACGATAGCCCAACCTATGGTGTTCACAACTAAACCACAATCAGTTGTCGCCAAGACCACCAATGGGGGCACCAAACAACTGAAGTTAAAAGGTCCCCTATTACCCAACCCAACGGAAACTGTTAAGCCTAAAGCATGGGGCATCATCCAACAAGAGTTACAAGCCCTAGTTATGATCAATACTCCCAACCAAAGGGTCACACCACCGTGTTCTATTTGTGGGATGCAAGGCCATGCAACTAACTTATGTCCTACTCTACTAGAGCTAAGGAATTTTCTCAACAATCTCGTTAGCATCACCCACACTCCACTGACAGTAAAAGGGGGCACATCACCCTCGTCCACATCTAAATACAGAACACTACGGACAAACCACACATTCTATATGTTCTCAGTATGGGAACTATACACATCACTTCTCTAACCTCCCTGCTCTTGAGAGGCTTTGGAAACCATTCTCCTCATCGCACCCTTGGAATATACCTCACCTTCCTTATCACCATACGTGACCCCTCTCCCCATGATTACCAAATTGACCTCGACCAGTCCCTCCCCACGGTAGGATGACTCCAAACCTGATCAACAGTCGTCGCGACGTCCACAAATACCGGCCATTGTCCTAAATCATACTAACACCACGAGACTGTGTTGTTCATGCAAATTAATGTCTCACCATTCATTCCAATGTCCTCTCATCACTGCATTTCACACTCTACGTGCAACCCAAATTCAATTGGATGATAACCTCACCCCTTGTGGGACCACACTTCCTATAATAATTGAGGAGGATGCTGAACCAATAGAGTAAAACATTGAAAACAACATGTCGTTTCCATTAGATACCTAGAGAGATCTTGATCCCCCATCACTGATTTCCTATGAAGCACTAGATCCCTTAATCTTACCTCAAGACGCGATTCTAGAACCCACCCCAACTGTCTCTGAGTACCTTGACATCCTGCATCATGTTGCAATTCCTTTTCTGCCCCAGAATGAAGACCCATGTTCTTTTGATGAGGATATGTTATAAGAATACATCTTCACCACAAATGGAGAAATAATCGAGTCCATGGATGCTACTGAAACTCCATGGGACACCTTTCATCATAGATCCTCAACGACACGTATGTAGGAACCAAGCATACTACTCATTGAACAAAAATATACCATCGAGTCAAAATACTTTTTACCCCCTAGTCACATCGATTGTTTCAAAAATCATATCCCCACCCAGATCCATTTGAATACGGTAATCTTGACAATATCACCCCTATTATACATGATGATATTTCCATCACACCAGGAGTTGTCAAAAACATCTCTATAGGGGATTCTTGCTCACCGCAGGAAATCACTGATTTTATCGCTCTATTTAAAGAGTTTTGTGACATCTTTGCATTTTCCTATGAAGAAATGTTATGTCTTTGTGATATTTTAGAAGTAGGATAACTCAACAGTAGCAGACCTCACTAAAACTCACTCAAGAAGTGCAGAAAGAAGAAGAAGAAATGGAGATTCAATAATCACTCATACACAAGAAATGAAAAAACTGTTGTATCATACATTAGGTGTAAGATGACACTATGAATAGTGAATAATAACTGAATACAATCAAATGAATTCGAATTCCACTAAGGTCATTCGAATTCTCCTCAATGTGTGGCTTGGATAGCATTGGAGACATCATCCAAACCAATGGTAGTAGTCACAATAGTCAGTCAAATGATCTAATTGAGTCTAAATGAGAGCATGGGAACTGATCTAGGGAAGGAGACTCCAATGTGGGCGCACGAGGAGCTGTCAGTAGTCAGTATAGCTGATCTAGTCTCTCTGGAGGTCTATCTAAGTGGTTCAATTAGTTAAACTAGTAATCAATCCTCAAATCAAGGAACATATCCACTAATCATGGAACTAACTGAAGAATCTCCTAAATAGGTGGAAGAGGGCGCACTTGTACTCCAATGATGACAACAAGGGCGCATCAGTGGATAGGAGGGCTAAAACTGAGCATAAACAGGCTCCTGGGGGCTGCAAAATAAGGACTAGGTGCTGGGAGACTACCATACTGATGACTGGATGCATGCAATTGCATGCAGATGCATGCATGATGACTGAATGCATGCATGCATGCAAATATAAAAAATTATGGTGAGAATATTCCAACACCCCCTCGCAAGCTATACTATGAGGAACAACTGAAATGGTAGGGCCTTGGTAACTGATACCAAAGGTCACCCCGTACAACAATCTAAATAAATAAAGTGAGGAAAGAGGGAAAACCCAGTGGGAAGAAATACCCCCCCCAAGATAGACTGTGGTAGGATGATCAATCATGTACATCACTCACCCCAAATGGTAAGTGGACTTCTCCACCGAAGAAAGATATATCGGCAAGAAATGGACCAGTAATGTGAGAACGATGAAACCTTCCATTCTAAAAATAAGATCTGGTTCTCCTTGGATCAAGTGGATCTCCCACAAGATCTCCAGCATATCTAAGAGTAGTGGCTGCACATCTAGGAAGAGGAGGATCATCAAGTGCAAGATCATCAAGTTCTTGTGGATCTGGATCTTCCATTTGCTCATCTTCACTAATAGGTGATAGATATTCAGGTTCTTGTGGATCTGGATCTAGCATTCGCTCTTCATCATCTTCACTCTCATACTCTGAATCTGAACTGTCATGTGATGAAGATTCGCTCTCTTGGATCTCATCAAGCAGTGGAGGTGTGGTAGGAAAGCTCTCTTTCTCAACAGGATGAGCATCATATAGAGGCCATTCCTCAAACTGTACACTCCTATTAAGGAATGTTGTCATAGTAGAAGGATCAAGAAGCTTGTAGGCCTTTGCATTCAATGCATAACCCACCATAATATAGTCTCTGCTTTGTGGATCTAGGGCTTGTTAGAAAAACATGATCGCAAAGCAATAACAATAAACAGAAATGCAAATATAATCACACATACACATTACAAGAGAGACACAGATATATCGTGGTTCACCCAACTAGGGCTACGTCCACACTGAATTTTCCAGTCCTTATTATTATTACCGTCCAACAAGGTGAAGGGATACAACCTGCAGCACAACCACTGCACTTCCTCTTCTCTGTTTACAGTCTCTCTCCTGATCTCAGAGATCTTTACAATGCATAAAACCTAATACATCATCCTCCCTAGCCGTATTACAATGTCTTTATTTTATAAGGGAAATACAATGGGAAAATACCACGGGATACCCAAAACCATTATGATGCACCTGCAACGATTAATTAATACGAATATGCGAAATAGCAGAAATGACAGAACTCAGAATCACTTTTATATTGATCACAGGCCACTTCGAGGGGGCAACCTCCTATGAGCAAGCTCAATACAAATAACTTCACCGTCCTTCATAGGTCTCAACACACACTTATATACTAAGTCTAGGGGCCAATACCATGGGTCAAAACCACAGGCCACTACAAACTATGGATCAACAATACTACGGGCGACTTACAAAGCATATGCGCCAACAACAATAACACAAACTATTGATCAACAAATACTACGGGACGACTTACAAAGCATATGCGTCCAACAACAACATACTAAAAAAGTAAAGACATGGGTTCCTAACATCCCCTCCCCCTTAAAAAAAAGCTTTGTCCTCAAAGCTTTAGATGTGGAAATTGTTGTTGAATCTGAAGGAGTGGTTCCCATGTAGCATCCTCTGGTTGCATGCCGTGCCACTGAATTAATACCTCCGTGATAGAGCGAGAGCGAAGCTGACGCGTGCGCCGATTGAGGATGGCCTATGGCTCCAAAAGGATGGATCCTTCATTATCCAGTTCGGGTAAAATCGTTTGTCCACTGATGTTGGTGCAAAGAACTTTATTCAGACAAGAGACATGAAAGACTGGATGAATTCGGGAAGAAGGAGGAAGTTCCAATTTATAAGCAACGGACCCAATCTTCTGAAGAATCCGATATGGCCCATAGAAATTTGGAGCGAGCTTATGACGCCCTTTAAGTTTCAAGGAGGATTGTTTGTACGGCTGGAGACGAAGAAAAACCATATCACCGACTTGAAAAGTGCGCTCAGAACGGTGCTGATTAGCTTGTTGCTTCATGCGATTTCTTGCCATGTGAAGATTGTCCCGCAAAATGCGAAGAATATGATCGCGGTTTTGAAGGACCGTGTCAACTTCCTGAACTGGTGAACTGGTGGGGATGTATGGAATAAGAGTTGGAGGTTCCTGACCATAGACTGCTTCATATGGGGTCATTTTAGAGGCGGTGTGGTAAGAGGTATTGTACCACCATTCAGCGAGAGGAAGCCACTTTGCCCACTGATAGTGTTGTTCCGAGGTGAAGCAACGAAGATAAGTTTCCAAGCATTTATTGATAATTTCAGTCTGACCATCTGTTTGTGGGTGATACCCTGAACTCATCTTCAGTTTGGTGCCAGTGTGGTGAAATAGTTCTGTCCAAAAATGACTGGTGAAAGTCGCATCACGATCTGAGACAATGGAAAAAGGGATGCCATGAAGAAGAAAGATCTGGTCTAGGAAAATTTGAGTGATGGAGGAGGCTGTATAGGGATGGCTGAGAGCACAAAAATGACTATATTTGGAGAGGTGATCAACCACAACGAGAATCACTGTCTTCCTGCCAGATTTAGGGAGCCCTTCAATGAAATCCATAGAAATATCTGTCCAAATCCGTGTAGGTATGGGCAAGGGTTCAAGCAATCCTGGAAGGAGTGTTGTTTCACCCTTATTGCGCTGGCAGGCATCACATTCGGCCACAATCTGTTGAATTGTCCTTTTCATGCCTTGCCAAAAGAAGTTACGTCGTGCTCGTTCATACGTTTTGAGGAACCCAAAGTGCCCTGCCGATGGAGAAGCATGGAGTTCATAGAAGACAGCCTGTTTAAAATCTATGCTCTGGGGAAGCACTAGACGACCCTTGTATCGCAGAGAAGCACCATCCCAATAGTAATGTGGTACCGTAGAAGGGTTGTTGGTCAAGCGTTGGATGATTTGAGATAAGGAAGAGTCATTGACATAACCCTGTTGAACAGATTGCAACCAATTTGGAACATGCATAGAAATAGCTGAAAGAGAACCTTGGGCATCAAATGTACGAGAAAGAGCATCTGCCACAATATTGTCTTTACCCTTCTTGTAAGTGATCTCATAGTCATAACCCATGAGTTTGATAACCCATTTCTGTTGTGCCGGGGAGGAGACACGCTGGTCCAAGAAATATTTCAGACTCTGGTGATCAGTCTTGATGCAAAAATGATTTCCTAATAGGTATGGGCGCCACTTCTGTACTGCATGCAAAATAGCCATCATTTCCTTCTCATAGGTAGAGGCAGCTAAATTCTTACCTGAAAGGGCTTTGCCGGTGAACGCAATGGGGTGTTCATCTTGAAGGAGAACAGCACCAAGTCCATTGCCGCAAGCATCACTCTCAATAGTGAAGGGCTTGGAAAAATCGGGCATATCTAGGACAGGTGTAGTACACATAACTTGCTTTAGTTTGTCAAATGCACACTGAGCAGCAGGTGTCCATGTAAAAGCATCCTTTTTCAATAGAGCAGTTAATGGAGCTGCAATCTTCCCATAATCCTTGACAAACTTGCGGTAGTAGCCAGTCAACCCCCAAAAACCACGAAGGTTCTTGAGTGTCTGAGGATGCGGCCAATTGTTCATGGCATCAATTTTGGCAGGATCCATGCGAACCCATTGTGCTGAGATGATGTGCCCGATATACTCAACTTCCTTCTGTCCAAAAACACATTTAGACTGCTTGGCATGGAGATGATGGTCAGAGAAAAGTTGCATGACAAGATCCAGATGCTGGAGATGTTCATCCCATGTTTTACTGTAGATGAGGATATCATCAAAGAATACCAGAATGAATTTCTGCAAGTAGGGTCGAAATATTTTATTCATTAAGGCCTGGAATGTGGAAGGAGAATTAGTGAGGCCAAAGGGCATGACCAAAAACTCATAATGGCCATCATGTGTGCGGAAAGATGTTTTAGGGATATCATCCTCATGAACCCGAATTTGATGATACCCAAAACGAAGATCCAACTTGGAGAAAAAGTGAGCCCCATGAAGCTCATCAAGAAGCTCATCAACAACAGGAATTGGAAACTTATCCTTGATGGTGAGGTGATTAAGTGCTCGAAAGTCAATGCAGAGGCGCCATGACCTATCTTTTTTGCGGACAAGAATAACTGGAGAAGAAAAGGAATTAGTGCTTGGGCGAATAATATCTTGCTTCAATAAGTCCCGAACGAGCATTTCAATCTCCGTTTTTTGGTGGAATGGGTAGCGATAGGGCCTGATGTTGGGAGGAACGCTGCCAGGAAGGAGATGAATACGATGGTATTCTGGCCTAGAAGGTGGCAATCCCACTGGTTCAACAAAGACACCTGTATATCGATCCAGAATTGGTTGTAGATCCAAAGGAGTAGTGGAGACCGCTGATGGTTGCATCTGAATGGAATGGATCCGAGCGATGACACCATGTGAATTATTCTTGAGGAGTTTTTCCATGCGATGTGAACTGATGATGTTGAGAGAACCTGGTTGTAATCCTATCAATGTGTGTTTTTGTCCATTGAGGGAAAACTGCATCCAAATTTCAGCAAAATCCCATAAGATAGGGCCAAGTGTGCGTAGCCATTGAGCACCCAAAACCACATCACATCCGCCTAAGGGCAAGGAAAACATGTCAGAGCGCAAGGTATAATATCCCATAGAGATATGCACATTTCGACACTTCCCTTTGCAAGGTAAGGTGCCCCCATTGGCAACCATGACTTCAAAGTTGGAGCAAGGATGGATAAAACAATCAGCTTGTTTGGCGATTCGAGGGTCAATGAAATTATGAGTGCTACCATAATCAATGAGTATTGTAAGAGGAAGCTTCTTGAAGTAACCCCTGACCCGCATTGTTTGGGGGGTGGTGATTCCGGCTAAAGCATGGAGAGATATATCTGGCTGGTCATCCTGAGACGGAGGATCAATAGGTGGTTCCTGAATGTCGACCGGAGCATCCAGTGTTTCTGGATCTTCGTCACCAATTTCAGAGGCAGGCGGAGACTCCACATCCAAGAGATAGAGATTTTGCTGAACACATCTATGTCCCCAAGTGAATTTCCCATCACAATTATAGCAAAGCCCCTTTTCTCTACGTGCTTGCATCTCTGTTTCAGACAAACGCTTGATAGGAGTCGGTCGAGGAGCCTGTGGTATAGGTGGTCACTGAGAACCCATATTTCAGAAGGGAACAAAAGTGGGCTTGGAGCGTTGTTGGGCTGCAATCTTGTCTTCTGCCAACTTAGCCAACCCTAGGGCTTCCATCATTGTGGTGGGACAGAACATTTTGACCTCAGAGCGGATGGCATCCTTTAGACCATTGATAAAACAACTCCGGTAAAAGTGATCAGACAATCTTTCGGTGTGGTTGGCTAGGTTCTCAAATTCAGTTTGATACTCTCTCACAGTGCCAATTTGGTGAAGTTTAGTGAGGGCTCCGGTGAAGTCATCAAAAGCACTAGGACCAAATCATTGCAAAAGGAGCTGGAAAAAGTCTGACCATTTGGGCTCTAGATGAGCCTTGATGTACCAATGGTACCATTGAAGAGCTTCCTATTCCAAGTGAAAGGATTCCAGCGGAACTTTATTGACATCAAAAGTATTATGCAGACTGAAATACTGTTCTGCATGATAGATCCATCCAGTTGGATTAGTACCATTGAAGCGACGAAAATCAAGCTTCGGACCACGAAAATTGCTGGAAGAAGAGAACCCATTGTCTGATGAAGACTCGGACTATCGTTTGTTGTTCATAGCTGAATGTTCAAGATGGAGGCCGAGAAATTTTTCATCCAGATCCTGGAGTTTGGCTTGGATGGCTGCAAGTGCTTCTTCTATGGTTTTTGCTCCTGCACGGGTGACAACCATAACCAGGAGTTTTTTTTTTTTTTTTTTGACTGGGTAGGAAAACAAAAACAGAAACTGCTTCAGTAAGGGAAAATATGGACTTGGGAAAAAATCTGAAGGGTAATTGGGGCTTGACTAGGTGTTGGACAAAATGAGGATTGCAGAAGCGGGGTGAAAGAATGGGAAAATTTGGCAGAGGGGGACAAAGAAGCAGAATTCAGAAAGGAACTCTGTGGTAAAATTTGAAGGTGATTGGGTGAAATCTGAGGAAGTTATGGTAAACCCTAAAAATAGACAAATGTGGGATTTCGGGCTTTGGGAAGGGGAATTGGGGATAGGGTCCTCAAGAATGAAATATGCAGAATGGGATGACAGGGATTCCCCAAAAATTTCAAGGGAAACAGAGTGAAAACAAGGGAGATATGGACAAAAAACTGAATTTTATACTTTTTTTTTTCCAAACTGGAGCGGCTACGGCCCGGAAGGGATCTGGAACAACGCCGAATGGATTGAAAATGGCTGGATATGGAACGGCTTGCAAAATGGATTTGAAACGGCGCAGTAGTGATGGACAATAGTTCAGCTGAAAGTAGATATGGACCCCAGGTATGTGTGGCTGCCTAACAGTTCAGGGGTTTCACTCGGCCACCAATGCTGTCTGACGGCTTACGTATTGGGGCAGTACCCCTCAGTCCACGGCTCAGGTAAAACTGATAACCACTTTGCCACAAACAACAGCTCTTGGTTTACCTCATGGGTGGGAACTAGTCAATCAGGTAGGGGTCGTTGCCCTTTTCGCTGGCAGGTCCTCTCAATGGGCCAGCTACTTCGGGGTTCCTGTGGTACTCCTCACAATGAGTTTTAGGGCTTATGCCCAAGTACGTCCCACAGTTAAGCGGATAGGGATTATTCCCAAATCCGAACATGCAACAGATGCAAAAAAACAATTTGGCAGAAATTTCACCCAACGATCCCAAGAAAGTGCTCTGATACCAGATGTGATGCACCTGCAACGATTAATTAATACGAATATGCGAAATAGCAGAAATGACAGAACTCAAAATCACTTTTATATTGATCACAGACCACTTCGAGGGGGAAACCTCCTATGAGAAAGCTCAATACAAATAACTTCACCGTCCTTCATAGGTCTCAACACACACTTATATACTAAGTCTAGGCGCCAATACCATGGGTCAAAACCACGGGCCACTACAAACTATGGATCAACAATACTACGGGCGACTTACAAAGCATATGCGCCAACAACAATAACACAAAATATTGATCAACAAATACTACGGGATGACTTACAAAGCATATGCGTCCAACAACAACATACTAACAAAGTAAAGACATGGGTTCCTAACAACCATGGGCCCGCAAAACAGTAGGCGAAAACAACCCCAAAATTTTTCTTTAGGGGCGTTGCCCCCGAACCGCCATTTCTCGGGGGCGCTGCCCCTATACCCCCCAGCCAGGGGGGATGGTCCCCCCTGGAATCCTATGGGGGGGCGATGCCCCCCCGCTGGGGTGACTGTACAGTCCACCTAGATATCATATAAAACTGGGGTACAAACACGGCTGATACAATATCATCTATGAGACTAGAAGATCTAGCTCCACAACCAACAATCTCCCACTTGAAGACTGATCACAGCAACTCCACCGCTGCTGCACTTGCTGGACTTGGACTTGGCAAATTTCTCCTCTTCACCTTCATGCAAGAAGGCTAACTGAAACCGAGCACGAACTCAGTTTCTCTCTGGTCACTACCTTTGTGAACATGTTTGCAGGATTCTGGCTAGTATGTATCTTTTCCAGCTTCAACAGTTCATCTTCCAGAACAGAGCGTATGAAATGGTACTTGAGCTATATATGTTTAGTCCTGGAATGGAATGCTGAGTTCTTTGCAAGATGAATGGCACTCTGGCTGTCACTATACAATCTGCTATCCTTATGCTTCTTACCCACTTCCTCCATAAACCTCTACAACCAAATCATCTCTTTACTAGCCTCTGTAATGGCAACATACTCTGCTTTTGTTGTTGAAAGTGCAATAACCTTCTGTAGTTTCGAAATCCAGCTTACTGCTGTTCCACCTACAGTAAACACATACCCTGTGGTGCTCCTCCTGCTATCCTTGTCACCTGCCATATCTGCATCAACATATCCCTGTAGAACAGTGTCTGAACCTCCAAAACATAATGCCTCAGTGGTAGTACCTCTCAAATACCTGAGAATCCACTGTACTGCCTTCCAATGTTCTTTACCTAGATTGTTCATATATCTGCTCACAACTCCCACTGCATGTGCAATATCTGGTCTTGTGCACACCATGGCATACATCAAGCTGCCAATTGCTGATTGATAGGGAATCTTGGACATGTATTCTGTCTCTTCTTGTGTCTTGGGACACATTTCCTTACTTAGACTGAAGTGGCTAGCAAAAGGTGTACTTACAGGTTTTGCATTCTGCATTCTGAACCTCTCCAACACCTTTTGTATGTACTCACTTTGAGACAATGTCAATTTGCGATTTTTCCTGTCTCTCGTTATTCTCATACCAAGGATTTGCTTTGCAGCACCCAAATCCTTCATCGCAAATGAATTAGCTAGCTTCCTTTTGAGTACATTTATATCCTGCATGTCAGACCCTGCAACAAGCATGTCATCCACATACAATAACAAGATAATATATCTTCTATTGTCTAGCTTCTTGAAATAAACACAGTGGTCAGAAGGACATCTACTATAACCTTGTTCTGTCATAAACCTGTCAAACTTTAGATACCACTGCCTTGGAGCTTGCTTCAAGCCATACAAGCTCTTTTTCAACCTGCATACCAGATCCTCCTTACCTTTGACCTCATACCCTTGTGGCTGCTGCATATATATTTATTCCTCCAAATCCCCATGGAGGAAGGCTGTTTTTACACATAATTGTTCAAGATGCAAATATTCTACCGCCACTAGACTTAAGATAGTCCTAATTGAAGTCATCTTAACAACGGGATAAAATATTTCATCAAAATCTATACCTTTCTTCTGTGCAAACCCCTTTACAACAAGTCTGGCCTTGTACCGCTTCTTACCTCCTTCTTCTTCCTTCAACTTGTAAATCCATTTGTTTTGCAATTTTCTTTTACCAGCAGGCAACTGAACCAAATCCCAAGTCTGGTTTCCTACCAATGAGTCCATCTCCTCATTCATGCCCTGCTCCCACTTCTTTCTAGTTTCCACCTGCATTGCTTCTTCATAACATTCTGGTTCACCAGAATCAGTCATCAATAAATAATACATTGAAGGAGAGTATCGTTCAGGGAGTCTACTTAACCTGATAGATCTTCTTACAGTTGTAGGAGTTTCAGGTACTTGCTGCTGCTCTTGATTTTCTGGCACCTTCGGAACTTCATTTTCTTTAATTTCATCAAGCACTATGTACTCTGTGTTTTCCTTTTCATGTTTCTTTCCATGCAACTGATCTTTATACATGACATTTTCATTGAATATCACATCTCTACTCCTGATGATTTTGTTATTTTCATAATCCCATAAACGATAACCAAATTCATCAACCCCATATCCAATAAAGGTACATTTCTTGGATTTAGCTTCAAGCTTTGTTCTATTTTCTTTATCAATATGGACAAATGCTTCACAACCAAACGTTCTCAGAAATGAGTAGTTTACCTTTTTATCTGTCCATGCTTCCTCTGGAATACCACCATCCAAAGCACTTGAAGGTCCTCTGTTTATTAAATAAACAACAGTATTTACAGCATCCGTCCAAAACTGTAAGGGCAACCCTGCATGCAGTCTCATACACCTTGCACACTCCATGATCGTTCTGTTCATCCTTTCTGACACACCATTTTCCTGTGGTGTTCCTGGGACCCTCTTCTCTCTACAAATCCCATGGTATGAACAGTAACATCCCATGGTATGAACAGTAACTATCAAACTCCTTTCTACAGTACTCAACTCCATTATCAGATCTGAGACACTTCAATCTTTTTCTTGTCTCATTCTTAACCAAAGCTTTCCACTTCTTAAAAGTAGCAAACACATCAGATTTCTGTCTAATGCAATAAACCCAAGTTTTTCTAGTTGCATCATCAATAAATGTAACATAATAATGAGAGCCACCAAGAGATTGTACCTGAGCCAGTCCCCATACATCTGTATGCACAAGCTCTAATTTTTCATTCTTCTTATGTTTCCCAACCCTGAGAAATTTGACTCTCTTATGTTTTCCATAAACATAGTTTTCACAGAAGTCCAAACTTACCTGCTTCAAATCCGCCAGCAACTTCCTTGAGTGGAGAATATGCATCCCCTTCTCACTCATGTGGCCAAGCCTATGATGCCACAATGCTGTATCTGTTCCCGTGGAGGCTAAAGAGATAGAATGGTCAGTATTATGAGGACATAAATACAACGTACCTACTCTGTCTCCTTTTGCTATCACCATTGATCCCTTAGTGATCTTCCACCACTTTTCTCCAAACGTAGATAGACAGCCGCCATCTCCCAACTGCCCTGTTGAGACCAGATTTCTTTTCATAGCAGGAATATGCCTAACTTCTTTCAACAACCAATTAGTTCCATTCTTAACTTTTATCCATACCTTACCCATTCCAACAATTTTACATGGCTCATCATCACCCAATAAAACATGTCCAAAGTCGCCAGGAGCATACTCATGAAAGTATTTCCTATGGGGTGTAGCATGACATGAAGCTCCTGAATCTACTACCCAATAATCACTAGTATTATCTAATGCAAGAATCAAAGCATCTTGTAACACATCACCTGCTACATTTGCTTCCTGGGTAGTTTCCTTCTGTGCATCTCCTTTCTTCTTTAGAGATTTGCAGTCTTTCTTTAGATGTCCTTTCTTTCCATAGTTCTAGCACTCTATCTTTCCCAGTCTGGACTTGGATCTGCCCGTTTTAGACTTTCCACGATTACCTTGGCTCTTTCCTCTCTCCTTTTGTCTTCCCCTGCTCTCCATGGTCAACGCATTACCTGATGTCTCACCTGTGCTTTTTCTTTGCATTTCCTCGCTAAGAATAACACTAATAACATCATCAAATTTTAAGGTGTTTGAACCAGATACAGAGTTACTTATAGCCATGACCAATCTATTCCAGCTTTCTAGCAATGAACACAAGATTAGAAGAGCCCTAACCTCATCATCAAAGTTCACACTTACAGAACTTAGCTGATTTGTAACCGTATTAAACTCATTTAAATGATCAGTAACAGATCCACCTTTAGACATCTTCATATTAAATAAACGCTTCATTAGAAATACCTTGTTGGAGGCCAAGGGTTTTTCACACAACTTACCCAATGCGCTCATCAAACCCTCTGTTGTTGTTTATTTTGAGATATTGAAAGCCACCGACTAAGCTAGGCTCAACCGTATTGTTCCCAGAGCCTTTCTGTCAAGAACCTCCCATTCTTCGTCCTTCATAGCCGTCGACTGCTTTGCTTTTCCTCCCAGCGGTAGGAATAGATCCTTCTGGTACAGATAGTACTCCATTTGCATCTTCCATAACCCGAAGTTTTGGCCATTAAAATTCTCAACCTTAAACTTTCCTTCTTCTGCCATTGCTCCCACTCGAACCAGAAACCCTAGCTTCCTGCGGGTTTAACTGCCAAATAGACCTTTGGCTCTGATACCAATTGTTAGAAAAACAGGATTGTAGAGCAATAACAATAAACACAAATGCAAATATAATCACACATACACATTACAAGAGAGACATAGATATATCGTGGTTCACCCAACTTGGGCTACGCCCACACTGAATTTGCCAGTCCTTATTATTATTACCGTCCCGCAAGGTGAAGGGATACAACCTGCAGCACAACCGCTGCACTTCCTCTTCTCTGTTTATAGTCTCTCTCATGATCTCAGAGATCTTTATAATGCATAAAACCTAATACATCATCCTCCCTAGCCATATTACAATGTTTTTATTTTATAAGGGAAATACAATGGGAAAATACCACGGGATACCCAAAACCATGGGCCCGCAAAGCAGCTGGCGAAAACAGCCCCAAAAATTTTCTTCGGGGGTGTTTCCCTCGAACCCCCATTTCTCGGGGGCGCTGCCCCCATACCCCCCAGCCAGGGGGGATGGTCTCCCCTGGAACCCCGTGGGGGGGTGATTCCCCCCCACACCCCCCCCGCTGGGGTGACTGTACAGTCCACCTACATATCATATAAAACTGGGGTACAAACACGGCTGATACAATATCATCTATGAGACTAGAAGATCTGGCTCCAAAACCAACAGGGCTCTCCTTTTCTCTGTTGGAATCCTTGCCCATGCTCTGGATCCAAACACTCTAAGATGAGACACATCAGGTTTGTATCCCATCCATGCTTCAAAAGGAGTCATATATTTGAGTCCTTTTTGAGGAACTCTGTTATGAAGATAGGTGGCACAGTTGATGGCTTCTGCCGAAATACTAGGGTGAAACCCTTTCAACTTTAGCATGCCGGTGGTCATTTCTTTCAATGTTCTGTTCTTCCTTTCAACAACACCATTCTGCTGTGGTGTATAGGGAACAATATGTTGCATCTCAATTCCTTCTTTAGCACAAAATGTTTGAAAGTCACCCTTGATGTACTCACCTCCATTATCAGTGCGAATGGCCTTGATCTTTCTATCTGAAAACTTTTCTACAGAAGACTTGAAAAAATTAAAGAATCCAAATAATTATGACTTTAAATGAGAAAGTATACCCATGTAAATCTTGAATAATTATCAATAAAAGTAAGAATACACCTTTCTTTGTTCAAATATAGATCTGGAAATGGCCCTACAACATCACTATGAATCAAATCTAGAGGTTGAGAGGCTCTCCTTGCCTTCCCCTTCTAAAATTTCTTTTCAGGATGCTTTCCCATCAAACAACCATGACAGTTGCCTTTGGCAAACTTGATCTTGGGAAGCCCTTCAACCATCTCTTGAGTATGCATGTCTTGCAAGTATTGATAGTTGAGATGCCCAAATCTTTCATGCCACAGCCTACTCTCTTCATTTGCATGAGTGTGAAGAGCAGACTATTTAGAGAGAGGTAGAAAATGGGAGAAATCATATAGTTTTGACTTATGGTTTGCAACACCTTTTGTAATGGTTGAACCTGATACCATGTCTTGAATTTCGACCTCATTTGGAGAGAAGATCACCCTCTTGGGATCTCCAGTATGGGTCATCTGATATACTGAAAGTAGATTAGCAGTGAGAGTGGGGACATAGAGCACATCTGAGAAGTACCCATGATCAAGTTTGATTCTTCCAATCCCCTCAGAGAAGACCTCAGAATCATTCCCCAACATGATGGATGGTCCAACAATAGCTTCGAATCCAGTGAAGAGATACTTGGAGGAAGACATGTGTCTTGATGCTCCATAATCTATGATGAAGGAGGATTGAGTTGATGCACCTGCCATGAGGTTATGGCATCTCTCTTTGTTCTCAGATCCAGATGGTTCACTCTCTTTCTTTCTAGCACATGCAGGTACTGGAAGATTATTTTTTTCAAGAAGTGAAGCCATGAGATCTATGGTCTTCTTCATACATGAGCTCTCAGGGTGATATCATCGATTAAAGTATGTGCACTTGGATTTTCCCTTTTGAAATGTCTTGTCCTTCTTAGGATTCGAAACTCCATCTGACTGGTGTGGAGCCTCCTTCTGCTTTTGGTCATTCGACTTTCTATCAAAATTTGTTTGTTTTCCTTTACCATTCGCTCTCCTTGACTTAGTAGCTGCAAGAGATGAATCCAATTTGGCTTTTATCATTCCCATGTGCACTAGCTTCTCCTCCTCAAGTGTGAGAGATTGGATGAAGTATTCAAGCGAAGGGAATTTCCATTTTGGAATGGACAACTTTGCTGACTGGAAGGTCGAAACAAACACTGAATAATCAGGGCCTATCTTTGACAGGATGGAAAGGATGAGTTGTTTTGCTTCCTTCTCAACCCCATACCTCTTCAATTGTGAAATCAAGTTCTTGAATTTGTTGAGAAACTCGGTGATAGTTTTGAAACTGCTTGGGCTCAAGGAGATGAGCTCATTTTCTAGTTTATGACCCTTCAAGTCATCCTTCTGACCAAGGAGGGATTTGCGCTTGTCCCAAACCTCCTTTGGACTCTTCAGATCGATAACATGAAAGTGTAGGTCTTAAAAAATGCTAAGTAGTAGAAGTCCTACTGCTTCATCAAGCTTGTCTAAGTACTTGGATTTATCTATTGCACCAGTGGGATCAACTGCAGAGCCATTCACCACTCTAGAAAGGCTCTTCGACTTCAAGAAGATGTCCATCTTTGCCTTCCATTCGAAGTAGTTGAATGAATTCAACTTCAGATCCATGATACTAAAGAATTTGAAGTTGAAGAGAGGATAGTCCTGCAAAACAAATGAGAATTATGAAATGGAGATCTCCTGCAATTCGAATTGAACACTACCTTAGGACACTGAGCACATGTGAATGGGTCCTTCACACCTGGCTAGACCTCACTGGATTGCTCCAGTGAATTCAAGGAAATAGCACCAGGATTTGCTGTGGAAAACCAGAGGCTTCTGATGCTCAATGAAAGACAACTGCTCAAGGAACTACTGCAACTGCTGCTGCTGCAATTCGAATAGCTGCTATTAACTCCGATAGCATGTGATATTTTAGAATTAGGATCACTCAACAGTAGCAGACCTCACTACAACTCACTCAAGAAGTGCAGAAAGAAGAAGAAGAAATGGAGATTCAATAATCACTCATACACAAGAAATGACCAAAATTGATGTATCATGCATCAGCTGTAAGCTGGCACTATGAATAGTGAATAATAACTGAATACAATCAAATGAATTTGAATGCCACTAAGGTCATTCGAATTCTCCTCAATGTGTAGCTTGGATAACATTGGAGACATCATCCAAACCAGTGGCAGTAGTCACAATAGTCAGTTAAATGAGTCTAACTGAGTGCATGGGCACTGATCTAGGGAGGGAGACTCTAATGTGGGTACATGAGGAACTGTCAGTAGTTAGTATAGCTGATCTAGTCTCTCTGGAGGTCTATCTAAGTGGTTCAGTCAGTTAAACTAGTAATTAGTCCTCAAATCAAGGAACATATCCACTAATCATGGAACTAACTGAAGAATCTCCTAAATAGTTGGAAGAGGGTGGACTTGTACTCCAGTGATGAAAAAAAGGGTGCATTAGTGGCTAGGAGGGATAAAACTGAGCAGAAACAGGCTCCCAGGGGCAGCAAAATAAGGACTAGGTGCTGGGATACTACCATACTGATGAATGGATGCATGCAATTGCATGCAAATATAAAAAATGATGGTGAGAATATTCCAACAGTCTTCACCCAACAATTGTCAAACATCACATTGACACTTGGCTCGATGACATCCCCGTCCATTAAAAACAATGGCCTCTCCAGCCTTTTAAGGCCCTCGCAATCAAAGATGAGATCGAAAAACTATTGTAAGACGAATTTATTTTTCCCATATCTTACACATCATTGGTGTCTAACCTCGTCCCAGTCAACAAAAAGTAGGGAACTATTCATGATTGTATCGATTTCCGAGACCTGAATTTATTCTATACAAGGGATAAATTCCCCACACCATTCATTGACCAAATCATTGACTCATGTGTCGGTAGCGAAATGTTGTCCTTTATGGATGGGTACTCTGGATACAACCAAATATGCATCCGTCCCCAAGATCAGTATAAAACTACATTTACCAGACCATGGGGCACCTTTGCTTACAAATTCATGCCCTTTGGTCTGAAGAACGTCAGAGCCACTTTCCAGAGAGAAATGGCATACATCTTTAACGACTTGGCTCAAATCATCCTCGCCTTTTTAGATGACCTTACCGCCAAGTCCTTAAAGTGATGTGATCACCTCCAAGGCCTCCGTACCATCTTCACAAGATGTTACAAGTACGATACACGCTTAAACCCCCTCAAATGTGTATTTTGCATCACCGTCGGCTGCCTATTAGGATTCATTGTTTCCAAAGATGACATCACCATCGACCCTTCCAAGGTGCAAGCCATCTTAGAATTACCAGCACCATGAACCTGATGTCAGTTACATAGTGTCCAAGGTAAGGCCAATTTCCTTCGTCATTTTGTTCCCCATTATGCCACTTAGGCCCATGGATTTTTATGGCTTCTCATAAAATATTTGCTGTTTAAGTGGGATGAATATGCCCAAACCACTTTCTATGCCCTTAAAAAAGCATTGTCATCAACTCCCCTCATCTCTCTACCGAACTTTGACAAAGATTTCATCTTGTATGTATGTACATCAACTTTTGCGGTAGCCAGCGTACTAGTCCAACCTGGAGAGGACCACCAGGAACATGTCATATATTATGTCATCAAAACCCTCACTAGACCTGCACTCAACTAAACCCATAATGAGAATCTTGCACTTGCAGTCATCCTTTATGTATAGAAACTCTTCCACCACATTCTGCTTCGGAAAACAACCATCGTCGTTGATTCCAACCCTATGCAATACATACTTAGTTGTAGGATTATCAATAGTAAATTTGCACGGTGGATCATTATGTTACAAGAATTTTACCTCAAATTTGTTATTCCCAAAATCAAGAAAGCCACGGCATTAGCCGAAATCATTATAAAGCTCCCCTCTACCACCACAAGCGAGCCTGTTTAGGACCAGTTACCCGATGAGAACCTCTTTCTCATTACGACCGAATATCCTTGGTATGGCCATATCCTTCTTTATCTATGCACCCAGAAGTTCTCTCCCCACTTATCTCATGACGATCGTTGCAAAATATGCCACTAGGCACCGTGATACCTCCTCATTGAAGACATCCTATATCATCGCGATATCGACACTATTCTTTGATGATGTCTAATGCATGAAGAATTTGAACAAGCTCTCAATGATTTCCATAGTGGCACGTGTGGTGGACACCTCTTTGGATTATCCACCACCCAAAAATATCCTGCGAGTAGGATCTTTTTGGTCCTCTGTTGGCTTATATTATTGTTCTAGAGGTTTCCAATATAGACCCAGGTTCTTGGCGGTTTGAGGAACCAACAAAACCCCTTTTCACCAGCCCTTTCGGAAACAATCTGCAAGCAGACTAAGGTCTCACCCGAGGCAAAGGTATGGGGAGCTGCGGAATCAGGTTTCCACATCTATGTGCTGAGTTGTTCAAAATAGATTTAATAACAACGCACCGTGGAGCCTGCGCTGTGAACTGACACTTAACAGGTTAAGATGCTACGCCACTCGCGCATCCAAGGGCTGCATGATGTGGATCTTATTCAATAGTAGGAAAACACCATTGATAGCTATGCTGCCTTCTTGAAACTCAACTACTTCAATTAATGAGACTTTAACAACTATTATGCATCCACTGTTCCCTTGTAGTATTGATCTTATGATTTATGTAATACGACAAGCATATCATACTGCGCACTACCGGTGCTGCACACTGTATAGACCTTTTCCTTAAGTGATTATCCAACCAATACATACATTCACAGACCTAGAAATACTTGTTCATCTTCCAGTCAGTTACATATGTGACACTTAACATATTATTCCCATTCTCATTCTCTTGGCGAATACATATAAAAGTAAAACACATAAGCCGACAAGCATGAGTTCAAGCATTCATGGTAAGCAAATATATAAGTGCAAACATATAAATAATCACACAATGCGGTATTTAATGTGGTTCACCCCTAGGATGGGAGCTACGTCCACAGGAACTGTTGTTATATTGGTCTTTGGGAAGGGTACAACAGTTCCTGTCTACGCACTCAGCTGCAGACTCTCTTCTCTCTCAATAGGCCTCTGCGCACACAGCTTGCAGAGCCTTTACAAAATTGTCTCTTAATAGAAGATTTCTCAATAATAACCAACTATGTAGATTCAACAACCCTTTCCCTTACAAAATATGCCTTATTTATAGATTACGCCCGTAGGTCATGTCTTTACAATGCATGGCAAAAAACCCTAAGGTTCCCGAAATTGGTGCGGATACCCGCCACCCTGCCTGTCGTCGTCGCCAGGTCACTCCACTTGCTTCAGCTGCTTGAATGGGCCACACATAGCTCTAACGGCCTTCTGACAGCCAAAGTCACCACAAAATGATTGCACTACATCATGGCCTATCAATTTCCATCCCTTTAGCCTTCCTGTCATCATCGAGTTTGTGGCCTAGCTCCTTAACCGCTTTCCTCCACTCCCTTTTACAGGTCGCTTTACTCGTCCTTCATTCTACTCCTTATCCAAAATAGGTTGCTTACTTATCTCTGCCTTCCTCTATACTCTTTTACCAAAAGTAGTTGTTGCATAGGCCCTGAGCACTAGCACTGCTGCGTCAAAACTGTATATGTACTCCCGAGCTGCGCATTCCTCAAAATTGTGTCTTCTGACTTCACAACCCAAAAGTTGCGCAGCTCCCAAAATTGCGTCCTTATCAAAATGTGCCTACTTGGGCCACGCCCAACAGGCTCCTAACACTGACTTGTGGCATGTTCTGAGCCACTTTAGTCCAGGTGCTCCATCTGTGCCTCTTTTGAGATTCCTGAGTGGGTAGTGAAATCTTGAAGAGTTGCACTCAACCTTGCAACTACTTCCTTTATTTTTTGCTCATATCCCTTAACCATGTTTAGCATTTCATCCGTGGTCGGCTCTACAATTTTCTCCTTGAGTTTGGTCTCTGTTGCCTGAAGGTCCCGCAACCTTATTTCAATCTCATCTGTCAAGGTGAGTGCCTCTTCTTGCAATGGTTGTAACCTCACAGAGGTTTCAGCTTCCTTTTCTCTTAAAGCCTCGAGCTCCTTTCTAAGTACTTTGGTTTTCTCAAAGGTGTGCCTCTTCTGTCGGATCGACAAGTCCTTCATGGAAGCATTCGTGGATTCCACTTCCCGCTGCTTTCGTTGTATGTCATCATGGATCTTTTGCAGCTCCGGCTTGTCGTGCAATATGCTCCAAATTTTCGAAACATCATCTAGCAGGATTTGGCATCGCGCGACTGCTATGCAGATTCCCTGCATAGAGGCCCTCAATGCCTCTGCTCTAGCTTCTTGCGCCTGCTGTGCCATATCGACTGGCCGTCGTGCTTCCAGTTCGGTGATATCCACCTGATGGGAGGCTTCCATCTCTGTAATATTCTCTGCGTGGGAAATTTCCAATCCCCTCATTCTTTCCCGTAGACTATCAATGATAGCACCAATATGTAGGATAGCCGCCTAAACTTCTGATTCTTCTTCAACTTCAGGGAGCCGCGGATATACTACGGACACTGCTCCTTTTATCCTACGCTGTTTTTCTTGAGTGCGTTGAAGCTCCCTTTCCTTCTGCTCACATTCTCCTTGTATTTTCCTGTAATTCTCTTCATATTGTCGGTGTTGATTGTGCGAGACAATGTATCGTTCATGCATTTCATAGGATATTTGGGTGTGCAACTAGTGCAACCCTTTAGTTGGTAGCATAGCTACATTAAGTTCCAACTGCTCAAGCAGTCTCACAGTTTCTGTCATCTTATCTGTCGGGAACAGAATGGACCCTGGCACAATCTTGACGATGCGTGTCCATGTTGTAAAGGAAGGTGACCTACGCATTGGCTCACTTGGCTCCCCTAAATGGTCATCATGGTCCGGCTCCTTAGTCAAGTCACGATGGACTTGCTCCATCCGTAAGACCAGACTAGTCAATTTATTGATATTTTCTCTGACCTCTGCTTGAGCCGGTTCTTCCTTATCGTCTAGGTGCGTCGACACCCGCGATGCTATTTGTTCATAGTCATCATTATGGAGAATTCTGTTAAGTGGCGGTTTTTTATCTTTAGACTTCTTCTTTTGTGGCTTCTCCGACGTCTGGTTAGCTGGTTCCTTTCTTTTCTCTCCTACTTGTGGCGCAGGTGTTTGGACTGGTGTGCTTTGGACCTCTGGGTTCTTGTCTGTTTGGTCCTCCTCCTCTTCTTCCGAAGACGTAGTGATAACAGTCTCCGCTGCATCTTTTTTCTAGCTATCAGGCCAATCCTCAATGATCAACTCGATCATTGGTGCGCCAAGCTGATATTGGCCGTCGAACCAGGTCTCTGTTGTTAGGCATAGTTGTATCTAGATACAGTGTAGGGTAGCCTTGAAAATCATCTTGGGCCTATACATATATGTCACCTCCTCTGTGATGTGCGGGGTCTTCTATATAACTGTGCATAACTGCTCAAAATACGTCAGGAATTGCAGATCATTGAGTTGCTGCTTCTCTACGCTTATGGAAGCCCACATGTTCGTGAAGCGGGCCGCGTGGCAGTCGTCTGCTGCTACTGGCAGGCCGTTCTGATGCGTAGGTTCTTTCCAACCTACGAAAGCAATAAGTATTAGCAGCTAAAGTGGAAGGGTAACCCCTTGTCCTAGGTATCCTGTACATCCAAAAAAAACTCATTAAGCAGAAAGTTTTCCCAGTTATATTCATGTCCATCCATGGCTTTGGCTGCTAGGGCCACAACTGATGCATTCACTTCCTTTGGCCGTGCTTTCTTCAGTAGTCTTCCTTCCAGTAATTGAATAGTGAACCGCAAGGGTTCAATTGTGATCGGATTAGTTTCGTATCCTCGGTTTCCTCTTACCAATTTAAATTTTTCCTTTATCTTCGCGGCTAAATCTCGGTCATCTTTCTTGTCGACAAATTCTGTAGTAGGTTTGTCACCCTTCTTACTCAAACCAGTAATCCTTGTTATCAATTCGGCAGTGATATTGACCTTAAAGTCCAGCCAGATGTATCCCTGGTGCGTACAAGATAGCAGCGTACAAACCACAACCTTGCACTCTTTGCTGCGCTCAAAATGTGGGATTCTTAGCAGGTTGAGCAGACCAGACTGGGCCAATGGCAACGCCCAGTCCATTGGAACAACCTCGGTGTGCTTTGTGGTCGCGCCATCTTTGCTACACATGAACTTATTCGGCTGCAGGTGTGGGAATTTCTCAGCATCCATTACATCGTGATCAACAAACTTGCAGGTAGGAATTCTGCCAAGCAAATCCTTCTGAAGTCGAAGCTTTTGCTTCTCTATCTCTCCCTGTCGTAGTGCCACTTTGCGTCACTACATTGAGACTTGTATCCGCAGGCCTCCTCTTTGCTGTGATCAACTGAATGTCCTTCTTTATCTATGCACCCAGAATTTCTCTCCCCACTTATCTCATGACGATCGCTGCAAAATATGCCACTAGGCACCGTGATACCTCCTCATCGAAGAAATCCTATATCGTCGCGATATGGACACTATTCTTCGATGATGTCTATTGCACGAAGAATCTAAACAAGCTCTTAATGATTTCCATAGCGACACGTGTGGTGGACACCTCTCTGGATTAGCCACCACCCAAAAATATCCTGCGAGCAAGATATTTTTGGTCCTCCGTATTCAAAGCTTGTGTCTATGTTGTAAAACAATGTGCGAATTGTTAGGTCTTTTCCTGTAAAACACGGTCTCCCCCCACACCACTCCATCCATTCATCACTACTGGCCCATTTTTCAAATGGAAAATTGAATTTAGGGAATGTTGTTCGACTTCATCCAAAGGTCACCACCATATAATCGTCGCCTTTTATTGTAAAGTAGTGACCACCTCACGGTTCTTCTTCAACCACGTCATCTCCCGATTCGGCATTCCCAAGAAACTTGTCTTTGATGACGGAAGACACTTCCATGAAGAGATGTTCGAAGAATTGCCACGGCTGTTAGGATTCAAACATGAATTTTTAACCACTTACTACCCTCAGGAAAACGACCAGGTTGAAGCTGTTAACAAAATCCTCAAAACTATGCTCCAATGCACAATGGAAAAAAACAAAACCAACTGGCACCACATGCTATTTCCTTCCCTTTGGGGTTACTGCACTTCAGTTAATACTGCCACAGGGTTTACCTCACTTCATCTTGTCCATGGTGTAGAACTCGTCCTCCCAATAGAATGTCAAATCCCTACCCTCCAATCCATCGTCGAGTTTCTACCAGATACCCATGCAATGGAACAACGCCTATTCACCTTGGAACACCTTGATGGAGAACAACATGATTCTCTTCAACATAACGAAGCCATGAAATTTCATTCCCAGGCTCACTACGATCGAAAAGTGCGACCATGCACCTTCAAAGAAGGTGAATTTGTTCTTTTGTTTAATGCCAAGAAAGAGGGTAAACTAGGATCCAAGAAATTTGTATCTAAGTGGACAGTCCCTTATGTCGTTAAGCATTGTCTCCCAAAAGGAGCCTATATATTAAACGACCATGAAGGTATTACCCTCAACAACCTGGTCAATGGGTTGTACCTCAAAAGGTTTTATCCTTATTTTCTAGTACCCCACAGGTACGAATGTTTTGGTTATATGATTTATGCATTGTCAATACCTTGGTCATGTTCTTTACTACACTTGGGTATGCGCACTATGTTTGCAGGATCCTAACTTGGACAATCTCAGAGACTAATACTTTTCGACTATAAGAACAAAACTCCACCCTAGAACAATAGGGGTCACACACCCTACCACATGTATCATTCCACAATTGGCATATAGAAACTATTTACCCTTGGTTTATAATGCATTTCCTAGTATTCTTGATGATAACCATAGGATCCCATTCATGGCCTTGATGTGCCATCAACATCATTACTGTGAATAGCATGTTCCCCCATGGGTGTGCGCACCATTTCCATCCCCGTCATCAATATTTGACACCTTGTTAACAATTAAATTAACACCTTTAACAAAGTGAAAGGTAGAAGTACATTTTACTATGTGACCGCAACATGAAGACAAGTACATAAGAGAACAATCCTCTCTTATATAATCACTATGGCCATAATCAGAAAGATTGAGTGAAGAAATAGGTAGCCTAAAGAGGTAAGGTTTAGTGATTGAACTGCTTACTTGAAGGCTCAAATCTAGTCTCCACTAATCAATAGTGAGAACAAATGAACAAAATTGCATTAATTGTGCTTGAGAATTATGAATTTGTGACAAAATCCTGAAAATACTATGGAAAGTGGGTTTTTGAGTAAAAATAATCAAAAATCAAGAAAATGTATTATCCCACATTGAAAGTGGAAACTTGGATTCCCATTTCCAAATACTATAAAACAAAGGCATTTGGTGCATGGTAAGAAGAAAAAAAGTGAGAGCAAAGGCATGCTGGGGATATTTCGAGGTTGGAAAGCTCATATTGATCAAAGGAAAGGATGGAGAAGGATAGCTCAAATCAAGGGAGGATGGATGCATCTCAAGCAAGGTTGTAAGTACGTATATTTTCTCCCTTGATATCATATGGAACAACTCAATTTTCCTTCCATTTATGAGTTTAAAATTTTTCCCTCCAAGTTTAGTTTGAATTCATAATGGTTAAAGATATTAGGAAATGTTATATAATTGTTCATTTCTGACGTTGAACCTCACCAATTCATAGTGAGATAGTCAATTAAGTGTAGACACATCCCTACTTTAAATGTTATTATCAGATTGGCAGCTCCACTGCTTGGTTTAATTTAAAAATTTCTTCAAAATTTTGGTGTTTCAATCTTACAGATCTGCTTAAATCTTTCCTTAAAACTCTTTTAGAACCTATCTTTCAGGATTAAATACCCTTATAAGCTCAAAACCGACCTTAATCAACCCTAAAAAAGCCAAAAATATTGAAAATAGAGCTTGACCCTTCGTCTTTCTTGATCTTGCAGGGCCAACGCACTTTGTCTGTGCATACAGAGCGTCAATGGTCATGTGACACACCCTACACACTAGAAAGGAGCTCCACCAACGCACTCTGCATGTGTGCAAGGTGCGTTACCCTCAAAACAACGCTCTGCTATGTTTTCTGTACCTGCGCCATCCAAGATTTTGATTTTTTGGAGCTTGGTTCTTCACTTTTGTGTTGGTTTTTGTGATTTTTTATTCTTGGATTGGCTGAGGAATCCCTTAGATTATAGTTTAGACCTTACTTGGACCCTCTTTAGCTAAATATTTGGAAAATTTTTAAAGCTTTCTTGGTTAAAATTTGCAAGAATTGTTAACTAGTTTTGAGATTTCATTTTTTTAGGGGCCAATTTGAGGTCATTTTTGTACTTGTAGACCTTGACATGTCTTTTAAAACTTTTTAGGATCAATTTATGACTAATTTGGAAAAAATTGGGAGGATTTGGTTTGAGATATTTAAATTGGAAATTTCCCTCCAAAAACCTTTAAAGATGGCCTAAATTGGCATTTTTCAATTTTTTTCTTATAATTTGTTGTATATCTGATTGCTTGAGGTCATATTTTGCTTTTAGATCTCTGATTTGATAATATTAGGATTGATCCCTAAAGAGGTTTTATTAATTTAATAGTTTGCAAATGATGAAAATTGAAAAAGCATAAACATTTGTTTAAAGAACCTTAAGGCCCTTTAATTTTTGAATCCCATACACTTGCTTATATGAAACATGAAACCAAATCTCAGTTATGACATATGAAAAGATTATTTGAACACATTTCACAAAGATATTTGCAATGAAAACAAAAAATTAAACATTACACTATGAGATATTTTGAAAACAATTTCCCTCCAAAACCGAAAACAAACTTTAATTAGTCAAATTTTGTTTTGGATCTACAATATTTCATTATTCTCATGCACAATTAGAGAAATTTGTAGCTTTAGATCTCAATTTTCTTGTGATAAGTTGTGTCAGAGCCACCGTATCCTCTTCACTTGGGATTTCGAGCGATCTTGTGAATGAGAAAGTGGATCTCATTTGTAATAGTTTAGGATTTGATTTTTCAAGCATTTTCTTTTCGAGGCACCGTATCCTCTTCACTTGGGCTTTCAGGGGATCTTGTGAATGAGAAAGTGGATCTCACTTGTAACATAGTATATTTGAATTTTTGCATACAGTTCTTGAGCTACCATATCCTCTTCACTTGGGATTTCGAGTGATCTTGTGAATGAGAAAGCATATCTCAAGTGTAAGAATTTAATTCATAAATATTCAAAGGGCTCTATGTATCCTCTTTGCTTGCACTTTCGGGTGGCCCTACAAACGAGAAACATAGATCCCCCATGTAACTGAATTAGATTAATTTTTCAGTGAGATATTTTCTTTGCTTTACATTTATTTTTGAAATTAGTGTGTTGTTGCTACAACACCCCCCTAGATTTTTTGAAAATATTGGGCTCCCCCTCCTTTTTTGCTTTTAAGAGGAAGTTTTCCTAAGAATATCTGAGCATCATAGTCTTTCTTACTTAGATTTTCCCTTGAAGAAAGGTCTTTTACTTACTTTACTCATTGAGTTCATTTTCTTTTTTGCTTAAGTAAAACTCAAGATCCTGAGCCGAAACAACGGAAGTTCTGAGCTAACTTTTCCGCAACGATGGAAGGGTTGGTCCAAAATTTCTGAAACAGTGGAAGAAAAGGACCAAGTCAAGCCGCGGTGGAAGACTCATCTTTATTTTCCAAAAAAGAAAAACCTTTGACCAAGTGAGCCCATGACGGAAGCAATTCACCAAGTTTCTCTGCAACAATGGGAGAATTCGCCCAACTCTTCCGCAAGCGATTGAAAATTTATGAATAAGTCATGTTTGCGGGAGTACTCGTCTATCTTTCCTGAAATAGAAAAAGTCTTCAAGTAAATCTTCTACAAAATCAGACAAACTCACTTAAGTTGGTCGATGCGTAGCGTCACGCTTTCCTTTCATGGAAAAGTTTGGACAATTCTCCCGCAACGGTGGGCAAACTCATCCTTTCTTTCCACAGGAGACGGAGACCTTAACCGAGTCTTTTCGATTTTTGGTGGTCGCATTTATTAAGGAAAAGGTCGATTTGACCCATCCGTATGCTACTTTAACCCCGTTTTAATGGATTGAAACCACCCTAATAATGGCTTGCACGTACCATTTTTATTTATATAGGGCATGAACCCTGTTGGGTTTTTATTATTTCCATTGGTCAAGAGCGCTCATTCCGTTCCAATCCAAATTTGCAAGCACCCGCTACAGGTTCACTGATTCTGCCGAGGTATCAACGCCTATCTACCATCGTTCAACAAGTAAGTACCTTGTCAAACCTCATGTACTAGATTGTGTGGTTAAGGTAAATGTTATGTGCATGGCTCTATTCTTTTTCCTTATCCGCGTCAAGTTTTGTAGTTTGACCACGGCCGAAGCAACCCATACCTTTTTTTTTTCTTCGTTCAAACGCACCAAAGTCTTGCTCGTATGAATGTGGACACCTTGGGACCCTGGGCACCCATTAAGCTGTCAGTTTTGTAAATCTCCAAACTAGCCCCTTCCACCCTTCTATGAAGAGCGTCTGTATTCTTACCCAACTGTAAAAGTTTACGCTGTTTTGCACTTTGGAACGTAGTGCTCAAAATCGCCTTGCGCTTACGGTTTGTAATTTTGAAATGTATGTCCTTTATTTTCATAAATGCAATATAGCGCCCTACTGAAACATTTTTAGTTTTGCACAGGGATTATGAAATAGCATATATAGATGTTTAAACTAGAAAAGAAGAGCCATTTAAAGTTTGCAAATCAGTAGTGAAACGAATTTGAAGCTTTCAGTCGGCATTTTAGGCCTCAGTAATATGAGTAGAATGATAATCATTGACATTACGTCGTATGCCTACAGGATTTTTCAAAAATGGCCAAAGGTGGCAAGAGAAAATCAAAGGCAACTGCAGAAAGCACAAGGGTAGAAACTACATTCCAGGATACCAAGTGCACCACAGGCGTGCCTCCAGAAGTAAACTGGGGATACATATATCGTATGATAAGAGACCAAGAATTCCCTGAAGCTCTTCTTAAGGAAGCATATTTATATCAGAACACCAGAAACTCTTGTATATCCAAGGCGGCCACACATCCAAAGCTTTTTCCATGCTCGAAAGTAATTGGATGGATTTTGCAGCATGCAAACACCGAGATAAGAGTTATAGCAGACAACAAAGGAAAAGCTTTTGCCTCATTTCACCCATCCTATATCTCAACGACTTACAAGTTTCCCAAATCCTAGTAGCAGCTTGATGATGCATGGTTGGAAGAGATCCAGATGGATAATCTAGAGATGGCTAGGAACATGTTAATTTCGGGAAAACAAATCAGAAAAGAGGATAGTGAGGAGTACAAGGTTCATAATCTGAGGCCCCCTTTCAGACTGATTGCTCTCATGTTGAGCAGAATATTTGGAAGACCCGATGGGACGATGTTCATGCTGCAATGGGTTCCCATCATCCATTACGTAGCTTTCAAAGGGACAATTTTCAACTGGGCTGATATTCTCTCAAACAGCCTGTCGTCAGCTATAATGGCTAATCGAGAAGGGTTAGTGGAGAGGAAGGCAGAATTTTATATGGCATCTTACTTGATAGATTTTATTGTGGCGAAATGCCCCTTTCCCAAGTTGGGATGCATATGGAACTCGGAAAATGTCTCAGTGTTCATCGCCTACAAAATATTTTGGGCTCAGAACTACAAAAGACTTTACAAACTCATTTGTGAGGAGTCCATCATGCCCCTATATGAATTAATGTTTAATGAAGAACCCAACTACCTATCTGAGAACGCTATGGAAGTTTTAGAGAAATATGGTGATTTCTATTTTTCGCCAGAAGGTACCTACATAAGAATGTACGGAGCCTCCAAAACCTGTATATCCTACCTAGGTATGCTACGGATTATATAGTCCACAAGAAGGTAGTAAGACAGGTTTTCATTGATGGAATTGGTAGTACTTTGTATAAGGCCAAGAAGGCTACTTTCCCGCCTTTACCTTTCTATGTTGGGGCCTATAAGTTCTCAGGAATTGCAACTGTAGAATATTTTGTCGCGGAGTTGAAAAGCTTTCATTTTGTGGAAAATATTTTTCATAGAAATGTTCGACAAGGTAAAGATGCACAACATTGCAAAGAAATCTCCACTCCCTTTGAATATGCTAACTATTATGATCAAGAGGAGGAAGTATATAGAGGGGTTAGCAATATGACTGAGCTACGGATTTGTCAACTTGGAAAAGGAGGATCAAGCTCAAGCTCTAATGTTGTGGAGAAAGTAGATCAGCAGTGAGAAAAGGGTACCTTGGGGATTGCTAAGGCTCTCTCTCAAGAAGAACAAAGGCTCCAGGAACAAACCAAGAAAAAGAAGGAGGAAGCTAAGAAAAGAATCAACAAGAAAAAAGAGGATAAACTCTGAGAAGAAGAGACTTTAAGACCCTAAGTAGCTGAAGCTGAAGCAAAGAGGATTCAAGAAGAAGAGAGGATCATATTGGAAAGAAATGCGAAGCAGGAAGAAGATGACACACTAAGAAGGGAGAAGGAGGAAGAGGCACAAAGAAAAGAAGAAGAATAAAAGAAATCCAAAGAGGATGCTGACCCCAAAATCCCAAGAACACAAGACATGGATATGAATTCCCCCATAAGAAACCTTCCACTCGTCCCGTTTACACCATCCAAGAATAGCAAGGTGTCCCAATGGGATAAATTCACTTATAACAAAAAGAGGAAATCCATTGTTAAAGAAACGAAGACTAGGATGAAGAGGCCTTTTCAACTAGATATCATCACCAGGCATGAAACCACAGTCATGCAAGGTACCGAACATGACCCCCAACTCATGGCATCTATTTCTATGTCCTCTGCTCTAGCAACCACCGACAATGTCAACATACTAGGGGATAAATTGAGTCTAGAGAAAGGGAGAGCCCATCAGTTGCAGGAGGCATTAGTCAAAGAGAAAAATTATACAAATTTGATGATCGAAAAGAATGATGCTCTCACATCCCAAAAGGAAGAATTAAATGAAACCCTTCAACAGCTGGAAGCTGATAGGAGAGCTTTGGCAATGCAAGTAAGGGTGTTAAAGGCAGAAAAGGGATAACTTGAAGATAAAAAACTGAAGCTTGAATCAGAGAAGTTTGACAATGTTTAGCAGATCGACGACCTGAAGGAACACATGGAAAAGTTGCAAGAAGGAAACGAATTGTTAGAACGACAATTGGAACTGGCAAACAAAAAAATGGGAGACATTAGCCCCTTCCACGAGCAAGCCTGTGAAATACTAAGAAGGACCTACGGCTCCCAAGAACTCCTATCAGAGGAAATGTACAACCTAAAGGCAATAATGGCCAAGGTTAAGGAAATCAATGTCGAAGCCACCAGGGTCAGGAGGAAGCATACATGTATCAGTGGAGAGATTAAGAAACACATTGAGTGGAGAGAAGGGAAATCAGGATTCTCGGCAACTCTTCCCCTTAAGTCTGTTTTCAAGTACAGAGCAGATGTGTGCACCTTGGATTATTCTAAAGATTGTGGAGTAAAGTTGGCCATCGTAACCCTAGCTACTTATGAGCGGTGTAAGAATTTGTATTCTAAAATTCGAGCCACACAGGAAAGTTTTCAGATGGCCATGCCCCAGAGGATAGAAGAATTCCCAGATAGAGCACAACGTTTATCTGACCTGAATGAGGGGATCAAGGCAGAAAGCGAATATGTGCAGAAGCTGGACATCTTGACCACTGAAGACCTGTACCAATTTATCAGCCAGGTTCCTATTCATAAACATTTCCTAGAAGAAAGTCTCCAAGCCATTATGGCAGAAATGATTATCCTAGCAGAAGAGTTTGCTAAGCAAGAAGTGTCTCAGATTTATGATTCCCTTGGTTGGAATCAATATTGTAAAGGAAGCGAATCAGTGGGGAAATTACATAGTAGAGGTAGACAGGGCACTAGAAGCCAACCAAGCTTCGACCTCAGAGAGTGTTCCAGTTGCTGCAGTAGCGTTAGTTTTAGAAGAAACACCAGCAGTCTCAGAAGCGCCCAGGTCAACCAAGGAGCCAACTCAGGGATAGATCACATTCGCTAACGTCTGACTAATGAAAGCCAACATGCCTCTTTGGTTTCTATTTTATGCGTATACCTTTGAATTATTAAAATGACTTGTGGGTTTTAACTCCCGTTCCTTTTTGTAAAGTTAATTGGGATATTTCTCCCTTTTGTAAATATCAGCACTACAAGACAAATTAGAGGAATATAAACGGTTAGGGTATAGGTGGCAACCCCTAGCACATTTTGTAAAGCTATTTATAGCTGATTAGAAGGGAATAGAAAGGACTTTTGGTAGGTGAAAGGACATTTCTGTCTTGCATGTGAATTATTTCTGCTATAAGAAAATCGTTTTGGCCTATGGAAGCCTACACAACACTTGGGATCGTGTTGGATAATTGCTAAACTATTTCTACATCTTTCATACATTTCCTGTGAGATATTTCCTGGATATTGTGAATTAATTCTCTGCTATGAATGGTTTCATTTCCTTTGCAAAATTTCTGTGTTAAATGGGTAATAGAATGTTTGTCTCTATGAGAGCTATCTTTGATAATCTTTATTTTCTGTTGTAAATGCTTCTATTCAATTTAATAGCTATCTGTGGAGTTCTTGTTTGCATTTCCAGTTCATTACTCATCCTTTAAATTTGCTCCTTATAAGGATAGGTTAATTTAGATTTAGTTAGCTTAGAATAGATTTGTTTGGCGCATGCATTTAACTTAGGGCACATGCATATCATCTTAAACATAAAATTATAAACGGTGGATCGGGCCGCAACCGGTAAAATAAACAAATCTTTAAACCTTACACGATAGCCGGAAACCATTAACCAGATGGATTCCCTACACCAAATGGTGGGTGATCTAATTGGGATCGCTTACTGGGGAGAATCCCTTGCTGATTGATGCTGCGAAATTCGAGGCATCATCACAGTGATTATCCATATTTCAGAAGAACTGTTCCTAAATATAAAAATCTACTAAAACATTTTGCATGTTTGAAAGAGCCACTTGAACGTCTAACTTTTCATTAGTTTAGAACATTCATCGAATTGAAAGGTAGAGTAGTGAGCATATTGCATTGTTTGGTTCACATTTTCGAGTCAACACACCACCAGTTTCATTTCCACTCCTGACACTAAGCAAAGTACCCTTAAAATTGGCACTTAATATAAAACTAACCAATATTTGAATTTTATATCACCAACAAGAATAGGTTAGTGCCCTGGATTAGGTTTGGAGAGTTAACACTCTTGGGATACAAATTTTTTGAAACTAGCATTGATTATTGAGAGTTTAAATCCATTAGTAGAAAAAAACGCTTGTCGGGAAAGCACATCTAACATATGCATCAAGCACGAGGTCAATATGGATAAGTAAGGGTGGTTCCCCCCCTCTTACTTTTTTACTGGGACATGAGCTCTTCACATAATTCTATGTAAGTGACAAGTCCTCAGGGTGACATCACTTTTCTAGAATACCTAGTTATGAGAGTTGTCCTAGACTTACAACTGTTCCGCCCAACCGTCGATTGTGAAGTGGTAACCTTAGTTTCTATTCCTAGGATATTACATAGGCTATTGTGAGTGGGGAACACTTGTAGTATCTGAGATAGACTTTGAATCTTTTACTCCTTGGGAGGGTGATTGGTCAAGAACCAATAATTGCAACCCTGGCGATTAAAGTTTATCGTAACTGTTTCTCATACCTTTTCTATTATTAATTGTTTAAGGCTTGATATCCATCAACAACTACTAGTTTCAGAAGGCCCTCTAACCCAACTTTTCACTGAGCTTCGGTTCTTTGGAAAAGTAGATTGCTTGCTTGGATTCATAGGACTTTTTTACTGTGTGGACACTTTTCTTTTTGTTGAGTCTAGGCTGCCTTAGGATTTTTTGATTCTATTTTTTGATCAAGAATATCATTTTAAACTCATCCTTTTATCAAATTCTTCAAAGTGTCTACTCTCCCGATCCGCTAGTCACGACGGTAGCGAGGTGAGTCACCATAAATTGAAGGACCAGCTACATTGCAGAGACAGATACAAAAAACACATCCTAGTGACTTGGAAACATAATTGATTTTAAACTCAATTAATATTACTTGAGAGGAACAACATCAAACAAACCCTGAGAATTCATCGTCACATCACGAACTGAATACAAACATAGTTGATGATCTTACTCTAGTTGAAATTGAGACATTAAAAAATCACACAAATACTCACGTAATTCCACCTTTGATGAGTCTTTCAGAACCAGTTGTACTTACTATCCATGAGTCACTGGGTAATATCAACCCTCTTTTTGAAAGTTTGAATAACATGCAAAATTCAACAATTGACCTTATGGCTTCATCATGAGCACAGGGGACTACATCATCGCAACCTCAAACAGTTGTTGTGGGTATAAATACTTCCAATTTGGCCTCTATATCAATCCCAACAGTTAGTATACCTATTATTAGCACAAGTTCAACCGGCACTTAAGTGCCAATTGGTACAATTTCAGGTTCCAATCCCGGAAGTACATCCACTTAGTCTGCAGGGATCCCTACTGAGGGTTGTGCCTTACCAAACATTGGTTTTCCATATGGTTTGGCTAATGAAGGTCAAAACACAGGAGTAAACCAAAATACTCTTGGTTTACCTAATACTTGTCCAAATTCTACTTTTGGGGGCAACCATTCACCATGGAATGGTAATATTCCTGGTGGAAGCAATGAACCATGGAACATTCATGCCAATTTGGGTTATGCTCCATAGATTAGTGGAAATTCTCTAGGGGGTTATCCTTCTAATTATACTAGCACAATTCCTAGGGGAAATCCACCAATCAACCCCATTCCACAATGGAGTGGGAATGTTCCAGGAAGTACCCAATCTTCTTGGGGCCCACCTCCACAAGGAGGAAATCAACCTTGGAATGCTTATCTAAACTAAGGAAACAATCAATGGCATGGTCAGGTTCCATAAAGTAACCAATATTTTTGGGGCCTACCTCCGCAAGGGGGAAATCCATCCATCCATCCCGTTCCACCATGGAATGGACAACATTTAGGAAGTAACCAATATTTTTGGATGCAACCTCCACAAGGAGGGAATCAAATTTGGAATGATTTTCAAGCCCAAGTACAACCGTCATGGTGTGGTTGGGATCTAAGAGGTAACCAATCTTCTTGGGGCCCACCTCCACAAGGGGTCAATCCACCCATTGGTCATGTTCTAGGAAGTACCCATTGTTTTTGGGGTCAGTCTCCGCAAGGGGGAAACCCACCTTGGAATTCTTATCACACCCAAGGACCATATCAATGGAGTGGCCAGGTCTAGAAGGTAACCAATCTTTTTGGGGCCTAACCCCGCAAGGGGGAAATCCAGCCATTAACCCCATTCCGCAATGGAGTGGTAAGGTTCTAGGAAGTAACCAATCTTATTGGAACCAACCTGCAAGACCGGTGTTTGATCTAGCTAGGCCACCACATGGACCTCATGCCAATGGTATGATGGATTCCTTCAACCAACTTGAGCAGATTACCCAACATTTGGGACAAGTTTCTATTCAGTCTTCGTAACCCACAGCTGGCCAGGAAATGCAACAACCTGGTAATTCTTCCAACACTTCTAACATCCTCATAGTCTCATCCATAGACCTTAGAGGAAAGAAGAATAAGTATAAGGGTAATCAAAGTGCTAATCCTTCCCAGAATTCTGAAATCCTTATATTCCAATCCAAAGACCTTAGGGTAAAGAAGAATAAATACAAGAGTAAGCAAAATGCTAACTCTGGGAAAAGAGATGCACCAAACATGATTCAATGCGGTGGGCAACAACAACCCACTATTTTGACCGTGGTATCGCCACAGGGGGAAACCAGCTATTGGAACATAATTCCCATCTAGACCTTGGTTAATAATCCTTTCATAAGGTTCCAAGTGTTTAATGTAATTTGTTCCATGGTTTGGATTCATAGTGCATAGTCTAGGGGGTTTGTCCACATATTAGACTAGTGGTTTGTCATTATAGCCAATTTTTTCTACAAGTGTTCCCATTTCCTTATTCTGGGGATTCAAAGGCGCCCTATTTAATGCATTTAATGAGGCAGGTGCACCACTTCCCTGTTTTATGGGATAAGGTTGGACCAAGGGTGCTAATGCACTAGATTTGGTTAAATTGCTCATTAATGACCACTACCAAAGCCCTAAACCACCTAATTCACCCTCATAATGATTCTATCCACATTTATTGTCTTTCCTAACTTCCTCATGGTCCTCATATGTTCATTAGACCTCATTATGGCCCAATACAGGAGTTACACTTGGCACAATGCCATAGATTGGGGGAATTACTCCACTAAGCCTAGCATTAATGTGAGCTACTCAACTTGCCACTAAGCCTCTCAGTTTTGTCCCTTGAGAGAATCTATATATTGTACACATGTTGTTGAACAATAATGTAATGGAAGATCAATCCACATGAGTGTTTTTCTCTTGTGTTCCGCTTCATATTTTCTTCATATTTATTTTATTTTCCTGTCAATGTTTGGTAAATTCTAAGTGAAGCTTGCTCTAGTAATCTAGATCCACCTGTGACACATATATAATTTTACATGGTATCAAAGCGCCATAGGGGATCCTAGTCTTGATTCCGAAATATATTTCCAAGTGTGTGTTTTGCAGATTCCTACACCAACTTCATTATGGATTCGAAAGTTGTTCCTCTCCTCTCTCCATTCAACTATTTAGAGTGGAAAGAAAATATGTGCACATATCTTAAGAGAAAATGTCTCTTTGATGTGTCCATTGGAGATGTTGAAGAGCTAGAATCTTATGAAGAGAAGTGTGATTGGATCAATGATTGTGATAGAGCATATGGAACTATGTGTTTGGCTATACCTCCTAGAATGCATTATCTCATTGATTATGTTGAGTATCCATTTGAGCTTTGGATAAATCTAGAGAAATCTCTTAGCATGTAGAAAGAAGATATTAGATATATGGAGAGAAAGCAAATGGACACCTTCTCATGTGTTCTCCCTCCAAAGGTCTCGGCCTCATACATTTCTAAAGAAGTTGTTCAAATTGAAGAAGAATAAGAAGATACAGATTCAGGAAATGATCTAGCTCAACTTTCTTCCTCTATGGTTTCCTCTGTTTCCCATGAAGCTATTTTTCGTGAAGATAAAATACGAGATGTTTCCATCACTTTTGAAGAGATGTCTCTCCATTCCACTTCTTTCTCCTCTATGTATTGTATTACAAATGTTGAAGATGGGTTACTGATTGGTGATCATAGTGAGCCTTCTCTAGAAGAGGTTCTTTATTCATATGAGAGTATTGGTTTGAAATATGGTCAAGGAGAATTTTGGAATTCAAGTGAATATCTCTCATTGCTTCACACTCTTTTGCTTCCTATGTATTCCTACACCATGACTAGCATAATTTATTCAAGTTCATTTGAAGATGGAGAAGCCTTAGCCATCACATTGACACATTTGGGACTCTTGTTCCTCTTTCTTGGAGTTGATTACAACTCTTTTGGTTTGATGTTGATGCTTCAAGAGCCTTATGATTCTCTTGGGGTCACTTATTCTCAAGCGTCTCAAGTCTCTTTTGGACCTGGCACCCTGGTTGGTTCGAAGATCAAGTCTGAAGAGCATCCTTCGCTCTACTATTAGTGTTACTCAGTTGTTTTACATGGCTTCAGTTTCCATCATGCAGCTGTACATGTACATGATCTAGTTGAGCACATTCCTCTTCTTCCTAAGAAGCAGATTCCTCCATACATATTCATTTATTTTGGAGAGAATTCAGTTTTTGATTTCTCTTTCATGTCAATTTTTGAGGGAGGATTTTCCCCATGTGGTTTTGCCTCTTTCCTCACTTACATGGCTGAATAATGTAAAGGGTGACTATAAGACTTTGTTTCTTGGGCCGTCATAATAATTTTATTTTCTCACTACCATTTGGCTTAGGGGGGGTGTTGGAACATAATTCCCATCTAGACCTTGGTTAATAATCCTTGCATAAGGTTCCAAGTGTTTAATGTAAGTTGTTCCATGGTTTGGCTTCATAGTGCATAGTCTAGGGGGTTTGTCCACATATTAGACTAGTGGTTTGTCATTATAGCCAAGTTTGTCCACAAATGTTCCCATTTCCTTATTCTGGGGAGTCAAAGGCTCCCTATTTAATGCATTTAATGAGTCAAGCACACCACTTCCCTGTTTTATGGGATAAGGTTGGACCAAGGGTGCTAATGCACTAGATTTGGTCAAATTGCTCATTAATGGCCACTACCAAATCCCTAAACCACCTAATTCGCTTTCATAATGATTCCATCCACATTTATTGATTTTCTTAACTTCCTAATGGTCCTCATAGATTCATTAGACCTCATTATGGCCCAATACAGGAGTTACACTTGGCACAATGTCATTGATTGGGGGAATTAATCCACTAATCCTAGCATTATTGTGAGCTACTCAACTTTCCACTAAGCCTCTCGATTTGTCCCTTGAGAGCATCTTTATATTGTACACATGTTGTTGAACAATAATGTAATGGAAGATCAATCCACACGAGTGTTTTTATCTTGTGTTCTGCTTCATATTTTCTTCATATTTCTTTTATTTTCCTGTCAATGTTTGGTAAATTCTAAGTGAAGCTTTCTTTAGTAATCTATATCCACCTGTGACAAAAATATAATTTGACACCAGCCAACCCCCCCACAAGGGGACAATGATCCCAATGCCAATGTCTTCATGTGTGATCATGAGGTGAACATTCAAACAAGACTTGATTCTTAAGATGTCTCTCCTAGTACATCGGATCAATCGGTATCACAACAAAGTGGTTCTATCTCCATTGAGAAACCAACCATAGAATTAGTACCCCCCCCAAAGGTGTTCTATGTAGAACAACACATAATCCTAACACACGAGATGCTCAGAACGATAATGTTACTGAGGACCTAGCTCAAGCACCATGTTCCATGTCAACCTTGGAGGTATTGCAATGTCGTCCTGCGCAAAGAAATTAACTATTGTCTACAATTGGCGATGTTGATCCATCAAATGCACCTTTGATCACATCACACATATACCATTCAATATGTAGGATCCTTTCTGAAGTTGCTTTTCAATTTAAAGTAACGACTCATAGTAAGAACATTTTTCGAACCATAGTAGATGAAGGGACCTCGGCTTGTGTAATGCCATTTAAATGTTGGAAAGAATTTGGATCATGCCTATCTGCCATAGAATTTTCATACCAAGATACTCAAATAGCTTCGGAAGATTCAGATCAAAATCTTCCCTTGATGGAGGAATATGATTTGGTTACTTGGCCGATATGGGATGTGAGATATCCTAGCTCACATGATTTCTTGGATTACATTTTATCATCAGATGAAGCTATCCTTGAAATTGTGAACATTTGGTTGCACCCACCTAAGGACATCTTTTGTGGGGCCACTGGGAGCATAATTGGTTTAAATCTACCCAAGCATAGGAGCATTCTTTGCATGTTCCTTGATCTGATTAGGTATATTTGGAAGCTTGCATATAGGATTAGATTATCCCTATGTAAATATGTATATGAACCTTTTTCAACCCAAATTTTCCCTAGGATCGAACCTATTGGAAATTGGTGCGTCAGCCCATCATATTTGTATTTTCCACCATTATAACAGAAAATACTACCGAACATGGGACACCTTAGTCAGCACACCATTTTCGTTTTGGTGCCCATGCTGAGTTATTGTCATAGGGCCGGGAGCCCTATTAGTCCCATCATGACTTGGAGTTTGAGACCACATATTTCTCTTTCATACATTTCTGACCATATCCTGATGGGCTCCCAAATTTTTGTCATTTTACATAAGCATGTGTTAAAATATCCACTTGAACATCTGTTCCAACTGCTTCGTTGCTTATTTCTTATGTTGCGTATTTTCCTTTACAGTCACTTTTTGTTACATGATTCCTATAAACCATTGCTTCTATAAATTTGACCCATACCCATGGAGGAAACACCCATAAGAGTGTACATAACTAGCTCACCCCTTGTTTGTAATATGTCTCTTTTCCTTGGCCTGACCCATGCCCTTGAAATATAGGCGCATGCCCTTGAGACACTCGTTTCCTCTAATGTATCATAGGATGCTTTATTCTTTTTTCAAGCTAATAAATTAAAAAGGTTAAAAACAATGAAAATATATGGAAACTTCAAAAAAATTTGAAACTGTTTCAAATTTCTTGGTCCGACATGAAGACTCACCTACAACTGGCATATCATTGACTAATGGTTCACAACTTCTAGAAATTCATGCTGAAAGGTTATGCTTCCTCTCATCCATTAGCTACACCTACAAGGAATATGGTAAAAAATGAGTGTTTTTACTTATCTTTTATTCATACATATATAACTGTATCCTTTTGAATGATAGAATGATGCATAATTCTTCAATTTTGGCTAGATTCTTTTTAGATATTAAATGCATATTTGAACTGGTTTCTGACTAAACATTTGGGTTGTGAAATGGTTTTGATTACAAGAGAGACTTTGACAGTTCAAACTATTTGATTCAGGTAGTTGGAGACAGACCATGATTCATGATGATTTATGATTTTGGCATTTTTCACAAGACTCAATATGAAGTAAACCTCATTGACCCATTCCTACTTGGCCACTATACCAAATTGGATAAAATCAATTACATGGTATTATTTCATCGTCCGTTGACACATAATCCTGCTTCAGATAACCTACCCATGGAGGGAACATCTGTAAGAGTGTGCACAACTACCTCAACCCTTGTTTGCAATATGGATCTTTTCCTTGGCCTGACTCGTGCCCTTGAAAAATAGGAGTACGCCCATGCAACACTCATTCCCTCCCATTTACTATATCATTATTTATTCTTTTTCGAGCTGATAAATGAAAAAGGCATAAAAATAAAAAAACACAAAATCCAAAAAGGGGGAGAATTGAATCATTTCATATTATATCCTTGAAGAAAATGGCAACAGTTAGTCCTTGTCTCCCTTGAAAACGACACATAATTTGGTATCCGCCATCAGTATACCATATACATTTGCCTTAGGAAACAGTACCAGATCTCCACCGATGGGTTATCCTTCCCATCACCAATGGAGCTTTTGTTAATGCATCTGGAATTGGCATATTTCATTAAGGTCGGTTACTCAAGTCCTATGTTGCCAAGTGTCCATTCTGCATCGTGTTATGTGTTCAAGGGAAGTTCAAACTGTGTCGGCCATTCCTCAAATATTCCTGACCAATCATGTCAACTTTCCTTGTGTCAGTATACAGTGTTGGATCTCACAGTTATACCAAATTATATCAGACTATTGATCTTTGTTTCGTATCTATTGATGTGGGATGCATTAATGCCCTCCTCTCGATGGATCTATTCCTATCGACACCAAATCATCATCTAGGAAATGGATATAGAAACCTAGGAGTACCTTGGATCTTGCAATCATTACTGGAATGTTTCCTCGTAAATGACAGTGGGTATACATCAATGACCCCTGATTATTTGATTCTACAAGTTTTATAATTCATAACATCTATTCACACTTGCTAGTTTGTACTTAGTACCTTAGAGTCCATCATCATTATTGGTGGGTCTCTTCGCATCTATTAATGACATACATCAATGAACATCAATCAGATGGTGTTTTATTATGATCGACATCAGTTCATTTATTCGCATGATATAAACTTGTACTATCGTCGGTTTGTATTGAATACCTTGGGAAAAACAGTTTTATCACTCATCGATGCAATGCCTGAGTTGCGCAAGATTAAAATACCATGTCAGAAGTTCGATGAAGACCTTGTTCTCGCACTCATCAAAGTGCATGTTTACACTTCTAAAAATTTACTTTTGACATGGATCCACTGTGTATTGTTCGTGGCCATGCTTGTTTACTACTGAGCATGGGTATGCCCACCTCAGGAAGATATTGTATATTTGATAAATTGCTATGTTTGACTTGCAAGTGTTCTCCTAAATCCCGCGCCCATGAGCTAATACTTTTTCATCCTTGCTTTGATCAATAAAGAATATCAGTATGAAGAGTATCAATATAAAAGGCAATGTATTTCGACCCTTAGCTCCGCTTCGAACCTCACACATTAGGGGGCATCTGTTAACAATAAAATTAACACCTTTAACAAAGTGAAAGGTAGAAGCACATTTTACTATGCGCCCGAAACATGAAGAAAAGTACATAAGAAAAAATTCCTCTCTTATCTAATCACTACATCCACAATCAGAAGGATTGAGTGAATAAAGAGGTATCCCAAGGAGGCAAGGTTCAGTGATTGAACTGCTCACTTGAAGGCTCAAATCTAGTCTCCGCCAGTCAATAGTGAGAACAAATGCACAAAATTTCATTAATTGTGCTTGAGAATTCTGAATTTTTGACAAAAGCCTGAAAATACTATGGAAAGTGGTTTTTTGAGTAAAAATAATCAAAAATCAAGAAAAGGTATTATTCCACATTGAAAGTGGAAACTTGGATTCCCATTTCCCAATACTATAAAAAAAGGCATTTGGGGCATGGTAAGAAGACAAAAAGTGAGAGCAAAGGGATGCTAGGGATATTTCGAGGTTGGAAATCTCATCTTCATCAAAGGAAAGGGTGGAGAAGGATAGCTCAAAGCAAGGGAGGATGGATGCATCTCAAGCAAGGTTGTAAGTAAGTATATTTTCTCTCTTGATATCATATGAAACAACTCAATTTTCCTTCCATTTATGAGTTTAAAGTTTTTCCCTCTAAGTTTAGTTTGAATTCATAATGGTTAAAGATATTAGGAAATGTTAGATAAATGTTCATTTCTGACTTTGAACCTCACCAATTCATAGTAAGATAGTCAATTAAGTGTAGACACATCCCTACTTTTCTATTATCATACCCTTGATGTCGACCCCCCACAAGTCCGAGGAATTTGACCCAATGTGAAAATACCCTCCCTCAGAGTATCATTTTTCCATTAAGAATTTACTCCACCAAGTATACACTCGTCATATTCTTCGGCACATATGATGAGGATGATTCATAAATCCACCTCATACCTCCATGAGCACTTTTCCATTCGCAATCTCCATCGTATCATAACCCCCACAAAGACACCTATGGGGCCCCCACCCTCATAAGTAACCATTTCTATTCAGTTATCCCTCATGTATACACTCCATGGCATTAATTCATGGGGAACCCATCTTTGCATATGCAAGTTAAACCCCACTTCATCTTGGAAAGCATCCCGTGACCCACTCAAAATTGTGAGGACTCATCCCATCATCAAATTGGTCCCCAGACACACCCAAAATTGTGGGGACCCCACCATTATTCTTTATGTACAAACATGTTCCCTCATCACCTCACATCGTGGGAATACCATATTATTTTGGAAGCAACCCATGGTCGCCTCTGATCGATGTATTTGAGTCTCCATATGTTCAACAATTTTTTTTCTTTTTTTTTTCTTTCGATTACCATCACTCATCGTTTTGTGCCTCCATCAAATCCCTTTCATTTGCAGTTTGTCTCCATCCATTTCAATCTATGCATTTCCGAAAGAAAATATGTCGTCCCTACTCCCCATGTTTACATCGATCAAAGAAAGTTATGATCCCCACGCTTATCAACCAATCTTATGTCAAGTCTGTTCGTCCACCAATCGGTTACAATATGATCTTAGTTCTCAGGATAAGACTCTCGTGTTATCATATACTTCAGCTCTCATCGACGTCAAAACACTGCATTTTGAGAGTTGCAGTTGTACCTTGGGATCCCTTTCAATCACTATAAGGGATCACCTCAAACTTAGTAGGGAGAGTCATTAGTGCTCCCTAACTAAGTTGTTTCCCCTATGCTTGATGTCAACCCATCATCACATCAGGGGGAAACATCTTTTTTGAAGGTAGTAGTGTTCACATTTGGAAATCATGGTAGCAGTCTATTTGGTATAAGTGAATCTCTCAGGCAGATTTACATACTAGTTTGGTCCCCCACCCTAGTGGTCTTGTCATGGTCACCAACAATTCCACTTCTTCAACACTCCGCAGTAGTTTCTGGGTTATTTAATCACATATGGATTGACGCCACGTTCATCCATGTCCCAACAGTATAGTGGAGTCAACACCTTGGTCCTCTCTCATTGTAATCACTTTGACAACATTTCACGAGCATGAGTATACCCGCCTTGTTTGTATAAAAACTATTCTTTATTATATCTCCAACGGTTGTCACCAACAATCTTCCCCATGGGAGAACCCTATTTTCCACACATGATTTGTCTTAACAAAACATGAGAGAAATAACAGAAAACATGATGCATTATCGTCTCTACAGTACCCTCCAAACCTCATACATTAGGGGGCATCTGCAAGGATGATTTTAAGAACCCCCCCTAAATTTATATGTATAAAAAATGGGCGAATCCCCATGATACACAGAAAAGTGTGAAGGCTATTTTATCAATAATATAATATGTATATATAATTTTTTGGTGAATCTTTCAAGGAATTATAAAATCTTGCAAATTTTGGGAACATCTTTCTCAAAATTACAAAAACTTGTAAAAGTTTTGGCGAATATTTCACAGAATTAGAAAATCTTGTGAAATCTTGGAGAATCTTACACTAAACTATAAAAAAATGTAAATTCTTAAAAAATTGGTTCAAGTTTAAAGGATTTTGCAGCCATTAAGAGAAGACGGCAATGCACATTTTGAGTCCCTTTACATGGAAGAAGAAGAGCCAGATCTTGAATCAACACAAATCATGTTGGAAATTATACCCCATTTGGTCTCCGATGGTAAAAATGAGGAACTAATACAGTAAATATAAGAAGAGGAAATTATAAAGGCCATTTGGGAACTTGCCCCTTATAAGGCTCTGGGGCCTAACAACTTCTCCATCCATTTCTACAAGGCCCATTAGTTTATCATCAAATCGGACCTAAAATGCATGTTCTTGAATGCTCAGAAAAAAGACATAAATTAAGGGGCAATACTGACTCCTCATTCTTATCTCTTATTCTGAAAGAGGCAAACCCATCCCCGTTCAACAAATTTCAACCCATTTCTCTATGCAATTACTGCTATAAGATCTTAACCAAAACAATGGCCAATAGAATTCATAATATACTCTTGAAGATAGTCTCCACTGATTAGGATGGTTTCATGGAGAAGAGACATAGTACAAACAATATAATTATGGTTCAAGAGACAATCCATTCTAACAAAGAAAAGAAAAGAAAAGACAAAGGTATGATCATAACAAAGAAAACAAAAGACAATGGTACGATCATAAAAGTCAACATGGTCAACACATTTGACCAAGTAAAACATTCCTTCTTGTTTGATGTCCTTTATAAATTTGGGTTAAATAATTATTTTGTTTAGTGGGTTCAAGCTTGCATCAATGGCTCCTTTATTTTTCCCTTAGTCAATGGGAGGCCCACTTATTTTTTTTAAAGAAATATGGGAATCACATAAGATTTCCCTCTCTCCCCTTTTATGCATCATAATGGCCGTGGAATTGAGTAGAAATATGGAGTTCGAATAGATCTTTAGAAACCTTCATGGACTCAACTTTTCTAAAGGGGTCAAAGCAATGAACCACTCACATTTCATTGATAATAATCTTCCACTAGGAGGGCATAAATAGTGATAACTTAGAGATTTAGAAGTGTATTGTATCACTAAATACTCAATGCATCAAGTGGGGAGGAAAATAATGGAAAAGTATAAATATATGACTAAAACATCAACCCACTTCTCCTTTGATCCATCTCTAGAATTTTTTAATGTCCTAGCTCTGGTCATGCTAGATCATCCTCTGCTTGGTCCTCTTCATCTATATGCCATGTAAAAATATCAACATCATCTATGGAATGTGAATACAATTGTCCCCTTGCTCAAACTTCATATCTAATTGATCTAACTTTTCCATCCAAACAAATGATTTTTGGCTTCTTTTGTTTGGTGATATTAATGTTTAGCTTTTTTGGCCAGGTGCTTATACAGAAAGTCCATTGGAAAGGAGTGTAGGTCTGAAGCAAATATAGGAATTTTCCTTCAAATTTCAGACACTTTGGACCCCAAACAACAATCAAACTCATCCCTAGAATAAATATGGGCACTTTTGGAGCAATTATGGGCATGCAAATAGAGGTAGGATGGCCTAATTTCACCCTAAGAAGTAGAAAAAAGCACTGGAAATCCTGAAACCTCCATTTTGGGTGCAAATGAGGGTTTTTCTTTGCCTCCCAAATAGAAATGTACATAAACATTATGAATTCTATGTGCTTTTCTTCATAAAAAGGGGTGCAAACAGACCTAAAAAGCAGATCCGGGTTAATTTCAAACCCTAAAAGCCAGGTTGATTACAATTTGGGTGATTTATGGCAGTCTCTTGAAGGAGATCAGAATAGAATAACAGTCCTAGGCAGTTTTCCTTGCAACAACAGTCACAATATAACCCTAAAAATCTCCAAACTTGTGCACAAGAGAATTAACAACCACAATGAGCCTTAGAATTCCAAGTTTTTGTGCAATAAGGGTCAATGCGCATAAAACAACAACCCTAAGATCTATTGTGTAGTTACATCACTGCATCAACCATTTGACACCTAGTACTATGTCCATTCCACCAAGTTGTAAAACATTAAATCTCGTTTGTAGTTTAAAATCTAGTATTTGAACAGACACTTTAGGACACGTTGATGTCCTTGTGATCTCTTGGTTGTCTACAACCATAATTGGTCTTTGGTGGGATATATGAAAAAGATTAGTCTTTCAATGACATTATAGAATTCCTATAATCATCGCTAGTGAAAATCTCAAAATGTATTTTTTGCTTTTGTAATTTTCCTAAAATGCCTGACCTATTGTCTTTGCTTTGGTTGTGAGACCTATCAACAAGGTGTCAAAGGTTAGGAGGAAAAAATTTAAGCTCTCCTTTTGTAAGTTTAAATGAGACCCCCCTTTGATTGATGGCTACATTCTCAAATAATATTGCCTTACTACTAGTTGTTGGATGTAAGTGACACTTCCCAAGCTCAGGATCTGTTGTAAAAAAAGGATAATAAGATTACCCATCTCATGAAGCAATTAAAGATGCCTACAACTCAACCAGTGCAAACTCCTGAGCTGACCAAAATGAAGTAAGGAAAGGAGCACATATATGAATGTATGCTAATATTTAAAAATCCAGCATAAGAGAGGGAAAACCAGATAAATGAGCTAATGTGCCAAATAAATTCTCTTGAGATACAAAGAACATCATTAGCAAACAAGCCAACTTCTCCAATTTTATTTCCAAGCTTACAAGAGATAGATCAACCTTCAAAGGGGCAGAGCAAATTTCAAGATATCCTGAGAATCCAAACAAACAAACAAAAGGAGCACTTATAGATGCAATGAAAGAGCCTGACACACAGGCTCAGCAAGTAGATAACAAAGATGATAAGATCAAAGAGCTTGAAGAAGAGTTGATCCAGAGAGATAACAAAATTGTTGAAATAGTAGATGAAGCAAATAAAAAATATGATACAATTGATGATCAAGAGTCAGAGATAAATGAATTAAAAAGGCAAATTACCAAGATGCAACTAGATGTCGAGGGTGAAGAGTTGTTGAGAAGAATAGAAAGACCATTTGAGACAAAATATCAGTTGGAATGGCAAAATTCTCTATTAGTTCTATTGTATCAAACTTTTATTTAAATTTCATATTTTTTCTAAACAAAACCATTTTCATTTACATTGTTGCAAGATTGTTCAATTACATTTTTATTCTTTTACCTTTTCCATTCTTTACTTCACTACAAACATTGTTGCAAATAGACTTGATTGCCAATGCTGCTGTTACTATGTTATTCCAATATATATTAAAAACCAATATATTTGTGTTTTTTATAAGCAATGTTAGAAATATCTATGCAACAACAAAAAATACTTTTATCATGCTCATTCTCTTCTCTTTTCCCTTACTACCCATCATTCTTTATTTATTCTAGTTTGCATGGCATTAAATAAAGTGGTATTGCTTTTTGTTAACTCTACATCTATAAATGTAAAGGACGATCAAATTCATCAAGGTGAAAACCTTTCATCGAATTTTGCATTCTAAAAATGTTTTGCACCTCAAGAGATTTTATAACTCTTGGTATTTATAGATTGGGAGTTAAAATGGATTTATGTTGGTATAATTTATTATAATGGTTTATTATTTATTTATTTTTATTTTATTTTAAGGATGTCATTTTTTTCTATTTAATTTATAATTGTTACATCCATGATACACCTAATTAGTGGCATGAAAAAATCATTGATTATAAAGATCAATGAGAATGACCAATAAGATTCAAACATTGTTGTTCATGAGGCATATAATAGATGGTGAATAGGTGTATTGTTAAGGCACTCGTTAAAAACTCGTTGTATAAGCTTCAAACATTATTACTATTACTTTGTTTTTAATTTTATAATATTATATTAGGCCAACATATAGAATGGATGCTCCACTTTATTTGATATATGCTAATGTAAATATTTCTTTTTCTTATTTTGTTATACTTTTTATTTTCTTGTCTTTTTTCGAAGATGACAAAGCCTATCATAATTGAATCTCAAAATGAATCTCAAACTAATAGTAAAAATAAACTACCACTAGGTCTTAGGCCATAACATTTTTATATTTTACTAAAAGAGAACAAATAAATTTTACTTTGTTTAATATATATATATAATTTTTATCTTTATTTTAAATTTTATGTTAAATTGTATTTTTCTTTATTTTTCATCTATCAACAATAACATGACCATTGTTTTCCATTAAAAATAAGTTTTAATTAAAATTAATTATTTTTATTAAACATAAATCATACCAAATTGATGTTAAAAAAATTGTTTATTTTCATTTATTTTTTTCTCAATCCAGTCACATCCATTTCCAAACATAATGATAAGAGTTAAGAACATTGACATTATACTCCTCTCCTTAACAGTGAATTAGTTTTTTTCACTATATATTTTTTCTTAATATTTCTTCTTTATAAGCGATTTTCATTATGTACCAAAAAATTGAGAGTAAAATTAATAGCTATATTTTTTTAATTGATATTCTTAATAATTAATTAATTAATTTTTCATTAATATGATTAATAAACAAAATAAATGAAGTTGTGAATATTTAGTGGCAAACATTATATAACAGTAAATTTAAGAAAAAAGTAAGTTAATTTTATTAAAAACAATTTAAAAAAATTATTTAAGATTTAAAAAATAAATTAACCATAAAATAATATGATGATATCGTGAACAAAACAGTGTTATGCTAAACATTTATTATATTTAATTTGAAATAATTAAATATAACTATTAATTTTAATAGTATTTTAAGTTGAAATATTATTAAAATTAAAATTGGATATATAATATAAATTAGTGTTAAAATTCTTTGTTGTTAGATATAATAAAGAATATTATTAAAGTATATTAAATATATTAATATATAATTAATAGATTAAAATATTGATGTAGATATTAAAAATTTCATAAATAAATATAATTAGTTTTATTTTTTAAAAACAGAGTTAAGTAACATAAAAAATATAATTGTAATAATTAATTTTATTGAATTAGGATTAAATTTAATTTTACTTTTCAATAAAAAAATCACTCCCTTTTAATAAAATAGTGTATGAGAAAATCGTCTAAATGACAGTACACCATACATTTTATTTTTTATATAAAGATAACACCAATTAATATAAAAATTCTATTAAGCTTTTTAAAATAACATTAATAATTTTAACATTCCCCGGTTTTATTTATTCTTTAGTATTTATGAAAAAAGAAAATCATATATAAAAATTTTAGGGTTTCATGGCGAGCTTGTCTTACTTTAGCGATCTTGTGTTTTTAGTTTATTGTCAAACTATAAATTATGTTTGTGAAACTTACCAATTATTTTACCAGGAAGAGGCGAGCTTATCTTGCTTCTGTAAATTATGTTTGTGAAACATACAAATAATAGCGGCGTGATCATGTGCTTTTAGTCCATAATCAACCTATAAATTATGTTTATGAAACGTCTCAGCCTCAGTGTAATATGTAAATCTTTTCAATAAAGATTAACTTATATGAATATTCTACCTACCGGTTTCCATAGCAATAGGTTATGTAAAAGTTTATTTTTTATTTTTTAGATTGTGTATTTTTATTCTTTTGGATAATAAAAGCCAAATTTTAATAAAAGATTTAATTAGCTCCCCTTCAAACAGTAAAAATAAGCACTTAGCATAAACTTTAAGCAAATAACACATTTTTTATTCATTCTTCCCATTTATTTGTCATTTCACACTCCAAACATAATATCTGCGCCATTTTCTATGTGTTACATTTTTTCTTTTTAACGCAATACGGGAGTTCAATACAAACAATCTAAAGTTTTTATTCATTCTTCCAATTTATTTGTCATTTCACACTCCAAACATAATATCTACGCCATTTTCTATGTGTTACATTTTTTTCTTTTTAACGCAATACGGGAGTTCAAGACAAACAATCTAAAGTTTGACAATTAAATCTCAAAGACGCTGTGCATATTCATGTAATATCTATTCCGGTGGTATTATTGTACCATATTCATGTATCTTGAGTTACTTTTATCCCATTGGGAAGCTCGGTTATTTTTATGCATACAAACAAACTAAAACTGCAAGAATAACAACATGATGGAAGATGGAAAATTAACGGAAGAAAACCTGGTGTTGGAGAAGTAATAGAGAATGTCGGTATAGGAGAAGAGACCACTTGTAGAATATCATTGCATTTTGCTTGTTGTTCCCCCATGATCTCTCTCCTAAATATTTTTACCATAAGTGAAATATAAACCAACAAAGGACTCATTAGATTCCATGAATATTAAAATTACATGGGTTTGTGTTTAACCGATGAACTTTCCTAGGAAAATCAAAATATGGAATGTGTTTATTGTAGAGAAAAGTGTTTCAGTATATCCTCTCTAGTTCTAACAATTCTTTTAATTAAATCGAAGCCACATAGAAATGCAGATTTTACACATCCTATAATATATCGAATAAAATATGATTTATGGAAACATAACCAATAAAAAATACATTGAATTGTGGAGAGATTTAGAAACGCCAAAACAACCCTGTGTTGATTTTCTGATTTTCCCGTTTCATTGCTGGATGTAACCCATAAACATAAACATACACCAGTGAGACATACCAGTGTGTTTTTCAATAGTGGAAGTGTTGAGAATAGAGCAATTTCAAATCTAGTTCTCTGTTCACTGTCTTCAGCCCCCAAGCTCTTTTCATAATCCTTATAATATCATTTCTTCAGAAAACCTGTAGATTGCAATAACTAATAGAGAGGGAAGAACACATAGAGGTTAAGAATAAGCATACAGACACTCACAACATCAAATATTAGAACAAATCATATACGTAAATGTAGTCACAAGAGAAACTTCAGATTGGGCATAAACACTCTCTCTATTTTTATTCACTTTAGCGTTCCGTGCAAAAGAAAAGTTAATACAAAACTCAACCCCCAAGCACACACATTGGAATGCTTACAAAAATAAAATACAATGAAGATTTTCTTGAAATCAAGGCTTCCAGATCTTTCCATTGCTGTCGGTGGAGAGACCGCTTCATCAAGAAGTCTCTTTCATTTAATTCATCACCTACATTCTATCTACCAATTGACAAAGAAAACTGAGTTGGCATTGAAGGGTGAGATGGCTTTCAATGGTCTAACATTTTCTTTTCCGAAATTTGATTTCACCTGCTAACATTCTCCCACTTGAAATCAAATGGAGGCAGAGGAGAGTTTGTTAATCATCCAAACCCGTGCATCAAGTTACCCCAGGCCTACCAATTTTCTACAAAGCTCTTGCTTGTCTCTTGGAAAAGTTTTAGTCAACATGTCAGCGGGATTCTCGGTAGTATGAATCTTTTCTAGATATAGATGCCCTTCTTCCAATACTTGGCGGATCCAATGGTACTTTAGATCAATGTGCTTGGTCCTTGAGTGAAATGCTGGGTTTTTCGCCAAGTGAATGGCACTTTGACTGTCACAATGCAACACATACTTGTCTTGCTTAATTCCCAGCTCTTCTAGGAATCGTTGCATCCACACCATCTCTTTGCAAGCCTATGTTGTAGCTATGTATTCTGCCTCAATTGTGGAGAGAGCTACTACCTTTTGTAGCCTAGATACCCAAGACACAACTGCACCTGCAAATGTATACAAATAACCAGTAGTGGACTTTCTAGTGTCCACATCTCCAGCCATATCTGCATTTGTGAATCCTTCAAGCACAATGTCATTCTCACCAAAACATAAACAGTAATTACTAGTACCCTTGAGATACCTTAAGATCCACTTTACTGCTTGCTAATTTTGTTTGCCCGGATTGGCAAGAAATATGTTCACTACTCCCAGTGAATGTGCAATGTCTGGCTATGTACATACCATGGCATACATTAAGCTGCCAAACGTTGAAGCATAGGGAATTTTACTCATTTCCTCCTTCTCCTTGTCATTGCAAGGGCACAAATCAATGCTCAATTTGAAGTGCGCAGCAAGAGGTGTTCCCACTGGCTTGTCATCCTTCATGTTGAACCTGTTAAGCATCTTTCAATGTATTTTTCTTGTGACAACCACAACCTTTTATTCTTTCTGTCACGCATGATTCTCATGCCCAATATTTGTTGTGCTTGACCCAAATCCTTCATTGCAAATTGGCTGCCCAAATCCTTCTTCAACCTATCAATCATGCTCTTAACAATTAGCATGTCATCCACATATAGCAATAAAATGATAAACCTTTGTTGGTCATACTTCTTAATGTAAACACAATGATTGGCCTCTAATCTCCTAAAACCATGCTCCAACATGAATGAATCAAACTTCTTATACCATTGGCGAGGTGATTGTTTCAACCCATAAAGGTTTTTCTTCAACCTACAAACCATATTTTCTTTACCTTTTTGTTTTGAATCCTTCCAGCTGCTCCATATAGATTTCTTTCTCCAATTCTCCATGAAGGAAGGAAGTCTTTGTCGGAGATATGGATCTAACTAAACTAGCTTACCTAATATCTATGGAAACAATAACATATCACAGTAAATAAGAACAAAAAGAGAACAAGAGAAAAGAGTACACTAGATATACGCGGTTCACCCAATTGGGCTACGTCCACGGGAAGGTAGTCTTCTATTATCTACAGAATATCTCCTCCAAGCTTACAAAGAACAATGCCAATAAAACCAATACAATATGATCCACAATGGATGAATGATTCACGAATGAATGATCCTCACAAAAGGATGATTGTGAGAGACTCGCTTGACTCTATTATATACCAAGAGATGAGGAGGAATTACTCTTACATATTACATGTGGGATAATATAATTCTCCATAATAACATCTCTTTATATAATAATGAATATCAAGAGTATATTTTACCATAATGAATATGGGATAAATGTATTACTCTTTTACATAAGATTGTGGATATCTTCCGACATAATACAAAGACATGGGCTTGTGTTTAATATAAACCAACAAACAAAGGACTCATTAGATTCCATGAATATTAAAATCACATGGGCTTGTGTTTAACCGATGAACTTTCCTAGGAAAATCAAAATATGGAATGTGTTTATTGTAGAGAAAAGTGTTTCAGTATATCCTCTCTAGTTCTAACAATTCTTTTAATTAAATCGAAGCCACATAGAAATGCAGATTTTACACATCCTATAATATATCGAATAAAATATGATTTAGGGAAACATAACCAATAAAAAATACATTGAATTGTGGAGAGATTTAGAAATGCCAAATTGATTTTCTGATTTTCTTGCTTCAGTGCTGGATGTAACCCATAAACATAAACATACACTAGTGAGACATACCAGTGTGTTTTTCAATAGTGGAAGTGTTGAGAACAGAGCAATTTCAAATCTGGTTCTCTTTTCATTGTCTCCAGCCCCCAAGCTCTTTTCATAATCCTTATAATATCAATTCTTCAGACAACCTGTAGATTGCAATAACTAATAGAGAGGGAAGAACACACGGAGGTTAAGAATAAGCATACAGACACGTACAACTTCAAATATTAGAACAAATCATGTACGTAAATGTAGTCACAAGAGAAACTTCAGATTGGGCATAAACACTCTCTCTATTTTTATTCACTTTAGCGTTCTGTGCAAAAGAACAGTTAATACAAAACTCAGCCCCCAAGCACACACATTGGAATGCTTACAAAAATAAAATACAATGAAGATTTTCTTGAAATCAAGGCATCGAGAGCCTTCCATTGCTGTCGGTGGAGAGATCGCTTCATCAAGAAGTCTCTTTCATTTAATTCATCACCTACATTCTATCTACCAACTGACAAAGAAAACTGAGTTGGCATTGAAGGGTGAGATGGCTTTCAATGGTCTAACATTTTCTTTTCCGAAATTTGATTTCACCTGCTAACATTTTCCCACTTGATATCAAATGGAGGCAAAGGAGATTTTGTTAATCATCCAAACCCGTGCATCAAGTTACCCCAGGCCTACCAATTTTCTACAAAGCTCTTGCTTGTCTCTTGGCAAAGTTTTAGTCAACATGTCAGTGGGATTCTCGGTAGTATGAATCTTTTCTAGATATAGATGCCCTTCTTCCAATACTTGGCAGATCCAATGGTACTTCAGATCAATGTGCTTGGTCCTTGAGTGAAATGCTGGGTTTTTTCGCCAAGTGAATGGCACTTTGACTGTCACAATGCAACACATACTTGTCTTGCTTAATTCCCATCTCTTCTAGGAATCGTTGCATCCACAACATCTCTTTGCAAGCCTCTGTTGCAGCTATGTATTCTGCCTCAGTTGTGGAGAGAGCTACTACCTTTTGTAGCCTAGATACCCAAGACACAACTGCACCTGCAAATGTATACAAATAACTAGTAGTGGACTTTCTAGTGTCCACATCTCTAGCCATATCTACATTTGTGAATCCTTCAAGCACAATGTCATTCTCACCAAAACATAAACAGTAATTACTAGTACCCTTGAGATATCTTAAGATCCACTTTACTGCTTGCCAATGTTGTTTGCCCGGATTGGCAAGAAATATGCTCACTACTCCCACTGAATGTGCAATGTCTAGCTGTGTACATACCATGGCATACATTAAGCTGCCAACCGCTGAAGCAAAGGGAATTTTACTCATTTCCTCCTTCTCCTTGTCATTGCAAGGGCACAAATCAATGCTCAATTTGAAGTGCGCAGCAAGAGGTGTTCTCACTGGCTTGTCATCCTTCATGTTGAACCTGTTAAGCACCTTTTCAATGTATTTTTCTTGTGACAACCACAACCTTTTATTCTTTCTGTCATGTATGATTCTCATGCCCAATATTTGTTGTGCTTGACCCAAATTTTTCATTGCAAATTGGCTGCCCAAATCCTTCTTCAACCTATTAATCATGCTCTTATCATGCCCAACAATTAGCATGTCATCCACATATAGCAATAAAATGATAAACCTTTCTTGGTCATACTTCTTAATGTAAACACAATGATCAGCCTCTAATCTCCTAAAACCATGCTCCAACATGAGTGAATCAAACTTCTTATACCATTGGTGAGGTGATTGTTTCAACCCATATAGGTTTTTCTTCAACCTACAAACCATATTTTCTTTACCTTTTTGTTTTGAATCCTTCTGGATGCTCATTATAGATTTCTTTCTCCAATTCTCCATGAAGGAAGGTAGTCTTTGTCAGAGATATCGATCTAACTAAACTAGCTTACCTAATATCTATGCAAACAATAACATATCACAGTAAATAAGAACAAAAAGAGAACAAGAGAAAATAGTACACTAGATATACGTGGTTCACCCAATTGGGCTACATCCACGGGAAGGTAGTCTTCTATTATCTACAGAATATCTCCTCCAAGCTTACAAAGAGAAATGCCAATAAAACCAATACAATATGATCCACAATGGATGAATGATTCACGAATGAATGATCCTCACAAAAGGATGATTGTGAGAGACTCGCTTGACTCTATTATATACCAAGAGATGAGGAGGAATTACTCTCACATATTACATGTGGGATAATATAATTCTCCATAATAACATCTCTTTATATAATAATGAATATCAAGAGTATATTTTACCATAATGAATATGGGATAAATGTATTATGATTGTGGATATCTTCCGACATAATACAAAGACATTATTACCTTCCAAGGAATATAAAATATTCCAACACTCCCCCTTAATAATGGTTGGGAGAAAAGTCCACTAACAAAGGAAGGAAGGAGTCATTACTACTCCCCCTTGATGACAACTTCCAGAAGAACCATAAGTTGCAAAATGGAAGAACACTTTGGCGAATGGAATTTGACGAAGAACAACCGCTTCTCACTGAATCATGAAATTGCACACGAACTAGGTTGTATGATGAAATACCAACAACAAGATGCCCAGATCTAAAGAGAAGCCAACATGGCTACTAGATCCACAAGATGTCAAGAACATGTGACGCAATCCAACATCAAGGTGCACAGATCTAAAGAGAAGCCGTCATGGCTATTAGATCCACAAGATGCCTAGATCAGCACAAGAATCATCACAACCATAACTGATAGCTGAAGAACTCCGATATAACATCCACACCAGTGTACAGATACCTTCTGACAGCTAATACAATAGAACATGTGGCTAAGAACACCACAACAGTGTACAAAAATACCCAGATGGCCAATACACACGCGGATAACAGACATTCTTCCAATCAAGGTGCAAATAGAAATATTTGTAGAAGACCTCAAACATCGAAGGAACAAGACCCCAATGGTCTACACATCGAAAATGATATCATACAGATGAACATCACGACTTTAACAGTAGAAGATGGTGCTTCAATATGTCTGGAATGAGATGAAAGCCTAAACAGAGAACTTATCTGCACAAGAACTTCCAAGATTAAAGCATATAAAAATCATAAAATAAAGGTGCTCATACATAAATGAAAATGCTTATACACCAAAGGTTAGCAAACATCATATAAAAAGATGGCAACATAATATGATCAAATAAAAGATTAACCTGCTCATTAAGGAAAATGAAGTTACTTTTACACATTAAGTGTCAGCCACAACATATAAATAGTGAGCCCAAGATTTCACTTAAATATATGAAAATTTAGTCATCAAGCAACTAATCTTAAACATAGGTGCATTTCTTATTATTATGATGTTAATATGCAAGAGATGAATGCCCTAAAAATGTCAATGCTTCCATATAGGAACGTTAGAGACAAAAACAAATGTCAACGCTTCCATATAGGAACGTTAGAGACAAAAAAAATGTTAATGCTTCCATATAGGTTAGAGACAAGTAAGAACAAGATAACCTTTGCAATCATAAGAATATAAATCCCATTGCAACAAGAACAAGGTGCTCATGATAAATATTTCAAGATTATAAGATTGCTCAAAGCCATATAAATATTGAGTAAAATATGATCGAAATAAACATGACATGAAAATAAATCAAAATGTTTAATATGATCCACATATAGCAAATTATGATCAACTCATGATATCACTTATAAATTATGAAATGACAAGTCACTAATGGTCTTAGTCACAGGTTCATTTCTTGTTAACACTATGTAAATATGCAAGAGATGAAATGCCTGGAAATGTCAATGCTTCCATATAGGAATGTTAGAGACAAACACCACATGTCAATGCTTTCGTATAGGAATGTTAGAGACAAATAGCACATGAACTATATACAATCTCTGCAATACATGAAAACGAAACTATATCCCAATTAAATAACTTATGACAAGACAAAAAATTATGATATCACATAGATTCAAAAATTGACTTTACTAAAAAATTTAATTAGCAAGAGCATATAATGATCATAAAGATATTACTTATAAAACAATGAAATTGGTTTTACACAAAGGTAAGCAATAACATATAAATAAAGCAAATAACGATCACAAGATAACACATATGAGATTGTTCTTATAAAGTTGCTTTTATAAACATGACATGATTAGAAATCAACATGATTAAATATGATAAAAAAGAACAAATTATTTATTAAGTATATTGTTAACATATTAAGCATTAAATGGTTTATAGCTATCATCATGACAAAATACTAGAGATCCATGCCCTTAAAAGATGCCAAAGTTTCCATATAGAAATGTTAGACAAATAAACAAGAACAAGAAATAATCTCTTAGTAAACATGATTAGAAGCAAAACCTAAATGCAAAAAGATGAATAACATAAAACTTAAATACTTTATCGTACTGATCTGAATCTGCAAAAAACACAGTTAGAAAAACAGTAAAGGAAAGATAAACTTTTACTTACAACCCTTTGATTGAGTGCCCAGAATTCTGTTATGTCTGTGTTGGTGGATCTAGAACATCTTTTCCAGTTCCAAAAACAGGTGATAATAAAAATTCTGATAAAAATTGACCGAGTTATGAGGCCGAAAACAGTGCCGAATCTGTCGAAGATGGAAACCTGCACAAAGTCTACCAAACTTGGACAAAAGTTGCCGTTTTGGCAACCGGAAGATAGATCTCCTTGACTAGAATCATAAAATCATATAGATCTACAAAAACAACATCAAGAAACCCTTGAAAAATTTCTGCAAAAATCTACACAACAAGGTTAGGGTTAGAAATAAAAAACTGCATAAATATGCCCAGATTTGAAGAGAAGCCTAATGGCTACCAGATAGAAAGAAAATATACAAGAAATAATCAATGCCCGAATGATAAAATATTGTTTGAAAGCAATAGAAGGTGCTAGATCATAGCTACAAGCTCTAATACCATGTCAGAGATATGGATCTAACTAAACTAGCTTACCTATCTATGCAAACAATAACATATCACAGTAAATAAGAACAGAAAGAGAAAAAGAGAAAAGAGTACACCAGATATATGTGGTTCACCCAATTGGGATACGTCCACGGGAAGGTAGTCTTCTATTATCTCCAGAATATATCTCCTCCAAGCTTACAGAGAGCAATGCCAATAACCCCAATAAAATATGATCCACAATGGATGAGTGATTCACAAATGAATGATCCTCACAAAAGGATGATTGTGAGAGACTCCCTTAACTCTATTATATACCAAGACATGAGGAGGAATTACTCGTACATATTACATGTGGGATAATATAATTCTCCATGACAACATCTCTTTATATAATAATGAATATCAAGAGTATATTTTACCATAATGAATATGGTACAAATGTATTACTCTTTTACATAAGATTGTGGATATCTTCCAACATAATACAAAGACATTATTACCTTCCAAGGAATATAAAATATTCCAACAATCTTCACGTCTAACTGTTCACATTCCAAGTCTAAAGCAGCAACAAGGCCAATAATAACTCTAATGGATGACATTTTAACAACTGGTGGAAAATTTTCATTAAAGTCAATACCTTCTTTTTCGGCAAATCCTTTCACCACCAACCTTGCCTTGTACATTTCCTTCTTCCCTTCACCCTCATGCTTTATACTGTATACCCACTTGTTTTTAAGAGCCTTTCTTCCATTCAGAAGCTTCCCTAGCTCCCATGTTTTGTTCTCCAATAATGAATTCATTTCTTCCAATCTTTTCTATGCTCATCATCACAAGCCTCTTGAAAGCAATGAGGTTCACCTTCATCAGTTAATAAAATATAATTTGAGGGAGGATACTTTTGTGATGGATTATGAGGCCTAGTGGACCTAGGAACCAGTTGTGGAGGTATGTTTTCCAGTTGGACCTCTTGTAATGGCTGTTGCAAGGCTTCTTCTTCTCACTGTCCATCATTTTCAGCTGGTTGTCCATCATGTTCAACTAGTTTTGCACCATTTTCTGTCTGATGTCCATAATCTTCTTGCAACGATGGTATGTTTTCTGTTCGGATATCCACATCCTCTTTTTCAGGATCTTGCATGCAATTAGGGTTTGCATGCAAATTTTAGGGTTTGCATGCACTTTGCATGCATCCCAGTCACCAAGTTGATGCCTCCAGCACCTTAGCCATCTTATTCTAGCACCTGAGAACTTCTTACATCAGTTCAATAGCCCTCCTAGTCAGGAAAGCGCCCACTTCTCACCTACTACCAGAGAAGGGCGCACTTCTTCACCTACCACTGCAGTTCCACTTTAGTTACACTCAGTTAGCTCCGATTCTCCCTGATTTGAGGCTAGTTTCGCCCCCGACTGACTGTTTCACTCCATTGGACCTCCAGATTGACTAGATAACTTGTTCTGACTTCAGTTAGCCTCCCATGTGCCCTCCACTGAGTCTCCTTCCCTATATCAGTGCTACACACTTCAATTACACATGTTACACTCAATTAGACTCAGATTGACACCTAGATGACTGGTTCTTGTGCATTGATGACCACCATTGATTGATGATGAGGACTCCTAGTTGGAGTCAAGCTACTCCATTCAGTGATTCGAATGGCCTACTTAGTCAATTTGAATTGCTCACTCACATGTCAGATTATTGTATTGTAATTATTCACCCTTATTGGGATATTGAGCACTGTGCATGTTTTACACAGTTTTACACCATAATTTCTATGTTCATCTGTTGTGATTGATTTACTTGTTCATTAGATTTGCTGTGACTAATTTTACATGGTATCAGATCCATTGCAGGGACAAGATCTCTTTTCTACAGGTGTTTGTACAAGAGGATTTGAGTGAATTTGCTCAAAAATTACAAAAAGTTTTGGCATGAAAGATCTCAAGGGCATTCACTCCTGTACATACAAAACTTGAAAATACTTCTAATACCACTCCAGAAGCTTGAGTTTCCACATAAATCCTGGATCTGATACATTGCACCTATTCAACATTGCTTGATCTCCAATCCCAGGTGATGCAACTCTAAAAGGGTGGATTGTTCGACCTCATTGTTCTTGGTTTTATTGTGATTTGCAGGTTATTGTCTCCATCAATTGCATTTGCTACTTTGCCCTTGCAAGCATTTCTACATCAGTGTGCACTCGCTCCTAGCAATGGAATACTCTTCTTCAAAGCTTATCCTCACCCCATTCAATTATTTTGATTGGAAAGATGATATGGAGTTCATATTACGTTCAAAAGGTTACTACTGAGTCACTCTTGGTCTTGAATTGGAGCCAAACACCTTGTCAAATAGAACCAAACACTACAACAAGCTTGATGAAGCTTATGGTCTTCTTTGTCTCTCCATCTCCAAAGATCTTCACTTCCATCTCAGCGGATTGAAGACTCCAAAATATATATGGGAGCAACTTGAAACACTATTTGGCAAGCAGGACGAGCTTAGGGATTTTCAATTAGAGAATGAATTGATTGCCCTTAGTCCTGAGAATTTCGAGACCATTAATGAATTCTTCACAAAATTCAAGAACTTGAACATGTAGTTGAAGAACAATGGAGTTATCAAAGAGGATAAGCAATTGATCCTCTCCATTCTCAGCAATCTTGGTAACGATTATTTGGTATTTGTCTCTACTTTCAATTCCAGTCGGCTAACTACCCCGAATTGGAAGATGCCTACCTTGAATGCCTTCATTGAGTCCATCACAAAAGAGCATGATAAGTTGATTCAAATGGGGTCCATAAGCTCCAAATATTCAGCCCTATATGTTCAAGGACCCAAGATCTCGAATGGTAAAGGAAAGCAAAAGAAGGAGAATCCCAAATTCGAACCTCGCAAGCAAAGAGAGAAAGGCAAACAAACGGATGCACCATCCAGTTCGAAGTTCAAGCAAAAGGGCAAAGAAGGTAACCAAAAATCTAATTGTACTTATTGAAACCGTGGCTTTCATCCCGAAAATTCATGTATGAAGAAGACTATAGATCAAATGGCCCTCCTTTTGGAAAATAACAACATAACTCTTCCTGACGGTGCAAGGAAGAAGGATAGGAATGATGATCATGAAAGAGGAGAAGCACTCATGGCAACTGTTTCGAAGCCCACTACTCTCTTGATAGGTTCGGGTGCATCAAATCATATGGCTGCAAATATTGATTCATTTTTTTTCATTCGATCCAAACAGCTCCATCCCCATCCATTTGGGAGATGACTCAAAAATTTCTTCAAAGGGCAAAGGTACGATTCATTTAGATCATGGAAGCTTTCAGAATGTTCTCTATGTGCCTTCCTTGGCTTCAAATCTTCTTTCTGTGTATCAAATGACACACACTGGTGAACCGAAGCAAGTTACATTCATCCCTAATACAGTTGAAATTTCTGATATCAAAAGTGGAAGACTTGTTGTAGTCAGAAAGGCGAACCACACTACAAAATGCTATGAGTTTTCACACTTTATTCCGCTTGCAAAGCCCACTTCTCTTCGCACACATGGTAATGAGGTTAGTAGGCTTTGGCATGAAATATTTGGACATCTTAATTATAAGTATTTTCTGTTGTTATCAAACAATTCCATGGTAGATGGTCTTCCACAACTCCGTTCCTCGAAGGGAATATGCACTGGTTGCATTATTGGGAAGCACCCCGAGCACAGATTCGACCGCGGAAAAGCTAGCAGATCTTCTACAGTTTTGGGGCTGATACATTCTGATATCAGTGGTCCACTGCCCCATACATCATTAAATGGTTCAAGGTATGTTTTGAAATTTATTGATGAATTTTCCCGCTTTACATGGGTATTTTTTCTCAAAAACAAGTCAGAAGTGCTGGGAAAATTCAAGGTTTTTAAGGCTTCTATTGAGACCGCCACTGAGAGAAAGATCAAAGATCTTAGATCTGATAATGGTGGAGAATATATCAAGGCCGATTTGCTACAACTTTGTGCCCAAAGTGGAATTCAGATCCAACATACAGTTCCCTACACACCCCAGCAGAACAGTGTAGCAGAAAGGAAAAATCGGTCACTGAAAGAGATGGCTACATGCATGATTGAATCAAAAGGTTTGGCTGCAAATATTTGGGCTAAAGCAATCAATGTTGCTGCATACATACAGAACCATGTTCCACATTCACCCGTGAAAGGTATGACTCCTTTCGAAGCATTTTTTGGTCACAAACTGGATGTGTCAAATTTGAGAGTTTTTGGCTCAACTGCATGGGCTAGAATTCCTTCCAAGAAGAGACGAGCTTTGGATCCACAAAGTATTGAGTGCATACTGATAGGATATGGGGAATAATCAAAAGCATATAAACTCATGGATATCAAATCTAAAAATATATTCATAGAGCGCAGTGTGCAATTTGAAGAACCACTTCAAGAATTGCAACTAGTCGAGGAAGAAACTGCCGTTTCACCGCCTTCACCAGAAGACGATCCGTGCAGCAATAATGAAGGTATGAGTTCTGATATTTATGATATTTTAGTAGTACATGATGATCATGACATATCAGGTTCGGAATCCGACCATTATGATCCTCCTCAGTTACCAAAGTGGGCCCAAAACACTCTTCAATCTGCTGGTTCGAACCTTGGAAATCCTGCTGATCCGAGACGAACAAGAGCAGACTTTCAAAGAGCAGGTATGGCTCTTTCAATTTCTGATCCATTACTTCCTAAGATTTTTTATTTGATGACTGGTTTAGATCCCACATCATACTATTTTTCCCACCGAGATCCGAGATGGCAAAGTGCCATGGATGAAGAGTACAGTTCTCTTCAAAGGAACAATACATGGGAGCTAGTTTCTCTTCCACCTGGAAGAAAATTAGTGAAGTGAAAATGGGTCTACCGCATGAAAGTTGCTGTTGATGGCTCTATCAACAAATACAAAGCAAGGTTGGTGGCAAAAGGTTTCTCCCAAGTCCAAGGAGTGGACTACAATGAGACCTTTGCACTGGTTGCAAAGATGGATTCCATTCGCCTTGTTTTGGATATTTCTGCATCCAAGCACTGGGAAGTGCACCACATAGATGTGAAGAGTGCATTTCTACATGGATACCTTGCTGAAGAGGTATATATGCAGCATCCATAGAGCTACACATCAGATCCATCATTAGTTTGCAGATTGAAGAAATCTTTGTATGGGTTAAAACAGGCCCCAAGAGCTTGGTACGTAAAGATGGACTCCTTCCTTCTTTCTCAGAATTTCCAAAGATGCAAATCTGATCCGAATGTGTATCTTCAGCGAGTTAAAGGTAATTTGTTGTTTATTTTACTTTATGTTGATGATCTTCTCATTACTGGTAGCACTCTTACTTCAATAAACAAGCTAAAAACTGCCTTAAATCTAGCTTTTGACATGAGCGATTTGGGCTTGCTGAGTCACTTTTTGGGATTGGAGACAGCTCAAAATTTTGATGGGATCACTATATATCAGCAAAAATATGCCTCTGACCTGTTATTGAAGTTTAATATGGCTGAATTTAAGGCATCCCCATTCCCATTCCTCCCAGGAATCAGTCTTGAGGAGGGAGATTCTACACCGCTTGCAGATTGCAGTATGTATCGACAGTTGATTGGTTCACTACTTTATTTGACACACTCAAGGCCTGATATTTTATATGCCATAAGTGCCATCTCAAGGTATATGCAGCAGCCCCATGAGCTTCATTAGCGAGCAGCCAAGCGGATCTTACAGTATGTGCAAGGTACGAAACATTTTGGCATACATTATGCTGCAGATTCTGAGCTTGATTTCATTGGTTTTATTGATTCAGATTGGGCAGGTGATAGCATTGATCGGAAGTCCACTTCCGGTTATGTTTTTATGATTGGTCATGGTGCTATTTTCTGGTCCAGCAAAAAGTAGGCATCCATTGAACTTTCTTCAGCAAAGGCAGAGTATCGAGGGGCAGTTAATGCCTGCATTCAGGCAGTTTGGTTGCAGGGTATTCTTTTCGAGTTTGGTTTTGGTGGCACTACTTCGACTATACTATTTTGTGACAATCAAAGTGCTATCAAGATCTACATAGATCCAGTTCAGCGATAGAGGACCAAACACATTGAGATTCATATGCATTACATTCGACGGGTTGTGCATGATCGCACCATCATTCTGCAATATTGCCCTACTGATGAGCAAATTGCAGACATCTTCACCAAGAGCTTCACTGAGAAGAAGTTATCCTACCTCTGTTCACTGTTGGGGGTGATTTCCATCATGGTGGAGACAGATTGATCCATTATTATGCTTTAGCTTGAGGGGGCGCTTTCTTCCCACTGGGTTTTCCCTCTTTCCTCACTTAGTTTATTTTTAGCATTTTTTGGATTATATTATTGGGGTGACCTTTGGTCTTAGTTACCAGGGCCCCACATTATTTTTTGCACATCATAGTCTAGATTGAGGGGGGGTGTTCGGATATCCACATCATCTTTTTCAGGATCTTGCATGCAATTAGGGTTTGCATGCAAATTCTAGGGTTTGCATGCACTTTGCATGCATCCCAGTCACCAGGTTGATGCCTCTAACACCTTAGCCACCTTATTCTAGCACCCGGGAGCTTCTTACATTAGTTCAGTAGCCCTCCTAGTCAGGAAGGTGCCCACTTCTCACCTACTACCAGAGAAGGGCGCACTTCTTCACCTACCACTGCAGTTCCACTTCAGTTATAATCAATTAGCTTCGATTCTCCCTGATTTGAGGCTAGTTTCACTCTCGACTGACTGTTTCACTCCGTTGGACCTCCAGATTGACTAGATGACTTGTTCTGACTTCAGTTAGCCTCCCATGTGCCCTTCACTAAGTCTCCTTCCCTATATCATTGCTACACACTTCAGTTACACATGTTACACTCAGTTAGACTCAGATTGACACCTAGATGACCGGTTCTTGTGCATTGATGACCACCATTGATTGATGATGAGGAATCCTAGTTGGAGTCAAGCTACTCCATTCAGTGATTCGAATGGCCTACTTAGTCAATTCAAATTGCTCACTCACATGTCAGATTATTGTATTGTAATTATTCACCCTTATTGGGATATTGAGCACTGTGCATGTTTTACACAGTTTTATACCATATTTTCTATGTTCATCTGTTGTGATTGATCTACTTGTTCATTAGATCTGCTATGACTAATCTTACATGGTATCAGAGCCATTGAAGGGACAAGATCTCTTTTCTACAGGTGTTTGTACAAGAGGATTTGAGTGAATTTGCTCAAAAATTACAAAAAGTTTTGGCATGAAAGATCTCAAGGGCATTCGCTCCTGTGCATGAAAAACTTGAAAATACTTCCAATACCACTCCAGAAGCTTGAGTTTCCACATAAATCCTAGATCTGATACATTGGACCTATTCAACATTGCTTGATCTCCAATCCCAGGTGATGCAACTCTAAAAGGGTGGATTGTTCGACCTCATTGTTCTTGGTTTTATTGTGATTTGCAGGTTATTGTCTCCATCAATTGCATTTTCTACTTTGCCCTTACAAGCATTTCTACATCAGTGTGCACTCGCTCCTAGCAATGGAATACTCTTCTTCAAAGCCTATCCTCACCCCATTCAATTATTTTGATTGGAAAGATGATATGGAGTTCATATTACGTTCAAAAGGTTACTACCGAGTCACTCTTGGTCTTGAATTGGAGCCAAACACCTTGTCAAATAGAACCAAACACTACAACAAGCTTGATGAAGCTTATGGTCTTCTTTGTCTCTCCATCTCCAAAGCTCTTCACTTCCATCTTAGCGGATTGAAGACTCCAAAATATATATGGGAGCAACTTGAAACACTATTTGGCAAGCACGACGAGGTTAGGGATTTTCAATTACAGAATGAATTGATTGCCCTTAGTCATGAGAATTTCGAGACCATTAATGAATTCTTCACAAAATTCAAGAACTTGAACATGTAGTTGAAGAACAGTGGAGTTATCAAAGAGGATAAGCAATTGATCCTCTCCATTCTCAGCAAGCTTGGTAAATATTATTCGTTATTTGTCTCTACTTTCAATTCCGGTCGGCTAACTACCCTGAATTGGAAGATGCCTACCTTGAATGCCTTCATTGAGTCCGTCACAAAAGAGCATGATAAGTTGATTCAAATGGGGTCCATAAGCTCCAAATATTCAGCCCTATATGTTCAAGGACCCAAGATCTCGAATGCTAAAGGAAAGCAAAAGAAGGAGAAGCCCAAATTCGAACCTCACAAGCAAAGAGAGAAAGGCAAACATACGGATGCACCATCCAGTTCGAAGTTCGAGAAAAAGGGAAAAGAAGGTAACCAAAAATCTAAATGTACTTATTGCAACCATGGCTTTCATCCCGAAAGTTTATGTATGAAGAAGACTATAGATCAAATGGCCCTCTTTTTGGAAAAGAACAACATAACTCTTCCTAACGATGCAAGGAAGAAGGATAGGAATGATGATCATGAAAGAGGACAAGGACTCATGGAAACTGTTTCAAAGCCCACTACTCTCTTGATAGATTCGGGTGCATCAAATCATATGGCTGCAAATATTGATTCTTTTTCTTCATTCGATCCAAACAGCTCCATCCCCATCCATTTGGGAGATGACTCAAAAATTTCTTCAAAGGGCAAAGGTACGATTCATGTAGATCATGGAAGCTTTCAGAATGTTCTCTATGTGCCTTCCTTGGCTTCAAATCTTCTTTCTGTGTATCAAATGACACACACTGGTGAACCGAAGCAAGTTAAATTCATCCCTAATACAGTTGAAATTTCTGACATCAAAAGTGGAAGACTTGTTGCAGTCGGAAAGGCGAACCACATTGCAAAATGCTATGAGTTTTCACACTTTATTCCGCTTGCAAAGCCCACTGCTCTTCGCACACATGGTAATGAGGTTAGTAGGCTTTGGCATGAAAGATTTGGACATCTTAATTATAAGTATTTGTTGCTTTTATCAAACAATTCCATGGTATATGGTCTTCCACAACTTCGTTCCTCGAAGGGAATATGCACTGGTTGCATTATTGGGAAGCACCCCGAGCACAGATTCGACCGCGGCAAAGCTAGCAGAGCTTCTACAGTTTTGGGGATGATACATTCTGATATCAGTGATCCACTGCCCCATACGTCATTAAATGGTTCAACGTATGTTTTGAAATTTATTGATGAATTTTCCCGCTTTACATGGGTATTTTTTCTCAAAAACAAGTCAGAAGTGCTGGGAAAATTCAAGGTTTTTAAGGCTTCTGTTGAGACCGCCACTGAGAGCAAGATCAAAGATCTTAGATCTGATAATGGTGGAGAATATATCAAAGTTGAGTTTCTACAACTTTGTGCCCAAAGCAGAATTCAGATCCAACATACAGTTCCCTACACACCCCAGCAGAACGGTGTAGCGGAAAGGAAAAATCGGTCACTGAAAGAGATGGCTACATGCATGATTGAATCAAAAGGTTTGGCTGCAAATATTTGGGCTGAAGCAATCAATGTTGCTACATACATACAGAACCATGTTCCACATTCATCCGTGAAAGGTATGACTCCTTTCGAAGCATTCTTTGGTCACAAACCGGATGTGTCAAATTTGAAAGTTTTTGGCTCTACTGCATGGGCTAGAATTCCTTCCAAGAAGTGACGAGCTTTGGATCCACAAAGTATTGAGTGCATACTGATAGGATATGGGGAAGAATCAAAAGCATATAAACTCATGGATATCAGATCTAAAAAGATATTCATAGAGCGCAGTGTGCAATTTGAAGAACCGCTTCAAGAATTGCAACTAGTCAAGGAAGAAACTGTCGTTTCACCGCCTTCACTAAAAGAAGATCCGTGCAGCGATAATGAAGGTATGAGTTCTGATATTTATGATATTTTAGCAGCACATGATGATCATGACATATCAGGTTCAGAATCCGACCATTATGATCCTCCTCAGTTACCAAAGTGGGCCCAAAACACTCTTCAATCTGTTGGTTCGAACCTTGGAAATCCTGCTGATCCGAGACGAACAAGAGTAGACTTTCAAAGAGCAGGTATGGATCTTTCAATTTCTGATCCATTACCTCCTAAGATTTTTTATTTGATGACTGGTTCAGATCCCACATCATACTATTTTTCCCACCGAGATCTGAGATGGAAAAGTGCCATGGATGAAGAGCACAGTTCTCTTCAAAAGAAAAATACATGGGAGCTAGTTTCTCTTCCACCTGAAAGAAAATTAGTGAAGTGTAAATGGGTCTACCACACGAAATTTGTTGTTGATGGCTCTATCAACAAATACAAAGCAAGGTTGGTGGAAAAAGGTTTCTCCCAAGTCCAAGGAGTGGACTACACTGAGACCTTTGCACCGGTTGCAAAGATGGATTCCATCCGCCTTGTTTTGGCTATTTCCACATCCAAGCACTGGGAAGTGCACCACATGGATGTGAAGAGTGCATTTCTACATGGAGACCTTGCTGAAGAGGTATATATGCAGCATCCATAGGGCTACACATCAGATCGATCATTAGTTTGCAGATTGAAGAAATCTTTGTATGGGTTAAAACAGGCCCCAAGAGCTTGGTATGCATAGATGGACTCCTTCCTTCTTTCTCAGAATTTCCAAAGATGCAAATCTGATCCGAATGTGTATCTTCAATGAGTTAAAGGTAATTTGTTGGTTATTTTACTTTATGTTGATGATCTTCTCATTACTGGTAGCACTCTTACTTCAATAAACAAGCTAAAAACTGCCTTAAATCCAGCTTTTGAGATGAGCGATTTGGGCTTGCTGAGTCACTTTTTGGGCTTGGAGACAGCTCAAAATTTTGTTGGGATCACTATATCTCAGAAAAAATATGCTTCTGACCTGTTATTGAAGTTTAATATGGCTAAATGTAAGGCAACCCCATGCCCATTCCTCTCAGGAATCAGTGTTGAGGAGGGAGATTCTACACTGCTTGCAGATTGCAGTATGTATCGACAGTTGATTGGTTCACTACTTTATTTGACACACTCAAGGCCTGATATTTTATATGCCGTGAGTGCCATGTCAAGGTATATGCAGCATCCCCATGAGCTTCATTGGAGAGCAGCCAAGCGGATCTTGCAGTATGTGCAAGGTACGAAACATTTTGGCATACATTATGTTGCAGATTCTGAGCTTGATTTCATTGGTTTTACTGATTCAGATTGGGAAGGTGATAGCATTGATCGGAAGTCCACTTTCGGTTATGTTTTCATGATTGGTCATGGTGCTATTTGCTGGTCCAACAAAAAGCAGGCAGCCATTGCACTTTCTTCAGCAGAGGCAGAGTATCGAGGGGTAGTTAATGCCTGCATTCAGGCAGTTTGGTTGCAGGGTATTCTTTCCGAGTTTGGTTTTGGTGGCACTACTTCGACTGTCCTATTTTGTGACAATCAAAGTGCTATCAAGATCTCCACAGATCCATTTCAGCGGCAGAGGACCAAACACATTGAGATTCATATGCATTACATTCGACAGTTGGTGCATGATCGCACCATCATTCTGCAATATCGCCCTACTGATGAGCAAATTGCAAACATCTTCACCAAGAGCTTCACTGAGAAGAATTTTTCTTACCTCCGTTCACTGTTGGGGGTGAGTTCCATCATGGTGGAGACAGATTGATCCATTATTATGCTTTAGCTTGAGGGGGGGCTTTCTTCCCACTGGGTTTTCCCTCTTTCCTCACTTAGCTTATTTTTAGCATTTTTTGGATTATTGTATTGGGGTGACCTTTGGTCTTAGTTACCAGGGCCCCACATTATTTTTTGCACATCATAGTCTAGCTTGAGGGGGTGTTCGGATATCCACATCATCTTTTTCAGGATCTTGCATGCAATTAGGGTTTGCATGCAAATTCTAGGGTTTGCATGCACTTTGCATGCATCCCAGTCACCAGGTTGATACCTCCGGCACCTTAGCCACCTTATTCTAGCACCCGGGAGCTTCTTACATCAGTTCATTATCCCTCCTAGTCAGGAAGGTGCCCACTTCTCACCTACTGCCAGAGAAGGGTGCACTTCTTCACCTACCACTGCAGTTCCACTTCAGTTACACTCAGTTAGCTCCGATTCTCCCTGATTTGAGGCTAGTTTCATTCCCAATTGACTTTTTCACTCCGATGGACCTCCAGATTGACTAGATGACTTGTTCTGACTTCAGTTAGCCTCCCATGCGCCCTCCACTGAGTCTCCTTCCCTCTATCAGTGCTACACACTTCATTTACACATGTTACACTCAGTTAGACTCAGATTGACACCTGGATGACCGGTTCTTGTGCATTTATGAACACCACTGATTGATGATGAGGACTCCTAGTTGGAGTCAAGCTATTCCATTCAGTGATTCGAATGGCCTACTTAGTCAATTCGAATTGCTCACTCACATGTCAGATTATTGTATTGTAATTATTCACCCTTATTGGGATATTGAGCACTGTGCATGTTTTACATAGTTTTACACCATATTTTCTATGTTCATTTGTTGTGATTGATTTACTTGTTCATTAGATGTGCTGTGACTAATTTTACATTTTCTTGCTGCTCAACATACATGTCAACAGATTTCTTGACCTCCATATCACCTATAGGCTTCTTAAACATCTCTAATTCATTAAATATGACATCCCTGCTTCTAATAACTTTACATTTAACCGGATCCCATAAATGGCAACCAAACTCACCATCCACATATCCCAAGAAAATACATTTCATTGATTTATTGTCTAACTTAGTTCTTTGCTCTTTGGGAATGTGTACAAATGCTTCACATCCAAAATTTTTAAGGTGAGAATAGTTTACCTTCTTCCCAGTTCAAACTTCTTCAGGAATGCCACCGTCCAAGGCTTTTGTAGGTGATCGGTTGATGAGGTAACAAGCTTTTCTTACTGCTTCTGCCCAAAAATGCTTCTCCAACCTAGATTTTGACAACATGCTCCTCACCTTTTCCATGATGGTGCGGTTCATCCTTTCTGTAGTGCCATTCTGTTGAGGAGTGCCAGGGACTTCTCATGCTTTATGCCAAACTTGTTGCAATAGTCCTTGAAAGCATTGGAGCAATATTCTCCACCATTATCTGTCCTCAAGCACTTGAGAAGCTTGTTAGTTTCTCTTTCAACTCCAACATGAAAATTTTGAAATATCTCAAGCACCTCATTCTTGCCTTTCATGGGATAGGCCCAAACCTTCCTATATGCATCATCTATGAATGTAACAAAGTATGAGGCTCCTCCAAGAGATTTAATATTGATTGGCCCAAACACATCAGATTATACCAATTCTGACAAATTTGTTTTTCTTTCATGGCCACATCTTATAAATGAAACTCTATGTTGCCTACCATATATACAATGCTCACAAAGGCCAAGTTCATAGGATTTCAAACCTGGCAGCAAAGTTTGGCCAACAAGAATTTTAAGGCCCTTTTCGCTCATGTGACCCAAGCGCTTATGCCATAAATCTGGTGTGGTTCCTTCTTTTGTAACAACAACCACATCTGATATTTTTGTTGTTGCTCTTAAGGTTTACAATGTCCCTGTTTTGAGTCCTCTAGCCATGACCAACGCTCCTTTGTTGATTTTCCAACCACTCTTTCCAAAGCTAGTATAGCAGCCTTCATCATCTAATTGCCCCACTGAAATTAGGCTCATGCACATTTCTCAGACATGCCTAACTTGTTTCAGCAAGATATCATGGCCATCCTTTGATTGGATTTAGACATCTCCCACTCCAACTAAATTACAAAATTGATTGTTTCCCAAATGTACTCTACCATAGTCTCCAACTTCATATGAAACAAAATTGGTTTTGCATGGGGTTACATGGTGAGATACCTCGGAGTCTAGTGTTGCAACTCAGAAATGTCCTACTTTCATCCACTTTACTCTTCGCTATTCTTCACATTTCATCGTCCCATTAACCTTTCATTATACCATTTCCATACATATACTTGAGTTTTATCTTATTATTTTCCACTTTATTCATTTTAGTATTATAAGTGAATTTATGATTAAATATTGGAAAATAACATGTTTTTCACTAATATCTCAAGTATGGATGAGCTTTGTAATGTGTAGGAATATGGAAAGATCAATTCAAAGAAAGACTCCTCGAATATCTCCTCCACCATTTCAAGGAAATAGTTATTCAAAGAATATTCCAAGGAGAAGATCATGGAGATTTGGTTGGCATATCTTATTTAGGATGTATGAGAAACATGTGGAGAATTTGTGAGAGACATGTGGAGGATTTGAAGGAATCATATTTTGTAATAATAGGAAATTAGTTGAGAGTGGTTGAGATAATAGTGGATCTGTCATTATGAGATGGTTATCTTCTTCTCAAAGAAATTCATGTATAAAAGAGAGTACTTTCTTTTCATTTGGGATAGTATATGAGGAGTAGATTGATAGGAGATGAAGAGTAGATTAGATAGTAGATTAGGAGGAGATTAGTCTCAGATTGTAGAAGTTAGTTTTGACTTTGTAATATGGAGAAGGGGATTCTTAGATTTTGTTCATAATCTTAGTTTTGATGCTTTCATGGTTTGTCATTGATTGGTGTGATGTAAATTAAGATTTCTTTATTGTTAATGTGAGCTCACATGTGTTTTCTCGTTGCTCTTCATATGTTGTCTTTCTTTTATGCAATTTACTTTCAGCAGTGTGGTGTGTTTCAGCTTCTAGCATTAGATTAGCAGTTGTGTGTTTCAGCTTAAGGGGGAATTAGATTAGCAATTAGAAATTAGCAAGGGGGGGTTAGATTAGATTAATTTCACTTCAGTCCTGCATATACTTTGCATGTGCTTCGTAAGCCTACGAACTTCGGATTGAAAAATTAAATGGTTGGGAAAATACTACAACGGAATTAAACAACAATATTTTCGCCTAACATTTTGGCACCATTGTAGGGGAAGCATGATGGATTGAAGTTTAGTCTGATTTTCTGCAAGCGTACACTAGGGTGTGAATTTCGATTTCTCCAATGAGTGTTTCAATTCTGTAAGTGTGAATTTCAATTTCAGCAAGCGTTTTTTTTCAGCTATGAAGAGTAATGATTTTTTGTACAGAGTGTTTTTTCTGGAGTGTTTTTTTTTTTTTTTTTTTTTCATTTAGATTTGGGTGCTGTAAGAATCCCTTTTTCAAAATGATTTAACAATAAGTTTAAGCTTGGAATAGCTCACTCAGATCCTTGCAAAAGTAGGGATCTCCTCTTCTCATGAAAAGGAGATCCTGACAACAGCCGAGAGCTTAATTACTCCTCCAGAAACATATGAAGAATTAGCATACGAAGAATCTTGCACATTTGATGACGAACAATTATGCAAGTAGGAGGTCAAGGAGGACAACGAGTAGTTGTAGCATGATCTGAGGGAGGAAAATTGCGCCTATGAAAGCCTTATTGAACGATGGTTTCAAGCAACTACCAGTTTAGTTCCATTTGGTTTTTCTGTTTATTTTGTTAATTTAGAGTTTCAGCAGTTAATTTTACATGCTTATACATATTTCCGATTTTTAATTGCGAAATTGAAAGATAACATATTCCTATTAATGTTGCGTGCATGGCTACACTGGAAGTTTGCCTACACATATATAATTTTTAAATTTTAATTAGCATAGAGTAGGTAGGATTTTATTTTTTTTAGTTTTCAATAAGTATGCTCTCCTCTGCGCTTCGTGCGATCTGAGGATCAGAAAGTAGGATGTTTTCTAACGTTTTTAGGAAAGAATAAATTAATGTTTGCAATTATGCCTAATCGATTCCATCCTCAATTTGCAAATTTATCTCCATTTGCTAAAAAAAAAATGGTTTAATTAGAAACAAATAAAAAACAAAATTTACTCAAAAATAAATTTGCACGTCCATCTTTCGACCTGCAAATAAAAATAATAAAACATTAGGAGAAAAAAACTGGTTTGAAAATTTAATGCTAAAACTGTAAAAATCATGTTGAAACATCAGTTGTAACAGCTACAACTGAAACAACAGCTGTAACAGCTGTAGCTGAAAAAATGCCCAGACAGTATCACGCCTATAAGCTTTTGGTCGGTTTGAGTCACAGCGATGCCATCTCTTTGCCTTCATCCTTCATCCTGTAGATACCTGGAAATTAACCCTGCAACCACAATTAAACAAAAGCAATTTTAAATGTACAGAAACCCCCGCATAAGCTTCTATTAAACAAATAAACAACATAAGCAATTTGCAATTTCACGCGGGGGGAGATCCAAATCTGTTGCTCTATATCGCTTGGCTCTCTGGCTAATGGTTTTCTGCAATTGCTGGCTAATTTCCCATGCTTACCAAGCCAATAGACGATCAAAATATTTGCCAAAGTTTGGAATGCTGACAAATGCACGTTGAGAGGGAGAGACGAGACAACAACACATTGTTTTGCGTCGCGATTTGCGGGAAGATGGAGATGAATCGCGAAAAGTGGGGACATGGGTTTTGTGCGCAACGGCCTCATATACCTGACAATGTGGAAATCTCCCAAACAAAGCAATGGTTTGAGATATACAGCTGGTGCTATGAACGTGTAATTCTCAGATTACTGTTGCGGACGGTTTCATAAATTAGCAATTGGTTGAAATGGATTCCCAGTTGAGAATTCGGTTTCTCATCATCATGAAGGATTTTCTTAGCTGCCAAGTTATTCAACTTCCTGGATGTTCTTATTCTAACATGCATTGCATTATGTTATTATTTGAGGGGATTGTGAGTAGAGGTGGTGAGTCTACTGGATAAAGCGAGACTGTTCATAGTAGAGAAGACCTCACATCTAGAACAACCAAGTGCAGATATTAGAAGACATCGATATGAACATGTGAGCGTGGAATTCATCACTCTAGAGGATGTTGCATAGAGAATGGATTTCATCTCATCTTCCATTTCAAAGTATTTGACTTTTCTCTTTGCTGGGTTATGGATGGTGTAAATCTGCTGCATTAGTTTTAGGAGTTTGGTACTCGCGGACCAAAATGACAGGTGCAGAAAATTCAAATTGCAATTATCTATAGTCTGTATTAAATAATTAAATGTTACGTCTGCCTATTAATAAAGAGATGAGAACAGCGAGCCACAAGAAGGAATTTGAACTTCTGAGATTATCGACATCTATGGACTTGTGAAATTTGACAGTGCAGTACGAATTTGCTTGAATCTGCTTGACTGGTTAAAATCCTTTCATAATGCAATCTTCTTTTTGCAGATTTGCAAATTTGAATTTTGATTTTTTATAATATTTTGCAAATATAATTGAACATGTGCATACCACGAGACCATGCTGTTAGAAGACTGCCACGGATGCAGATATTGATGTTAACCATTTGTGAAATTATACTCATCAAGCATGTTTTAACCGCAGATTTTGTGTTACTGTGCTTATTCTTTCATTTGATTACACCAAAACCAAGTATAAGTTTGCAACACGATGGCATTGCGTCCAAGGCATGTCTTAGAAGAGATGGTTTGGCTTGCAAAGGATTTTGCATTAGAAAGAAACTGGAAATTGGCCACGAGCTTTGTGTTGATTCCTGTGCCTATGCTGGATTTTATGCAGAAAGCTGATTCTTTTCTCACGCTCACTGAATATCTCTATTACACACAATGTTTCATGACACTAATGTTTTAGATGCCAGGATCGTTTGCTTGATAATTGTTACTTGATGCTTAGAACGCTAGAATTGAATTCTCTTCATATGCATATTCAATTATATCTGACGATGTACAGGTCTGATCATGCAAGGAAAACATTTGGAATTAATGCAACAATTTAATGAAGATCATACTCTTGCACAATTTCCAAGTGTTTGATTTCCAAAACTTTAGTGACAGGTATCAACAAATTGTTACTCATGCACATGGGAAAATTTGATGAAGCTGAGACAGTAAGATTGTTTGTTGTTTTCCTTTAGCATAATTTTTGCATTTTTCTTTCGGTGTGTATTATCAAAATAACACAAAAACCATAAAAATTATAAAACCATAAAAAGAAAAAAATTATAAAAATAAAAATAAAAACATTGTAAAAATTCAAAATTGCAAATGGACATTCCATAATTCCTGAACAAATCTCAAAACATGTTTTTACATTTAACGCTAATTTGTTTTCTTCAAGGTACTTTGACAGCAATCAACGGGAAAAATAACATACAAAAACCAGAGAGACCTTTTGCGTCATGTGTTGTTCACGCATCATGATGTTTGCTGTTACACAACAACACATTCGCAAAAACACCATTGTTGGGTTATGACTTTTTTACTCGCATATTGGTCATCTCTCTGTAGAAGTTTGTTACAGCCATGTGTGCAGCTTGATGGTTCAGCTGATTGATACAGCTACAGTAATCAACGACGAAACAAGTGCACAATGGCAACAGGTATACAAACACATTTTATTTTTGAACTCTAATTTGCCGCATTCGTATTTCTTTCTGCATGTTATGTCTTTCGAACTTCTCACGAATTTCATGGAGGATTAGTACTAATTTTTTCTCAGGTTTGAAGACAATCGCATTTTACTGTTGAAGTGACTTTTCGAGAATCACAATTTTTTTTGAGAAACATGCTTTCATAGACAGTTTGAAGGAGCTGTTACTCATCATAAACATCATAATGTTTGCTGTTACACAGAAACCATTCATAAACCCAATTGCGTCATGAATGTTTACCACATCTCTCCTTCAAAGCACATTAGTCATCCATGTGAAGTCCATTTTCCATCGCCTTATCCGTCGTGACTTCACACACAACTATCTTTCTGAGTTGCATACACAATTTCCTTCTTTTTCAGTCCCTTTTTGCCTTTTGAATAAGAACATCAAATTCCCTCTCCATAATTACATTTCCTTGCCATAAGCATTGTTGCTACTGAGATCTTTCCTATAGTCCTACCAATATTTTTGTAAAAACTCACGTTGACTAATGTGGGATTCCTTAAGGCCCACCTTTCAACAAGTCTTTCCCCATCGACCTCAGTACCTTATATGGGATATAAACTAGAGTTCCTTTTTGAATACTTGGAGGCTTGCATGCCTTAATGGCAAGTTCTCTTGCTGACAATCATGGGAATACATCAATGTCCCTTGATCGTCATATCTTGCAAGTGGCTCGACATCAGCACATCTATTCGCACTTTGCAAGATGTACTCAGGAATCTTGGCACTCATTGACATCAATGGTGAGTTTGCCTCGCATTGGTTAACGACATTCATCAATGGCCGGTAATCCAATGAATTCTTTTCATGCTCGACATCGACACATTTATTCGCATGACTAGAATTGTACCATCAGGTTTTGTAGTGTGTGAAGAATATACACTTTTTCATGAATCCCTCAGCAGTTACAGTAGCATGACTTCAGCTATATGAGAGTACCACAATTCCACTTTCTTCCTTCGACATTTCCCATGATCCAGTTACAGCTGCAGCATCATTGACGGTTACATTTTCATGATCCTGCAGCAGTGACATCTTCCACAATCCAGTCACAGCAGTCACGTCCTCCATAATTCAGCAGCGGCAATTTCAGTTACATTTTTATCCTGCAGCAGTGACATCTTCTATGATCCAGTAGTTACAGCAGTTGCACTAGCAACATCACCAACCACGCTCCTATTGCATAGTTCATCATCATTCTTGGGTAAGTGGAGGTATGTTGTTTTCTGAATTTTAATCATGCAATTCCTTACATGCTAGCAATGAATAATTTGGAAAATTCCCTCACCATGCTCCATTTCCTTTTTCACTTTCATAACCCATGCCAAGTTGCATGAGGATATGCAACAAGTTCAGTTGGGGAGGATGAGATAGAGGTTGCTGAGCACTATATGGGATCTCAAATGCAATCATATTTTCAGAGGATAGGAAATCTTTTGTGGCAACTTATTCATTTTCTCATGCATATTGTTCCTTATATAAAATGCAGAATTTGAATTGAGTATATCTCACAAAACACACATTGGATCCTCATGATTTTTGGACAGGGAATGGATAATATTATGATGAACAAAATTGGCAAGTTTCAGCTCAATACAATGCATGGATTTCGAAAAAACAGCCATCATCACCTACAGCCAATTTGCAATTTTCTCGAACTCCATGATGTGGGTTTTTTCTAATTTTTGGTGTGGAGATGCATTGGACTAGTAAAAACGTGCTTGCGAAATTTCAGCCAAACCTAGTTTTTGATTTGAGAGAAATTCAACTATTTCAGCCAGCTGTAACACCTACCTGCAAAAATTTGTTACCTACAACCAATTTGCATTTTTCTCAAAATCCGTGATGTTTTTTTTTTTTTTTTTGCTTTTATCGGTGTGGAGATTCATTGGACTTATGGAAACGTGCTTGCGAAATTTCAGCCAAACCCAGATCGTATTTTGTGAGCTATTATCTCAGGAAGTTTGCTGCAACACCAGCTGTTACTCCACCAGATTTTCCCACTTTCGTAGCTGTTACTCCGCAGCTGTTACTCCAGTAGCTGTTACTCCGCCAAATCTTCCATTTCACAATTGCAGCTCCACCAAACTCTCCATTTCATAGGTGCAACTCTGAATTGTATTCACTATCATCATTTCCCTACCATCATTCCATTTTTCCACTGCCATCACTCCATTTTCATCTCATTTATCATTCACCAACATTTATTTTCTGACAAATCCTTTGTTTCACTTTGCTTCATACACATTGATACACATATTGGCATGATTCATAAAGGTAAAGAAAAGGCTTTCTCACACACATTGATGCTTTCTTATGCACATTGATATCTTATCATTTCCAAGGAGTACATGGTCAAATTATTATTGCAGCAAGAAAACAGATAATGAAATAAATGTTGTTAACACAAGAACCAACATTCTTTGTATTCATGGTTGTTACACAAGAGCCAACCATAAGAAAATGTCAGCTGCTACTCACACCCTGGAAACATTCATTGTTGGAAAGATGTCATTAACCAAAGGCAAAATTCAGATTCCAAAAGTTCTTAAGAAGATCCATGCATGGTTGCACGAGGACATGCAACAAGTTCAGTTGGGGAGTATGTTGGGACTCAGAAATGTCCTACTTTCATCCACTTTACCTTTCGCTATTCTTAACATTTCATCGTCCCATTAACCTTTCATTATACCATTTCCATACATATACTTGAGTTTTATCTTATTATTTTCCACTTTATTCATTTTAGTATTATAAGTGAATTTATGATTAAATATTGAAAAAAATATGTTTTTCACTAATATCTCAAGTATGGATGAGCTTTGTAATGTGTAGGAATATGGAAGGATCAATTCAAAGAAACACTTCTTGAATATCTGCTCCACCATTTCAAGGAGATAGTTATTCAAAGAATATCCCAAGGAGAATATCATGGAGATTTGGTTGGCATATCTTATTTAGGATGTATGAGAAACATGTGGAGAATTTGTGAGAGACATGTGGAGGATTTGAAGGAATCATATTTTGTAATAATAGGAAATTAGTTGAGAGTAGTTGAGAGAATAGTGGATCTGTCATTATGAGATGGTTATTTTCTTCTCAAAGAAATTCATGTATAAAAGAGAGTGCTCTCTCTTCATTTGGGATAGTAGATGAGGAGTAGATTTATAGGAGATGAAGAGTAGATTAGATAGTAGATTAGGAGGAGATTAGTCTCAGATTGTAGAAGTTAGTTTTGGTGATTCTTAGATTTTGTTCATAATCTTAGTTTTGATGCTTTCATGGTTTGTCATTGGTTGGTGTGATGTAAATTAAGATTTCTTTATTGTTAATGTGAGCTCACATGTGTTGTCTCATTGCTCTTCATATGTTGTCTTTCTTTTATGCAATTTACTTTCAGCAGTGTGGTGTGTTTCAGCTTCCATCATTAGATTAGCAGTTGTGTGTTTCAACTTAAGGGGGAATTAGATTAGAAATTAGCAATTATCAAGGGGGGGTTAGATTAGATTAATTTCACTTCAGTCCTGCATATACTTTGCATGTGCTTTGTAAGCCTATGAACCTCAGATTGACAAATTAAATGGTTGGGAAAATACTACAACGAAATTGAACGACAATATTTCTGCCTAACATCTAGGACCCAATCAATGCTACTGTTGGAAGTATATAAACATACATATTCTACTGAAACAATAAATAAAACATCACTATCTGAAGCTACAACAATGGTCTCACCTTCATTTGTGTTGGCTGAGTTGTGATTTGAGTTGGCTGATTTTGGCTCCTTCTGTTCTCTCTTCCATATCCGATAGTCTCTTTTCATGTGTCCTGGTTTTCGATAGTGATATCAAGTAATTCTTCCTCTTGACCTGGAACGCCCTTGCCTAGTTCGGTCAATTTTCCTTCCATGATCAGCTATGGTGAGAGCTCCGCCTCCTTGGTTTTCTATGACTCATTTTCGTCGTAGCTCCTCATTCATTAAGCTGCTGCTAACATCATCAAACTTCAAGGTCCCTGCAAGAGCTGAAGTGCTCATGGAAACTATCAAATTCTCCCAGTTTTCTGGCATGGAGCACATGAGTAGGATGGCTCTGATTTTCATCATCCAAAGCAATTTTAACAGAAGCAAGCTGACTAGTAATTATGTCAAATTCATTTAAATGCTTTGCAACAGAAGCACCCTCTTTCATCTTGAGATTATACAGCTTCTTCATCAGAAACACCTTATTTGATGTTGTGTTTTTCTCATATAGATCATGCAATTTCTTCCACAGATCTACTGTTGTCTTCTCTCCAGCCAAATCAAAGTAGACATTTTTTGCTAGATACTGCTGGATTGTAGCAATGGCCTTCCTATCAAGCGTGTTCCACTCTTCATCTGTCATTGATGAAGGTTTACTTGCTGCTCCTTCAATTGGAAAATATTGATCCTTTAGAATTAATATGTCCTCCATCTGTGCTTTCCATAGAGAAAAATTGGCCCCATTCAGTTTCTCCATGTCACCCATTGCTGTTGTTTCCATGCTGCTTCAAATGACTGCCTTCCTCAAAAAAAAAATTGAGAAACCCAAGTTTTGCAGATGTTGTGATAGATCCAGCTCAGGTTAATGGGAAATTATTATTATTATTATTTTATTTTTTATTTTTTATTTTTTATTTTTTATTTTTTATTTTTATTTTTATTTATTTATTTATTTATTTATTTTTATTTTTATTTTTATTTTTATTTTATTTTTTATTTTTTATTTTTTATTTTTTATTTTTTATTTTTTATTTTTTATTTTTATTTTTATTTTTATTTTTATTTTTTTATTTTTTTATTTTTTTTATTTTTTTATTTTTTTATTTTATTTTTTTATTTTTTTATTTTTTTATTTTTTTATTTTTTTTTTCTGTGTATCGTTTCCTTGGTCACTCTACTGGAGCTCCCTTTTCCAATCTATGAACTCCACCAACTCTCACTGGTTTATATAGTGAGCAAATGCACACCCAAACCACTTCTAACGATCAACTTCTTGTGCAGTTGGGCTGGCTCTTACGCTAGCTCTGATACCATTTGTTGAGAACAGAGCAATTTCAAATCTAGTTCTCTGTTCATTTTCTTCAGCCCCCAAGCTATTTTCATAATCCTTCCAATATCAATTCTTCCAACAACCTGTAGATTGCAATAACTAACAGAGAGGACATAACACACAAAGGTTAAGAATAAGCATACAGACACGCACATCATCAAATATTAGAAAAAAGCATATACGTTAATGTAGTCACAATAGAAACTTCAAATTGGGCATAAACACTCTCTCTGTTTTTATTCACTTCAACGTTCTGTGCAAAAGAAAAGTTAATACAAAACTCAGCCCCCAAGCACACACATTGGAATGCTTACAAAAATAAAATACAATGAATATTTTCTCGAAATCAAGGATTCCAGAGCCTTCCATTGTTGTCGGCGGAGAGATCTCTTCATCGAGAAGTCTCTTTCATTTAATTCATCACCTACATTCTATATACCAACTGAAAAAGAAAACTGAGTTGGCATTGAAGGGTGAGTTGGATTTCAATGGTCTAATATTTTCTTGATTTCACCTGCTAATAGGGAGATATCAAAATGATTGGCGCGCTAGGCTGTTGCGAACTCTGAGCCAATTGAAGGGAAAGTAGTAACGCTTAGGCCCATTTATACCATTCAAAATTTTAACTCCAAGAAAATCTAAGGGAATGCAGTAATGCTCAGGTGAAATTGTACCATGAAGATTATGGACTAATAGTTTCCTTGTAACCGCTAATCTAGAAAATTGGGCCATTTAGTCCCTAAAAGATCCTCATTTTGAGGGAGAATGGTACCTGTAAGTTTGATTCAAACCAAAAGGGGAGGGCGAAATCACTTTAATAAAATAAATATCTCTAAAATTTGGGGCGATTGGAAGGCGGCGGCTCAACTTTAGTTGACGAAAATAATTTTTCCCGCTTATACTTCATTGGCTAACCATTTACACAGTTTATTTTTAAATAAATTCGGGGCTAATGAAAATAATAATTATAAATCATTACTATATAAAATATTCGCCCACTAAAAATTTAAAACCCTTTAAATTTCTCCCATTGGTGAAATTTCGCACCTAAAATTTTCCTTGGGCATCTGTTAACACATAAAATTCACACACATGCAACATTTCGATGATTCATCCAGTAAGACGTCATCAACAAAAATAATTCATATCACCACATGCATCCTCAACAGATCCAAAACACATCATGAGTCCATAAGTGCCAAGGAACATTCAAAACAAAGGGGTAGTGCAGGTAATGCATAGTTGACACACCCTATAACGCAGGTTATCTGAACAATGCCCACGCTACACCCGTGCGACTTTTCCTTTGATAACTGTGCTACTGTCAAAACGGTTGGATCACTCACTCCCAGCGGCACATTAAAGACTCATTCCTCCCCGAAGATTGTAATTCATCTCCTCACACACTTGGTGGCATTAATCAGGTCCCCTTGTGTACCTTGGATCTAGTTCATGAAGGAGGAGAGTTCACATTTGGATCTAGTTGTTTTTTGGCCACCACTTGGCCTATAAAAGGAAGCCATTGGCATGCATTTTATAGAGAGAAATTAGAGTAAGTTTATGCTGCTGGATTTGAGTTGGAGCTTCCTCATAGCCCACCATTTCCTACCATTGTAAGCATTCCCAATTTCCCTTACCACCTTCCATCTAGGGGAAAGTGTTTCTCTCCATTTTTCTACCATCTACGTAGAATTTAGTTTGGACAAGAAAGGTCTCCCTAAGGGAGATTGTTGTCTTCCCTTGAATCCCACACCTCCTAGGTGTTGTACAGTTGTTCCATTGGGAAATGCAAGAGTGGTTTAGCATATCTTTGGTTGTTGTTGGAGTTTGCATTCTCCCCCCATCTCTTTCATTTTGTTCTTATCAATATTTCTATGTTTGAATGTGAACTCAACTAACAATCTCTATCCTATCCTAAGAGTCCTAACCTAACTAAAATGTCATTTTTCTCCTCAAGCGATGGATTTTAGTGTATTGAAATTAGAGGTTGATTTTTAGAATACACTTAGTTTCATGAATAAGGTGATGTTGAAGTTAAGGTGTGGAGGTATCTGCACAAGTGGTGTGTACAACATGAAATGAAATTGTAAGGAAATGTAAATGCTTGAAAGAAAGAGTGTAAAGAAAGATAGATGATAATCAATACTAAAAACAAAAATTGTTCTTTATTGAAACAAAATCTATTTCTTTCTTCAATAAGAAATGGACCATTTCTAAATTATCAATCCAACAACTAAACAAAGGACTAGCAATGGACTAGTACAATGTAAGAAATACTTCCAACTGATACTAAGATATATAGAAGGGATTATTCTGTCAATTATTTTATTTTAACAAATGATAAAAATAACTGGATAACTTCAGGAAAACTTGCAAAGAAGAGAAAATAAGGTTGACAACCAACCACACAAGTAGCTTTAAGCAAATTTAAGAAATAAATAAAGGCTTATCAGAAAAAATAAATGTTGAAACTAAAAAATAGGCTAAAAATCACTCTGAGATGGAACCTTAAAAGTGGTCAATACTAATATTTTAGAATCTTTTCTCTACTTACATTTTCCAAATAAAATCACTAATCAACTAATGTAGAAAAAATAAGGCTATAAATAGAAAATGGAACTAAATAACAACCTAAAATAGGAATTTGAATCAAACCAAAAATTTGTGAAATATAAATCACCCAGGTTGTAGAAAAAAATAATGCTTTTCCACAAGGTCATAGTTTTCAAAGGAAAAAGTACTACCTAGAGTCACACTTTTAATGGTAAAAAGAGTGTTTGGAAGTTGAAACTACAAAAAAAATGCATTTGATTATTTTAGTTAAAAAATTAATCCTTTCACCCATGTTACCTATAAGAAAACATATAACACTAGACATCAAGAAATACAACAAGAAAACAACTCCGATCACCTATGGATGAGGATGGAAAAATGGTTTCAAAACAACCAATAATTAATAAAAGGATTAATCCCCAGTGGAGTCACCAAATCTATATTTGTGTGTGATTTATCACTCACATGTGCCAAAAGAATGTACTTGAGGGTTGTGCAATATCAAGTATAAGATCAAAGTAATGGAGAGGAAACTAAAGTAAATTAATTAAATCCTTAAACATGTATGCATAACATATAAGAAAACTAGCCAAAAAAGTAAATGCAACATGTGTAAAGAATGTTTGATTTTATTACACAAAGAATAAGAGATTACTATAACACCTTGGTATTGGTTGTTATTGTAGGGACCTTTGCAACTGATTCAGGGGAGAGATGTTATAAGTCCTTTGTGCCCAAGTGTCTAGCCAAGTGATTAGATGGTTGATTATGCAATGGTTAAAAATGGATATAATAATCTCTCTCTCTCTCTCTCTCTCTCTCTCTCTCTCTCTCTCTCTCTCTTTGAAACTTTGGAAACATGGTAGTACCATGAATATGAATTATGTGTGTAATGGTGACCATGAGGGATATATTTATAAGAAATATAGTGGACAATTCATATACTTGGATCAAATGTGAATGATCCCATTTGCATTGATAAGTAATGAGGAGTTTAGGCCTTGGAAGACTAAACAAATAGTTTTTTGGCAATATCAGCCAAGGAATGTCCACTTTCAACAACTAAATTTTTGGAAGTGCGCAACAATTAGGAATAACCAAATTTTTACTCTTCAATTCAGGTCACACTTTTTGAAGGAAAAAGTGAAACCTGGTCATGGATTTTTAGAATAAAACGATGACTTGTTTAACATGGTCAATTTTTTAATTTTCTTTCAGTTTTTTCTCGTATTGTTGAGATCGTATGAATATGGATGAGATGTAAATGGGACTAATTCTATGAATGATGATGGATAAGGGTGATGAAACTCATGACAAGCTAGGTGAGCAAAATTAGGTTCCTAACACACTAGGTTTTGCATTAACAATATACTTTTCCATATTTGGCTCCAAGTCACAGTCTGAGATAGTGTTCAAATTTGAGTTTTTCAACCTGGAAAATAATGGCCACTTCAAGTGACATCCATTTATTTTCTTCCATGGTCTTTTGTGGAACTTACATCATTTTGTAATATCCTTCTTTGATTTCCTATTACCCTTCTTTTCTTGTGTCTTGGAATTGTTGTCCTAAGGTTAGTTATCCTTATTGTCCTTTATGATACATTTATTTCGAAATTTACCATGTTTCTACTATAGTGTATATGTAGAACTAAAATCCTACTTATATTTTGCTCAATTTTGACATGATATCAATAAGAAACTCCCAGTGAGGAGGTGTCTACGAAATCAGTCTTTGTTTGGATGTACCTATATAGGCCACTTTTGTACTTTAGTATTAAATATCAATTCAAGTATCTGAAACCAATATTTTAGCACAAGATATGGAATATTTTGGTGAACTTTGATACCATCTAGTATCTTTCCTAGAATAAAGTTGTCCATCTTGTGTAGTAGTTTTCATATTTTTCGATAGGGTAGAATTCCTCTTTGAGGGCATCAAACAAATCTACTCAAGTGGGATCAATCCTAATTTTTCTAGACTCATCTCCAATATGTCTCTCCCAGTAAATTTCCCATCGATCTTTCACGGGGAGGGTACTTAAAGAGTGTGAAGGAGTTATTTTCACTATTGTAATTTTTTTGAACATATTAGTAACCCTCTAGAAAATTTTACCATGTTTTGAAAGAATCTATGTCTATATAACATTTGAATAAAGGAATGTTAAAGTTAACTTATACCTTCGAGTGCATTGCACCTCCAAAATGGTTTCTGGATGAATGTGTATTTTCATTCATTTGTAATTATTGAAGGTTAATTGTGAAATTATCCATAATCTCATTCCTCTAACATACGAGGGATTCCTCAAGAAACAAATTGATAGGAGATATTTTTTTACGATATCCCTTTTATTCCACGATGGGAGGCTTCTTGGGTTAGAAATAGTGTCCTTCCCCAATTTCAATTACTTCAATGCTTAACTCATGATACCTAGACCTCATCAAGGATTTGCACAAAGAAACAACAAAGAGAAATTGCTCTAACACAACTGATTTGGATTATATAGATAATAAAACATGAGAAAAAAATATAAATGGAAACACATGGAGAGATATTAAAGAGATAAAAATAGTATAGTAAAACCCAAATTATATTGATGAATGACATGGAAAAGGCTATAAATGCAAAGAAATACAAACTAGTTAGAATGGTGGTAGTGTTATCTCTAAAGAGAGAGGTGGTGGCTATGCTCACTTGCAAGAAAAACAAATACAAGAGGCATAAAATAATTTCTTAACATAAAGTATGATTCCCTAGGATGTAAAATCTCTAAATTCCCAAAACCCTAAACCTAGGAAATGATGTAGAAAAATGAACATAGATCCCCATGAGGCTAGTTGATCTGTCAACTTTTTAAGAGTGCAACTTTCGCATACAAAATCTATTTAGAGAATTTCTTAAACCATTACAAATATTAATTCATGATTTATGAGTTTGCTAGGCTACACAATAAAAAATTTATGGGATACATCAAATGCCAAAAATGCAAGGGAAAAGCATGAAAACATGTTGAAAGTTTGGACCTTGAAAATTAAAGTTAAACTACCAATATGTTGAACCACTCTAAATTAGTGGAACATATGGGTGGACTCTAGTATCCACCTAGATAATGCTAATGTGTAAGCTAAAATTAATGCTAAAGTGGGAGTTGAAAAGGAAACAAAACGTAGTACTAAAGTGGAAGTTGAAAAGGAAGAAAAACATGTGTTGAGGTGAAAACTAAAATGGAAACAAAATCTCGTGCTAATGTGGAAGGTAAAGGGGAAAATAAACCTTGGTTCTAAAGTAGTACAAAAACCTATTTCTAAAGTGAATGCTAATGTGGAAGGTAAAGGGGAAGATAAACCAAACCTTGGTTCTAAAGTAGTAAAAAACTTAGTTCTAAAGTGAAAGAAAAATTCAATGAAAGAGTGGAAACAAAAGTGGAAGTGAAACTTAGTGCTAAAGTTGAAGCAAATCTCAGTACTAGCATGGAAACTAAAATAAAATATCAATGTTACCATGAATCTAAAGTGGAAGAAAAACTTGAAAATAAAGTGGAAGTCATATTAGAATAAAAAAATGATGCTAAATTAGAAGCTAAAATGGAAGTTTTTACAAACACACAAAAATAACCAAAATAAAATATCAATGTTACCATGAATCTAAAGTGGAAGAAAATGGAAGTCATATTAGAATATAAAAAAGATGCTAAATTAGAAGCTAAAATGGAAGTTTTTACAAACACACAAAAATAAATTGGTAGGACTTTGGCAATAAATATGGCACCAAATTGGTAGGACTTTGGCAATAAATATGGCACCATTTCCAAGACTAAATCCACCATTTGGAGGAATCAATATTAAAAATGGAGTAATACTTGTCACTAAACATGAATCCATGCAAAAAGCGGTTCTAGATTCAATTCGATGCAACATTCTAACACAAACTATGAAATTTAGTATTGCACCTATTGTTGCACTGGGAAAGTTAGTATTGCACCTATTGTTACACCTATGTAGAATCAACTCTTTGGTGCTGAATGGGTGGATGAGAAGTGTCAAAACCCTCATTGATGGTTTTTATACTACCCCGTTCACACATATTTATCGGGAATTTAATGTGGAGGCAGATGAGCTCTCTAAGCATGCTTTGGGGGAGATGGGAGATTCTATTTTCATCCAGAAGTTTTCAGATGGTGTTTTAACTGGATCTTATTATCTGAAGTTGTCTAATGAATTGTTGCAAATATCTTTGCCTGCTAGTGGTTAAGGTGGCATGAATCTGCTGCTTAGTTCTTGAACTGTTGTCTTATGTTACTGTTGGATGGTTTTGGTTTGTAAGTTTTTATGGAAGTATAGGCTTCTTGACATTTTGTATTGATGATACTGTGTTTTATTTAATAAAAATTGTTCTTTTTCGTATGAAAAAAAAAGTACTTCAACATGGAAAAATACTTTAAATTTTAGTGTTAAAGCCATGTTTTGTTAAAGTGTTTCTAAAATAAGGTGTAAAGCATGTTGCCATCTCGAATTGGAATTGTTGTTTATTCAACTTTTATCATTATCAAGAGAAGTCATTATTTATTCTTTTTATTTTTATGCTATATTTGGAGTATTTGGACCATAACATTTAGAGGGGACAACCCTTGCTTTCACTCCTTCAAATGAGACATTTTACCATGTTTTTCTGTAATTTCTTTTGGATTATTGAAACTACATGAAAATTTCAATATTCACATAATTTCTTTTGGATTATTGAAACTACATGAAAATTTCAATATTGACAAAATTTCTTTTGGATTATTGGAACTACATGAAAATTTCAATATTGACATAGGAAAGAGTGAAGTACATTGAGGTAAAAAATTTAGAAGTTATTTTTCTATATTCAATTGTATTGGTTATGGAATTTTGGGGTTTTGTTCCATCCCGAGACTTTTCTTAGAGCATAAGTTTACCAAAAAATAACATATCCAAAAGTTGAAAATACAAATTTAAATAATGTTTGTTCTATTGGAAATAAAATAGATACATGTATTATATGGATAAATTGCACATGTTGAAGTACTATAAGTAAGAATTGTCATACCATATAAGTTTTCTCTCTTGGAATTGGGAAAAAATAGTAGGTTTTGGTAATTCCACCATAAATTTATCTTAGAAAAATAAAATTACATGGGATAAATGGAAACCTAAAGAGGATATTAGAGTACAATAAAAAAAATCATCTATAAAATATTATAATTGGTAATGTTGCAATAGATGCAAGGTTGTAAAGTAGAGAAGACACCAAATCAAAGCTTTACAAGGTGTTTCAACTTAAAATTATCATATATTTTTTTTAAAAGCTCAATTTGTGGTGATTCAAAATCCGTTAGAATCATGAATTATAGGATAATATATAGGTATACATTTTGGTATCATTTGAGGACACATTCTTAAAAAAATACTTTCCATGTGGAATAACGTGCCAAGATAAATTATAGAATTCCTCATAAATGGGAAGAACATATCAACAAAGGGTGCAACTTGAAAGGATGAGTTATTCTTCATATAGAAGCATTGAAATTAATTTATTCTTTAGGGTGATGTTTATTTCAAAGATTGGGACATGCTAAGACCTAAGCAATGAGTCATTACATTGTTATTGTTATATTATTGTATCATTGTTGTTATTAGTGATATAATTATTATTTGTCATTACACATTTTGTCTATACACAGACACTTACATATACATCAATGGGACATAGTTTTAGAGACAATGGAGAGTTATTTGTAAACATAATTTGTAAAGGATCTTGTCTCCTAGAAGTGACATTGTTACCCATCAAATTTTAATCATTCTCAAGGCATGGTGCTACTTACTCTTGATATTATTATGCTATTTAGGTTATTTGGACCATAACATTTATTTCACTCAAACTAGACTTGATATTTCTTTTGTTCTTAGTTTGATATCCAAGTTCATGTTAGATACAAAGGTGATCCATATGAAGGCCGCAAAGATCATTTTTTCAATATAAGGAGCATTACATCTTGGCATTAAGTATTTCAACAAAAATTCAAATTAAGTGGTTTGATATAACGGCTTTGAATGGGTTGGAAATGGGCATGATGAGAAATCACCTTCCAAATATGTGTTTCATCTCATATCTCATCCAATTTTATAGTGTGTAAAAAAGAAATGGATTGTTTCCTTGTTAATCACTAAAGTTGAATACAAAGGAGTGGTAATTTTTGGAATTGAGGCATCTTGGATTCGTAACTTGATGAGAGCAATAGAGTTTCCTTATAAGGAATTGACTACAATGTTTTCTGACTATTAGAGTGCAATGCAAGGGACTCAAAATCTTGTTTCACAAACCAAGATGAAACATGTTGAGCTTCATACACATTGCCTCAAGCAATTGGTACAAGAGAACGTGGTAGATGTTTTTTTATTGCAAGACAAATGATCATATTGTTGATATATTTACAAATTCATTGAAAGAGGAGAAGGTTGCTGATATTTGTTATTTTCTTGGTATTTAGAAAGTTGTAATTAAGGGATGCTACTAAGACAATTCCATATCCTCATCTTCTAATAAGTTGCATTGAAGAGGGGATTCTATCATTTGTGATCAAACCCAATTCTTAGATGCTAATTGGGGTATTTTCATTTAGTAGATCGACTAAGCAACGGATTTACCAGTTGATGGGTTTTGATCGGGTGGACCATAACAACTAAAGTGGTCACAACTAGTTCAATTGTAACCAATTGGGTGTAGAATAAGACAAGGATGTGGATTGTATCCACTTTTAGGCCATATTGGGTGATCAAAGTTGAATTAATCAACCTTAGTTTAGGGAAGCTTGGTTACACTCTCAAGCATAAATAGATGATCACTTGGATCAATTCTATAGTGGTCAATTATGGCTAAAAATTTACATGTTATCTTGATATGTACTTTAATAATTCTATAATGATGTATTTTATCAACCATGAACTATGCTTACATATATTGTTTACTCGTGCGATACACTTGTTACTTTTAACAAGTTGTGATCAACAAATTTTCATTGTGTAAAACAAGTTTTCTATATTCATTTACTTCATCAAGAATACTTATAGAACACTTGATAACATAAGCACATATTATTGAGTAAATAAAATTCCCCAAATCAATGCTTAAAACTTTATAAACTAGACCTGTTTTATTGGTTGCGGAGCTTGATATTCCTTATTTAGAGGTTGTGTTTCAGCCATGTTTGGATCCCATCCCATGATGGGGGGGTTTGGAGGGGATTCCTCCCCCAACAGAGTTTCCAAGGGGGAGGCGACTACATTTTAGGAGCCCCCCCTGGCAGGGGTTCGGGGATAGCGCCCCCATAGCGAAAATTTTGAAAAAAATGCCTTGTAAAATGTTGTAATTTCATAGTCATGACTTGATCAATAATGAGTGATTTACATGGCCATGGTATTGGGTGTTCCATGGTATTTTCCCATGGTAATCCCTCTTTAAAAGGAAGGCATTGTAACATGGCTATGTATTGTAGCATTGTAAATATCTCTATGATTGTGTGAGACATAAGGTAAAACTGCAAATTCTTAGTTTCTTATTTGAACATTTAAGACTGTGGTTTTTACTCCTGAAATTAAGTAATATGGTTGTAGTGTTTTACTCCATTAAAGTATGAAAATATGTTGGTGACTATAAATGTTATGGTTGTAATTTTCATTCTTGAAATTCATTAACATGGTTGTAGATTTTTAATCTAATAAATATGAAAACATGCTTGTGAGGAATTATGGCTATTGTATCCATCCTAAGTTTATTAGAAAAATAATAATAATAATAATAATAATAAAAGATTAACTAGAAAACAAAAACAAACAAAAAACAAAGATTAATTAAACAAATTAAAAACAAACAAATAAACAAAAATAGATCAATAAAATAATAATAAAAATAAGAAAATCAAAACAAAGATTTATTAAATAAATAAATAAATAATTGGGCACGGAGGGCCATGGCCAAGCCCCAAAGAGCCAACCATTGTTGATGTTAAATGTACAACATCACGAGTCATTCTCCAAGCCAATCTTGTGTAGCCAGGATTGGGCCTCATGTGTTGAGGTAGGGAGCCTGAGTTGGATTCAGGAACTTGGAGTGGATTCTTGAGTTGGACTCAAGAATGACTAAGTCTTTAGTTGTAAAATTTTATTCCTCATGTGTTTAGGTGAATGTTTTGATGTATCAAAGTGATGATGTTGTAAAGTCAGTATCAGGACTTGCGTGTCAAGTCATATTCTCATGTGGACCTCCAGTTATAGTAGGTACCCATGGGGTGGACCTCCAGTTATAGAGGTAGATGCTTTGCATGTTGAAGGATTAATGTTGTGTGATGTATTAATAACCATGGTCATCGATTTCTATTAAGTCTCCTTTAGATATTGACCACCTCTAGAATGAATTACTTTAGCATATGATCATTTGGTCAGAGCGTAATATAATATGATCACAACATATGACAAATATTCTGAGTATAATATGATATGATAGATAATTAAAGTTAACACATATTGACCATGTAGTAAAGATAAGAGATAAATATAAATGCATAGAGAAAAAGAGAATTCGAATTGCTCATGAGATGACTAAGTGAACTCGAATTGTTAAGCTTTAGTTAAAGCCACAATGTATGCCTCAGTTAAATTAAAGAAATCGAATTGATCACTACAATGATGTTAACAAGAAAGAATCAATTAAAGAGAGTTAACTAAGTGATAACAAAGAAGATGTAGTTAACTAAGCGTTATTCCCTGATGACACATATGTTAAACTAAAAGACGACACTTATGTTAAACTAAAAGATGACACTTGAGTTTTGACACTTGCATGAAAACACTTAATTTAGCCACCTAACTAAGTGGGAAAGCTTTTAGTTAAGGGGAAAGTTCATCCTAAGACTCAATTCAGTGAGTTAATGCACTGCATGAGAAGTGGGGCACTCTTATTCATGCAAGATTGATTCATCCAGATAGACGATGAGTTCATCATGAATTCATAAGATAAAAATAAAAGCCAATGCATGTGAAGAATATATAAATATTTTATACAGGATTAATGAATTCAATGTGAATCGAATGCTCTTCTCCCTTGAAGGCAAGGCGCTTCTATTTGTGCAAGATAATTCTCCAAGAAGGAATTTCACATTTTTTGCATGTGATGCACCATTACCCATGCAACCATTTGCTACACCTTGCATGACAGTGATCACTGCTTGTTGTTAATGTGCTAGAAACATGGAAAGTTGATACAGTTGATTTCTATTCTCTATTTATCAATATTATCTCTTATCTAGAACCTGGGGTGCCAAAAGAAATATTCTATTTTGTAAAATAAATTCTTTCCTATCTATCATAATTATACTCTGAATATTTGCTGGGGTTTTTCATCCTCATTGTTTTGATGGTTTTCCCCCAAGGTACATCTTGTGTTCTAGTTGAATGTTTCATGTGATTGAATGGTTCATTGATTCAAGTATTTAGTGTTTCCGCACTTAAAGTTTCAATGCTCATCATATTTACTCAAAAATTAACATGGTATCAGAGCTTAGGGGGTGAAGAAGCTAAGATTTTTCAAGAAAACTTGATCTTATGTATATATTAAGGAGTTGAGCACAATACTTGAGATCCATGGAATCGATCTCTGTTCGAATGGAAGACCGTATTGAGGGCACTTGGAATTTCAACACTTGGAAGACAAGGGTGCTTAACATCTTGGAGGAACATGACTTGGATGGCTACGTGTCTAATGTGGTGGAGGAGCCTGAATCTAATGAAGGGCACATCAACTTCAAGAAGAACCAAGCTAAATACAAATAGATCATCTATGATTCAGTAAAGGACAATTTGATGTCTGTGATCACTCCGTTGAAGACTAAAAATGAGTGTTTTGGTACATTGAAAAACCTATATGAGAAGAAGGCCCCGAGTCCAAAGAGGGAATTGAAGAATAAGCTTCAAAACCTAAATATGGAGAAGGATGATACAGTTTCCTCCTTCTTCACCAATATCTCTCAGGTAAGAGATCAACTTTCTAGTATTGGAGTAGTGGCGGATGAAGACGATCTTCTCCAAACTGTTATTGATGGTATCCCATCCTCATGGGAGACGTTCTTGGATGTGGTAAATGGCCAATAGGTACAACATAAATTCAAAATATTGTGGCATGAATACCTCCAAAAGGAGGGGAAAATCCAAAGCAAGTTAGTGTCCATCAAAGAAGAAAACCTTTCCCCTAACAACAAGGATGAAGAAAGGCAAGAAGAAATTCTCTCAAACGTTTTTTTCCCATTCAAAGAAGAAGGTATACAACAAGGACTTTGACAATTCGAAGGTTAGATGCTACAAATGTGACAAGAAGGGCCATTATGCAAGGGAGTGTAAAGAAAATAAAAAGGGAAAATGAAGGTTTCATGCTTCTACCACTATAGAAGATGAAACTACTAAGAAGTATGCACCCAAAGAAAAGGAGACAAGGAGGGAGTATTACTTAGTCTAAGCACTTTCCGGATCCATCATCAAAATTGAGGACACATGGTTGGTTGATAGTGGGGAATCCAAACATATGACTTATTATGAGAGCACCATCACCAATCTCAAGGAGAAAAAAGTTTGCATGCAAGGTAGAGTTGGGAGACAACACAACCTATTCAATCGAAGGAGTTGGATCCACCCCCTTCAAACTGATTTCAGGAGATATTTTACATGTGGAGGAAATTCTTTATGTTCCATGATTGAAGAATAACCTCCTATCAGTTTTGGTTCTTTAATATAAGGGATTCTGATTTATCTTCATGGATAATCAAGCACTATTATGGCTGAAGAACAAAGACTTCAAATATGTAGCAGTGATTGGAGTTAGAGAGGGATGTCTCTACAAAGTACTTGAGAAGTACATTCAAGCTATGGTTCACAACACTATCAGTCCATGCGAGCTATGGCATAGGAGGATTGGTCACCTCCACTACAAAGTGCTACCAAGATTATAGCAAATGGTGAAAGGTATTCCCATAATTGATTTTGAGAATGATAGTGTATGTAGGGGTTGTGCACTGGAAAAGAATGTTAAAAAGAGTTTCTCTAGCATTACTAATAGATATAAAGGGTTTTTATATTTAATACATTCTGATGTATGTGTTCCCATGTCATCCACTTCCCTAAGTGGTTATTTATATTATGTACTATTGATAGGTGACTTCTCTAGAAAGTAATGGATTTATTTCCTAAAGGATAAGAGCGAAACCTTTAGCATGTTTCAAAAATTCAAATCCCTAGTTTAGAATTAGACAAGAAAGCACATCCGTGCTTTGACATCTGACAATGGAGGTGAATTTGATTCACATGTGTTTAATGAGTTATGCAGTGATGTAGGAATTTTTAGGCACTTAACTGTACCCTACAACCCTCAACAAAACAAGGTTGCAGAAAGGAAGAATAGAACCATATGTGAGGTTGAAAAAGCCATGATGCATGATCAAGACCTGTCTACCTCATTATGGGAAGAGGCCACCAATACAGTAGTATATATCCAGAATACAAGTCCTCATGCCATTTTGGATGAGAATATGCCTGAAGAAGTGTTAACTGATGAAAAACCAGATATTTCACACCTAAGGATCTCTGGGAGTCCTATATACATTCAAGTGTCGAAAGAAAAGAGGACAAAGATGGAGCCATCACGAAAGAAGGGAACCTTTGTTGGTTATAGTGAATCCTCCAAGTCCTACATAATATATGCGCCAGGTGAAATACACACTGAGGTCATCCGATATGTGACCTTCCATGAAGAGGTAACATTCAAGTGATTGAAAGAGATTTAGTATGATACAAACACAGAGGAGCATGAGAATACTACGAGGGAGGACCCAGATACTGATTATCCCCATTCAGATGTTTAGAGGGAGAATCCAGCATAGTTCTCAAATTCCCTAGTTCCTGATGAACCAGTAGAATTGGTTGATGAACCTGCTTCCAAGAGAAGGACTGCATGGTGTCGAGATATACTAAAAGATGCAGAGAGGCTTGGAGCACCATTAGGCTCTTCCAAAGAAAGAAATAAACCTGACAAATATTCAGGGCATGTTGCACAGGTGATTCACATCAGTGATTCAAATCCTTCCACCTATGAAGAAGCTACAAAGCAGCAAGTATGGAAAGATGCAATGGTAGAGGAATACAAGTATATTATGAAGAATGATGTTTGGGAAGCTATTCCTAAACCTGAAGGGAAGTCCATAGTTACTACCAGATGGATTTACAAGATCAAGCATGCTACTGATGGAAGTATTGAAAAGTATAAAGCCAGATTTGTTTCCCAAGGTTTCTATTAGAAAGAAGGCACAGACTATGAGGAGACATTCACTCCTGTGGCTAGGTACACCACTATTCAATATGTGATCTCACTTGCATCTGTTCTAGGATGGAATATTCACCATATGGATGTGATGACATCCTTCCTCAATGGTGAGGTTGAGGAAGATGTTTATATTCAGCAGCCTGAGGGGTTTGTGGTTCATGGGAAGGAGTCACATGTGTGAAAATCGAAGAAATCCTTGTATGGGATTAAGCAAGCTCCCAAATCTTGGTATTCGAGAATTGACAGCTATCTTCAGAGACTGGGATTCTCTAAGAGCGAAGCTGATCCAAATTTCTACTTCAAAGTAGTGAAGAACCAACCATTGATATCGTCTCTATATGTTGATGATTTGTTCCTTACTAGAGAGGAACAACTGATTGCTTGGTGAAAGAGGTAGCTCACTTCTAATTTCAAGATGAAAGACTTAGGTCTTATGTACTACTTTCTTGGCCTTGAGATTTGGAAAAGAAAATATGAGATATTTCTTTCTCAAGGGAAGTACACTTTCACATGTTTGGCATGATCGATTGAAAATCCATGAGTACTCCAATGGTTTGAAATTTGAGTAAACTACATGAGTCAGATTCTTGATTAGATCTAGTGGACCCCACTTTGTATAGAAAACTTATTGGTTTTTTGATGTACTCGATACACTCGAGACCAAATATATGTTATGTTGTGTGTATTCTGAGTCGATTTATGTCTGATTCGAGACACAGAAATTGGGTTGTTGCTAAGAACATGCTTACGTACCTTCAAGGTACAATTTCTTATGGACTCACATATGCCTCCAGTGGAGGGGTGTTGTTAATTGGTTATATTGAATTTGATTGGGGTGGTAGCATTGTGGACCGAAAGAGTACATCTGGATATTGTTTTAGCTTGGTTTCTACTATGATCTCTTGTTCTAGAAGGAAGTAGGGCTCTATAGCCCAGATTACTACATAAGTAGAGTATATTGTTGCTAGTGCTACCTTCCAAGAAGCAGTGTGTCTTAGGAAGTGTTGTGGCCACAACAGATCCCATGCTTAGCCAAGCATGGGAGCCCCCCAATTTTAATAAACGCAAAGGTATTTGGGTGAGTCATCTTTACTCTAAAATTCTTTACCCATGCCTTTGTTTGTTTGTAAGGGTTTGATTATTTCTTCCAAAGTGTTTCGGTCTAAAAAGAGCCAAAATTTTGAGTATGTTGTTGACTGTTATCTTCATCCCGAAACTCGACATTTGGGGAACCCGAAACCCGCAACCCGATAGATGTGGGTTGCGGGACTGTTGTTTTATGTTTTGATTTTGCTGACTCTGAAATTCGCAACCCAATGGATGCGGGTTGTGAAATCATTCTTTATTTAGATTGAAAATCATTACCCCGAAACCCGAACCTTGCAATGGCGGCATTCGGCTTTCGGGATTGTGATTTTTCATTTATTTGACGCCCCCAAAACCCGCGACCCGTAATTTCGGAATGCGGCTTTCAGGATGGTTATTTTACATCACGGTTCAATGTTTCTGAAGCCCGCCACCCGCACAATCGGATTTTGGCTTTCAAAAATCCTTTTACCTTCGTTTGCAGACCCGCAACCCGCAAAACCGTACGTTTAGGTTTCGGCTCGCAGGATCTTTGAATAAGAACTTCCTAGAAATTTTTGAACCTAATTCCATGTTCCGCTCCGGTTAATCTCCGTTGTCCATCTGTTATAATCTCACGGTCATGTCGATTTCGAGTAATCATTTAAGTCAGGTTTCGCCACCTTGTCTTTTGAAAGCTGGTTCTGCCAATCGCCATGTCTCAACTCGAGCTTGACATCTTGTCGTTTTTTGTTCTACATCTTAATGATCGGATTTGTTATGTGTGAAGAGTTGATAGCCTGTTTACTGGAACTCTTAGTTGCGACCGTTTTTTGCACATCAGCTTTGCTACCATAACCTTTGTCTCCATTATTAATCACCAGTCATAATTATTGATAGGAGATGGCTTATAACGATGTGATCGTAAAGGCAGTTCCAAATCATGCAAGCAGTAATTGAACTTGTACTTCGCATAGGCTTTGATCTGACTGGCACATACCTCAGCTTTTGTCATTACAGTTGAAGTAATTACAATAAATTGTATGGATAACTTTAATCATTGCATATTTCCCCGCTCGATTATCATCAACCTGCTTGCTGGCCTTTAAATAGCGATTAACATGAAAATTCCAGTTTATCCATTGCCTTCTGAAACATGGAATTGTTTGGCATTCTTCTTACATCCTTTTATCCGAGACTCATTCAGAATGAGAAATTTTCATGCAGATGGTGAATTTTCTAACGTTCATATTGAAAATGAAGAGCTCTACCCCTTGTTATATCAAGAAATGTTGTCACCATCGTTTGATGCAGGTGTTCCTGATCTTAGCAGCGGTAGCAATGAAGAAGATTTTGAAACTTTGTCTTCCTGCATACACTACCCCCGAAAATCAAAGAAAGGAAATTTTGGAGGGATCAACTGATCTTGATATTGATGTTATACAAGACTTTATAATCAATGAAGAACCTGATGTGCCAGCTACCGTTCCTGAAGTAAATCCTCTAATGGATTTCTCTGTTTTTGACAGCGGGTTCTCCGACCCCAAATTTCCTACAGCAGATGCTCTGCAAGCCACGCAACCTATCGATGCTAGTGAGCAATCTATGATTAATTTTTTATGGTGCCACGAAACCTTATCTGATTGAAGAATGAGTCTTTCTTTTGTGAAAGGTGGCAGAAAATCTTTTGATTTTAAAAATAGCAAAATTTCTTGGATCGATGGTTAGACCCGATTTTGTAATCCCTATTTTGTAGAATCTTTCCTTTTGAACTTTGATGTAAATTTAGTATAAAAGGAAGAAAGTTTCTCTTAGGAGAGGGTTGGGAATTTTGGAATTTCAATTCAGCGAGAATTTGGACTGAAGATACTCTGTTTATCAGAGTCATTGTAATTTTGTACAAGGCTTCTCTATTCATGAAAGTTATCTTTTAATTCACTTCCTATTGTTCTTCAAATTTCTTTGGGAATTGTTGATTTCATGTTTCAAATTCGTCATCGGTTATGTGTTTAATCCTTTGCAGGACGTTCCATAATGCATAATATCTCTCATATTGATTTCTTTGTATGTTCGGATTATGCTCAAAACTGTTCTATTAAATTTCTTTAATTGAACGTTTTCCTTTTATATTTCTGCAAATGATTTGATGAAAATAAACATGTATAATCAAATGTTAATTTTTCAATTAACACCATGATTACAGATCAGGTATTTGAATAAGCTCAAACGTTTTGAAGAATTGTCATTTAATTTCTTAATTGATAAAACTTCAAATTAACAAGTGAAGAACCCGAAGGCATTTTTGTTCAAGGTACTTAATCACTTGTTCATCACACTTCAATTCTGATTTGCACAATATCATTTTCTCCTTTAGGTCAGATCTGACTTAGAATAGTTTATTTCCTTAGGTAGGTTAAGATAGGTTCTTTAGTAAGCTTTTTTTTTTTTTTATACTCTGTTTTCTGTTTTAGGAAAACTGATCTTTCAAGATCAAATCTTTTACTCATAGAGTGCCAGCAGAGGCCAAATATCCATGGGTGATTACCACACCAAACAGCTCGAGGATAGAATTGACCTTGTGCAAGGTCTTTCAAAGCCTTTGGCTAGGTTTTCATCCCCTGTTGTGTGCCTTGGAACCCATTCCAGCACCTCGCACTTACCCTGCACCTCCGAGGCATCAACAGGAAGCTACTTTCTAGGTTATTCGGTGAGAAGCCTTGAGCCTACGATCATTCGGTGTGACAATCAAAGCTACATCAAGATTTTCGAAAACCTCGTGTTTCATGATAATTCAAAGCACATTGAAATGAAGTATCACTTCATCAGAGACATGGTCCATAAAGGCATAGTGAAACTTCAGTACATTGCTACTGATGAGCATATTGTAGATGTGTTAACAAGCCTATGTTAGTGACGAAGTTCAGGTACTTCTGAGACAATATTGGTATGGTAGAGAATGCATCCCTTGTTGAGAGGGAGTGTTAAATGTACAACATCACGAGTCATTCTCCAATCCAATCTTGTGCATCCAGGATTGGGCCTCATGTGTTGAGGTAGGGATCCTGAGTTGGAATCAGGAACTTGGAGTAAATTCTTGAGTTGGATTCAAGAATGACTAAGCCTTCATTTGTAAAAGGTCATTCCTCATGCGTTGAGGTGAATGCTTTGATGTATCAAAGTGATGATGTTGTAAAGTCTTGTTGGACAAGGATCAAGAATCGTGTGTCAAGTTAGATTCTCATGTGGACCTCCAATTATATTAGGTTCCCATGGGGTGGAACTCTAGTTATAGAGGTAGACGCTTTGGATGTTGAAGCATTAATGTTGTGTGATGTATTGCTAACCATGGTCACCGATTTCTATTAAGTCTCCTTTAGAGACTGACCACCTCTAGAGTGAATTACTTTAGCATATGATCATTTGGTCTGAGAGTAATATAATATGATCACAATATTTGACAAATATTCTGAGTATAATCTAATATGATAGTTAATTAAAATTAACACATATTGACTTTGTAGTAAAGATAAGAGTTAAAGATAAATGTATAGAGAAAAAGAGAATTCGAATTGCTCATGAGATGACTAAGTAAACTCGAATTGTTAAGCTTCAGTTAAAGGCAAAATGTACGCCTCAGTTAAATTAGAGAACTTGAATTGGTCACTACAGTGATGTTAACAAGAAATAATTAGTTAAAGAGAGTTAAATAAGTGATAACAAGGAATATCTAGTTAACTAAGTGTTATTGCATGACACCACTTATGTTGAACTAAGAGATGACACTTATGTTAAACTAAAAGATGACACTTGAGTTGTGAGACTTGCATGACGACACTTAAGTTAGCCACCTAACTAAGTGGGAAATATTTCAAGTAAGGGGAGATTTAATCCTAATACTCAGTTCAATGAGTTAATGCACTGCATGAGAAGTGGGGTGCTCTTCTTCATGCAAGATTGATTCATACAGATAGAGGGAAATTTCATCATTAATTCATAAGATAAAAATAGAATCCAATGCATGTGAAGAATATATAAATATGTTATACAGGATCAATGAATTCAATGTGAAGCGAATTCTCTTCTCCCTTGGAAGAAAGGCACTTCTATTTGTGTAGGATAATTCTCCAAGAAGGCAATTCACAGTTTTTGCATGTGATGCACCATTACCCATGCAACCATTTGCTACAGCTTGCATGGCAGTGATTCTTGCTTGTTATTATTGTGCTGGGCACATGGAAAGTTGATACAGTTGATCTATATTCTCTATTGCTCGGTATTTGATCTTATTTAGCAACTGTGGTGTCGAAAGAAATCTGCTATTTTGTAAAAGACATTCTTTTCTATCTATCATAATTATACTCTGAATATTTGTTGGGGTTTTTCATCTGCATTGTTTTAAGGGTTTTTGCATGAAGTGTGGAAGCCGACAGCTGTGAAGAAGGACCATCCGCAGAAGAAGGACCATTCGCGGAGAACAAGGAAGCCCAAGACTAGTTTAGTTTGTTAGAAAGGGTCATTTAGACCATTTTTTAATTGCCATAGTTGGCTATAAATAAGAATATGAATGTAAGCCTAAGGGCAGCATTCGATCGATGTTAGAATGAGATCATAAGTGATAGATAGGTGTGCGGATGAACTCTATAATGTTTTGCTATGTTTTCGACAATTTTGTATGGATCCACGATAAGATGTTCTGAACTGTTTTTGCGAAGGTTATATCGCAGGTTTTGATGAGTTAATGCATGAAGATGTTTGGATCTGTCTTTTTGTCTATGTTTATTTCGAATGATGAATGCTTTACGTTGCTTTCTGTAATTTCTAATTGATGCGATCATTAGTGTTAATATGATAATGCGAATGTTGATTACATAGCGAATATGCGAATGATGAATGTATGATGCGAATGTGAATCTCTGGTTTCTGTTGCAATAGAATCGAAGTAGTTGCATGTCCTTTCGCCACTGCGGAAAATTGGTTCCTGCAGCCCCCTTAATCATCTCGGGTGAGACTTCACTCGCTTCACGAGTGTTGCTGGAAAGGGTAAAACCTTTTTGGGCTGGTGTTTAAGGGTGTTTGGTTGGTGTTTGTTGACGACAATGCGAAGTGAACCCCTGTCGACAGAACTGTGTCAACAAGATCCAATTATGATGTACTGCACAATAGGGAATCTTAATTCACCCTGAAGAACGTCCTCCATTAAGGCATCACACCTCTCTAATGAATAACTAGAATGTGCATGTATAAATTCAATCTCATCATCACACGTCTCTTATGCTATATAACTAGAAGTATCATGTATGGAATAAACAAATGATATAAATATATTGGGTGGTACAATCACCCTACATGCTCCTAAGCCACTAGAGCAATAATGTTGACATTCCCTTTGATCACGGGAGGAGATCCTTACACACTGAAATATCTCACAATCACACCTTAAGGATTGGAAGCTAGATCTACATGTTCCTTCTAAGAAATAGAAGGCCCAACCAACCTATCATTGGGAAGTGTGAGTGTTATAAGAACTATAGAGACCTGATCAAGAATCCTTATCTATCCTTAGAGACCTAATCTATCCCCGGAGACCCGATCTAGACATATAGAACATAATATAGGTTATAGACCTTGATCTATCCCTAGAAACCAGAAAAAAACAAATCTATCCCTGGAAATCCTAATGTGGACCTAGAACCCTAGAGACCTCATATAGAATCCTTATCTATCCCTAGAGATGTAATCTATCCCTAGAGACCTAATCTAGTCATATAGAAACTAATCTAGCTTATAGACCTTGATGTAGCACTAGAATCCAGACAAAACAAATCTAGCCCCGGAAAGCCTAATGTGGACCTAGAACCCTAGGGACCTGATCTAGAATCCTTATCTATCCCTAGAGACCTAAGCTATCCCTAGAGACCTGATCTAGACATATAGAACCTAATCTAGCTTATAGACCCTGATGTAGCCCTAAAAACTAGACAAAAAAAATCTAGCCCTGGTAAGCCTAATGTGGACCTAGAATCCTCGAGACCTGATCTAGAATCCTTATCTATCCCTAGAGACATAATATATCCCTAGAGACCTAATCTAGACATATAGAACATAATCTAGCTTATAGACCCTGATCTAGACCTATAAATCAGACAAAAAAAATCTAGCCCTAGAAATCCTAATGTGTACCTAGAACCCTAGAGACCTGATCTAGAATCCTTATCTATCCCTAGAGACCTAAGCTAGCCTTGGAGACCTAATCTAGACATATAGAACCTAATCTAGCTTACAGACCCTGATGTATCCCCAAAAACTAGACAAAAACAAATCTAGCCCTGGAAACCCTAATGTTGACCTAGAACCCTAGAAACATTATGTAGAGTCCGTATCTATCCCTAGAGACCTAATATATCCCTATAGACCTCATCTAGACATATATAACCTAATCTAGCTTATATACCCTGATCTACCCCTAGAAACCAGACAAAAACAAATATAACCCTGGAAATCCTAATGTGGACCTAGATCCCTAGAGACTTGATCTAGAATCCTTATCTAGCCCTAGACACCTAAGCTAGCTCTTAAGACCTAATATAGACATATAGAACCTAATCTAGCACATAGAACCTGATGTAGCCCTAAAAACAAGACAAAAGCAAATCTAGCCCTGGATTTATAATCCTTATCTAGCCCCAGAGACCTAATCTATCCCTAGAGACTTGATCTAGACATATAGAACCTAATCTAGCTTATAGACCTTGATCTAGCCCTAGAAACTAGACAAACACAAATCTATCACTAGAAATCCTAATGTGGACCTAGAACCCTAGAGACCTTATCTAGAATCCTTATCTATCCCTAGAGACCTAAGCTAGTGCTGGAGACCTAATCTATACATATAGAACCTAATCTAGCTTATAGACCTGATATAGAATCCTTATTTATCCCTAGAGACCTAATCTATCCCTGGAGACCTGATCTAGACATATCGAACATAATCTAGCTTATAGACCTAGATCTAGCCCTATAAACCAGACAAAACAAAATCTAGCCATGGAAAGCCTAATGTGGACCTAAAACTCTAGAGACCTGATCTAGGATACTTATCTAGCCCTAATGACCTAATCTATCCCTTGAGACTTAATCTAGACATACATAACCTAATCTAGCTTATAGACCCTAAACTAGCCCTAGAAACCAGACCAAAGCAAATCTAGCCCTGGAAAGCCTAATGTGGACCTAGAACCCTAGAGACACTTGGAACCCCGTGGGCGTTCAGGGACACTTTGGGAATCTTCTATGGGGCCAAGGAATCCGAATTGACAAGTGGAACGGGGTTTCGTCATCTCCCAAATGTGCATATGGCCATTGTGTATGTGTTCACGATGGGCAAGGTCACCTTGGAGCATTTTGTTCAAAATTGACCCCCTTGTGCAAAATTGGCATGGCCTTCACTGAGAAAAACCCTGGTTCCAAAGATGGCACAATAGCACCGTTTTCGGGGGATTGATTCATGGTGGGGGGGTCCCCCAGCTAGAACTCAGTGTCCTGAATCCATTAGAATCGGTGGCTTCACGGCCGGAGTCACGGTTTTGGTTCTATGGGCATTTTTTCCTAGCACGTCGTAGCGATTTAGGGACACTTTTAGCATTTTCTCCAGGGGCACGAAACTCGAACTAGCGAGAAAAATGAGGTTCTGTCATCTCCCACACATGCATATGGCCATTATGGATGTGTTGATGATGTCCACAGTCACCCAAGAGCCTTCGGTTCAAAACTGACCCCCTTATGCAAAATTATGAAGGCCTTCACTGAGAAAAACCTTAATCTCGGAGATGGCACAATAGTACTGTTTCTGGGCATTTGAGTCATGGTGCGGAGGGTCCCCCAACTAGAACCAGACATCCCGAATCCATTGGAATCGATGGCTTCGTTACCAGATTCACGATTTTGGTTCTATGGCCATTTTTGCTTGGCACCCCATGGTCGTTCAGGGACGCTTTGAGAATTTTCTATGGGGTCATGGAGCTCAAACTGGAAAGCAGAACAGGGTTTCGTCATCTCCCACACATGCATATGGCCATTGGGGATGTGTTCATGATGGGCATGGTCGTCGAGGAGCATTCGGTTCAAAATTGACCCCGTTGTGAAAAATTGGCATGGCCTTCACTAAGCAAAACTCTAGTTACGAAGATGGCACAGTAGCACTCATTTTGGGAGATTGAGTCACGCTGGGGGGAATCCCCCAGCTAGAACTCAGCATCCCGAATCCATCGGAATTGACGGTTTTGAGACCGAAGTCACAGTTTTGGTTCTATGGCCATTTTATCCTGGCACCCCGTGGTCATTCAGGGACACTTTAAGAATTTTATCCAGGGGCACGGAACCCGAACCTGCAAGTGGAACGGGGTTCCTTCATCTCCCACACTTGCATATGGCCATTGTGTATGTGTTCATGATGGCCATGGTCTCCCGGGAACCTTTAGTCCAAATTGGCCCCTTTGTGTAAAATTCTGAAGGCTTTCACTGAGAAAAAACCCTAGTTCTGGAGATGGCACAATAACAATGTTTCTAGGATATTGAGTCACAGTGGGGGGTTCCCCTAGCTAGAACTTGACATCCCAAATCTTTTAGAATTGACGGCTTCGCGACTGGAGTGACGATTTTGGTTCTATGGCCATTTTTTCCTGGCACCTCATGGTCGTTCAGGGACACTTTGAGAATCTTCTCCAGGGGCGCGGAACTCAAACCTGTGAGTAGAACGGGGTTCCATCTTCACCCACATGTTCATATAGCCATTGTGGATATGTTCACGATGGCCACGGTTGCATGGGAGAATTCGGTTCAAAATTGACCCCCTTATGCAAAATTGGCATGGCCTTCACTGAGCAAAACCCTAGTTCCGTAGATGGCACAGTAGCACCGTTTTCGAGAGATTGAGTCAGTGAGGGGGGGGGGGGGAAGCTATAACCCAGCGTCCCGAATCCATCGGAATTGATGCCTTCGCGACCAGAGTCACAGTTTTGGTTCTATGTCCATTTTTCCTGGCACCCCATGGTCGTTCAAGGACACTTTGAGAATTTTCTCCAGGGGCACGAAACCCAAACCGATGAGTAGAATGGGGTTCTGTTAGCTCACACGCCTGCATATGGCCATTGTGTATGTGTTCACGATGGGCACAGTCACCTGGGATCCTTCGGTTCAAAATTGACCCCCGTTTGCAAAATTGGCATGGCCTTCATTGAGCAAAACCCTAGTTCTAGCTATTGTACAATAACATTGTTTTCGTGCTATTGAGTCACGATGGGGGGGGTCCCCCAGCTAGAACCTGACATCCCAAATCCATCAGAATTGATGGCTTCACGACCGAAGTCACGGTTTCATTTCTATGGCCAGTTTTTCCTTGCACCCCGTGGCCATTCAGGGACACTTTGACGATTTGTTCTGGGGACACGGAACCTAAACTGATGAGCGTAAAGGGGTTAGGTTAGCTTCCACAAGTGCATATGGCCATTGTGGATGTGTTCACAATGTCCATGGTCTCCCAAAATCCTTCGGTTCAAAATTGACCCTCTTATGCAAAATTATGAAGGTCTTCACTAAGCAAAACCCTAGTTCCAGAGATGGCACAATAACATCGTTTATGGGCATTTGAGTCAAGGTGGGGAGGTCCCCCAGCTGAAACCTGAAGTCTCGAATCTTTCAGAAATGACGGCTTCGCAATCAGAGTTATGGTTTTGGTTCTATGGGAATTTCTTCTTAGCACCCCATGGTCATTTAGGGACACTTTGAGGATTTGCTTCGGGGGCACGGAACCCAAACCGACGAGAAGAACGAGGTTCCGTCAGCTCCCATGCATGCATATGGCCGTTATGCATGTGTTCATGATGGCCATGGTTTGTCGGGAGCCTTTAGTTCAAAATCGACCCCCTTGTGCAAAATTCTAAAGGCCTTCACTAAGCGAAACCCTAGTTCCGAAGATGGAACAATAGCACTGTTTCCAGGCATTTGAGTCGCGGTGGGGGGGGGGGGGGCTATCCGAAACCCAACGTCCTAAATCCATTGGAATCGACATCTTCACGATTACAGTCATGGTTTTGGTTCTATGGGAATCTTTTCCTGGCACCCCGTGGCCATTCAAGGACACTTTGAGGATTTCGTCCAGGGGCACGGAACACAAACCGACGAGCAGAACGGGGTTCCGTCAACTCCCACATGTTCATATGGCTGTTGTGGATGTGTTCATGATGGCCTCGGTCACTTGGGAGCCTTTGGTTCAAAATTGACCCCTTGTGCAAAATTCTGAAGGCATTCACTGAGACAAAGCCTAGTTTCGAAGATGACACAATAACATTGTTTATGGGAGTTTGAGTCATGGTGGGGGGGGCATATGAAACCTGGTGTCACGAATCCATTGGAATCAATGGCTTCGCGACCAGAGTCATGGTTTTGGTTCTATGGGCATTTTTTCCTGGAACCCCGTGGCCATTCAGGGACACTTTGAGGATTTGCTCTAGGGGCACGAAACCCAAACCAACAAGAAGAAAAGTTTTCCATCAACTCCCACACATGCATATGGCCATTGTGTATGTGTTCATGATGGCCACAATCGCTTGGGAGACTTCAGTTCAAAATTGACCCCCTTGTGCAAAATTCTGAAGGCCTTCACTAAGAAAAAACCTAGTTCCGGAGATGGCACAATAGCACTGTTTTCTTGCATTTGAGTCATGGTGGGGGAGGGGGGGCGAGCTCAAACTTGGCACCCCAAATCCATCGGATTCGACGGCTTCGTGACCGAAGTCATGGTTTTGGTTCTATGGGAATTTCTTCCTGGCACCCCTTGGCCATTCAAGGACAATTTGAGGATTTGCTCCGGGGGCACAGAACCCAAACCGACAAGCGGAACGGGGGTACCGTCAGCTCCCACACATGCATGTGGCCATTGTGGATGTGTTCATGATGGCCATGGTCGCCCAGGATCCTTCGGTTCAAAATTTTCCCCCTTGTGCAAAATTTCGAAGGCCTTCACTGAGAAAATTCCTAGTTCTGGAGATGGCACAATACAATTGTTTCCAGGAATTTGATTCATGGTGGGGGGGGGGGGGCTTAGTTGAAACCTCGCATCCCAAATCCATCGGAATCGACGACTTCGTAATCGGAGTCACGATTTCGGTTATATGGGCATTTTTTCCTGGAATCCCGTGGCCATTTAGGGACACTTTGAGGATTTGCTCTGGGGGCACAGAACCCAAAATGGCAAGCGGAACGGGGTTTCGTAACCTCCTACATGTGCATATGGCTATTGTGGATGTTTTCACAATGGCCACAGTCACTCGTGATCCTTTGGTTCAAAATTGACCCCCTTGTGCAAAATTCTGAAGGTATTCACTGATCAAAACCCTAGTTCCAGAGATGGCACAATAGCACCATTTCCAGGCTTTTGAGTCACGATGGGGGGGGTCCACCAACTGAAACTTGGCATCCCAAATCCATAAGAATCGATGGATTCATGGCTGGAGTCACGATTTTAATTCTATGGGAATTTATGTCTGGCACCCTGTGTCCATTCAGGGACACTTTGAGGATTTTATTTGGGGACATGGAACCCAAACCGGCGAGCGGAACGGGGTTTTGTAAACTCCCACACATGCATATGGCCATTGTGGATGTGTTGGCGATGGCCACGGTCTCATGGGATAATTTGATTCAAAATTGACCCCCTTGTGCAAAATTTTGAACGCCTTCACTGAGCAAAACCCTAGTTCTATAGATGACACAATAACATTGCTTCCGGGTGTTTGAGTCATGGTGGGGGAGTTCCCCTAGATGAAATCCGAAGTCCCGAATCCATATGAATCAATGTCTTTGCAATCAGAGTCATGGTTTTTGTTCTATGGGAATTTTTTCTTAGCACCCCTGGCCATTTAGGCACACTTTGAGGATTTGCTCCGGGGGCATGGAACCCAAACCGGCTAGCGGAATGAGCTTCTGTCAGCTCCCACATGTGCATATGGCCATTGTGGATGTGTTCATGATGGCCACGGTCACCCGAGCTCCTTCAGTTAAAAATTGACCCCCTTGTGCAAAATTCTCATTTCCTTCAGTAAGCTAGGGTTTATTTATTGTGTCTGTGCATGGTATTATGTGTGTATGTATGTGTAGATATTTGTATAATATGAACATGTCACTTTTCCATGTATTTTTTTTGTTTGTAATTTTTTGTGGAAATGTGCATGCATTTTTTTGTGCACCATGAAAAGTTGGAAATGTTGATATATTTGTTGTGTGCAAATAATTTTTGAAATTAAATAATGCACATTGTTTGTAATGATTCAAAATATTTGAAACTAATATTTAGGTGTCTATTTGTGTTTGAAAAGAGGATGTTGTTTGTTATATTATACTGATATTTGTATGGTTTTCTTTGTGCAAGTGTGTGTGAAAACCTTTGTCTATGTGTGAGTTTTTTTTAACATGTAAATTTTTGTATATGTGCATAGATATTTTCCTATGTGCATGTATTTTTTGTATGTTTATGTATAAATTTGTTTATTTGTGTAGTTTTTTTAGTGTAAATCTATATGTATATGTATATCTTTAATATGTGTGTAAATATAATTATGTGCATATCACGTTTGTGTGTAAATGATGTATATATCTAGGGGTGGTAGGTACATAGGGGGGAATCCTCATTTATCCATAGAGAACTCAATAAATCAAAATATCATAGGGTCTAGGGAATGCTTCAAACAATAAAGTAGAGACTTAAATGCTCTTCGTCAAAATATCGAGATCACCTTTTCATCAAACATAAGGAACCTTTTGGTATTTGGGAACTTCGCCATTATCATTCATCACTTACACAAGAATTCCATATCCAATGACAGCTCTTTATCAAAATTTGTCAAAATAATAAGGATCAAAATCCACTATTTCAAATAATTTCATTTTGTTCACATCTTACCCTCCTTAAGCACTCTTTGAACATTGAAAAGGATCAATTGGTCAACCTGGCCACAATGTTAGGTGAAGGAGGCTATAGGAAATGGGGTTGATTCAATCCTCCACATCCCTTAAGTAATTAAGTTCTATGCATGTGTTCTCAATGTTGAATAGGCCATGTCTCATAAGCATTAAATGACACAAGGGAAGGAGGGATGATGCATTAAGGCACACCCCCTCCTTGCGCATTCCCTAGTTCATGTGATCTACATGCTATCTAGGGTTTATATACAAGATAGGGTTTGTGCAAGCTAGGGTTTATAAAAAAGATAGGGTTTATATACACGTTAATAATCTACATAAGTTCCCAACCATAACTAGGCATATCTTGGGCCTTGTGTCCCTATGATCTATCTAAGGACAATGATGGGCCTCGTTTTTCATTCAATTACTAGGATGACGTTAGCTAAATCCACTTACAGTCATAATAGCCACACCTATTTCCCAATCCTATGTTGGGGCATGTTGTCTCCATTTCTTAAACCTCCAAAGGTCAAGTACCTCCCTAGTTATCATATCAAGGGCCCCAAAAAATTTCTCCAATAACTACTTAAGGTGTTGAATTTTACCATGAAACTTTCATCCTTGCATTGTGATGTATACAAACTAGTTGGATCTTATTAGAATGACATTTATGATCAAAATACCTTTGATAATACAAAATAATTGAAATAATACTCATTGTGTCAAATTCTAAATCTAGAGTGACACTTAAACCTAACAAACCATCCATGCTAAGAAAAACACAGTGGTAGAGGGATGATGGTTCCTTCACAAGGAAACATTCCAAGTGAAGGGGGTGGGGGAGATATTTTTCATATCTTTGAAAATAATGATGATAGCATAGGTTTTGCACACCTAAGTATGATCGATAAGTCCTTATTGATTAGTATATCATCAAATATTAAACATTGGTGGAAATAATTATTTTTACAGTTCTAACATTGGTTCCAAATGCTACGAACATGGTCAAGTGAGTATGTTTTGTTAGAGTTCACACACTATTTTTTTCAATCGATCATCCAACAATGACCATATGAGGCCACTAGAGATAAAAAATTATCTATTTCATCATAAATGAAGGAAATAATATCAAAACCATTCAAACCCAACCATTTGTATGAAAAACATAATGTTGTTTATTAGGAAACTAGACACAACAAGAGACAATAAGAGACAACAAGATGCAAATAGAGACAACATGCATATAAATCACATAACTAAAAATCCATGTACATCCAAGCTACAAAAATCGTCCAAACATATACATTTTCAAGCAAATAGTGGAACATGGTTCCCAATGTACACATGATGGAAACTCGTGACCTATAAAAAGTCTGGCAACTCATGCCCTAGATCCAAAATACATGGAAACTCGTGCCCTAGATACCAAATACATGGAAACTCGTGCCCAAAAATTCCACATCGTGGCTAATGTGCATAACATGGTATTTCAAGCATCGTGCCCACCCTCGACACTCCCGAGCACATCTCCGAAATCGATCTTCCTATTCTTGGAGCTAGCGAAATCTCGGGCCTTCTTCTGTCTAGGAGTAGACCGTCTCTCCGGGATCTAAAAGAAATGATATAAGATATCATCATTTTCAAGCATTTGTAATAGTTACCACATTTATAAAATGAATGTAGAATTCAAATCTTAAATAAATCACCGCTGATGGGAGTGGGATATGTGAGGCAAGTGTCCTCCTTGATCTAGTGAGCCTCTCAGCAATGCCACCCTGCAACATTTACAAAAATCATTTCATTGAAAAAAATAGTTGATTAAAATAATTTTCGTTAATGCTTCACAATATTTTCATAAATTAATTTAATCCTCACCATGAACACCTCAGGAAATGGAGATAATTGGGCCTCATGGATAGGAAGTGGAGCAGTTGGCTGGACAACCTGCTCCGATGCAATCATGTGGGGGAGATATGTAGTTGCAGCAACTACAGGTGCAACCAATGTAGATGTATGAACGGATGTTGCAAGAGTAGTTTCCACAATAGTGGCGGGAACTGAAGAAGGTAGGGTGGAAGAGGGAATGCTGGTATGGGGTGGACGAGGATGTCGTGGATGATGAACCCCTACCAATTGTATGATAGAGGGGATCGACCTATAAGGGATGAAGGGGATGTCGAGGTATGGTGGATGGGACATGGATCCAAGGGGGATATGGAGGAAAGGGGGAGGCTGGATGGAAGGGGGGGCATGGATGAATGGGGGAGGATGGATGGAAGGAGGGCATGGATGAATGGGGGAGGTTGGATCGAGGGGGGAGGATGGATGGAGGGGGGAGTATGGATGAAGAGGGGAGTATGGACGGAGGGGGGAGGCTGTATGGAAGGGCGGGGGTGGATGGAGGGAGGGGTATGGATGGAAGCAGGGGGCGAATCGTGGGAGAGGGTGGAAAAACAGGACTAAAGTGGGGACCTGGAATGGTGGCACCTACAGCTTATGGTGGCAACTGCATATACATTTGTAATATCATAGTTTAGTAGACAAAAATCAAATTAAACCATAGTAAGTCATAAGAATTCAAATTAAAAGTGTGTGTTTAACTACACATCATACCTGTGTGTATGGTGACCTGTTGATCCCTGGCGGAGATGGATGGTCATCATAGTATATACATACCCGTGGACACCAAAATGCATGCACATTATGAACATATTAAACAAGTAATTATTTAGGCAATCAAAATATTAAAAAATATTGTAAGAACTATCATCGTGTATGTCATAAATATAAATAAATAAATAATAGAAATGAAGTAAGCAAGTAATACAAATGATGCAAAAGTAAAATTAAAAATGGAAATAGCAATATTGTGTGAGGTACTGAAAATACCTCTGTGTGAGGTGCTTCAATTTTAGTTGCAACTGCCATTGTTGCATCTAGGTTGGGAGATCCTACATTCTCCCATGTCGGCGTCTTGACTCTAAATAATTGTACATTGAAATAACAGTTTAAGTCATACACAAATACTTTATAATTACTTTACAAATTCTCAAGTGGTAACTGAAAACTCATTAAAAAAAGTTCTAACCTGCTCCATATAACAACCTTCAATTGGTCCAGGGAAAGTGTTCCCGCAATAGGGACAAAGATGTGTCACTGTCCTCGTTGAACTAGAAGGACAACCAGTCAAAGGTCTATCCTGACTCTGTCGTGAAGGACTTTCACCTGAGTCTCTCTCAAGATAAACCTATCTCTCCATTGTAGTCACTGCTACAAACGTGGTGTGTCTAAGGAGTCTGCATGCAACGCTCCTCATCACCCACTCGATCTGATCAATTATGTGGGGTAACTAAGGTGGCTATGGAAGGGGGTTAAGCTCACTCCTAGGATATGGTGGCCCTCTTAGTGGGTTCCTCGTGGCAGTAGGCTGATCTTGGGCAGACCCAAGCCCAACACCCTTGAACTCGGTTATGTCAAAATAGTTGACATGTAAACTGAGCACAAAATCATCCCAGATTTGTCGAAGGAAGTATTGTGGAACCTCCCTATTATTGCGGGGAGGCTTATCATTAACCATAAACCACCTCTACATCCAGTTGGCCCTCCATGGTTGGAAATGACATCAATCCATGCATACACGTGGCTTTGTAATATTCGGTGGTTGTTGTGTTCTTGGATTAGTGAACATACTGTATAATTGGGCCTTCATAATATTTAATGCTTGTATTTCTTCCTTGCACATGCGAGTGTAATAATGCTCCCACATCCTAGCTCTATATTCAGTCATGTCTGTCAACTGACAATGTCATGGATAAGGGATTCAATTGAGCTCTCAATTGAGGTGGAAAGGGACAATCGAGATGGTTCCCCTGTGTTTCTTAATTCTCAGGTGTGCACTCTCATTTCATTTAGGTAATGGTTCAAGTCATCATGGTCCAAATTTTGTTGGGGGTTTTTATTTTGTTGAGGATTTTGATTGGGTCTAATATTTGTATTTTCTTGTGTTCCAACGGAATCCATGTTAACATTTTATTCATTCATTGTATAAATTTATACTCTACAGTTGAAAAAATTTCCATTTTTTTACTAATTTGGGAACTATTAAAAAATTAATAAACAATACAAAATCAATAAAATCACAAAAAAACATGGCCTTACCTATCCAACGCAATTGATGATCATTCAATGGATAGATTTATCGAATTCTTGAGTGGAATTGGTGAGTGGGGTGTTCCCTTGGTCCGCGTACGCGTCGAGTTGAAGAGCTCTCGGTTGTTTGCAAATGAATAGGCTGCCACTGTGTTGCTTTTTTTAATTGGGTTTAACAGGAGCATGTGCATGCCCTTGGGCACATATACGCTAGCAACACACATGTGCAGGAAATGCGCGCGCGCCTCGATTTGGTACCGAACCTAGCGGTTCATGCGCACTTCTTTAGGTGCGTGCGCATGTCTGATTTTTTCGCTAGCACGTCCCTATTGCAATGGTTTTGGGGAGCATCTTTGTACGCCCACACATGAGAATCATCACCATTATACATCATTTCGAGCAATAATAACCCCATTTCCATCACTTTCGTCATCATATGACCTCAATATTGTGATAACGAAAAACTGAACTAAAACCAAAGGTTTGCCATTAAAGGTAATTGCACAAAATTGATCTAAAAATCCACAAAAGGTCACCGCACCAAAGCCTAAAAAATGTGAAGTGGCACAAAAAACAAAATTCAGTAGCTCATAAATATTTATTTCCTTTCAAAAAGGTGTAGTGGTTGAATGTGGACATCCCGAAGCCATTATTACCAAAAATAGCCTTTGACCTAGTCTCTAATATATATCATTGTCCCACTAAGTCATAAATGAAAATGAATTATTCACATTGGAGCTAGTTCTAAGAGATGTCCACATCCTTTCCTTTAAATAAATCCATCAAGTTCATTCATCATATGCATCCATCACAAGTAAGGTATGTCGTTCAACTACTTGCAGAGAGAGAGAGAGAGAGAGAGAGGCACTTATATCATTTTTTTCCACCTTTGAATTCCACACCACATCATCCAACCAGGAGTAGAGCACTAGAGGAGAAGAACAACCCTCCCCTTGGTTGGATGTGAAGATCAAATATACTACATCCAATACCAAGATGTGTATCATCATCTCTATTATTTTGTTAATAGAAGAAACATTATTTATATAATGGTTTGTCTTTCCTTTTGGCTAGTTTCCTTTATATTATATTGCTTAAATATTTGAAAATGTTAATTATTTCTTTAAGTTTTCCATCAAACCCTTTGATTTGGTAGTGAAGATTGTACAACCCTTGAGTATGTACTTTTAGTATGGCTTGGTTCTAAAACATCAACACCAGTCTCAAGTATAAACATATGATCACTCGGATTGATCTATAGTGGTGAACTATGGTGAAAACATTTTATATTATCTTGATATGTACTTTGATAATTCTATAATGATGTATCTTATAAACCACTGGCTCAACTTATATATATTGTTTACTCCTGCAATACACCTATTACTTTTAACAAGTTGCAAACAAATTTTAATTATTTTTATTTATGTAAAACAAATTTTATATATTCATTTATTTTATAAAAATGTCTTATAGAACACTTGAGGACACAAGCACATATGGTTGAGTAAACAAAATACCTCGAATGAATGCTTGAAACTATACCACATCGACCCCATTTTTATATCAAATTTACAATGGTCTAGGATTTAGTTCCTCTTTTGGATTAGGTGAAAAAAGTTAATGTTGTGATACTTGAAACTATATCAACTAGACCCATTTTTTATAGCAAAGTCACAGTAGTTTAATATTTAGTGCCTCTACTAAAATAGTAGTCTAATATTTAGTGCCTCTACTAAAATAGGTGTAGAAATTTAATAGTCCAAGGACACTAATGTGTACAATTAAATAGCTAATTGAGAGATAATATAATCATGTTTCAAGGTATTATGGTTATTATGTGTATGAGATTTTATTGAATAATTTTTATTTTATAAGTTAATTGATACTCTTCCTAATCAAATTACAACCACTTTGGAGACAATGATTCGAGAATTTATTTGGCTTCTTTCCTCTCCACATTGACCTAATCAAATTACAACCACTTTGGAGACAATGATTCGAGAATTTATTTGGCTTCTTTCCTCTCCACATTCACCTTGACATTTTGAATGCATGTACATTATATAACATATACATGTTTTGAAATGCACACTTTGTAGTTGCCTCTATTAAAATAGGTGTAAAATTTTGATGCTATAAGGCCATTAATGTCTACACTTTGAATAGTTGAGAGATAATGTCATCATTCAAGGTAGTGTGGTTATTATCTATATGAGATTTTATTAAATTTTTTTGTTTTTAATGTTAATGTTAATGAATCTTCCCCTTAATCAAATTACAACTATTTTGGAGACCAGAATTCAGTAATTTCTTTGGCTTCCTTCTTCTCCACATGCACATTTTGAATACATACATTATATAAGACATACATGTTTTGAAATGCACATATTTTTTTGAGCTACCATGTTATAACTAATATGGCTAGTGTGGCATACAAAATGCCCATGTGGCATGTTAAGAAATGTGCATTCTTGAATATCCGGTTTTAAATTAATCTTGGTTTGTTCCATGTTTTAAAATTGATTTCAATATTGTAAAAAGTATAAAAATATATTAATGTGGTAGAATAAATTCCAATGTTAAGTGCATCCAACTTATTAGAATGCACATGCATTATGTCATGTTTAATGTTGGAAATATTTTTTTTTAGTGTCTAGAAATGATTGAGTAATTGCAAGAATGTAATGTGTAGCAATATGGAATATTACTTTATTAGATTACAAACATCACTATACTAATTGTGGAGCATGGTAATTTTTTTTTAGTTATTAAGTTGATAACGAAAATTAAAAGTGTCACATCTAATTATAATTAATGTTAATCTCATTACAGATTAATTAAAGTAGTTGGTAATATTGGAATTAAATCACATTTACTATAAAATGATAAAAAAAATTATAATTTTAATAAATTATTAAAATTTATTTGATTAATTATCAAAATAATCATTAACAATTATTTTTTTAAATATAATGTTTTATTAATTTTATAATAAATATTTTATTAATTTTTATTATCAAATATAATATTTCATAATTTTAGTATTTTTTATTGGTAATATATTCAAGTGTAATATGTTTTAGTTTAAATTGATGCCATATAACATTAATAAATTTGTCCAATTATAAAAATGAAGAAATAAAAAATAACATGTCACAAGACAAATTTGTCCAATTAATTGTAAAGGTGGAGACTTGTAATAAAGAGAGAAATGAACCTCGGATGCGAGTGACAACAGGAGCTATGCCACAAAGACTAGGCCAACTGGGACACCTGGGTACGGGCGTCAACCAAGTGGCAGCGTTGAGTTCAAGCTTCCTATAGAAGCGACGTCAAGTTGTCGGCATCATCAATCACCCTGCATATGACGTCTCCTCAACCAGCCTGGGCTGGTCTATCGTGCACTATCCCCATGGCTCTCAGGCATGTGAGGTTCAGTCCACTAAGCAGTTTCGTCCTTTCAACAACATCTTATTTTGGCCCCTAGCCATGCTCGTTTGAATTCCTGACATTCTGCATCGGGCTCCCTCTGCTCCTGTGCTCCACGAGCTCCCGTTTGCCAGCCTCTACACCATCCTTTGGACATACTTCATGGGCCCGCTGAAAGGAACCAAGGGCAGAAAGAAGAATGCGGCCCAGGAAACTGGGCAAACCAAGAAAGGTTAAAGTGCAAAGGTCTCCATACCAGTCCGCTTACTCGTCGACAATTGGGAGGCATGGCTCATTGTAGACACTCTCTCCAAGGGGAGTCAAGAACAACCTTGGGATCCATACTGGCTAGTGAAAAACATACTGGGCGAGCTAATGGACGACATGCTGACCAATTGGGTCACAACTAGACACGCTACATAGACCCTGAGAGCAACCCTGCCAAACATGGCAGCCACTCTCAGTAGCCTGGAGAACACCCTCAGTTGGGACTCCTACGCCCCCACCCGTCATCTCCGTCGCGACCTTTGTCCTGGAAGCAGTGCTCATGGCACCACACCCTCGGTTTTTAGAAACAACGTGACACTCGACAACCTGGCCGCTCCATATGGCAGGGACTTGAACATCCAGACAGACCAGGCTCTGGTTCCGCCACGTAGTAGGGAGTTGAACTCTTAGAAAGGGAAGGAGTAGGTCCAACCCTTCTTCCCCATCCCCTCCACATTGGGCCCGATTCTCGCCAAACGTACTGGCAATGAGTTGGATGGCAGTGCTCCTGTCACCAGGAAGACTGCACCCCTTCCTGTAAAGCTCCCTGCGAGAGACACACGACCACCAGCGAAAGACATTCTACCACCTGTGAAAGAAACTCTACCACCTGCGAAGGACCTAGAGGACGACGCATGCTACAACTGCCCCATCTTGGAGGAAACTCCTTCAGATGTAGAGGCCCCCTCAGCACACCATTAAGAAGGTTTTTTAGCATCTTTTTTCCCCTTTTTTGGTATAAATCATCATATTGCTAGTTTACTTCAGGCCTTAATGGCAATGACTCAACTACCTAGTTACCATGGTCTCTCTTTACTGGGCAGGGTTTTTTTTTGTATATTTTGAACAACACCTCCAAGACTCTGTTGATCTTCAAGGTTGGCCAAGACCACTTCAGATTGTAACTTTTTATGTATCTTTACTTCTCCTAATTTAATAGAAATTACAGCATTACAAAAAAAATAAAAAGAGAAAGGAAAGAGAGCAGTGAAGAATAACATATCAGAAAACAAATTTGTGTAAAACAAATCTGTCCAAGGTGGAGACTTGTAATAAAGAGAGAAATGAAGAATAACATGTCAAAAGACAAATTTGTTCAAGGTGGAGAAAACAAATTTGTGTAAAACAAATCTGTCCAAGGTGGAGACTTGTAATAAAGAGAGAAATGAAGAATAACATGTCAAAAGACAAATTTGTTCAAGGTGGAGACTTGTAGACTTGTAATAAAGAGAGAAATGAAGAATAACATGCGAGAAGACAACTTTGTAGCACGGGAGACTTATATAGACTTGTAATAAAGAGAGAAATGAAGAATAACATGCGAGAAGACAAATTTGTCCAAGTGGAGACTTATAATAAAGAGAGAAATAAAGAATAACATGTGAGAAGACAAATTTGTCCAATAATTAATTATAAAGGTGAAGATAGAGAGATATTTATGTTATGTTAGGGATTGTGAAGGAGAGATATTTATGTTATGTTAGGGATTGTGATGGAGAGATATTTATGTTATGTTATTAAATATTTATGTTATAGATTTTATCATGAGACGTCATTGGATGCATTTTACTCACATGCTTTAGTTGTAATTATTCAATTTTACTCATATGCTTTAGCACTAAGTGACAAATTTCTGCCATATTATATCCACAACCTAGACCAAATCGTATTTATTATTTATTTATTTTTATCTTACGAGTTTTAACCTAAGTTCTATAGTTCTATAGAATGATAAACTATATTTGGAAAATTTGTTCATGCCATAATCCCGTTTAGGATATTTCCATAAGTTCCTGGTTTCTTAAATATAGGTGGCATTTGTTATGTCGGATAAAACATCGAATATATTCATAGTATTGAATACAATTAACATTTGGAATACAAATATTTCACAACATGAGTTGCTGCTGGTATTGGTTTGAAATAACTGGCAAGAAATTAATTAGGGCCTAATCATGAGCAAACAATGCGTCAAAAACCTTGATATAATACATAAAAAATAATCATGAGCAAACAATGCGTCAAAGACCTTGATATAATACATAAAAAATCATCGTCATAATATTTAGATTTTTGTTATATTAAGAAAACCACCACATTTACTGGGTATGTGCAGAGTGCAGTCGACGACGATGAACGTCGAGACATGGCGTTCAGAATTTTAAGACATGGTAATGTTTTTGCAAGATTAAGCTGAGCCTGACCAGACCTGATTTTATACACCGCTCTTCTTGAGTTTCTTAGAAACCAGTTATGGCAGTAGAGATTATATTATAAAGCTTGCTTGGACTGTATTAGTTACAGAAACTGATATTAAATACACAACATGAGCAAAGACAAAAGCATAAATGTAACAGCTGCACCGACAGAATGGATACTCTGCCGTTCATAGAAGAGAATGTACATCATCGAAAACCAGCGCTCAGGCCTTATTATTGTCGTTGCTGTCGTCATCGAAGAAGCTATGGGCATAGTTTGTGGATCGTTGGACAGGGTATTTCAACCCATTCTTGTCGAGCTTTCTCAGCACAGCGTCTCCGAGGTCCACGCCACAGATGTCCGCGAGTCTCACTAAATATAGCAAAACGTCCGATAATTCTTCGCCCAGATGTTCTTTATCGGCCGCGTCCCAGTCCGGAAGTCCTTTCGGCACTTCGCCTTTCCACTGAAAGATCTCCGACAGCTCGCCCACCTCCCCGACCTGAGATACATACAGTAACAACGTACATCAGTTAACGGGAAAATAATCTTTCTGCACAGTTACGGTGACAGATTTAGAGTATGTCTTGGCTAATTTTAGCAGAGTATAATTATCTCTAAATCAAAGTTCTTTACGAACTGCGGAGTGCAAAGAGAAAATAACATACGAGAGCCAAGAGAAGGTTGCGAGGGCTGTGAAATTGATCCCAGTCTCGCTCCCGTGCGAAATTGGCCATTTTCTTCTGCAAATCATTTAGCGTAACGTTGCTTCCGCCAGACTCTTTCACGGCATCCTCGCGCCCGTTATCCATTTTGCTCTGCCACTGATATTCCCAGCCGAAACGAAGACAATAGATAAACGCTGGCTCAAGATTGCTAGCTTTAGTATTTGCAAGCTAGAAATCGTCGGACAGCACCTCACGTTAAAAAGATGAAAGAAAGAATTCGTAGGCCATATAAAACTGTTCAAGAACCGCGATTCTAGGTTCATCGAGAAAGAAAGACGACAATTACCTGAAGGAAAGTCCGTTATGCCAACCTGAGCCGCCGCTGCGTCGGTCAAAAAGTCTGAAAGATCCTCCAAAAGCGAGGTCGGCCGTTCGAATCTCTATCCGCACAAAAGTTTCGATCATACAAAAGGCAAACCAGCCCAGCGCTGGCTGTAAAGGTATCCTCCTCTCGCTTTCCTTGCCAAGGCAGCTTCAAGACTTCTGTCGAGAAGACGGAGAATTTAAAGATTTAATCTGTCAAGAAGCCGGATAATTTAAAGATTTCGTGTATCAAGAAGACACATAACTTCTGTCAAGAAGTCATACAATCTCAAAATTTCGTCTAAGAAGACATCGAATTTATAGACTTCTGTCAAGATTTCTCGTAAGCAGAATTCCAGCTCTGCTCTTAAACGTGCAGTGGAAGCACTGGTTGGCAACGCAAACTCCTTTTAAATGGCACAAGGACGCACAGTATCCAGAAAAAACCGCTTTTACTTTCCACGGCAAGACCCCGAAAACGGTTTAGAAAACCAGGAATCGCGAGTCGCGACCACGCCATGATAATAGGTCGCGGCGGGCTCCTCCATCTCTGGTGGCGGCCACGTGAACATTTGTGCCCTCCATGTGAACAGCGTAAGCTTTGGAGATCGAAGTTACGAGACGAAAAAGCATCCACAATGCCGTGTTTTCCGCGGAAAGGAATTGATTATTCGAATAATTATCTCCCCGGAGGTTGTTGCATGATGCATCCAAGTCATTTCAGTGCTTTTTGCAGTGCAATATCATCATCATGTCAAACAGTTTTCTCCGATAAAATTGGAACTCAGATTTGACCATTGCGGGTTCCTTGGCTCTACAAATGGTAAAAACAGGATCTTACCTGCAACTGCAAAATTCAGTGTATGCAGACATATAATTATAGCCCTGCAACTTTACGCTTTGGTCCCCAAAAGATACCGCAGCGGATAAGGCAAGTAAAAGCTTTGTTGGCAACCTGTAAAAAGTGAGACAGACATATCTACATGCGGTGGAAAATTGGTTCCACCCCTTGGGTCCAACTTGGGAAATAAAAATTAAATTAAATTTCTCAGTGGGAATATTTTTACAGGAATGATTGAAACCGGAGACGGCTCCTGCAAATTGTCAGGAGATATCACCCGCCATTTGCCAGCAAAGCACTCTGCTATACAGAAATTGATAATTCCTGGGTCCACGTGTCCTGCGTATGCTAATTCCGAATATATTAGGAAGGAGTTCAAACAGGGGTCGTGTCCAGCGTCTGACCTTGAGTTAAAAACAAGCTTCTCGAGGTTAGCCTGGGGTTAAAGAGAAAAGCGGTGGAAGCCTGTAACCACTGGCACTTGGCACAACAAAGGCTTTGGCACGTGGATCGAGAAAACCAGCAGGTGGAGTTTGCTTCGAAATTGCGTTGCATTTTACTTTTGAGTACATAACGCGTAGAAGGTGTTTATTGGTGCGTCAAGTTCAATGTTTAGACACCTACGATACGCTTGCGATGCCCCGACATACGTCGGCGCCCACACACATCTAACGGTGACACGTGGCGTACAAAAATATGTACATTTTGGTGATTTCAGTGTTGGAACGGTCAATTGTCTATAGTTTTATTATACTAAAATAATACTGGAATAATAGCGGGTTGATTTGAAATTTTGCGAAGTTGTCAAGGATACGGGGTTAGATGGATTTCATTTCATCCATTTGGATTCAATTCTCGTGCGTTGTTAGCTTTTTTTGATTCCTTTGGAATAGCAGGAAAATGATTTTTTCGCTGAATGGGAAAAATATATATATATTCATTTTCTTATTATTATATTTATATTTGTCAGAAAATGAGTGAGGAGTCCTTGAAGCTATGTTTGTCTAGGTGCAGGTGCACTATATTTGTCTAGGTGTAGGTTCAAATGGTCAAGTACAAGAGTTCTTGAAGCTATCTTTTAGTGCCTATGCATAAAAAGATTTAGAATCAATTAAGGGATAAGAATTAGAATAAATAATGAATCAATTAAGGGAAAATAGTTAGAATAAATAATGAATCTTAATAAGAACAAGGATTCATAAGTTGCAAGTCATATTCTTCACAACCAATACCATTACACTAAGAACTATTATAAACATATTCTCAAATCATTCAAAAAGACCAAATATATCAAATATCATTTCATACTTTTCTTGAAATAAAGAAAGATTTTCAATAATAAGGAATCAAAGTTCTTTAAAAACACATTGACCATAGTCAACCATTAAGATTTAAATTAAATAACACTTCAAGGGATTAATCCTTACAATTTAAGTTTGATAAATATATGATTATTCACCATTGTACTAACCTAACATGCCTTTTAACTCTATGCAACTTCCTTCACACCTAAATCATATACATTGATCCATATAATCTAATTATATAATTTGTAAACACATATTTATTATTATAATCTAAATTGTATAATGATACACCATTGACCCTAATAAGCTAAATTGCATAAATATACAACAACATTTCCACCATAACTATGGGGCTCTTTAAATTTTTCCATGTCTCCAACAATCCTTATCCACTTAAGATTTCATTATTATAAGTTTACAGTCGTTACAGGAGCAATCTCACTTTTATATCAAAGCGAGAACTTGTAAAATCAATCTTCCTCATGACTTGTACAAACAACTTGTTTCTTTTTAATGAGGCACTCATATTCTTCACTTTCAATAAAAAAAATTCGACTTATAATCTCAACGCACCATTGCACAATTCAGAGTACCTTACAGTGGCATAGCATGGATTTGCATTTCAACATTAAATTAATCAATCCATAATTACAGTAGACCCTAAGAAAATGATCAATTCATTTACTATAATGGCCTTTCTATAAGAAAATGGAAATTATTGTAAATTGCATTTAAAATAGAGCAAGAAAATGGAAAGTATTGCAAATTGCATATAAAATAGAGAAACTAATGTACAATCTTTGGAAAACCAATTACCAAAAAGTAGAGCGAAATGCAATCAACTCAAAACCAACATACAATATCATTGAATATATGGAATCTGCAAGCACCTTATAGACATATATCTCAACCTCATCAGATGTCGGGCAATTCCAAACTCTACACTCCTTGAATTTCCATGGTGAAGGCGTTCTAGAAAAGCATGACTAATTTGCATTTACTTATGTTATATCCTTCCCAAATATTGAAAGTCACTTTTCCTGTCACTGCTTTTCTACTAGACACATCTTTGATAGTATACGTCTTCTCTAGACACCTAACAATGAAATCATTGGTGAGAACATGTCCTCTATTCTCGCCTTTTGTGCAATCTGTGACATGCCCATTCTCATTCAAAGCCACCAGAATATCAAGACTATAACATTCTACTTTGAATTTCAATGGACTTCTTAGAATCACTTTCATACTTGATTCAGAGGGTTTCGCTACGATGGCCTATAACAAGAACATGGGGATTAGAGAGAGTTCCACATATATAGATTTTGTAATAAAATGAAATCTATAATACTTATAGAGTGGAATTGGATTATGCATAACTAACATAGGCATAAAACTTTAGCTACATGTAACCTCAGGTAACTTACAAAGTCATTTTATTTCATGAAAAATATTGCAGTTCATTCCTAAAATTGCATTGCCCTCATAAGCAGTGAGAAAAACTAGAAGGAACCGACAATGACAACCAATATTTTCTCCACTTTTTGTTTGAAGTACCATATCGTTCAACCATGGAAGAAAATAAGAAATTGTTTCAGAACAATGTTAAGCCATGGATATCAAAAACTCCAAAAACTTCTTGAGTAGCTTTTATGTTGTAGCTTTAATCATGCGAGCACAAGCTATGAATTATAAATGCTTCACCAAGGGATCTCCAAGTAACAGGAGCTTTCTAACTTCAAATGTCATGATAAGTGCCAAAGAAACACCATTGGAATTGACGCCAATATAACACAAGGATAATAATAATAATAATCCTGAACCTCATGGATTTGAGGCCATTCTTCTATTAAAAGCTTGGCCCTTTAGATTTTTCATACTGGGATTTCACTTGGTCAAATCCGTGCTCTTTGAATTATCCGAACACGAATTTTCTTTAAATTTATAGGACGTCTTTATAGAGGTTGGGCTTGAAAAGATCCAAGGTGTACAGTGTGTCTCTTACAGTCTAGTTATGGACTTCGTACGAGGGTGCAATGTGATTATGGGATTGGTACAAGGGTACAGAGGTACTGACATCACCTTGCCTCCATAGTCCTGCTCAAGTTTCGAGGATGACGTTGGCACTAAGCATCCAATACTAAATTAAATAAATAGTTTTTATAAAATTAAATTTATTAATAAAATTATGAAACATTAAATTTTTTAAAATATAAGCGTAAGCTTCTATATGGAGAAGCTATTGGGTCAGAGCTGCCAATAGATGTCACGGACATAATAATATATATAGAGATATTATTAGATTTTGAAGTGGGTAAATTAGAGTTTGGTGATCAACAATGAGGATAAGGGTGTTAGGGTTAGGGCTTTGGTGGTGGAGTGGGGTGTGGTGATGATGTTGTTGGTTTTGTTTATGGAGTTAGTTATTCTTTATTTTTTGAATAAGCTTACTCTTCCTTGATCAGTTTTAATGTTTTTATGGGTATTTTTGTGGGAAAAAGTGTTAAGATATTTAGATGTTTAGGAGTTGGTTAAGATTAACTTGGTCTAATGTATCTTTAGGTAAAGAGTGTTTCTTTAGTATGCATAATATGCATTTGTATTTATGTAATCTAATGCTCACAATATGTTCTAGACATAAAGTGATCTAATGGTTCATTTTCTCTTTGATGTTAAAGGCTATATTGATCCATGTCTCAACCACTGATTGGTCCATGGTCTATATTTAAAAGACATGGAGGGCCATTTGTTGAAAGACCAATTGTGAGAAACTCATATGTAAATCACTTTCATTTGCATTAATATATTTCCTCAAGTGGTCATTTGGTTATGATCGTGGATTGTTTCCCTCTATGAGGGTTTTAACCATGTAATAGATTTGTGTGTTGATTTTTGATATGTTTGTGTGAGTGGTTGCTTAAGGTGTTCAACATGTGTGGAAATACCATGTTTTAGTTGTACATGGTATTAGAGTGTTTATGAAGATCTACTCCCTATTGTTGATCGAAATCTTAAACCTATGTAACTGCATGCATCATAGGATTTATGGATTTTTCAATTTCTATGCGTTTTTGAGTTGAGAGAGGTGTTCCATTGCCTCCAAAGTGTTGATTCTAGTTGGAAATGTTTTCTGTTTCACTTGAAAAGGTTTCTGTTTGCCCAAGATACAACCATTTTATCATTATCCGAAGGTATACAATTTACATTTACATCTTTTTAAATATTTATCTTATTGTTTTAGATTTCAACTTTGTTTTTTATTTTATTCTCAATTTGCTCTCTTTTCAATCTGCGTATGCTCTTTGTCATGCATTATGTGCAAACATGGTAAATCAAAAATAGATTGGGAGGGGTTTTCTTGATTGCATATACTTTTTTCCATGCACCTTGTTTAATCACAATTAAAAAAAGACAGAGAGTAAACTTGCATTTTCCATATAAACTAACCAAAATCTAGCTCTAAAGTTGAGAAGTTTCACTTTGGAATATTTGTTTGTTGTTTATGTATGGTTGTGTAAAGTGTTTTGTATGGAAAAAAAGGTCATTTGGGTAGACTTCGATGATGACAATAACAACAAATCAATTCTCCTTTATAACAATATTATATCTTATGTTTAGCTCACTTGGTTGAATGATTTTTAATCAATTAAGAGGCTTTGAGTTCAAGTCTTTCTTTTTATTAAAATAATTTTTGAAAAAAATTATGCAACTTTAATTTATAAAGTAATTGCACTGTAAAAGTGTTTCTCACTTGTTTTTATAAAAGTGGGTTGCCTATTTTAAAAACTAACTTATTTGTAAAAGTGAGTGTATAGGCTAAGTTGGTGAATAGAGGGAAATATTACTCAATGACCTTGTCTCCACGTGGACCAACCTTTGTCTGTCACATGACACCTTGGTTCATTTTTATGTTTTTTTTCCAAAGGGCACAACTTTGATATCTAGAATCCATTTTAAGTGTTGCTTTTTCTTTAAACTACCTTTTTTTTCCAAGATCTTTCCATTTATACCATTAGGTTTTTACTTTTAAAGCCATATTATTTGCATATTATAATATGGCCAATTCAAGTGATCTTTTGTTAACTAGTACCAACTACTTTTCACGGAAATCCCATATGGAGGATGTCCTATGAAGTAAAAGACATTATAATATTATCTTGAGAAAAGAAACTGCACTCACTGACGTCTCAAAGAAATCCAAATGGGATATTAAAAATAATGAAGCTCATGGATTGATTGGGATGTCCATCTCTAATGATTTACAATTTCACCTTCAAGGAATTGGCCAACTAGATGCGGCTTGGAAAAAGTTGGAAATCATATTTGGTAAACACAATGAGCTTTGAGATCACCAGCTTGATTACCGGTTGATTGGCTTAAATCCTGGTGCACTGAAGACTATCTATCTAAATTTATAACACTTAAACTCTTAGTTGGAGAATGCAAGATACCTAAGTCAAATATCCAATGTATTTATGTCATTTTGGATAAGGTTGGTAGTCATTATTTTGTTTTTGGACATACTTTTCACTCTATTAGAGAATCTCTACAGGCTACTTACAAACCATTTTTTCTTGAATAATTCTAAAATTCTTTAATTAGAGATAAACATAAGCTCTTTCATCTTGGAGTGATAAGCACTGCAGGTACATCTATCAATGCATTAGTGGACCAATAGAAGGACAAAATCAAGCATCCAAAGAAGCAACATACTTGCAATAATAACCAAAACAAGGGTCTCAAATATCTTTAGCAAGTTCCTACTCCCAATGGTAATAAAGACACTAAATTAAAAGATAAGAAAACTAAGCAACAATGCAAATTTTGTGGGCAAGATGATCATGTGGAATCTAATTGTTTCAAGAAAATGGAAGCCTTAGAAGTAGCAAGGAACAATCACAACAACAATATTGCTTATTGTTCCAACTCTTCTTCTCATGGATATTGATTATTTTGCTTCTATTCGAGTTCTACTGTATTATTATTTTGTTGCTCATTTACACGGCATTGACCACTCTTCTTCTATCTTCCTGCTTAATCATAATCTTTCTTGTGAGGTATACATCAGCTCTTAGATTTGCTGTGAGAATTTTCACACTTCAATGCATCATCTACTTCTTCTTGTAACGAGTGGCTCATTGATTATGAATCATCTTATCATATGGCTAATGATAAAACCATTTTTCTGCTCTTCATGAATGTAACACTAAAAATATTTGATGGTGATGATAGATATCCTAATGTTGTAGAGTCCAAGACAATTTAGTTGTGTTAGGGTCGTACCCTAACCTGCCTTACTCTAGTATTTAATCACACATTGTATAAGGTCATATCTTTGTAATAAGGATGAATAAGTTATTGCTTGTCAATCAATGCCAAAAGGATCTCTTTATTAATTAATACCCACTAGGAAGTTGTATTTTGACCATGTCAAGTAGTTTGGGTTTAGGATGTTTGAATCCTATTTAAAGATATTCAAGGCTATGAATAGTTTTGTTGAGAATTATTATAATAGATCTCTACTCAAATGAATAGTCTCCCTACCACAAGAGACCTATGAACATTGCTTCCACAATAAAAAATTATTTTGTCTTATTATTGTTTCATATTTCTAGTTTTGTTCTCATATTTTTGGTTTATTGCATCATAATATTTCTATATTATGTGTGATTCAAAAGTTTCAAGGGTAAAGAGCACCACAAGTGGTATTAGGGCCACATTCTTGAGCCAACATGCCTCCAATATTTTATAGAATTTCTTTTTAGGCTAGAGATGTGTTATGCCGTCTTAAAATAATTACAAAGATATATGTCATTCAATGGATAAACCTACGCATGGGAAACAATACACACAATGAATACATTTGTTACTTAGTCATGATGTACCCTTGTTTGGTGCAATTGTTGGACACCGCTGTAACTCTTGTTGGTACCCATTCAAGTAGTATTGCATCAAACAACACTTGCATATGGAGTTTGGACTCACTTCCACATACCCTCAAGTATATAGGAAGTCCCCTAGGGCACCTAAAACCAACTAGTGCATGTCTTGTTGCTATATTGGCACTGAGCATAGCACTAGAGAAGATGCTCTCATGAACTTGGGTAGTCGGGTAGTCCGGCTAGAGGCACAGTTGAGCCTCCTTAGCTAGTGCCCTCATATATTCAACTAAGTACTATTGTTGGATCCCACATGTATATAAGGGAGCTATAGCACATGACAATCTCTTGTCTTCAGAACCATGGAAAAACTACGAACCCTTATCTCTGCAACTTGTTTACGATATTTATTCATTCCATTAAAACAACAATCAAATTCACTAGAGGAGGCCATGCGAAATTCTTGCATCTTTGAATCTAATAGGAATTTGGAAATTATGTCAATGCATTAACATTCATGTAGGAGTCACATAGGAGTACAAGTTGCACCAGAGTTAAAAAAAAGTATATAAGGTCTAGAAAACCCTTATTTTTGACCTACCTCATTGGAATCCTTGCATCATGCTAATCATTTTGATATATATCTCATAACCTTTTTTGGGTGTTCCCCAAAACTCTTATTTATGACGTATCTCAATAGTCTCCTTGAATTGTACTGATCATTTTGATATACATCTCCCACAACCCCATTTTGGGTAGGCCCTACCCCTTTCCCTTTGTAGTTCCTATTTCTTATGCTCTCATGGTACACACCCGCAACCAAGAAAACATGGAGAATACCAACTAGGATCCACCCCAACCGAATCCAAACTCACCCTCTCTAACTCTCAACCTTCAAACCCTGGCCTCTACCATTGTGAAAATTGACTAGCAACTGGCCACCCAGGAAGATAACTTCACCAACCAGGAAATTATGCTAATTGTTATTGCTCAACATTGCAGATATGTTCCACCATTCAACACCCCAACCCATGAAGTTATGGCCATTAAGACTAGGGTTCTCACTCTCTATTACTGGAAAACTAGTCCCCCTCCTTTGAATACAAAACTCCATGGAACTACTTTCTAAATATTAATGTGCACAAATTTTATGGTTTCGACCCCTTGGGTAGGGTGACTCAAATGGAACATTATTTTTCTCTCCATGGCATTAAAGATGATATCCATAAGTTGAAAATTGGGGTTTTATACTTAGATTCTAAAAGATGGAAGTGGTGGAAATTGTACCAAAAATCCTATCAATGTTATGCCCCTTAGAGCCAATTTGTGGAGATTCTTCATGAGCGATTTGATCGTGGCACTCATTATTTGGGCCGATTAACTAAACTACCCCAAATTGGTATTGTTGTGAATTACATGATAACATTTGAGTAGTTGGCTATTCACAACAAATGCCTATTTTATTCTTCTTTTCAATAATGTTTTATCAGTTGCCTCAAGGAGGCGATTCATGCACATATCCTCATGCAAAGGCCCTCCACTTGCTTGGAGCCTTGCGATAGAACTCATGAAGATGAAGTGGTCCTCAATGCCCAACCCAAGTTCCCTCCATTTCCTCTTTGCATAATATCTCCCATATGTAATTACGCTCTTCATTTATGTTATATTGTTTTAATGTGTAATTACCTTTATGATAAGGAGAGCACGAGTTTCGATCACTTTTCAAGATATTTTCCTATAGAAACTTTTGTTCATCAACAGAGTTCGTTAACAGACATATAGAAAAATATAATATAATTAAATTATTTTAGTAGTGTTAATATTCTTAATTTTATTATACTTAGACCCCCATTAAATCTAGTAAGTGAGAAGGAAGAAATACCACATTGGCGCACCTCTTTTTTCTTCGCACTTACTTAGCCACTTTCAATTCACAAATGACACAACTAGACTAATATAGGAAATAAAAGTAATGTATAAAACTCCCCTTGACATGGGTGTTGTACCTATAATGGTTGGATGGTCAAAATTACAATTGATCATAACGACGCTTACACTCTTTATTTTGTCTTATATAACATAATATCTTTTTCTGGGAGATTAGGTTAAATGTTTGGAATGTTAAAATATCAATATTAAATGTTATGAGTTGATAGTTGTGTAAATGTAGATATCATATCAAATGGAAAGAGAGGAGTCTTTGAGGCAAAAGTGTAGGAGGTCATCATGGTCATCAGGAATTGGTGTATTGACTGATGATCAAAGGTTGTCGGCTTCACCTTGAGATTCAAGCTTATTGCATAGTTCATCTTCATCTGATCATCGACGAGGCCAAAGGGGTATAGATGATTCCCCTGTATATTCTATGGAAGAACGTCGATCTTGACCTTCTGTTGGTATGAACATTTATGTCTTAATACATGTATCAATTGTAATTTTGTGTGTGTTCAAAAAGTTTGTACATGTTTAATTTCAACTGTGTTTGTATTTGAAACAGAGCAAGGTTCCGAAGAGGCTCGTAATTATACATAGAGGGACGAAGTTCAAGCAAGGAGGACAAATGCCGAACCAGATGTGGGCGCAGAGCAAGGTTTAGAAGAGGCTCGTAATTCTACACAGAGGGGCAGAGGTCAAGCAAGGACGACATATGTTGAATTAGATGTGGGTTGTATACCCATAATAACTTATCCATTTGATTTACCTGAGGAGCTTCCATGGGAAGGTGGTGTTCAACAAACAACCCTTGAAAGTTGTAGATCCCACTATGACAAGTTGCAACATGATATTTCTAGTTTGGATTTCCCTCTAGAGAGAAAACAAAGTCTAGAGATTGTTTTGCGATCATTACAAAAATTCATTGAGTCATATGAGGATCTTGGACCAACTACGAACGGTTTTGTTGACTTGATGCGGAGGCGAAGGTCCCAAGTGATGGGTCCGGACAAGTGTGTTGTTGTGAAGGAGAGAGTGACCAAAGAACATACCAATTCAATGTTTAATTTCAAAGAAGGCCTAAAGCGAGAAATGTTGAAAGTGAAATATTTCAAGCACCCTGAACTTGCACATCTAATATATGATCGGTTCCTTGCAGCCTATGGTCGGTTTCCATGGAACGATGAGGTTCCTAGTTATTTTACCAGATTTTTTATGCGGATTTTTTTTAAAATATGAAGGCAGACTATACCAATCTTCATTCTGAGTTTTATGGAGTTGGAAAGGGGCGAATATAGGATCGAAAAGGTTCTCTTAGAGATCCCACAACTCTTCGAACTCCACCTCAGATATCTCGCCCACCCAGGCTTGTGACATTAAAATCAGAGATGGAGCCCACATCCCAACTTGGGACAATTGCAAGGGATTTTGTTTCCGAAGGTTTAACGTCGAAATTTGTAGGAGTTGATGTGGGATTGGTTCGAGAGAGGGCTCGAGCCACTATTTGTCAAAAGTTTGTTTACAAAACGAATGATGAGGTAGATGGAATGAGCATTGAAGATCTCAGGGCTTATGCTAAGGTTTGTCGCGCTACAGCTTCGGATGTCCTATCCAATGACACATTGAGTATAGGAGAGGTCTGTTGTTTATGTACATACAATATATTTAATTGTTTTATTCATTTTGAATTGAACTTTTTGTTACATTATATTTATGACATTATGTCTTTTTTGATGTATAGTAATAAATACATTACGTAAATGTTTATTTGTTGCAGTTCTCTACAATGTTGAATGAACATAATTTTCGATTCTCCACTAGTGAAAATGTAGAAGAGCATCTAGGAGAGGTATCTTTATTATTTACATATTTATATTTATGTTTGAAAGATATTGTATGCTTTTTTTAATTTTAATTTATCTATGCATCTTATTGTTAATGTGACTTATCCATGCAGGTTCATTTAGATTCCAACTTTTTTGATGATTTTCCATTTCTTGTGAGCTCATGATTATAATTTTTTTTGTTTCAGTTTTAAGTGAATTGTTTAATTTTAGTTTATTTTGCTTGCACATTGTTTTATTTATTAACAAAATTTAAATTTTAGGGAACATGAGAACATATGGAAATTGGTGGTGAGGATATAGGTTCTTTGATGGACGTGGATATTGGCACTAAGGTAATTTTGTTAATAATCGAACTATTATTTTCAATTTTTTTTATAAGTTCAATATTTTTTTTTTAATTTCGTTTAAAATTGTTTGAATAATATATGAGATTCATAATTTGATTTTATACATGTTGCAGGTTGGGTATCTTCGAGGAAAATGGAATACCTTAGTGGATGATAGTGGTGGACTTTCATTCAAAGAATGATTTCTTCATGTTGATACATATGATGTAGCTGTTTTGGACGTCCAGGAACTTTATTTTTGGATTATATATGTACATTGAGCTCACATGTTTAGGAACCTTTTTTTGGGATTATATACATGTACATTGATCTTGGCATATATTCTGTATTTGCTTTGAATGATCTAACTTTTTTGGGGGGCTAATTACATAGCATACTTTGTGTGGTAAATGCTTAGAATATAATTTTGCATGATGTTCATGAATGTATGTTCAATCTTGAAATGGTTTTAAAATATATTAGTGCACAGGTTTTAATGTTTAAACTACTTTATTTTATGAATAATATAAATTCCATGTGATTGTTGTTGGAGCCTGTCCTCGCAAACTGGAATATTTTAGATCATTGTGTGATGTAGAACAACACTATTTAGCTGATGTACCTTCTTTTTGTAATTTTTAGATTGCAAATTTTATGTAAAGTAGACATTAATTATTTGTTGTTTTAAATTAGTTCATAGAATATAGTGTTTTACAGTTTGCATTCCGGAAGCTTTCTTTATTGAATTTCAGTATATGCTAGCCTTAAGTTTTGATAGGTGCAATCTAAAATTACAATTTTAAGACCCGTAGGATTTAATCCTTGATTGCAGATTTGTAGTATTGACAATTTTTTAGTGCATATATTTGAATTTTTGAGTGCAGATGTAAAAATCTATGAGTGCAGATGTAAAATATTTTCAATGTAGAGATGTAAATACAATTTAGTGAAGGTTTTAACCCTCTTGGTTGTCTTTTAATATATGATCTTGGTTTCAACAATAAACTTGAATTTCATATAAATGATAACGTAAATCTTACATAGATGATTCGTACTTTCAATTTTTAACTAATGATTCATATGTTCAATGTTCAGGTACCACACTTTTGTAGTTGGTGAAGTATAGATGCTGCTGAAATCATGGCAAATGGGAATTTAACGATTTTTTGTTTTTTAATCATAAGCAAGGATTTCAGGATTGTGAATCTTATGCTAAATTAGAACAATGATTTTAGACAACAATTTGATGAATTTTCATTGGTTTGTTGTAAATAACCATTGCTCTAATTTAGCATAAGTTTCACAATCATGTAGTCCTTGTTTGTGATTAAAAACCAAATGTTTGTTATCTCCATTTTCCGTGATTTCAGTTATGTGAACTCAATTAGTTATGTTCAATTTCATCATCATATACAATCAGATCTTCATATAATCTAGATCAAATGGAACTAAATTCTATCTACACAAGTGATATTGTCAAGAATTCAAAATAAGATCTTCATATAATCTAGATCAAATGGAACTAAATTCTATTTACACAAGTGATATTATCCTTGTGCATGTATCATTTATTTAAAAACCATAGGTTAGCAAAGTTCCAAACAATGCATGAATCATATTCATATGAATTGTTCAGCTCACCACAAAGCCACTAATGGATCAACCCATTTAATGGATCGAGAATAATAATTTCCCATTATTAAATACATTAGAGAAGCATGAAATGGATTCATCACAATCCAAATATTTTCATGAAATTACACATTAAAGACCACACATATTACCCTAAAATCCTTCAAGTTCAATCAAGGTCAAATGGTTTTAACTATACAACCACATATCAAAATTGATAAGGATTCCAATTTAGGATTTTCTTCACATACTTAAATACCATAGATTCCTCAATATAATGGACTCAATTAGCTTAATCTAATACTTGTAAAATTACATTTGCATTCAACATTCCATAGTTGAAATATAACATTTTTCAACTTTTTCCAACTTTTATTAAAGTTCTCATTACCAAATAATTATCGAATCGATTTCAACATGCGCTAAAATACAGTCATTTAAACTCTTGTTCTAGTTCCCATTCAAGATCATAGTCATAGTTATAAATATAAAAATATATTTTACACAACATTTGACATGCACAAAACATCAATCAATTCATTTTCGATATAGTTAAAAACATCACAATGGAGTGTTGTCCTCAATTATTCGTTCATGGTCATACTTGGACAGTTTCCATTTTCTAGTTTTTAAATTTTTTTCGATGGAACTTGTACCAATTCTATTCGAGATGCACATACTAAATGACTATATTGAAAACATATAACATCAAGTTCATAATCCTGAAAGTAGACATAATTTTCAGTCATATGGGTCTGCTAAAAAAAAAACCTTTTAAAATGATGGATCCTCTCTCATATGTAAATCCTTTGTCATCGTAGTCCTCCAATAACGTCATCTTTCTTTCATTGCATCGCATCAAATAATATTTCACCTTTTCTTTGTTGTCTAAAGGTGCAATCACAACGAAAACATCTCCTGTGCAAATTACAATTGAAGTTAGGGTTTTTAAATCAATTAAATTAACTATACACATAAGGTGATGGACAACAATGAACAATCAACAAAGGAGTTGTAAGTTCATTACCTTCTCTAACAAGATCTGAAATTCTATCGCCATCAGATGATATTGCTATTTCTTCTGATTCTAATTCTTCTAAGCTTGCTAGTGACATTTTTCCCTTTGGATTAATCTATGTGTGTTTCCAATGTTTTACGTACTTGTTCATTATGTTTTCACAAACTTCTGTAGATTCAACATTTTTAGTGCAAATATGACAAAAGCATGATTGCTTTCTACTGTCAAATGCAAACACGTTTTGGAAGGATTTTGTTTGAATATAATGTAAATCTCTAATCCCATGTATGGTGCTAGCCTCATATGGGATTGATCTATCTATATCTTGGATTCCAATCAGCCAAAAGAACCTACACAATATATGATAAATCACAAAGGACAACTTTTAATGTTAGTGTACATATACTTAAATGATAGACTTGCAAATAACATTTTTTTAAATTGACAATTAATATAAATTAAAAAAATCGTGTACATACCTGCGCACATCTTTTGATTGTTGATTATAATCATGGCTCAGATGTAATTTACATCATTGGACAACCTATGTAGCTAAATGAAATCGCACAGAAGAATGACTCATTTTCCATCTTTGAAGTGCTCTTTTACGCATGCTCCTGCACCATCATGTTCACATTTTCCATGTCGAGTTTCAAAGAAATTCCAAAGATGTTTAATGTTCGATGCTTTATGAAGTCGACATAACCAAAAAAATGATCGTGAAGATTTACCATATCCAATGTTCATTGAATTTAACTTCACGTCTTGTTAATGAATCATAAAGAATATTTTCAATACAATGCTGAACAAAATGTGTATCGTGTGTACGATCATCGTTGATATAAAAATGATATTCTTTAATCACGTATCGATTGTCACACGTGCTTTCAATGCCATCAACATCGTGTTGAGAATGTCTATATAGAACATGGAAACATATTGAAACTTGTTCAGAATGATAGTATTCACTTTGTATCTCTTTTTGTGCAACAAATGTGTAGTTTTCTGCAAAATCAACCACATACAAAATTGTTCTAGGTGGAAAAATTTCATGAGACTGTTTGAATTGAAGGTCTTGCCATTGTGCTCTATATGAATGCTTGGTGTATTTATAAATTTCACTTTCAAATTTCTTCAGAAAATCTGTCACACATATTTTATCTTCTCGCACATCAATTCGTTTGGAATGTGCATCACTAGAACTTGTAGCATAATTGTTGTATTTATATCTTCTCCAATCAACGGTTACATTTGACAACGACTGATCATTATCAATAGGATATTTATTGCGGAATAAAACCAGATTTCCACAATGATGACAATGTTTTCCATTGACATATTTCTTATTGTAAAATAGTTCATCGTGATCTCTCTCACATAGAATTTGAGATATGAATTCACGTATTATGGGCGGAGGTGGTGAATTTATCCAATTTTTTTTACCAAATTTAAGAAAAATGTCGTAATATAATTCAAATTGCACATGATAACGACAACAACATGTGTCACGTATAGTAATAGGTCTAACATACCATGGTTTTTGTTGTGCAAATGTAGTGATTGACATATTAATTCCATGATGATCCTCCTTGAATTTATTGAACAATTGTACTTGTGTCATTTCCACTATATGTTTTGCATGGATTTCATATACATTTTGTGATACTCTTTGTCATATCACATCCCTTGAATTTGGTGAAATTCGAGCATGTGCCAACCAATATTTATGTACAATATCTTTAACACCTTCTCCCATTCTATCTTTGTAAGGATGTCTACAAATAATTTTCCAACAAGCAAGTTCATCATTTTCATCTATTTGCATTCTAAATTTGTTATGTTTGTATAATGTCTTTCTTGAGGTTCCTATTGTTTTTGCTAGTTGTGTTGTCAAACGATTTCGTCTAGTACTAGCTGAAATAATTGTTGTATCAATTGCTTTACGTGCAGCTTTGGTATCTTTCTTCCTGGATTTTTCAAAAAAAATTATTGCATCACTTATATTTTCTATCACATTATGTTTCAATTTCGACTCTTTTGTCGCCTTGTGAATATACAATAATGATGTAGCATCTTTTCACTTCTTGGACACTAATAAACATCTCAAAATTTGCACTTGTCCTGCTATTGAATATTGTTTGAGAAAATCATCATAAATTTGCATAGCACGATATCGTGCAACATGTGTGGCTATTTTTTCTCCATATTTGTCGCAATCAATGTCTTCTAACATTCCATCATCAATGGTCATGACTTTACCCATCAAAAACTCATAATCAAAACAATGGCTTCTGAAAACCTCTGAGCCCGCGGGAGACCTAGCCGACTAGCTGCCGCTGCTCTGGTTGATTTGCTCAGGCGCTCATGCCTGCGCTTGAGGGAGGGATTCCCCCTCCCACCTCCTCTTCAGCTACCGATGCCTTCAATCGGCTCCTGCGCCCCAATGGTTCCAAGCCTGCAATCCCGACAATCCCTAAATTCATCAAAAAGATCGACTCAATTCCAGAAATCGATATGCCAGGCGATATTCCCATCAAGATCACCCTGGCTCTATCTGAACGGGGACTGGTTGGCCAGTTTATGGGGCTTTGGCCCTCAACCAAAACCACAGACGACTGGATACAATGGAACTAGAGGCCCCAGATCAAGAATAGTGTTACCTGTTACTCCGTAGGGTGAGGCTTCTTCATTTTCGAGTTTATATCCAAAGAAGACCGCGACCTGATCTTCAGAAATGGTCCATACTTCATGGGACCCCAAGGACTGTACCTCAACAGATGGACTCCAGATTTCAACGCAGAAGTAGACGTGCCGAAGGAAGTTCTAGTATGGGTAAGGCTCCCTAACCTCCCAGTCCATTGCTGGAACACTCCAACCCTGGAAAAAATTGGAAATGCTCTAGGAAAATACATTGACAAAGCTGATAACAAGGGCCAATATTCGTGCGCCCGAATATGTGTTGAGGTTGATCTCGAAGCAGGCCTCCCTGAAGCTGTTAAACTCAAAGTTGGAGATTGGCTCTATTACCAAAAGCTTGACTACGAACAGCTGCCATTCAAATGCCGCCAATGCCACAAACATGGTCACTTTCAAAGAAACTGCCCAAAAATTCAGAGCTCGAAAGAAGGAGAAGGATGGCAAAAAGTCAAGAAAGGAAAGACAATTGCCAAGAATCCGAAAAAAAGGACCACAATGGGCATGCAAAACCAGCCTACAAGCACAAATAAGCCACCCCATGAAGCCTCAAAAGAAGACCCAATCGTGACTCCAATCCCTAAAGAGCATCAGGATCCCAATCCACTTGGGAAGGATCAAACCACAGCAAGTATCGAACCCCAACTGATCATGCAGCCCAACAGAATAGAGAGTGGAAGCCAGAACACTGAGCAGCTGGAACCTGGGGAAATAACCCAACCGTTGACTGGGGCTGTTAATCTAGGCTCCCCCAAAGAAGTGAATGAAGATCCACTGATGGCAAACTCAAATCCAGGTGAAGAAACTGATGAAGACGCCTCTTCAAGCGGTCTGTACTCTATTCCTATCAAAACTCCAAGAGGGAGGAAATCCAAAAAGAAACAAAGAGAAGAAGCAACCTATCTAGCAGTCCTTGAAGGATCTCAAAAAACTCTAAAAGGGATCATGAATACCCGATCAAAAAAAGGTACTATCCAGGCTATCAAAGAGGCCAACACCTCCCCCCATAATTCTTAATGAAATACATTTCCTGGAATTGCAGAGGGCTAGGCTCTAACCTGAAGGAAGACGCAATGAGAGATCTAATTCGAATTCATAGGCCAGAGATTCTGCTAATCCAGGAAACTAAAATGGAGGAACCTGCTATTCTCCACATCGGGAAAAAATTCTGGAAGAAAGGTACTGGTATTGGAAACAATTCAAGAGGCGCTTCCGGAGGAATAGCCACCTTTTGGGATCCCTCTCTGTATGACCTTGAAGCTGAAGAACGAACTGTGCACTGGGTTTTCACTAAACTCAACCACAAGCAATCTGGACGAAAGGTAAGTCTATTCAATCTCTATGTTCCTGTTTTGCATGCAGAAAAAAAAGAGTGCTGGAACACTCTTGAATCCTTTCTTCAGCTGTAGAACAAAGAAAATATTATTGTAGCTGGAGATCTGAATGTAACACTGGCTGCTAATGAAAAGAAAGGTGGCAATCTGGTAAGAGATCCTTCAAGGGAATGGATTGAAGACATCATATCTGGATGGGATCTGATAGACATCAAGCCTGTCAAAGGTAAATTCACTTGGACAAACAAAAGAATTGGTCCTGGCCATGTTGCAGCCAGGCTAGACCGCTTCCTTGTCCACTCCTTATTTCTCGATTTGGGCCTGTTAGCCTCCTCCAAAATCCTCCCTCACTGCACTTCCGACCATAAACCTATCCTTCTTGAGCTTGCTATTGACCAAAATCTTGGACCGATCCCTTTCCGTTTCAATCCACTTTGGATTCACCATGATGAATTTCTGCAAACTGTAGCTGACTCCTGGAATGCCCACCTTTCTGGATCGTCGTCCTACATATGGGAATCCAAACTAAAAAGACTTAAATTCGCCCTTAAAGTCTGGGCCAAACGCATCCCCTCTCCGACTGCTAATAGAGAATTCGCCCAAGCTGAGCTAGAAACGCATCAAACCAGCGTTGATTCATCCCCTGCGACTAATCTTCTCCTCTTTAAGGAAGAGACCATGCAAAAAAAATTCTACTCCGCCTGCAGAATAGAAGAAGAGTACCAACGTCAAAAATCTCGTAACCTCTGGCTTTTGAGTGGAGACAAAAATACAAAATACTTTCATAAGCAAGCAGAGGCACGTAAGAACTACAAAGCCGTCTCGGAAATACAGTTTGAAGGAGAACTAATCCAAGATGTTGAAGGCATAAAGAAAGCAGCTGTGGAAACTTTCTCTGACCTCTTCACTGCCCCCATTGAGGACCCTATTGACGTCTCCTCCCATGCCTTTGATCTCATCCCTCACCTCATCAATTTGGAGGATAATAAATCTCTTACTGCGCCTATCACCATGGATGAGGTTAAAAAAGCTCTCTCTATTATGAAACCTGATAGCGCACCTGGCCCGGATGGCTTCACAACTAGATTCTTCACCTGCTGCTGGGCTATTATAAAGTATGATCTTCTAAAAATGGTCAGGTACTCACAGAAAACTAGCAAACTGGGTGGCAGCACCAACTCTTCTTTCCTGGCACTGATTCCAAAAGAAAATGGTGCCACTACCTTCAATCGGTTTAGGCCCATCTCACTGTGCAATACTGGCTACAAGATCATAACTAAGATCATTGCCTCCAGACTGAAAAGAATTCTCCCTCGGATCATTCCGGAGAATCAAGGAGGATTCATCAAAGGAAGGAAAATTCTCGACAACATCATTCTTGTCCAAGAAGCAATCCACTCAAGCATCCACCGTAAGGAAAAAGGTATGGTCATCAAACTCGACTTAGCCAACGCCTTTGATCGAGTTAGACATGAATTCCTGTTTGCAGTAATGGCAAAATTCGGCTTCTCCACCAACTTTATAAGCTGGGTCAAAGGCTGTGTAGGTGACCCATGGATAGCCCCTCTTGTTAACGGAAGACCCACTAGCTTCTTCAAAGCCTCTAGAGGGTTAAGGCAGGGCTTCCCGCTGTCTCCTCTTCTCTATGTCATCCAGGCTTCAATGCTCAGCTATCAACTTAATCTCAGTCAAGAACTCCACTTGCTTTCGGGGCTTAAAATTGTGAACAATATCAGGGACATTAACCACGCCCAGTTCGCTGATGATACACTGCTGCTAGGAGGAGCCTCTGTCCATTCTGCTGATCAATTCAAAAAGGAGTTGGAGTTATACAAAAAGATTTCCGGAAGCAAAATAAAATTCCAAAAAAGCAAAATCTTCAGCTGGAATTGTACTGTCAGGGAACTCAGTAACATCATCAGAACGTTGGGGATGGAAGGTACTAGAGATTGGAACAACTTCACATATCTTGGCATACCCATCTGTAGAAACAAAATCAAATCTGCTGACTGGGAACCTATTGTTGACAAGCTTAAAAGAAAAATCCAAAAGTGGGGGGCCAGCTGGCTCAATCTAGCAGGTAAAACTATTCTCATAAAATTTGTTCTCAATAGCATGCCTATTTACCAGTCCTCTATTTTACTTGCTCCAAGATCTGTAGTTAACAAGATTGAAGGGCTGCTCAGAAAATTCATCTGGGAAGGAGGTAATGGGAATGAAAAAAAAATCCATCTGATCAGCTGGGAAAAGATTAAAAAGCCCCGGGATGAAGGTGGTCTACATGTTAGAAGTTTATCTATCCAAAATCTAGCTTTGGGAGCCAAGCTGCTCTGGCAGTTGATCTCGGGAAAAAATAGTTGGAGCAAAGAAGTACTCCGCAAAAAATACTTCCCTGGACCTAGGAAAAGGTGTCTGGACCTGCAGCCCCCTCCTAGAAAGGGCTCTCCAATCTACAAACTATGCATTAAAGCTTTGATCCCCTTCCAAAACAACCTTTACTGGATCCCTGGAAATGGGAATTCAATCAACATTTGGGAAGATTCCATCCTAGGGGATCCCCCCATTGGTTCAAACATGAAAATCAGTAACATCCAAAGATGGCTTCTGGATAAAGGTACCACCAAGCTACGGGATCTTTCTGCCTGGGAAGGGGATTATTGGATAGGTTGGGACTTAGGCCTCTTCCCTCCCGAACTGAACGCTGGAGTTGAAGCATTGATTGTTCTCCTCCAAGGCAAAGCTCCCCTCAAAAAAAATTCCAGAGATAGAAGAGGTTGGGGGATTTCTGGAAATTACACCACTTCAGAAGGATACAAGGAGATACAAGCCATCCCTTATGCCGCTCCCAATCCCTCTACCTGGAAGTTTATTTGGTCCAAACCTTTAATCCCGAAAATCGATATCTTCTGCTGGTCTTTATCCCACAAAAGTATCCTCACTGGACACAACCTCAAGAAAAGAGGAATGGAAGGACCCTCCCGCTGCCCTCTCTGTAAACACCATGAAGAAACTGTGGATCACATCATGTTGGACTGTCCCTTCGCAAAAGATGTCTGGCTCCAAGCTATGAACCTAAACCCTGCCACTAACCTGCCCCATTCTGTTCAAGATCTCTTCTCTTCGTGGAAAGCCCTGTCTCCTTTCAAGCTGAACAAAAAGACTCTGCTTCAAACTGCCTGGGAATGGCTCCCAAAAGCCATTTGTTGGAAGCTTTGGCTCGAGAGAAACAATAGAATTTTCAGGAGTCAAGACTCCCCTCCCCAAAAAGTTGCAGTTCAAGCTAGAGCCATTCTAGGAGAAGCCCTGGAAAGTAATCTATCATTAAATAACTCCTCCCAGCTTTTGCACAATGAGATAAATTGGTTAAACTCACTAATTGCCAATCTCCACCCTCGTACTACTTGCCTTGTTCCACATACAGAACAGTGGGAAATTAGATTTGATGAAGGTGATTTCAGGCGCTGGAAGTCATCCATGAATGAACCCTGCCTCTTCTTCGACGGTGCTTCAAAGGGAAATCCAGGCCCAGCAGGGGCTGGAGGAGTAATCAGCTTAGCCAACGGGAGCACACTCAGCAAATATGCCTGGGGGCTAGGATTAGAATCTAATAACGCAGCTGAATTTTATGGTTTATGGCAAGGTTTAAAAATAGCGCGGGCTAAAGGAATTGGCAAACTCTTAGTCTTTGGGGACTCCAGGCTCCTTATCAACGCCATCATAACCAAGAATAGTCCACCGAATATAAAACTTCGGCATATCTTTCATAAAATCCTTCATCTGAGCAAATACTTCCAAAAGATCAACTACTTCCATGTGCTCCGCGTGATGAATATGCAAGCTGATAAAGAAGCTAACAGTGGAGCAGCGCTGGACCAAAGCATCTTAAGTATTGATGGAGCTTTTCAGAGATGTGACATTCCATAGCTGTAGGAGATCCAAGATCTTCCGTCAGCCTTCTCATTGGATCGGATCAACCCACGTTTTTTCTATCCTTGAGCATGACAGAGATTCCCTGCAATCTTGCAGGCCGTCAGGTCCTCTCGACCCTTGGGAGACTCCTCACATGCTAATAAAGACGCCTCTCCTCGACCTTAATCCCAAACTCAGTTGTTCAATCCCTGGAAACACGGTATTCAAGCTCTTCAAGTTTCACGCTGCCCCTTCGTGCTCTAGCTCGTGGTCTCTGATCCAAGGGGAGATCCACATTAGAATGGCGTCTGAAGGTTCCTCTAGCTCGGGCGTATCAGCAGAGGGAAGAATAGGTGCGCTGGAAGCTGCTATGGGGCATCTCAGAACCAAGCTGGATGATCAAAAATCGAAGTTGGAAGAGTTCTCCAAAGCTGGAGAACAATCATGGGATCTTTTGAACAAGGAGTTGAGGCAACTGCGTGCCGATCTCACTGGAAAGTTGAAGGACTTCAAAGATGAAACGCGTATAGGGTTCAAGGACGCTGCCATTACTCATGGAGACTTTGGCAACAGGATCGCAGCCCTGGAAGCTGAAGTGGCCAAGATGAAAACCAAACTGGACAAATGAACCAGCGTTGCAAACTACCATTCTCCTCAGTAAAACTTAAATAATTGTATCAGGCAGAGGGAAGGAGGTGAATCCCCTGCCTCGTTTTTCTGAAGTCTGTTGCATCTATGTATCTATGTTTTGCTGTGTCTTTGTATCTGTCTCCTATTTGTACCAAGCTTTCGGTAGCTGATACCGGCACTAATATATCCTATCTCTATGTTACTGTCAAAAAAAACATTCCATCATCAATGGTGAAAGCACCTATACATTAAGTTAAATTTAATTTAACATATATCCAAAATATACAATTCATTATAAAAAAAGAATTTGGAAAATACATGATATATACATACTAGGTCCAATTTCTTGTTCTTGAACTTGATCTTCAATACTGACTTCATCAACATTAGCATGTAAATCCCTATTTACATCTTCAATAATGATCTCTTTAGCTTCAATTTGTTCTTCTTGTACTCTATTTTCAATATCCATTTCATCAACATTGTCATGTAAATATGTATTTGTATCTTCAGTAATTATCTCTTCTGTTTATGCAACCCTTTCTTTTTTGGCATGATATCTGAGTCTTTCTATTTCCCTATGAGCATCATCATCACATTTATGATCACGTTTTCTTTGGTGGTTTCTCTTACTACCCATGATTGTTTAATTTGTAGAGGTTAAATTAAAGAATCATTGCTTTATAGTAAAAAAAAAAAATTTAAGATTTTAAAACAATTACTAAATTTGTTTTTTTTTTCAGTCTTTCAACCATTACTAAAAACATGAATTGAAATTTTACTCACCTTATAAAAATCTTGTAAGATTCCTTTGAAGAACAACTCCTTGGAAAGAAATTTCCTTTGAAAAAACCCCTTGAAAAGAAATAAGAAATCTTCTTGGAAATAAATAAAAAACCCCTTGGAAAGAAATCTCCTTTGAAGAAAAACTCTTTGGAAAAAAAAAGAACTCCTTGGCAATAAATCTTCTTTGAAAAAACCCCTTGTAAAAAAATAAAAACTCCTTGGAAAGAAACCTCCTTTGAAAAAACCCCTTGGAAAGAAATAAGAACTCCTCGAAAAATAATATCCTTTGAAAAAACCCCGTAAAAAATATTTTATACAGACCTCTACGAAAAATAAGATGTGAAATGATGTGTCCTTTAGATTTATTTATACAATTGTAAATAATTTATTTATTTATTTATTTTATTTTATTTTATTTTATTTTATTTTATTTTTTTTTTTTTTTTTTTTTTCGGCCGACGAATTTTTTTTGCGTTTTGTTTTTCAGTCGACTAACCGTTGTCAATTTTAATAGTTCGCTAACGGAAAATATTTATTCGGCCGAATAATATCCGAGACCTGAAACAATGATGTTTTCAAGCTTCTCTATTTTCAGAAGGTAAAAACAATATCCTACACTACAAAGCGATTGTCGGACTTGATACCATTAGTTTCATCATTGAATTTACTTTCCATAGGTATAGATTTTGTTGTGTTTAGGTGAGATCTGATAATTTTAATTTTTTTTTTGTTAACATGTGTCAGTTTGGTTTCATCGATTTCAAAATGAGGTGAAATGAAAAATCCATAGCTTTAAAATTACACTATAAAACAAATTGAAAAAAATATGGTGTAGTTAATTGGAGTGTCTACTTCAAAAGGGTATCCTTAGATGTTTTAGTTTTAGTGTAAATTGAGAGAAATGTCATGTAAAAAAAAACATTGTCAAAATCGACAAGCTTTCCCCATTGATCGGATTCAAAAAAATATAATAATTAGTATATAGATCCATTGGTTACCAAATTATAGTCATACAGTAGTACATTTTGTCTAGATTGTCGTAACATATTTTGTTTTTACAAAACACAATTTTAACAATGATTTCAGCCTCCCCCAAAAACATGACTATTTTTTAGTCCCTTCATTTTATAAGAACATACTGTCGAACATTTTCCAAATTGACATATCAAATATCAAAAACAAAATTTAAAAAATAATGAATAGAAAGTTAACATAATTTTCTAATTTTTTGTTTTTTACTGAAAAATGAAATTCTAAACAAAAATATCAATTTTGTTCGCCCAAAGTTGAAAGCCATGAAAAATTAGATTTATTTTCTCATAAGACCCCCCAAAATAGACACCCATCTTCATGGATTCACCTAGACTAGGTAAAATGGCTTAGTTTTGTCTTTTAGTGGACTACTTGCTATCCTAAATCACTAAAAATACTTTGGATAAATTATCGATAAGATTTCCTTGGATTCTGTCTGATTTTATTTTCTTCTTGAATTAGAAAGACACTTTCCTGATTTAGACAACTTTATCCTGTTTTTTTCTACTTTCTAGTGGATAAGGTAAATCTAGTTGACTTGGAAACTCTCTCCACTTGGCCAATTCAACCTCCACCACTTTCTTCTCTACAAAATTTGTCATTGCATTCCACTTACATCACTCATAAGCTTCCATACTGTTTGTGTCAGAAATTGTTACTAAGGCTAGGGTAACAAGCCAACACAATCTCAAGAGTAAACTCAATAAATAAAACAAAGTTTTTAGGGTTTTTGAATATGATTTGAATGGTTGTAAGCTCTGGGCACAGTCAGGGAATACATCCAATAGAAAAGTAAAAACTAAATCATAAGCATAAACTGATAAAGATGCATAACATATCACAAAGATCCCACAAAAAGAATGTACTGAGGTTCATACATAAAAGATAAGCATCACCAGAAAATATACATCAACTAGCAATGAAATTACCATTTAAGAAGCTAAACAAGCTTAACAACAAAGCCAGTCACAAATAAAAATGAAGGATAAAAAGTCATATGTTTCATTATTTCATCAGCTAAAGCTCATAAGAGTCACAGTACTTATCTTTTGAACAAGTCTGAAGTTACAATACAATCTGCAGACCTCCTGCTGCCCCAAAAAATCAGAACCCCCTCAATGACCCTTTGTCCCTCTTTTATAATTACAAAGAAGTGGTTCTATTTCCCCTTCATTAGGTCGAAATTGAAACCACTGAGCAGTTACATTAACTAACTAACTCAACTAATTAACTAAAAATAGTAAATCGGATTCCTGGCAAATATGGCGAATTTCTGGAAAATAGGTGTCAAAGAAGCTTCCATATCTCTCAATTGGTGACACCTGTGTAAAACCTGAGAGAGGTTTTTGTAAATGGGTCCGTGATGGACAAAAACCTCTCTTGGTTTTTAAAAATTCATATCCAGTCAATCAGAATCTTCCCCGCAAGATGAACACTAAAACAGGAAAATATTAAATCTTTAAAATCCCTGGAAAATAGGCTGCAAAGATTAAACTGAATCTTTCAATCCTTGATAGCTGTTGCAAAACTGAGAGAGGTTTTTGTAGATGGGTATCTTAGGAACAAAAACCTCCTTCAGTTTTCAAAAATTCCTCTCCATCAGCTCGCGGTCTGCATTTGACTTCAATCACTCAAAACAGGAAAAACGTGATATTCTTGTAGCGCGCCCTTTGTTAAAATTTTGTCTAGCGCTACAAGAAAGTCTCAACACTGTTTTGTGGCTTTTAAACCACTTTTTATCAATTTGTATGGGATTTTGAGGCTATCAGGGTTATGATTGTACCTGTTCTCACTTAGATTAGGATTTTATGAGTTTTGTAATTGATATAATGAACTTTGAAAACCCCTCATCATCAACAAATATAAAGCATTTAAAATCTAAAAACACCAAAAACAAGTCCAAAATATTATAAAATCCTAAGGGAAACTTACTAAAGAGGAAGAAATCAAAATTTAAAGAAAATAAATGACTTAAAATAAAGTGCAATAAAACCAAAAAGGACAAATCAAACCAAAATTGAAGAAACACAATACTGACTTAACATCTGGCTCCAGCTGCGGGATGAAGTCCTCCCTGTGAGGCTTCAAGAACCTGTAGACTAGTGCCTTCTGTCTTCAATCTAACTACCTGCAAACTTCCATTGGGCTATGGAGTCTTTATTCAATCTCACTCACACCGGCATGTACAATGAAAATCAACTCTCTTTCTCTGAGGAACCTTCCATCTACTGAATCAACTCGAAACCCCATTTCCAATGTAACCAAGAAAGAATTTGATCAACCCACCAAAACTGGTTTCCAACTCCAAATATATATATAATCAGAAATATTGGAAAACATGAAGAGCACAGATTTAACAACTTATATCCACTTTCATCAAATAGTGTCTCTGAAATAACAGATTTATAACCTGGTATTGACTCTAAATAATCTGCTACTGGATCATAAAAATTTCCATGAGTTACCTCTTCCCGCTCTATGAAAAAGACAGGCTGTCCATAAGAATATTTTGTTCCATGAATATCAATCAGGCATTGGCGATAAAAGACATCTGGATCAGCCTGAATTTGCTCTGGATCTTTTTGGATAGTATCATTAATAATGTTAATAAGCTGAACCTCCTTTTCCACACTGTCTTCAAATGAATGACTATTAGGCATTGGCTTTTGCTGTTCAAGGATAATAGACTGAATGCATTCTTGAATCTGCTGATCAGATTGTAACAGATCACACTCCTCACAGATTTCTGGGTCTTTCTTTTCAATTTCATCATCATATTTATTAAAAATTAGACCATCTTCAAAATGATTTTGAACAGCAGATTTATCATAACCATGAATGTAAGCAACTTCTGAAAATTTTTGAACAGCCTGGCCTTCATCAAATTTAATATCAAAACCAAAAGGGATAGAGTCTAATTCATCACAGAATTCTTGTCTTGGAACCCTAATATCTTCATCATAGCAAGGAGTATTCTGAGAAATTTTGAATGATAATGCTAAAGGTTCATCTTTTCCTTCATCCTGATCAATCTGAGCATTTGCAAACTCATCTGTTAGCTCAAGAAATTTCTTGATTTCAATGTCATCTTCGAAGACCCTCCAATGCTTAGCATTATCAGGTACACAAGGCCTGTATCTCACTTCTATTGGATACCTTAATTGAGTGGTTTTTGGAATTCTGAAATGTGTGGCAGCCAGGGCTAAAGAATCTGCAGTTTCATTTTGATTTCTGGGAATATGAGTGATATTAAATGCAATAAAATAATTTTCAAGCATATCCCATACCTCATTTCGATATACTTTCAACAAACCCTGCTTTACTTGATATTTGTTCTTCACTTGTTGAACAATTAGTTCGGAGTCGCCAAATGCAGAAATCTGTTGAATTCCTAAATCTTTTGCAGCTTTCAATCCCAATAACAGGGCCTCATATTCAGCAGTATTGTTGGTGGTAGCAAATTCTAACTTATACATAAGTTTCACCATTTCTCCTCTAGGAGAAATCAATAAAACTCCAGCTCCAGCACCTTCTTTACATGAAGACCCATCAAAATACAACTGCCATAATACATCCTGTTCTTCTTGACTGTGTTTTACAGGCTGATCTTTTTGTACTTGTAACACACCAGCAGAATTCTCTTCTTCACTAAATTGTAGTATGCATGAACCAAGGTCTTTATCCACAGAATACATTGGGTGATTTGTAGGGTTTTTCTCATCTGTGACAATGTAAGCCAACTGTAATTCTCTGTAGAGTCTCCTATTCTCTCCACCAAAAACAGGAATAGTGGCATATGAAAGGTCCATCTGTAAGGTTCCTCCAACCTTCTTTGCCCAGGATCTTGAAAGAAGCAAGCCAAACTTTGGGGTGATATCAGCCACTACAACATCCATTATGACACTCTTCATTGGCAACTGAGCAAGGCTGACAACTATATCTTTAATCACTCCTAGACACTTTATAGCCCGGGAGTCAAAGGCATATAAATCATGGTAAGGCTTAGTGACATTAAGGCCCAGGGCTTCCATCACAGCTTTTGGCATCAAGTTATGGGATGCTCCTGAATCTAGCAGGCAATTATGAATCATCTGCTCGTGTACAGTCAAGGTAATATAGAAGGGAGGAGAAGCACCAGCTTCGTTTTCAGTCTTTTCAGCCAAAGCTGATCCAATAAAAATTCTAGGACTTTCTTCCTGCAGATTCACTGTATCTGAAACTGGCTGATTATTAGGCATATTCATCACTTTCAAAACTGTATTCTTGTATGATGGATTTTTGATAAGCTCAGAAAATGGTACAGGAATTTTTAGTTTACCTAACTCATTTTCCAAACTAAAATTTTGACCTGATTTGTTTACCTCTTCAATTTCTGTATTCTTCTTGGACTTTTCTGCAGGTTGCTTCTTTTCTGCTACAGGAACAGCAACTAGTTTATCAGGAATAACTGGAGCAGGAACAACAGCTTTCTTCTTAGGAGCTTGTACTACTTGTTTCGGGCCAGATCTGAGATTAAGAGTCTTTTTAATTCCATTTTGATTAGCAGCAGCATTTATAGCAGTTTTATCAAACTCCAATTCAGCTTCAACTTCATACAAATCTGCATCATAATATTCAGCATTTAGAAAATCTTCTTCTGTTACAAAACTTCCAGATAAGCCATCTCCAAAATGATTCATATCCTGATCTGTCTCAGTTTCTTCAAACAATAACTGCTGATCAATTTCTTCTTCATCCACCAAATTATTTTGAAAAGGTGGGGGTACTTTTTTATCCTCATTCTCCCTTCTTTCTCGCTGAATATCATTATTTCTGCGCTCTCTTGGCAAGAATCTAGGAGCAAATTGTCTTCTAAACTGATTTTGGTTATTTGGATTCCGATCAGCTTCAGGGGCAGGTTTAGCAGAGTTCTTTTCAAATTCTAATTTATTCAGCTTGGCAGTGAGAATCTTTACAAGCTTAGCCATTTCATCTATTTTAGCTTCAGCAGACTGAGGGGCAGCACTTGTAGAAACAGCTTCCTTCTTTCCCTTTCTTTCATACTGCTGCTGAGGTGTTTCTTTCTTGAGCCTATTAGAAGCCAACAGATTTGACTCTACTTCTAATGCTGCCTCTTGCATGTTCATCAAGGTGATAGGTCTTCTCTCTCTAAGTAATAAAGAGAATTCATGATCGAAAGCGTTTGCATAGGTCAACTTGGCTGATGTTTCAGTAGGTTTGATTTCTGCAGGAATCCTAGTATACATCTTATTAAATCTTTTGGAAAAGTCAGAAATAGTCTCATCCTTCTTTCTTCTCAAAGCTCCAAACTCAGTTATGTAATAAGTGTGATCCTTGGTGTCTCCCCACTGTCTCAGAAAAACATCTTTTAGTTCTTCAATTATGGTAATGGAATTAGCAGGCAGTCCTCTGAACCATTTTCTCACATCCCCATCAAGACTTTGTACAAATACCCTCATCCATACATCTTTAATTTCAATGTTCCGATTATCTGCATAACTCTCAAAAGCTTCCCAATGTTCTTCTGCAGTTATTTCACCTTGTCCATTGAATCGAGGCATATATTTTTGGTAATCATGTGTAGGCAAGGCATGTAAAGGCTGAGGTAGTACTAATGGTGCATACCTAGCTGCTACCATTCTGTCCATCATATCCATAGGTGGATTTTGGGCTGCCATTGTGGACTAAGGTTTAGACTGAGATTTCAAATTAGGGTTTGAAAAGGAAGGAATTTGACTGGGTCCTTTTTGAAAGGTATTTTTTCCTAGTTTCAGCTGAAATATTGGTATTTTATCAGGAGAAGAGGTTTTAGCCTTCAAGAAACTTTTGGGATTAGTGAAAACCTGAAAAATTCTCTCAGAGAGGATAGGTTTTATACACGGTGAAATGTCAGCTGGGTCTAGTGATTCACCTAACTGATGAGAATCACAACAAGTTGGCAAAGATTTGGATTTTCTGAGTTTGTTTGCTGTTTTCAAAATCTGCTCAGGGTCTGTCACACCCAGATTTAATGGAGAAACAGGCTTATTCCTGGTCCCAATCCCTTTAGAAGCCAGTGTGATTTTTTTGGTGAAAATAGCCTTCAAAAATGCTGGTTCAAGTCCACCTCTTAAACCAGGAAAAATGATGAATATCCCAGGGAAGATATGCTTCAGCTTCGTCCCCGGCAACGGCGCCAAAGATGTTTGTGTCAGAAATTGTTACTAAGGCTAGGGTAACAAGCCAACACAATCTCAAGAGTAAACTCAATAAATAAAACAAAGTTTTTAGGGTTTTTGAATATGATTTGAATGGTTGTAAGCTCTGGGCACAGTCAGGGAATACATCCAATAGAAAAGTAAAAACTAAATCATAAGCATAAACTGATAAAGATGCATAACATATCACAAAGATCCCACAAAAAGAATGTACTGAGGTTCATACATAAAAGATAAGCATCACCAGAAAATATACATCAACTAGCAATGAAATTACCATTTAAGAAGCTAAACAAGCTTAACAACAAAGCCAGTCACAAATAAAAATGAAGGATAAAAAGTCATATGTTTCATTATTTCATCAGCTAAAGCTCATAAGAGTCACAGTACTTATCTTTTGAACAAGTCTGAAGTTACAATACAATCTGCAGACCTCCTGCTGCCCCAAAAAATCAGAACCCCCTCAATGACCCTTTGTCCCTCTTTTATAATTACAAAGAAGTGGTTCTATTTCCCCTTCATTAGGTCGAAATTGAAACCACTGAGCAGTTACATTAACTAACTAACTCAACTAATTAACTAAAAATAGTAAATCGGATTCCTGGCAAATATGGCGAATTTCTGGAAAATAGGTGTCAAAGAAGCTTCCATATCTCTCAATTGGTGACACCTGTGTAAAACCTGAGAGAGGTTTTTGTAAATGGGTCCGTGATGGACAAAAACCTCTCTTGGTTTTTAAAAATTCATATCCAGTCAATCAGAATCTTCCCCGCAAGATGAACACTAAAACAGGAAAATATTAAATCTTTAAAATCCCTGGAAAATAGGCTGCAAAGATTAAACTGAATCTTTCAATCCTTGATAGCTGTTGCAAAACTGAGAGAGGTTTTTGTAGATGGGTATCTTAGGAACAAAAACCTCCTTCAGTTTTCAAAAATTCCTCTCCATCAGCTCGCGGTCTGCATTTGACTTCAATCACTCAAAACAGGAAAAACGTGATATTCTTGTAGCGCGCCCTTTGTTAAAATTTTGTCTAGCGCTACAAGAAAGTCTCAACACTGTTTTGTGGCTTTTAAACCACTTTTTATCAATTTGTATGGGATTTTGAGGCTATCAGGGTTATGATTGTACCTGTTCTCACTTAGATTAGGATTTTATGAGTTTTGTAATTGATATAATGAACTTTGAAAACCCCTCATCATCAACAAATATAAAGCATTTAAAATCTAAAAACACCAAAAACAAGTCCAAAATATTATAAAATCCTAAGGGAAACTTACTAAAGAGGAAGAAATCAAAATTTAAAGAAAATAAATGACTTAAAATAAAGTGCAATAAAACCAAAAAGGACAAATCAAACCAAAATTGAAGAAACATAATACTGACTTAACACATACCATATTCAGTCAATTCATGATCCTTTAGACTGTTTTGGAAAGTGCTTTTGACACCTAAGGGGTTTTTCTAGCTTTTAGTAAGCCTTACTTTTGTGAGATTTTCAACTTGCCTTGAAGGCATTCGATTTTCTTTCTTGATATGTATTATATATTGTATTCAGATTAATGAATAATATATGAGATGATATTTCCATCAATTGAGTTTCTTGTCTTATGTTTTTATCTCAATATTTATTCTTCTTATTCTTGCATATCTTTGAATAATTTTTGTGAGGAATTCTTTGCTTCAATATTATTGGCTATTATAATTATTTCATGATATTGAACCTATATAGAATTATCACATGGTATCAGATCCATGGGAGCTCTTGATTAAATTAGTCTTCTAGTATAATATTTCAAAGTTTGTTTTGCAGGTACAACTTCATGGATTTGAATTCAGTTCCTCTTCTTACACCATTCAACTATGATGAGTGGAAGCCAAATATGAGCGCATATCTGAAGATAAATGATCTCTTTGATGTTTCTATTGGAGTTTTTGCAGAGCCTAAATCCTCATAAGAGAAAGATGGTTGGATGAATGATTGTGATAGAGCGCTTGGAGCCATGTGTCTAGCTTTTTCTCCATGAATGCACTACCTTATTGATTCTGTTGAGTACCCAAAGGATCTCTGGACCAATTTGGATAGACTCTTTGGAAAGCACAATTAGGTTCATATAAGAAACATGAAGAGTAAATTTGACACGTCCTCATGTGTTCTTCCTCTTGAAGTCTCGGCCTCAACCCTCTCTGAAGAAGTTGTCTTTGAAGAAAAAGAAATTGCAGAAATTTTTTCATAGTCAATTCATGTTGATGATGATCTCCTTGATTCGAATGCTTCTTTCCATGAAGAAGTAATTAAAGAGACCTATTTTGTGGCTTTAGAAGTTGAGAAATCAGATCTCTCTCCTTCATCTATGGTTGTTGATAATGAATAAGGTTCAACCAATGGAGCTTCCATTGTTGAAGAGGATTTCATCCATCCACAGTTCTCATATCATTCTTCATATCTTGATCTTGAGGATGACAAGCTAGTTTTTGATGATTCTGTGCATACTTCACAAGCTAATGGTGTGCAATATTATGATCTATTGGATGATTTGAAGGTTGGTTCATATTTCAAGAGTGCTCCATTTTCACTCACTTATTGTGATCTCATGCTTTCTACCTATTCCTACATGATGACTAGTGCCTTTCTTCAAAATTTCATTGAAGATGGAGACATTGCCATCACATTGGCATATTTTCTTAGAGCTGATTTTACTTCCTATGATATGAAGTTCAAGTTGCAAGAGAAATCAGATCTAATTGGAGCTGATCCTACCTTAGTTAGTTGGAATTTCAAGTTCCAGAATGGTTTGCATATTCATGGATTTGTTCTATTCAAGAGAAAATTCAAAGAGATTCCAGATTTGCTTGCATCCATTGAAGGAGAAATCAAGCACATGTTTTTGGAGAATGATCCACTTCTTCTCAAGAGGAAGATACCTCCAGACATTTTTTCAAGTTCACACCTACTTGAGTTTGGAGCAACAACAATTTTTGGTGTGCACATGTCCATTTTTTGAGGGAGGGTTTTATTCCAATGAGGTTTTCCCTATTTCCTCAGTTTACCTGGGCATAATAATTTTTTCATTGGAGTGAACATAAGACTTTTTGCTTGGACCCTAGACATAATTTAATCACTCTAAGTTAGGCTTAAGGGGGGGTTTTGGAACATTTAAAAATCCATTACATACTTAGGATATAATTTATTAATCATCTAGATTAATTTTCCTAGGTGTAGACTAGGTAAATTGGCCTAGTTTTGTCTTTTGCTGGTCCACTTGCTATCATAAATCACCAAAACGAATTTGGATATATTATGGATAATATTTCCTTGGATTATTTCTGATTTTTTATTCAATTCCTGAATTAGGAAGACACTTTCTTGATTTAGACAGCTTTATCCTATTTTTTTTCTACTTTTTAGTGGATAAGGTAAAGCTAGTTGACTTGGAAACTATCTCCACTTGGAAAATTCGACCTCCACCTCTCTCTTCTCTCCAAAATTTGTCATTACATTCCATTTACATCACTCATAAGCTTCCATACCATATTCAGCTAATTCATGAGCCTTTAGACTGTTTTGGAAAGTGCTTTTGACACCTAAGGGGTTTTTCTAGCTTTTAGTAAGACTTTCTTTTGTGATCTTTTCAACTTGCCTTTAAGGAATTCTATTTTTCTCTTGATATGTATTATATATTGTATTCATATTGATGAATAATATATGATATGATATTTCCATCAATTGAGTTTCATCTCTTATGTTTCTATCTCAATATTTCTTCTTCTTATTCTTGCATATCTTTGAATAATTCTTGTGAGGACTTCTTTGCTTCAAGATTCTTGGATATTATAATTCTTTTATGATATTCAACCTATATAGAATTATTACACATTCCGCATGTCCGAATTTTCGCGTTCCTGCATCTCGCTTTTCCACATCCCGCAGTTTCTCACTTCCGGAGTTCGGATTGCGGATTGTAGATTGCATTTTGAACTTTTTGAGTTTGTCTTCCACACTCCTGTAATCTCTCGGTTCCACATACCGCATTGCATATTGCGGATTGCAGGTGGAACTTTGGACTTCCTTAAATTTTCTTCTGCACTCCCTCATTCCCCCAATTCCGCAGTTCTGCATCCCGCATTGCAGATTGCAGATTGGAGATGGAATTTTTGATCGGTTGAAATTGTCACCCACAATTCTGCATTCCCATAGGCTCGCATTGCGGATTGCGAAATGCGGAAGGATGATTTTGGTCATTTTCGCGGGCCCCTTCCACCATTCTACCTCTATGTAAATTATCATTTTCAGGCCAAAACAAGATCATGGAAGCTTCAATATTCTGATTTGTGAACAATATTGACACTTATATCTCTGCAATTTATGTTATGCTCATTATTAATTTGTTTGGAATTATTATACGGGCAATGAATGATTCTTATACATTGATTTTGTTGTTTCCTCGGGATGCATGCAAGCTGAAAAGTTGTGAGCAGAAGAAGCGCAAGAACAAGAGACAAATTGGACAATCTAAAGGATGCAGAGGAAGCTGAAAGGTTGCAGAAAGAAGAAGCGCAGGAACAAGAGACAAATTGGGCAATCCAAAGGACGCAGAGGAAGCCGAATTGATCAGTCATTTAATACAAATTCACTTGTAATATAAATATGAGGGAAGGATGCTAGACTAAAGGAATTTTTCTAGTGAATTGGAGACTGGATACATTGTGTAAGAGAACTATTTATCTGCTAATGAGGAAAGACATGTTCGTTGGGAAAATATTGCATTGACCTTTGCGTGGGAAGTGTGGCTGATAGATCAGAACTATTTATTTTGTGTTTATGTTCATGCTGTGAGATCTTTCTAACTTATTGAACTACTTCGATGGTGATGAATGATTTCCTTATCTATACAAACATCTATGTGTTAACAGAGTAATAAATTGTTTTAATTATAATCATAGCTATCTTTGATAATTTTCTACTATGGATGTGCATACTTTATCTTAATATCTTATTGGATTGGTATATGCATTTTCAGATTATTACTCTTACGTCAACTCACTCCTTGCAAGGATAGATTAGCTTAGTATAACTTAGGGTTAGATAGTTGATAAGGTAGAAGTGATCAGACGGGAGGTAAGAACCTATGCATCACTTGTTGAGGCTTCTTCCTGTCAAATTTAGGTTAGATGCATTAGTTAGATTAGAAGCACTTGCATATTCATACTTTAACATAAAATATAAATGGTGGGTCGAGCCGCAACTGGTACGTAATTTAAACAAACACACCTACGGTAGTCAGACCGTTAACTGGATGGCTTCCCTATACCAAACAGTGAATGATCTAATTGGGATTGTCCATTGGGGAGAATCCCTACTGTCGATGCTAGGATTTTCTGGGTATCAATAGTTTTGGAGCTAGAAGGAGGGCCGCCAGTGCATGGATAGCAGAGGAAATCTGTTTCCACGAGAAAATTTCTCCAGGTCTCCATTTGAAACAACCAAACCAGAAGAAGTGATTTATGAAACTGATTATCAAGAAAAGTTTGATTTTGAAACAGAGCATACTGAACGTTTATATGATGCTCATCACACGGTAGTAGAAAAATTTAGGAAACATACAAGATATTACGTGAGGAAACTTGGTGGATTATCAGTGGTACCTTTACAAACTAGAAGGAAAGTTCCTAGAAGGCAAGTTGTGCAAACTAGGGAGTCTATGCTTGTGGAATCTTTGAAAGAATTAGTTGATTTATCATTACAAGATATCCTATATCCCATCAATCAATTGAGGCCTAATTCTCCAGAGGCAATCTATTCTCCACATATATAGACTCTTACACCACCTCATACACCTCCACATTCTTCAAGGCATATTCCTAACATGGCTCACAATGCCAATCAATCACCTGCTTGGAGAGCCAGGGGACCACTCAACCTAGCTGCTCATTTACATGATTTACCTAAGCATCCGAAGAGAGTACTACCTAAGCTTGACCCTGGAAAAGGGATATCTGTTGAAGATCACCTAAAGAGATTTTACTTAGCACTAAATCTATTAAATGTCGAACATGAAGAAGTAGTGTGTAGATTGTTTCCTTATACTTTTGAGCCTAGAGCATCATCCTGGTATTTTAGCTTGCAGGCCAATTCTATAGAAGATTGAGAAAATTTTGAAAAGGTCTTTTTGAATAAGTTTGGTAACCAAAAAACTGTGGCTTCACTTATGAAAGAATTATTGTCTATGCGAATGGAAAAGAAGGAGAAAGTACAAGAATTCAATCAAAGGTTTACCACAATTTTAAATACATTTAGTGCTGCAACTAAACATGCTGAAGAATCATTGGTAGAATATTATATTACAACACTTCTCCCATCCATAGCCATGTTTGTCAAAAGAGCTGTTAAAACAACTTTAGTAGAAAATTATGAAGAGGCAAAGAAAGTAGAGGCATATATGGATAGTATCATCAAACATTCTTTGGATTTGGAACCAAAACCTATAGTAAATCAGAAGCTTGGAATATTAACTAGTCCTAAAGAAGATTCTTCAAATGAATTAGAGAATGTGGTCAAAATGGTTCAAAAGTTGTCCAACAAAATAATAGATTTGGAAAAGGAAAAGGGTGTTAGTTCTTCGAGAAAACCATTTAAACCTCAACCACCATTAAATAATTATGTTGTTTTTAATTTGAATGAAGTTGGTATGGATCACTTTTTCACATTTCATCAAGAGCATCATTATGAGAAAAGCTTTCCACAATGGATTAATTCAATGAATCTAGTAATGAATCAATTATTGGATACACAATTAATAGACCATGAAGATAAGGAAGAAGATCAATCTAATGAACCAGAAGACCAAAATGAAGAAAACAAATTAGTATTATGGGATTGGGCACCAACTTTGGGTTTGGATGAAGGAGAAAAGGTAGAAGAAATACAAATATCATCTGTGGAATATGCCACCAGAAGCAAGGGACCAATAGAAGAGCAAAGTATGGTACTGCCCAAAATGAATACAACCAAAGAAAACATAAAGAAGAATACTATTAGAAATCAGTCCCAACCAAAAGTAAATCCTGGGGCTGTAAAGGAAACAAACCCATTAAGCAATAAACGAGTGAAACCTGTAGTCAGCAAATCTGATAGTGGTAAAAAGGTTGGAGGAAATCAGAATATGGGATATGACATTGTAGAAGATATCAGGAAAACCAAGGAAAATATATCTTTGTTTGAACTGTGTAACTTACCACAACAGAGGAACAAGTTATTAGAAGCTTTTGATGTAAAATAAAGCAGTACAATAGACAAACATTCAGAAAAAGTTGAGTCTGATACCGAGATTAACGAAGCAAGTATAGGTGGAAAATCAAGATCTCAAACTCTTCCTTTCCTTTTGACTTTTGAAATCTTCAATTATAATGCGAATAATTGCTTGGTAGACTCTAGGGCTTCATCTAAGATTATGCCACTATCTATTTGCAAAAGAATAAATGGACAACCCACTTCATCCCCTTCTCGGATTATACAACTAGATAGATATGATGTTAAAGTTATTGGGGAAATGAAAAATGTATTGATCAGATTGGTTGCAGACCCAAGAGTGTGTCAATTTATTGATATTATGGTAGTAGACATACCAGAAGCTTATGGGTTAATACAGAGTAGAGATTGGTCAAATAAATTGAATGGTTATTTTGCAACTGATTGGTCTCACCTATGGTTTCCTTATCAGAATAAACATAATCAAATCAAGGTATTGAGGGAACCTCATATGAAACCGAATGTGACTCAGTTAGAAGAAAAAAATGAGCCAACAAATTTTTCATCTTCAGTGTTGGGAAATTATTTTTTGGAAATTGAGCCAGGGAACTATCAGGCAGAAAATGCTAGCCATGATTCAAACAAACTTCGATCTCCTTCAATTTGCACGGGCTGATGATGTTGATTGTAACATAGTAGAATTGGTTATTGACTTAGATAGTCCTACTAACATAGTTGAGTTAGATGATAAATTTTGGATTTTATACTTTGATGGCTCCAAAACACAAGAGGGAGCAGGAGTTGGTTGTGTTCTTGTTGATTCGCAAGGAAACAAACAATTTCTCTCTTGTAGATTAGAATTTGAATGCACGAATAATACTGCTGAATATGAATCTTTAGTGCAAGGATTGAAAAAATCCATTGATTTGAATGTTAAAAGTTTAAAATTTTTTGGTGACTCAGAAATAGTTGTTAGGCAAATAAGAAACACCATTCATTGTGTATCTCCACACTTGAAAGGGTGTCAGTCCGAAGTATGGAATTTAATATCAATTTTTAATGCCTTTGACATAAATGACATTCCCAGATTACAAAATGTTTTTGTTGATTTACTAACTACTTCTGCTTCACGGTTAGTACCAACTAATCATAAATGTTCTATTGAATTGCTTTTCAGGCCATCTGTACCTGACAACATTACAAACCTAGGAGTGTGCGATAATGATGAGCAGATTATTAGTTTTCTGACAAATGAAGATACTTTCAAAGAATCCATTATTGAATAAGATAAGCACCAGTCAGAATTGCAAAATCAGGATACCCACAAAGGAAATTTTATGCCAAAAGGAGTACGAAATCTTGAAGGATTATTTGACTTACAACACAAGTTTAGGAATCCTGCAAATGTCAAGACAAAAAGCTCTTCGATGCAATATGAGTTGGTCAACTTAGGGACAGAAAATGAACCTAAATATGTTAATTTGGGAAAATGTTGCTCACCTAGAGAAAGATGCAAATTTGTTAGACTATTTCAGCAGTACAAGGACATTTTTGCATGGACGTATGCATATTTGAAGACTTATGATACACGCATCATCCAACATGTGATACACATCAAACAAGGAGCAAAATCATTTCAGCATCAACTTCGAAAGATGCATCCTACGCTTAAACCATTAATACAGAAATAATTTAAAAAGCTATTGGATGCTAAGATTATTTTCAAGGTTGGACATTCTGAATAAGTGGCAAACTTGGTGCCTGTAAGAAAAAAATCAGGAGAAATCAGACTGTGTGTTGATTTTTGAAATTTGAATAGGGCATCAGATAAAGACAACTATCCGGTCCCACCCATGGAACAAATCTTACAAATGGTATTAGGATCAGAAAATTTCTCCCTATTGGGTGGATTTTCAGGTTACAATAAAGTATTAGTGGTCGAGAAGGATCAACTCAAGACTACCTTTCACACAAAATGGGGAACATTCTCTTATAGAAGAATGCCTTTTTCTCTTATGAATGTCGGAGCCACATTTCAAAGGGCCATGGACATCGCATTTCGAGGTTTGGTCGGCCACTGTGTTGTTATTTATTTAGATGTCGTGACATTTTTTTCTAAGAAAAGAGAAGGTCATGCTTTCCATTTAAAACGGATTTTTGAACGTTGTAGGAAGTATGGTATATCTTTGAATCCTAAGAAAAGCATTTTTTTTCTTGAAGGAAAACTGTAAGGGAACATCATCTATAAAAGGGGGATCTATATAGACCTAGAAAGAATTCAAGTTATAACCCAGATTCCCATGCCCCATAATAAGAAAACTATGCAATCATTTATAGGCACAATAAACTTTGTGCGAAGTTTTGTACTAGATTTTGCACAAAATATAAAACCTTTGCAACATATGGTGAAGCAAAATGTGCAGTTCAAATGGAATGATATTGAAAAGAATGCATTTAAGGATATAAAACACGCCATTGCTCATGCTCCTTCATTGAGCAGTCCATATTTTTAAGAGAATTTTATAATATACACATTTTCTTCAGATCAGTCTCTTGCAGCAGTGCTCACACAGAAAGGAGAGCAAGGAGATGAATACCCAATATCTTTTATGAGCACTAGATTACAAGGAGCTGAGATGAACTACCCAGCTGTAGACAAACAAGTATATGTAGTAAAACAGTTGAGACCTTACATTCTGAAAAATAGAACAAAGGTTATAATACCTCACCCAACTGCTAGATCTCTATTTATACATAAAGAGTTGGGAGAAAGACGAGGAAATTGGGTGACTGCACTACAAGAATATGACCTAGAATTTAAGCCGGCTAATATCATCAAAGGTCAAGGGTTATGCAAGTTGCTTACTGAACATCCAATTGATGAATATCATGGCTGGGAAAATGAATCAGAAATGAATTTAATTGAATTATTTTCAACTTTCACCACTCCAAAGTCTTGGTATATAGATTTAATTTATTATCTTCAAAATGGATGTTTGCCGGAACATTGGAATTCGGAACAAAGAAGGGAACTCCGATTGAATTCAACATCATACCAAATAATAAGTGGAATTCTGTTTAGAAATAATTATGATGGATTTTTTATCAGATGTCTTGAAAAGGATGATGCATAGAAAGTTGTAAAATAATTACATGATGGCCCTGTAGGGGGACATTATTCCGGGGACACTACTTCTCATAAAATATTGAGGGTTGGGTATTATTGGCCGACTGTTTTCAAATATGCTCATGCTTATGCAAGGATATGTGATGTATTTAAGAAAAGCACCGGTAGACTACTAAAATAAGCAGAACCACTACAACCAGTTATTATTTCAGAATCATTCCAGCAATGGGGTTTAGATATCATCAAAGAGATTAATCCCAATTTTTGCAGCACTGATATATTCTCACTACCACTGATTACTTTACAAGATGGACTGAAGACACTCCTTTGCGCAAAGTGAATGAAGATGTAGTCATCATATTTTTGCAAGAAAACATCATAACTAGGATTTGGGTTCCAATTTCGTTATTTTTTTATTATGCGTCTTATTTTTCTTCTGTTAAGTTAAGTACATTTTCCATGGAAAAGGGAATTAAATTTCATTATTCATCTAACTATTATCCTCAAGGGAATAGGTTGGAAGTATCCACCAATAAAAATATCATACGAATATTGAAGAAAATAGATTGAAAACCAAAGAAATTGGCATGCATCCCTTCCCAACGATTTATGGGTAGATAGGGTCACTCCAAAAGACTCTTTAGGGGTTTCTCCTTACACCTTAGTCTATGGGAAAGAGGATATTCTTCCCCCAAACATACTACTCCCTTACCTATAGTTAGCTCAGGCATATCAGGGGTCCAATAGAGGAATCCTACAATCATGAATTAATACTCTGTTGAAACTTGAGGAAGCACGACAAAAGGCCAAAGATAGATTCATCCGTCACCAAGACATTGTTAAAAAATGGTTTGATAAACAAAAATATGGAAAGAATTTTTTTGAGGTAGGAGACCTAGTTCTAAAATGGGATCATCCTCATGAAGAACAGGGAAAACATACAAAATTTCAACAACTATGGCTTGGTCCTTATCAGATTGTGGAGAAGCTTGTCCCAACAACTTATAAATTACAAGATTTATAAGGGGAGAAAGAAAACCTCCTTGTCAATGGCCTAGCACTCAAACACTACTTCTATTAGATTGAGGGAAACCTGTTGTACATAAATAAATTGGTTGATTTTATCCCTTTTTGTTTGATTTCATTTGTTTTCATTTTAGGATAGTTAGCTTCAGCCTTATCCCATGTTGTTTTTATTTTGCTTTACTTGTTTTATTTTGTTTAATAAACCTCAACTCATCTTTCAGAGTGATATGTAGAAATGCATAAATCTAAACAATCTCATGTGAAGCGTTGTTAATTACCAAAAGGATTAGAGTTGGCTTCATTGAAAAAGGATTTCTTGGAAAAAAATTGTCATTAGTGATTTTAATTGCTGCTTTGTTTTAGAAGGGGAAACCTGCTTCATGTTTTATGTTGTATCAATGTAAACCCTGTGAAATAATCAGGATCTATCAATTCTAAATTAATATCTTGGGGATCCACTCACTTACACATAAATAACCATCTCAGACAACCTACTATAACTAACCCATGGAAAGGAATCAAGTCTTGCAGATGTATGGCAATTAAAATGATCCCATGCTACGAAAATTAAAGCCAAAAAGGAATATAATGAGGACTCAAAATTTTTGAAATGTTTCATCTCCATCAAAGAAATGGTTTTGAGAATGAATACATCCAAGAAAGAATATTTCCCAGATGATAAGTCCAAAATGGTTCTTATTTGTCGGTGAGTATGACAAATAAAGAAAAACTCATCACTCACACAAAAGGACATTATGGATGGAAGAACCTGCGTCAAATGTTGAAGACTGGAGAAATATATTGATGAAAGACTCGGACAATAAAATTCGTCAAAACAAATCATCTAAGGAAATGTTGATAGATAGGGAATGAAGAACAAACGAATACATCTGTTTGGTTTTTTTAGGATCCCATGGGATCGTATTTAGAGGTAACCAAAAGATGGGTGGTGGACTCCAGGAATGTATACCCTTTTGAGGTAGATATACCAGAAGTATACTTTAATTATCAACCAGGGAGCATACAAACTTAAGAGATTCTAGGCACTATGTGTGCACTATAGGGTGATATTTGTCGTTCTAAATGTTCAATGTGTCCTAAAGAATGCTTTAAGGGAATAGGAAGTATTGTTCTAGAAAAACTAGGAAGTAGGAAATATGAAAGTATGTAAATCAATTAATTGAAAATGCTGAAAACTAATAAATCTATTCTATTAATCCAATGCTGGAAACTGATAAATTTCTTCTAGGAATTGAATGCTGAACCAATGCTGAAAACTGATAAATTTATTCTAGGAATTTCAATGCTGGAAAAATGGTAAATCTATTCTAGGAATTTCAATGTTGGAAACAATTAAATTATGTCTACCAAATCAAATAATGAAAGCAATTAAACCATGTTCTATTCAAATAAAATGTTTAAACATTTAAACTCTATGTGATCAAACTCAAATAAAGAAAGTATGCATGAAATCATAGATCTGACTCGTTATCTGGAAATGGTATAAAAATACTGGAACTCAAACATAAAATTTGCCTGCGTGGATGGCACACACAAGACTATAGACAGTGCATTACGGAACTACGGATGCAGTGTTATCAAACTATGGAGGAAAATCGATTGTGCTGAAATCAAAATCTGATGTCTAAACAAATACCAAAGTAATTTCACGCATCATGATGATAGAAAAAATAAGTAAAATGCATGAGAAATACCTGTAATAAAACACGAAACTCCTGATCTACGTATTGAGGGGGCCCTCCCCAACATGTATTTCAGGAGGAAAAGAAACTTATGAACTCAAGGAATTAATATAACACTGGTCTTTCATTATCAATTTATAACTCCATGTTTCAGGAAAACGTAAAACATAGTTGTCTCAAATACAAAAATATGTTGAAGATTGTTTTTCGAAAATGTCTCCATACCCCTTGCTATTCAAGAGGTCCCTATTTATTCTTATTTCTACCCTAGATATACATTGTAAACAACGATCCTGTTTAACATGATTCCTCCTATAAATTAGGAGGAAATGGATCGCTGAGTCACTCATGATCTTCAGTCTTGAGCTTGGTTACTTGTTACTTTTTTAGGTCACCTACGCCCTACTCACACATGCCTGAATTCATATGATTAACACATAAAATGATTAAAGCATAAGAAAAGATAATCGCTAAACTACTTCATTTAATAATCAAACAAATGCATTCTCCCCTACAAAAAGAGGTGTTTTTCTTATTCTTTCTTGCTTGTGTGTGGCATAAAGGGGGGTCTATGGAGTACCTATATCATGCGATTATCATCTCCCAGGTACTTGAAGATGTCACCCATCCTTGGGTGACACATCCTGCTCCATGATAGCCTCCCTGATATCCCAGGAGACAACTCGAGGAGTTCCTTCTTGTCTGTAATAACGTTGGGCTTGGGTCTGATATTCTTTAGCCCATGCTCTCCTTTCCTCCTCTTCATCGATCTGCCCCTTAATAGCCATAGGGAGGAATAAATGTGGTCTTGATTTCATACCTATCCACCTGAGTTGGTTCTTTATTAAAGACTCTCTATAAAAAAATTCTCTGGTGAGTGCAATTTCCAGCCTAAGGGGGGAGTGAGGCTCCTAATTTTTCAAATCCTGTGAGATTCCTGTCCACCTCTCACCGATGGATTCCTAAACTTATCTGTAGGTGAATTGGGTGGTGATGTCAAAATGTGAGACTGCTTCCTGCCGCTTTTCGAGAAGTATGGGAATTAGATCTTCATCTGAGGTGATGGCAAGGTGATCCTGAATTACCTTCTTGGGATGTGTTGCTTCAACTCTGATCCAAAGTGGGTTCTACCATTCTTCTGGGAGGTATAGATGAGCATCTTGGGATATTTCTATTTCATGGTTCATCCAATAGCATAGTTCTCTTAATTGGAAGTCACCCATGTAGGGATTCGGTGACCAATTGCGTGAGTTTGGTACCACAAAATTATGCAGAAAAAATTCACATAACTGGTCTTTTTCTAATTCAGTGCAAACAAGGGAGGTGTATATAAACTCCTTAGGAGTGGTTAATTCCAAGGGTAGTCATTGCTTCAATCTCTGTAATTGGAACCTACCCCATTTCTCCTTCAGGTAAACTATGTAAATCTTGGATTGCGATCTGAACCCCAATATATCTTCATATATCCTAGCTGTGGTGGTTAAGGTGTCTTATAACTATAGAATTCGTTGGTCTTTCTGGGCCAACTCTTCCTGGGCTTGGACCAATTTTTATTTAAGTGCCAAATTCTGCTGCTCCATCTGCTTCAGTTGACCCCTATGCTGCATCTTTAAAATTTGGGTATTTTCATGTATAAATGGTGGCGAAGTCGGTGAAACAGGTTGGCTTCTGTAGAGTCGTTCTTCTATCTTCAAGGAAGCCAGTTCTTCTCTGAATTTTTCTAGATCAGCCAATACCTCAGTCAGCTTATCATTCTTTCCAATGTTTATATTTTCACTCCCAGGGTTCTGCTGGAAGGTATCCTCTTTTACAGGTGTAGAAGGGTCATCCTGCTCTATCCTGAAATCTTCAGAGTCAGACATGTTCTGTATTATGGGTCTGGCCTCTTTTTCTTCCTTTTTTGTATGATTGGCTTTGTTCTGCTGTGCCAACCTTCCACTCTGTCATTTTGACCCTTGTTTGCTGGCAGAAACCCTTGATTTTTTCGGGCAAGAGGCATCCTTGGAGTGATTTATTCTGATAAGACTGTCAGCCATGACCTTGTTATCACTGTCCAGGTCAATTTTTCGTTTGGATCCCAACGCAGAGGTGGATTTTTCTTTTGATCCTGAGGCTAGGGTTATGATTGGATTTGGCATGCCTCTCATCCTTCAGATGTCTTCAGTTGAGACCAAAATGAATTCCTCCCACGAGAGCTCTGGGAATTGCACCTTCAATTCTTCACAAATAACTAACTTGATCATTCCATGGTGAGCCAGTGCATCCTCCTTTGCTTGCACTACCTTCTTGCTCATTTCCCAGAGAGACTCCAGAAGGTAGAATGGAATACTGATGTTATTGTTTGATCTCATATGGACCCTATGCCTTAAGAGATCCAAAATTCTGAAATGGAAGGTTGGGATGTAACTGAGCCTCCCTGTGCATGTTATATGCTTCAGGATAATGCCAGCTACCTCGTCCCATGGTGTAGGCATAGTGTCTCTTTTAAACTCGTTCTTGTCTTCCTCATAGATTTCTACCTACCCAAAGAAATCTACTTTCTCCCTCTGGTTAACTTCTCTATCATCCTTTCCCTAATGTAGCCCCATGGGAAATCCTGTATATTTTGCAATTTCTTCTTCATTGAGCCTGATGCGTAGTCCCCTCACCCAATTGACATATTGTTCTTCCTTTATGTGCTTCAAGTTCTGGGTAAATTCTAAGGCTACTGCTAGGTCGGATCCTCTTAGGCCCATAATAAACAACATCCATCCCACTGTGTGGAGGATGGCCAACACCTGCAGGTTTTCATCTATAGGTGTGTGGTCTTCTGGCTCACTCTTCTTGAATCTTTTTGTCATGTCTAAGTTTGCTAAATAATCATCAAACCACAAAGCTTGAGGGTGGATGACTTACCCGTCTACTTGGGATCGATCTCCGGCTTGTGGGAAGCTTGCTCGCTGAGTGACGAGTCCACCTTTCAGTATTCTTTCTTTCTAAGAAACTTATATTGCTTAATTGGGTCTTCTTGTATATCCCACTGTCTTATTTTGCTATTTTTATGCACTCATCCTCATTATTGTGCATCGTGTTTTCCATCTTATGCATTCATTTTCATCATTTCAAATTTCATTGGTGCTTTGATAATTAGAGGATATGGAGGCTATGCAGGTCTTCATTTTTCTGACATGGCTAAGGTAGGTCATCATGACCCAGTAAGGTTATCCTGAACCGTGCCGTCGAACTGACTGAAAAGCTGTCCTCAACTTGAAAAATAGTCGATGATTTGATTTGAAAATAAAACAAAGAATTTAGTGATTACCTGTTATGATAGCGTACCTTAGTGGATGATGTGGGCTTGTTTGTATGGGCGTGAGATTCTGTAGTAGATTTTGTTTGTGTTTGTAGTTATTTGTGGCATATCAGTAGTTATGATTTTTTATGATTTCCTTCTGCTGGCTCGCTTGCTTTTTGTCATTTGCTTGCTTGAGTTTCTATGCTAGCTTGCTTGATTTGACCTTTGATTTTGTTGAATATCACTTTTCAATGATTCTTCTGGCTCGCTTGATTAGATTTATGTCTTGCTGAATTTTGTATTTGTATTCTTTTTGCTTATTGATTTTCTGTGTTAGCTCTCTTGATTTTACTTTTAATTTTCTGAATATTGCTTGTTGGTTCTTCTTCTGGCTCGCTTGATTGGATTTATGCTTCACTGGATTTTGTATTTGTATATTTTTTCCTTGTGGATTTTCTGTGCTGGCTCGCTTGAGTTGAGTTGTTGATTTTCTGACTATTTCTCTTGTACTCCTTGCATAGGCTCCTTTGTAATTTTTATGATTTTTTTTTCTTTTGCTTGGCTGATTTCTTTGCTGGCTCGCTTGATTGGATATTTTGTTGAATTCTGCTCATTGATGCTTGGTCTGGCTCGCTTGATATTTTCTCTTATTTGATTTTGTCGCTATGTTGTCTTGCTTGATTTGTTCTGCTTTGCTTGAATTTGAGTTTCAGTTGCATAGCTACTGGTTTGTTGTATTATTTTTCTCTTTTTCTCTTTTTTCATTTTTTCTTTTATATATATTTTCATTTTTTCTGTTTGATGTTTTTATCATGCCATTTATTCCTCTACTGCTGGATGATTTCAGTGTGGTTAATGTTAGTTTTTCATAAATTTCAATCTGATCTAGGATCTTAACTGAGAGAATAACATGTACAGCATATCAATCATGGACACAATAATGCAAGCACCCAAGAGACACAGAGTTTCACCAGGGAAAACCAAGAAGGTGAAAAACCCCGCAACTTCCTCAGAGATAGACAGAGAAATGATACAACCCAAGTACAAGAGATAGTCCTCCTAGCAGCAGCTTCTCCTCCTCCACAAGTGCGCCACTCTCCAATGAGAGTATGAGTGAGAAAGTGAAAATAATCAAATAGAGTGATTCCCGCACTCTATTTATACTTGACTTGACTTGCCTAATAACCTTTACTAGGTCAGCCTCAACTTAACCACATAGCATAATGTTGACAGGGCTGACCCCCAATAGGGTGGTCTAATAACCCTTTAACCCACATGAATTATACAGGGCCGACCCCATCAAGGTGGTCTAATAACCCGTCAAGTATAAGTTATGACACTTACAATATAAATGATGACACTTCCATATAGAGGAATAATAACATCTCTATAGGAATACAATATACATATGTGAAATACATTCCGAAGTTACAATTAAATCAATACTCCCTCTTAAATAGGAAGGTATTTCTCGACACATATCTACTAGCACAAGTCTTCTTCTCTGAATCATCGTCATCGTCACTGTTGTTTCTATCTCAATCAATCTCTCATCTACTCGTCATAGGAAGTTCTATGGAGCTAATCCTTTTTCATACTGGATGTAGGCCCACCACCTGCAGGTCTTCATCATCTACAGAGCCAGCCTTTTTTCATGCTGGATATAGGCCTAACCTCCATGTAGGTCTTCAACATCTATGTGAGCAAGCCATCAAGTAGGTACACCTCAGGACTGATTACACTACCTCTGCAAAACCTGCAAGATCTCCCAAGACTGATTACACTGCCTCTGCAAAACCTGCAAGAGCATCTTAGGACTGATCATATGCCTCTGCAAAACCTATGTACTATACTGTCACATCATCATCTTGAGATCATCGTCATCATCCACGGAGCACAACCCAGATGCACACACAATGTCTCCAGTATGGGAGGACTTTCCTACCACCATACAAGACCCAGTCTACCAACATGTGAGGACTTTCCTACTAGCATGTGAGACACAGCACTTACATCAACCGACATGGGAGAAATTTCCTACTACCATTCGGGAAAGGCTCAGCACTTACACTCACCGGCATGGACGGAATTTCCTCTGACCATCCGGGAAAGGCTCACAGCACTTACATCAATGACCATGGGAGGACCAACCTACCACCATGTCGGAATGGCACAACACTTACATCAACGACCATGGGAGGACCAACCTACCACCATGTCGGAATGGACCAACACTTACATCAACGACCATGGGAGGACCAACCTACCACCATGTCGGAATGGCCCAACACTTATATCTTACCATGGGAGGAATTTCCTACCACCATGTAAGAATGGCCCTATCCCTTACATCTTACCATGGGAGGACTTTCCAACCACCATGTAAGAATGGCTCCAGCCCTTACATCTACACCATAGGAGGACTTTCCTACCACTATGTGAGAATGTCTCGTGTGCATCTGTGTCTTTGGACTCATCACTTCCCCTTGGAAGGTATCTCGATCTGAAGTACACCAAGTCTCCCTCTGAAGTATTCAAACTTCACTCTGTCCAGCGGCTTGGTCAACACATCGGCTATCTGCTCGTCCGTCGCAACATATAGGAGCTTCACTACTCCTCTCTGCACCATATCCCTGATATAGTGATACTTGATCTCAATGTGCTTCGACTTGTCATGGAACACTGGGTTCTCCGACAACTTCACACAACTCTGGTTGTCGCAATATATACAAGTAGCACTCAGCTGGAGATGAAACAAATCAGGCAGTAGCTTCCTAATCCATACTGCCTCACAACTAGCCGAACAAGCTGCGACATACTCTGCTTCAGCTGTACTCAGTGCCACACAGGAATGCTTCCTGGTAAACCAAGAGATCATACCAGATCCCATACTGAAGCAGCACCCTGAAGTTCTCTTTTGATTAATGGCACTGTCTGCCCAATCCGAATCAACATAACCCTCTAGGTTAAACTTTTGATTCGCCTCATACTTGAGCCCATAGTCAACTATACCCTTCAGGTACCTCATAATATGCTTTGCAGCTATCAGGTGAACTTGTCTCAGATCTGTCAAGTACTAGCTCAAGGTGTTCACTGCAAAGTAGATATCTAGTCTTGTATTCATCAGGTACATCAAGGACCCAATCATTTGACGATACATCGTAGCATCAACCAGCTCAGATGAAGCATCACACAGAAGCTTTAGGTTTGATGCCATAGGTGTGGCCATGGCCTTGCAGTCCATCATCCCGAACCTCTTCAGGATCTCTACTGCATACTTCCCTTGTCCAAGGAAGATTCCATCTGCACTCTGCCACACCTCCATACCAAGAAAGTAGTGCATCATACCCAAGTCCTTCATCTTGAACTTAGCAACAAGCTTCCTCTTCGTGTCGACAATCAATCTAACCTCACCTGTTACAAACATGTCATCCACATACAATAGTAGTATCACTGGATTGCCTTCCTCAACCTTGTAGTAAAGGTTGGAATCCTCTTTACTCTTGGTAAAGCCCAAACTGGATAGGAAGCCATCTATCCTACCATACCAGGTCCTAGGTGCATGTTTCAAACCATACAGGGCTTTCTTCAGTTTGCACACATGTGACTCTTGTTCATGTGTCTCAAACCCGAGTGGCTGCTCCACATACACTTCCTCTTCAACTACACCATTCAAGAAGGTTGTCTTGACATCCATCTGGTGTACCTTCCATTTCATCACTGCATCCAGAGCAAGTACTGATCTAATGGAAGTGTATCTGGCCACAGGAGCAAAGGTCTCTTCATAATCAATCCCTTCTTTCTGGGAGAAGCCAAGAGCTACAAACCTTGCCTTATATTTTTCTATGCTGCCATCTGCAACATGCTTGATCTTATAGATCCACTTGGAAGTCACCACAGACTTCCCATCTAGTCTTGGGACCACATCCCAAACATCATTCTTCATGATCGACTGGTATTCCTCGATCATGGCATTGTTCCATTACTGCATCCCATCTCCTGGAAACTTCAGATTCTTCAGTATCTTCAATAGATAGATTTCTTTAAACTTCGTTGCTGGAACAAATGTTGTAGTCCTTCTTTTGTAGGTGATTGTATATGATCTTTCCTATAAAGAAAGTTAAATTGCATGATTAGAAACATCTCATAGTTTTTCAGAACAAATTCTTACACATAAAGAAATATGTCAACCAGTCATGCAATTATTTTAGCCAATGCTTCAATACAACATTTATCCATATCCCGTAACTTTCTAGATGCCTTCCAATCTCTACCACAACATTGTTAAGAGTGTGCACAACTCCCAACATGTCAGCAAAGAGGTTTCAATCTAGATAAGTATCAATGGAATGTTGTACAGTTCCATAGGCCACTTACCCATCACATGCATATTAGTAGTATATTGTTCGTTAATGCAATTATTCTAATATGCATAATACACACCCTAAGTCTAGGAACATAAGCATATACATCATTGGGCAATATTATTTAAACAAACAAATATGCAAGAAATGACAATTCAAATACTTATCTTTGTTTGGTTTGTAGGGTGGACTCCCTCTCAATATTTGCTTCTTTGCAGGAACTATTGGAGTGTGCTCCCTCTTGATCTTTGCTTCCTGGATTACCTGTCCTTGAACTTATATCCATCCTCGATCACTTATGCATACTTACTAGTATCATCATTGTGTTACCTTCAAGATCTCATACATTCATTAGTATAATCTCAATACTATCAAAACACAATAATCTTAAACATGTATAGTCATGATCATTTCAAACATAGATAATACGCATTAGCATTCAAAGTTTCAGGGAAGACTTCTCTTACTCATGCATATTCATATTTGACCATAGAACTCTTCTAGTTAGTCATATCATCAATCAAGGTAAGAGACATAATATGCATAAACCCTTGATTACTTACATTTCTAACTTCATGAATAATCATTAGCAACCATACAACAATATAAGATCCTAACACAATGTAGGATTCTAACTTGATATAGGAAAAACATACCTGGTTATCATATTTGCTAGTTATGTCTAGCAATGTCTCTTGTTCTCTTCAATGACTTGTGCTAGTAACCTGCATATCTCATAGGTTAAGCATTGTAGAACCAAATTATACATACCTCATAAGTAGAGCTTCAATGTGATCCATGACAATGGATGAATCTTTGTCTTCATGTCACCATGGTCATATGTTCTTGAACTAGAACATGGTTTGTCTTTCTTGATGTACATTTCATGTTAGTGGACAACATCAACCTCATACAACACCACAATGCATTAGTACAATCATAAGTGTCAAAACCCTAATCAATGAATATCTTCTATCATGCATTCATATTTTTGACAAGTCTAAAATTAATCAGGATGTGTACTAATCTTAATGAAGACAAACATAAACTTAATCATGAACAGATTTCGAAACATACCTGGATAAGTCATACCTATCAAGATTGCTTGTATTCTTCTTATGTAAGGCCTTATCCTCATATCCCTTTGAAACTGGAACTTCTTCACTTACGCAGGTGACCAATCCATTCTCTTCTAGGATTAACCCAATCCACTTGATTTGGAGAAACTGGATTTGGAGCTAGATTAGGGTTTGTCAGGGAAACCCTAAAAATTCAAACTTTTGAAATGATAGAAAGATGCGCCTTGATGAGATGATCAACCTGGTATTCTTAGAATTTGAAAACTACAAAGTTTCACCCCTCAAATTTGCTTTTCAATCTTTCGGATTCACTAGGGAGGACCCTGAATTAGGGTTTGAGTTTCCCGGAGCTTCACCCAACCAAATAGTTTGATCCAAAGCTCTAAACTTTGATTTTTCCAAGGAGCTTCCAGCTATGGTCATAGATTTCAAAAATTCCCATTTTTGTAGTAGCCCTAATTTTCCACTTTTCCGATCAAAGTCCCGAACTAGGGTTTCATCAAGCCCGACCTTCTGCCCAACCAAAAAATTCAATCTTGGTCTCTAAATTTCAATTTTGATGAGGATCATCCAGCCGTGGTCTCTGATTACAAAATTCCAACTTTCTCTGAAGCCCTAAATTCCTGGAGCCATGAATGAAGGTGCTCAAAATCCAATTCTGTTTCGACAGAAATATGCACCTGATTGTTTTTGGTGTAACTCTGAAATTTCAGATCTACAGGGTTTGAAACATTTTCATATGGTATCCTGACCTGTTATCTTTCCAACCCCACAGGTCTGACCTCAAATGGATTCTCTGAGAGAGAGTTATGCCAATTTTCGCATCGTGACTTGTTTATGGGATAAAACAGGAGAGTGAACTTGTACGGAGTGCCATGTGTCACTGGTTCACTTTCGGCCTCTGAACCTTTGGCCTATGAAAGTACAGTCCGTTCCCTACCTGTAATGTTTTACGAAATTTCATTTGGAGCTTCCTAGCCCAAGTTGTGACCTTTTTTCCTAGGTCACTTGGTTATGATTGAGATCTGGAAGAGGCAGAAACCCTAGATTGTATAGATCATAAAACACAAAGTGCAATGAATTAGAAGTTGTGCTTTGGACACAAGGTACACTGGGGTCTTATATTCTACCTGTAAAAGTTTCATATCCTGAAACTTTGCGAAAATGGATTTATAGCAAAAGTTATACAATGATTGGTTTTTTCTATATCAAGCCCTAGCTTCGCAAGTGCAACAAGTGTCATAAATGCCATACCATGCCTTCTTTCAGGATAGATCTGATACCATGTTAGTTTTTCAGAAAGTTCAATTTGATCTAGGATCTTAACTGAGAGAATAACATGTACAACATATCAATCATGGAAACAATAATGCAAGCACACAAGAGACACAGAGTTTCACCGTGGAAAACCAAGAAGGTGAAATACCCCACAACTTCCTCAAAGATAGATAGAGCAATGATACAACCCAAGTAAAAGAGATAGTCTTCCTAGTAGCAGCTTCTCCTCCTTCAAAAGTGCACCACTCTCCAATGAGAGTATGAGTGAGAAAGTGAAAATAATCAAATAGAGTGCCTCCCGCACTCTATTTATACTTGACTTGACTTTCCTAATAACCTTTACTAGGTCGGCCTCAACTTAAACACATAGCATAATGCTGATAGGTCCGACCCCCAATAGGGTGGTCTAATAACCCTTTAACCCACATGAATTATACAGGGCCGACCCCATCAAGGTGGTCTAATAATCCATCAAGTATAAGTTACGACACTTACAATATAAATGACGACACTTCCGTATAGAGGAATAATAACATCTCTATAGGAATACAATATACATATGTGAAATACATTCCGAAGTTACAATTACATCAACAGTTAAGGGCTTTTTGGCGGTGCTCATCCAGATGATTTAGTTGGAGCATGCGTTCCTCTTGAATTTCTGAAAGTTCCATGTTTAAATTGGTTGTAATTCTCAATGTTTTGATTTCAAATTCAATGGGGAGCATTATTTTCTTTCCATATACCAACCCATAGGGGGTAAAGCCTGTTGTTGTCTTCCATGTTGTGTTATAATCCCAAACTGCTTCACTCAACCTGCCTTCCCAATCTCTTTTGTGTAGTTGTACTGTCTTTGTCAAAATTCTTTCAAGTTCTTTGTTTGTCACTTTAGCTTGACCATTAGCTTGAGGGTGGTAGGAGGAGGACCTTCGATGTTTGACATTGTTTCTTCTAAGTAGGTCCTCGATGAGGTTGGATGTAAACTGTGTTCCTTGGTTAGAAACTAACTCTCTTGGAACTCCAAATCTGTGGAGGATTTGCGTTGTAAAAAATTTTGCTACATTTGATTCATTTGTTGCTGCAAGTGCTGTTACTTCTGCCCACTTTGTAAGGTAGTCAGTGCATACTAAAATATAGATTTTTTGATTTTATGGGGGGTTGAATGGGCCAACAAAATCAAATCCCCATTTCTCAAATGCTTCCAAAGATATTTGGGGATGTAGAGGCATTTCTTCTCTTTGTGTAGGCTTCCCCAATCGTTGACAATCATCACAATGTGATACATAATCAGAAGAGTCCTTGTGTAGTGTTGGCCAGTAATATCCAATTTGCAGTACTTTATAAGCTGTTCTTTTTGCAGCATAATGGCCTCCACATGGCTCATTGTGAGTGGCATGTAGTATATCATGGACTTCGTCTTCTCTGATGCATCTTCTCAATATTTGGTCTGGCCCTTTTTTAAAATGCATTCCTTCTATCCATGTGTAAGTTGCACTTTTTCTTATGATTCTGCACTTCTCTTGGTAGCTATAATGTTGTGGAAATTTACCAGATACTAAGTAGTTTTCTATGTCAGCAAACGATAGGATTTTTGTTGAGATTGAAAAGAGGTTCTCATCAGGGAAGTTATCATTCACCAACTCACTATCTTATCCATGGGTCAGTCTAGACAGAAAATCGGCTACCACATTATGTTTTCCTAGCTTATCCAGGATTGTTATGTCAAATTCTTGCAAGAGGAATCGCCATCTAATAATTCTAGCACTTGTATTAGGTTTATTCATAAGGTAATTGATTGCAGAATGGTCAGTGTGGACAAAGACTTTGTATCCAGTGATATAGTGCCTGAATTTGTTTATGGCATGTATGACAGCCAAAAACTCATTTTCTGTGACTATATAAATGAGTTCTGCTCTTACCAAGTTTTTGCTAATGTAATATATGGCATACGGTCTCTTTTGTTCTTCTTGCTCAAGGATCGATCCAATGGATTTATTTGAAGCAATAGAATGTATGTGGAATGGTAGTATCTAGTTGGGTCCTTGGAGTACTGGTGTTGTGATTGTCTTCTCTTTGAGTTTGTCAAACGCTGACATACAATGCTTGGTCCAGATGAATTCAGTATCTTTTGTTAGAAGGGAAAACATAGGTACAGCGATTTTGCTATAAATATTCTGTAGTAGGTTGTTTTCCCAAGGAAACTTCACAAATATCTTTTTTTGATAGGTGGTGGAAGTGTCCTAATGACCGTGAATTTTTCTTGATCAACTTCAATTCCTCTTTGTGAGATATGGTGTCCCAACACTATGCCCTCTTGCATCAGCATCCTGCATTTATCATTACTTAGACATAAGCTCATTTCGATGCATTTTTTTAAGACTAATTCAAGATGTTGTAATGCCGAGTGAAAGTTTTCCCATAATGCATGAATTCATCCATGTAGACTTCCATCTGATCATTGATAAAGTCAGAGAATATGCTCAAAATGTCCCTTTGAAATGTTGTTGGGGAATTACAGAGTCCAAAGAGTAGCACTTTGTATGCATAAGTGCCCCATGGGCATGTAAATGTTGTTTTATCCTGATCAGCTGGGTGGATTAGGATCTGGTTATATCCACTGAATCCATCCAAAAATGAGAAGAATTTATTTCCATCCAGTGTGTCCAATACTTGGTCAATGAATGGTAGAGGGAAGTGGTATCTTTTAGTTTCCTTGTTGAGTTCTCTGTAATCCACACAGATCCTCCACTTCCCTCCTTTATTAAGGACTATTACCAATGGTGAGATCCATTCATTATCTGAGATTGGGTAGATGAACCCTGCATCCAATAACCTCTGCAATTCCAATTTTACTATATCTTTTAATGTTGGGTTCATCCTTCTTTGAGGTTGTCTGATGGGCACACCGCCTTCTTTGATATATATTTAATGCTTTCAAATGTCTAGGTGGATACCCTTCATATCGGTGTATGTCCATGCAAAAGCCTTATTTTTTCCAGAGAGCACTTTCATTAATTGTTGCTCATGTTCTAGCTCCAAATTTGAGTTAATATTAACTGTTTTTCTAGGCATGATCTCAACTGTTTTAATTTGTGGTGACTGTTGTTCAAGTGAGAGCACTTCTACCCACATTCTATCAGAGTTGTGGGGTGAATCTTTATCTTCCTGTTTCTAATATGTTTCAAAAAAATATACAAGAATATCATGATTAGAAGATGCATATTGAATAAATGTATCTAAATGACTATCTTCATCAATATCCTTTAGAGATAGGGCAGCTTCGATGGTAAGAACAGGTTGTATGTTTCGGTCATTTATATCATTATAGTTATCTATCCAATTATGATATTCTATGTCTGTAGATTTTCTTGTTGGAGGATAAATTATGATCTTCTTTCTACCCTTCCCACTGGTGATTGTCATGTTTCCATATCTACATCCTATATAGGTGTCTTCCATTGCTAGCCATGGCCTCCCTAGGATTATTGGGTACCCAATGAGTTTACTCTTCACCTCTATAATTATGAAGTCAGTTGGATACTCCCAGGATTCTATGTTGATAATGATATCCTCAAACATTCCTTTAGGTTTTATATTTGATGTGTCAGCAAGCTGCAGCACAGTGCTGGTTGGTCTGATAATCGATTGGAGTCCTAAGGCTATCATTGTGTCCTTTATCATCACGTTGATTGCAACCCCTAAATCAATTAGGATCCTTACAATATGTCTGTTGTTAATGGTTACGTTGACAACTGGACTACCTGGTTCAAGGTATTTAGTGTTGACAATGACACCCAACATTAAGTCTTCTAATTGGCCCACTCCATTTATAGTTGGTGGGTCATGTTTTCTTCGGCCAGGTCATTTTAAGCAATTTTCTTTAAAAAAATTATTACATATTGGTACGTCTCTTATTGCTTTTAAAATGGGGATTGGATGTTCAAATTCTTTAATTCGTTAAGGATAGCGTTCTCCTCCTCTTCTCTGGTGTTTCATATGAGTTTCTCAGGTAATGGTGGGGTTTTGTTTGGTATTTGGGGCCGATTTTCTTCTTCCTGAGAGTGTGTCTCAGCTGGCTGCTATGGTTCGGGTTGTGTTATCTATTCATGATTGATACGTTCTTGATTATTCTGTGGATGGGTGTTCTGCAATGTTTTTCCAGATTTGAGATTGATTTCATTTATTTCAAGTGTATCCACGACATAAGTAGGGAATTGCACCACTTCATTGTTATAAGGTTGTTGCTTCCCTGCTCTGTTGTTGTTTGGGTTTGGAACTAGTTGGGCAGGGATTGGGAGTGGTCTGGGAGGTGGTTAGTCCTGTGGGGGCGACATGATGAGTGGTTGTTGTAATGGAGTCCTCTAGTTTGCTGAATATGGATATGGATTTCCATAATTCATTGGTGGCTGAGAAAAAGGTGGGGGTTAGGGAGAATAAGGATGCGTGTAATATGGTTGTTGATACAGTGTTTGGATTTGCTGCCATTGGTTTGGAGCTGCTTGAGTTGGCCATGTGGTTGGTGCTGAGGGGTTCCAATTTTGTTGATTACTTCCTTGGTTAAAATATGCTTGGTTGTTGGGCTGGAAATGCCTCACAAAATTGTTTCTTCTTTGATTAACAAAACATAGTTGTTCCATAGTACCTTCATATGTGGGATCTTGAATGGAAGCTTTGCATGATGGAAGCAAAGGGAATTTATTAGTAGTATGATCATCATTGCAGAGGCCACATATTTCTATTGTATTTAATGTGCATTGTCCCTTTTCATGTTTCTTTCTGCAACGTGGGCAAAACACTGACAGTGCTTGGTTTATCTCATCATGTTTCTTTTTTATTTGGAGTGCATCTAATTGCATTTATAGGGATTGAAGGATATCAGTTTTCATATCATCAAGAAGATTTCCTAAATCAGACTTTGTGAGGTTTGGTCCTGAAGATGATGATCCTCCTGTAAATGGATTTGTATCTTGTATCCCATTCTTACATTTTCTGGATCTAGAATAGTTCTTCAAGATTTGTAGAATTTGGTCATAGGTTTTATGGAATATATCCTCATCTCCTAAAAGGTTCAAGAATTCTATATATTCTTTTTTGATTCCTCTAATAAGGACAAGTTTCAATGATTCTTGATCTAGGGTACAGTGACTAGCTCGTTTGTAACTGAGTTGAAAGCGTTGTGAATAGTCTTCTAGGGATTCTCTTTCTCCTTGTTGCATCCTGAAGATTTCATCTCTTATATCTTTTGTTTTATAGTAATCCCTATATTTTTCCAGGAAGGATTGTTTCATTTGGTCTCAGGTTAAAATAATTTTTCCTTCCAGATTCATGAACCATCTAAGTGATAGATCTTTCAATGTAGAATGAAAGAGTCTCAATTTTTGTGCATCGGTAGTATAAACAAAAGACCTACAAACTACCTCAAATTCAAATAAAAATGTTTCAGGGTCTTCTGAAGTTAATCCATGGAAGTTTGGCAGATTATTAGGGTTGATATTCTTCATTCTGGCATCCCCAAGAGGTATACTAATGGGAAAAGTAAACAGTTCTCTATGTTCATCCCCTTCCTCTGCCATGGTATTGTTTGAACTAGAGCTAGCAAAGAAGTTATCTCAGTTTGGATCGTAGTTGGAATCAACTTCTTTGTCAGAGTTGAGGAATTCAAATTGAGAATGTTCAGAACTGTTGTTACTCATAGGGCAGTTAGGCAGAAAGTGTCCAAATTTATCCATGTTTCGTCGAGGCATTCATGGTAAAAATTTTATGATTTTTTAGTAAGATGTCTCCTATAGATTAAGCACCTCCTCGGCAACAACGCCAAAAAATGGTGCACTCCAAGAATGTATACCCTTTTGAGGTAGATATACCAGAAGTATACTTAATTATCAACCAGGGAGCATACAAACTTAAGAGATGCTAGGCACTATATGTGCACTATAGGGTGATCTTTATCGTTCTAAATGTTCAATGTATCCTAAAAAAAGCTATAAGGGAATAGGAAGTATTTTTCTATAAAAAATAGGAAGCATGAAATATGAAAGTATGTAAATCCATGAATTGAAAATGCTGAAAAATGATAAATCTATTCTATTAATCCAATGTTGAAAACTGATAAATTTATTCTAGGAATTGAATGTTGAACCAATGTTGAAAACTGATAAATTTATTCTAAGAATTTCAATGCTGGAAAACTGGTAAATATATTCTAGGAATTTCAATGCTGGAAAACTGGTAAATCTATTCCAGGAATTTCAATGCTGGAAACAATTAAATTATGTCTACCAAATCAAATACTAAAATCAATTAAACCCTGTTCTATTCAAATCAAATGTTAAAACATTTAAAATCTATGTGATCAAACTCAAATAAAGAAAGTATGCATGAAATCATAGATCTGACTCATTATCTAGAAATGGTATAAAAATACTGGAACTTAGACATAAAATATGCATGCGCAGATGGCACACACAGTACTACAGATAGTGCATTACGGAACTACAGACGCAGTGTTATCAAACTACGAAGGAAAATAGTTTGTGTTGAAATCTAAATCTGATGTTTAAACAAGTACCAAAGTAATTTCACGCATCATGATGATAGAAACAATAAGTAAAATGCATGAGAAATACCTGTAATGAAACATGAAACTCCCGATCTACATATTGAGGGGGCCCTCCCCAACATGTATTTCAGGAGGAAAAGAAACTTATGAACTCAAGGAATTAATATAACGCTAGTCTTTCATTATCAATTCATAACTCCATGTTTCAGGAAAATGTAAAACATAGCTGTCTCAAATACAAAAATATGCTGAAGATTGTTTTTCGAAAATGTCTCCAGACCCCCTGCTATTCAAGAGGTCCCTATTTATTCTTATTTCTACCCTAGCTCTACATTGTAAACAACGATACTGTTTAACATGAGTCCTTCCTATAAATCAGGAGAAAATGGATCTCTGAGTCACTCATGATCTTCAGTCTTGAGCTTGGTTATTTGTTACTTTTTCAGGTCACCTGTGGCCTGCTCACACATGCCTGAATTCATATGATTAGCACATAAAACGCTTAAAGCATAAGAAAAGATAATCGCTAAACTACTTCATTTAATAATCAAACAAATGCATTCTCCCCTACAAAAAGAGGTGTTTTTCTTATTCTTTCATGCTTGTGTGTGGCATAGAGTGGGTCTATGGAGTACCTATATCCTAGGCTCATAAATGGGACTAATAATGAACTCCATATTATGGCCTCAGGAGAGTGGTCAGGAAATCTAGTCCAGGTTTCCCTATTTCCCAAAATGAATGATCAATATGATTCAAGAAAGCTCCTCACCCTGCATAAAACTTTAGCCTTTTAAAATCCTGGTAAAATGATAAGGGCACAATTTTACAATCAGAATTAGTAGCATATAAGCAATTGTGATCCTAAAATGTGTTTGTTCAGAGATCTGTGTTCACCTGCTAGTCGCCAATTGTTGCAGCTTCAACCTGATCCCCAATTTTTTTGTAAAATTGTAGGGCCCCTCATTGATATTACTCAGATTTTGTTTCATCTTACCCCTAACACTTAGATTTTATTGGAAAAAAAAACAAAAAAGAAGGCATTTCTGCACTTCTGCATTCCTAAGTTCCGCATCATGCATTTTCCACAATTTCGCAATCCTGACTTTCCACCTTCCTGCAGTTCTGATTGCGGATTGTAGATTGCGAATTGATTTTTTGGTTTGTTGAATTGTCTTCCGCATTTCCGCAATCCGCATGCCCGAAATTCCGCAGCCCTACACCTCGACGTTCCCGCATTTATGACTGCAGATTGCGGATTGCGGACTGCCTTTCTGATTTTGGAATTCCATTCCGCATGTCCGCATTTACACGTTCCCGCATCCCGCAGTTTCACACTTCCCCAGTTCTGATTACGGATTGCATTTTGAAATTTTTGAGTTTGTCTTCTACTCTCCCGCAATCTTGTAGTTTCGCATCCCGCATTGCGGATTGCGGGTGGAATTTTGGACTATCGAAAATTTTCTTCCACACTCTCGCACTCCCGCAGTTCCGCATCTCGCATTATGGATTGCGGATGGAATTTTTGATTGGTTGAAATTGTCTCCTGCAATTCCGCATTCCCATAGGCCCGCATTGCGGATTGCGGATTGTGGAATGCAGAAGGATGATTTTGGTCATTTTCGTGGGCCCCTTCCGGCCTTCCGCCTCTATGTAAATTACCATTTCAGGCCAAAACAAGATCATGGAAGCTTCAATCTTCTGATTTGTGAACAATATTGACACTTATATCTCTGTAATTTATATTATGCTCGTTATCACTTTGTTTGGAATTATTATACGGGCAATGAATGATTCTTATACATTGATTTTGTTGTTCCCTCAGGACGCATGGAAGCTGAAAAGCTGTGAGCAGAAGAAGCGCAAGCACAAGAGACAAATTGGACAATCCAAGGGACACAGAGGAAGCTGAAAGGTTGCGGGCAGAAGAAGTGCAGGCACAACAGACAAATTGGAAAATCCAAAGGACGCAGAGGAAGCCGAATTGATCAGTCATTTAAGACAAATTCACTTATAATATAAATATGGGGGAAGGATGCTAGACTAAAGGACTTTTTCTAGTGAATTAGAGACTGGATACATTGTGTAAGAGAACTATTTTTATGCTAATTAGGAAAGACATGTTCACTAGGAAAATCTTGCACTGATTGGATGCAATTGATTGAAAGATTCCTGAAGTGGTATGGACAGGTCAATCTTGTGATTACTCAAAACTATTTTTTTTTGTGATGTGTATACTCTTATTCCTAAGAACCAACGTTCTAGGTTTGGACCCCAGATCAAATAGGTACATCTTTGTTGGTTATGGTTATGGATTTAAGGGATACAGATAGTGGGATCCTACTTCCCCCAAAATCATCATTAATAGAGATGCAATGTTTGATGAATCTTCTCTCATAAAGTCAGACATAGTAAAACTTGAAAGAAACAAATCAAGCCTAGTTGAAAAAGGGTATTTGGAAGGTATTGATTTCCATGAATGTTTTTCACCAATTGTTAAGCTTGTTCTATTCATGTACCATTAACACTAGTTGTGTTACTTGATCTTGAGTTAGAGAAACTAGATGTTAAAAAAATATTTTACATGAATATTTGGATGAGGAGATGTATATGGAATAGCCAGAAAGGTTAGTTCAGGATCACAATAGAATATTTGTTTGCAAGCTGAAGAAGTCATTGTATGGTGTAAAGAATGTTAGGAAAATGGTACAAGAATTTTATTCCTTCATGGTGAGCAACAATTTACAAGGAGTATAACTATTGTGTTTATGGTATATTCATTATCTTGTTGTTATATGTTGACGATAGGTTTTCTGCAAGTGAAAGCATGGTTAAGATCAATAGGTTGGCTCAGTTGTCTAGGATGATTAATATGAAGGATCTAGGAGTAACAAAAAAAATCTTGGGAATGGAAATACAAAGAGACAGGAAATATGGTAATATTTGGTTATCACAACAAAAGAATATGAAGAAGATACTCATGAAATTTAGTATGAATAATGTGAAACCAGTAAATATCCATTTTGGATTTCCTAGTAATAAAGCAGAAAAGGATTATATGTTTTGTGTATTGTATGCTAGTAGGAATTTTAATCTATGATATGGTATGTTCAAAATAAAATATTTCACATGAAATTAGTTTTTTCAGTAGATACATGGAAAATCCAAGTAGAGAGTAGTGAAATGGGTGCTTCGATATATTAGAGTCATAAGTAATTATTGTAAAACCTACAATGGATGAAGTGGTTCGGTTTGTGGTTATGTTGATTCATATTTTGTGGGTGATTTGGATAGAAGGAGATCTACTTCAAAATGATAGGATATTGTTGGAGGTGGAGTGGCTCTTGAGAAAGTCAATACTTGAGAAAATCACACAAACATGTTTACAAAACTAGTACTATTATAGACTTTGTGTTGGTGTTTGGATTCTCTCGGCTTGTATAAAAAGGTGATGAATGAAATAGGGAAAGGTAGTAGGTAAATTTTTGTCATGAAGGTTGATATTGTTGAACATGTGACAGTAAATTGACTAAAATAGGAGACAATAGTTTTCATCCAACTAATTTTTGTTGAACAATGTAACAATGATTTTCCAATTAAAGAGAGGATATGGTTGTTCTAGTCATTAATACAACAATTCGCTATGTAACAACTAATTATCTCATAATAGGAAACGATTGTTCAAGTAATTAATAAATCACTTTCTTGTAACTATGAGAAGTGTGCTATATATTTATGTATCCCTAAGAGGAAATTGGTAATATGGTTAGCCTAGAAAAGGTGGAAGGGTGTTTGTAATATTTTGTTTGATAAATAAGATATTGTTTCATTGCCCCATGTATGTTTCCTTGATAAGGGTTTTAACATGTAAAATTGTTGTGTCTCCTGGGTGATTGACTATGTGTATCTCCTATGAGATTATTTTTTGAATCCTATTTCCATGTTGTAAATCTAGTTCTCTATGGGTTTGCAAGCCCAACAAGCATACTTTCGAGTGCTCATCATGAGCCATCATCTTTTATTAATGACATAGGATATAAAGGTAGACCACTTATACTCACATGTGTGACATATTAAGCATGGACCAACCAATACACAGATAAAATAAAACCTATTAAAAGAATCCTTTGCCACAAAGAAAATGATTGGACATTTTCATACCATTAAGTTGTCAAAATTTGGTGAATTGAGTGCAATGGGATCTACAACATAGTTTGTGTTACTCCTCCTTCTTAGGATCATTCTTCTTTCTCTCTAAAACCGTTATCTAAATTCTATTTTTTTATCAGTAAAAGAAATAGGCCTTAGACTGAGATCAAAGGGTCCCTTTTGGTGCCTCCTATTGTAATATAAAGATCAAATGTGGAATCTATTATATAATCACTACCAATGAAAACTACCACTAAATGAAGAAATAAAATCTCACGCATGTTATTATGGTTTCCTTTCATTGATGTGTGTCTTCCATCTTGTTGGATGAATCAATGGATCTATGTACATATTTCCCATTTGATTTTCTATCTATCATGAATGTATTCTAGATAGAATGTATATTGAGATCTCTTCTACATTATATGTTTATGATATGACATTTATATCCAGTTATGAAGCTATGATTAAGGCCTCCCATAAGTACTGTATCAAGGGTACCCTACATTGGCCAAAGGAATAGATTGATGGCCTAAAGTGGAATAATAATATGCATCCAACACAAATTTATATCTTCGTGTAACCCTTCTCACATATTCCTTTCCTCCTTATTTTCCCACTCGCAACATTCTGATGCAAAATTCCATACCCAGTTGAGAAAGTGTGGGAGAGAGAAGAAGAGACACCTCATGGTCCATTGGGTGGGGAAGGGATACAATGTAAGGAAAAAAACCAATTTTAACAAAAGAGAATGTGTAAACTAGGAAGACACATTTCTAGATTGTGGGTGAATTGATTTCCTTCCCCATCGATTTATTTGAATGCAATAAAATATCATATTTTAAACCAGTAGATTATTAATCTATTGAGAAATTCAACCCAGACAATGCTCTCTACAACCATCTATGAAATATTCCTCCATAATATTAGTTGAACCCCCATTTGTCAATACACATGGTTATGGAAATTGAAGTGTAAGATGACCAACCAAGAACTCTGATCCGTGAGCATATAATTGGTAGATTGAAAGAAGGTGCATATGGAACACATATTTTACCAAAGGAGTAAATGGAGAAATTTTGATCACTAAGGATTAGCATATATATTAATATTTAGCAGGTTATCTATATAGGAGAAGAGAATACAAATGAAATTGTTCAAATGTGGAATTGTTTCTTCACTATGCCTTATTTTAGCAAAATATATGATCGTAGATAGGAAATAAATGGGCCATCACTACAGCTACCCAATTTCCTATTGAGAAGATTTGTAGTGTGGCTTGTGGGGCTTACATGGTAATGGAAGAGACTAGCACTAGGAAGATCATGTCTCCACTTCATTGAACTCCATGCTTGAATAATTTATTAGTGGAATGGAAAAAAATACAACTCCTATAGAGGTCTTAACTGACTAGATGGTGAATTTTATATGAAGAATTTATTCAAGGGACACGATGCAATAAAAGAAAGAGCAATTGGGATCCATTTAAACAAAAAATGTCGGTGAATCCTAATCAACAGGTTTGTAGACATATTTCCAAAATATAGACTTTTCATATATTGTAGGTTATATTTCTAGATACATAATTAAACCAAAATTCCTTGCATAAAATAAACATGGGTCTTCAAATAAATTGCATAGCTTCCATATCAAATAGTCAGATTTAAGTAAATCCTGACTTATACTAGCCTCTAAGGCACAAGTTTGTGAGTGCAACTTTACAAACCAAAAACATTGAAAAAAAATCAAACTCAATTTTAAGATGTAGGTTAAAAATACAAGGTATGTCCATAGGTTTTTTCTAAGCAAATTTTCCTTGTTGAACTGTAATACATAGATTTTTAGGTCCTTTATATTTACAACCATGATATATTGATAAGATTGTTTCAAAGGCCAAGCTAATACTTAAATAATTTATGAAGCTTAAAACTTTACAAAATATATTAAGACATATCGTTGTTACAATTAGAAGATCCAAGTACAATCATGCATGTTCAACTTTTCAAACCTCTAACATGTTACACCCATTCAAGAGGATTCAAGATTAAAATAAATATCTTATACCCAATAATAGATTGAAATTATTCCTTGTCTCTTCGGAGACATCCGATAAAATTGGAACGATACAGAGAAGATTAGCATGGCCCCTGCGCAAGGATGACACTCACAAATCGAGAAATGGTCCAAATTTTTAGCCCCAAGAGTTAGCTCAATCGGTCGAGCACCGTAGTTAGGCCTCCCAGCATGTGAGGTCGTGGGATCCATTCTCCTCGACACTCTTGGGGTTAGGTATGCAAAATGTGCCGAGGGTGTGATGGCCCCTTCGGGTGGGCCCGCCAGAAATTATTCCGTGGACGTAGCGATGCCGGTCAACCGGTACGTGAACCACATTGAAAAAAACATTGAAAAAGATTGAAATTATTCCTTGTGCAATACAATTTTCAAAACAAGAAAGAAGAAAAAGAAACTTACCTTCTTTTCTTCAATAAATTTTTTTTATGTAGCTAACTGTGAAGGATATGAGTGTCAAATAGACCACTAAAAATTTCCAAGCATCTACCAAGAGTTCACCGCTAAAGTTTATTCCAACTTTCAGCTATCATAGTGCTTGGCACTCTTTACCTTGCTCTATACAACATAGGAATCCATTCTTTATATGCTCTTCACTCCCATGTGTGTGCACATACTCTTTGTTCTCTTTAGTATGGAAAAGATATTCCCAAGTCTTTACCAGCCTCCATATTAATTTTACAGCAGTATGATGTTTCCTGTACACAACTTTATGATACCATGGACAACATAATAGGCCATCACTCTCAAGGATTTGAAGTGAAATTCTATATTACCTCTAATTGTTTCTAATTCCCTTCCATATACATTCTTTCATCCCTCCATGGTTCATCTTTCAGTTGGGATGATTTGTTTCCTCTTCAAAGCTTTCCTTTCTTTCAAGAAACCTCTTTTTTTCAATCTCTACATTCCCCTTTCAAATTTTCCATGAATTCATTAGTGAATGAGGAGGGATGATCCTTTCCTCCACTCCTTTCTTGTCTCCTAAGATGTAGGATTTGGTTACTTTTGAATAGGAACTAGGCACTTTGTCTTACTATTACTAATTTCTCAATTCCCATTTATGTTCCCATGTAACTAGGTTCTTAAAGTAGTTTAACATAGAAAAAGGATAATAAATTAGTTAGATAAAGGATGTTCATGGATCACGTAAGGAATTATTACAAGGCATAGGTGATTCTATCCATTTGATTCCCTTATCCTTCTTCATGGGTGAAATCATATCCCATCCACGTCCTTCCACAACAAATCTTGGAACTTTGTTTTTGCTATTGTTAAAAAAAAGTCATGTAATAAGTATTTTTTCTTTTTTTCAAATTTCCATTGTAAGTTTATTTCATGGCCTTATACAAAACATAATAATGAAAAAATTATTTACAACATATACAAAATCACAATCAAAGTTTCCTTAACGTCAAAATTGGGATTGTTGAGTATGGTTGTCATTGATGTCAAAAGAAGTCATTAATGGAAAAAGAAGTGTTGATATGGCATGTGTGATGAGGTTGGAAAGACAGATGTTGGTGTCCTAATGTATCATGATGTCATTGTTACATTCTGGTAGTAGTCTGTAAAGGTATGATAATTTTGGGAGTTTGACTAAGTGATGAAAAACTACCCTAAAGCAGCTTCCTTATGAAAATGTCCACCATAATTCATAAGAAGACGAAAATGCCTGCCATGACCTGCCATGCCATAGTTTGTTGAAGTATCTATCTGACCATGGCCCCAATTATCAGGAAAAATCCTTGAAGAAGAAGATACATGTCTCCCAAAAGAAGGATTTCTGGTCAAATTAGTCAGAATTGCTCTAGGGAAATGCCCGCCATAATTTGTGGGTTGAAGAAAATTCCCGTACCATATGGTCATCCTATAGGTGTGTGTTTTTTCTACCTAACCATGTTCTCACATTGAATTGATAATTCTTGGGGAAGAAGATATGGATATTCCAAAACAGGGTTTCAGGCAGTCTTACACCAAAGTTCAGTAAAATTCCCGCCTAGGGAAAATGAAGATGAGTCTGGGAGTGAAATCAACATAGGTGTGCTCAGTGAGGTGTAATACATCATCTAGTAGCATTAGTTCAAGTTTTTGGTGAAATGAAAAATCCACCTTAGGTTTTGGACAACTTGTCTAAGTATGGAATTAATGGTAAAATCTACCTAAGTGGCCTTAGGGAAATGCCCACCACCTCTCATAGGATGATGAGAAAAATAATCTGAAAAGGTTAGGCTCTAGTATGTTGGTTGGTACATCCAACCATGGTTTCATATTTCCCAAAGAGTCTATGAGAAGGAAGATATCAATCTTCCAAAAGTGCCTCTCACCTTTATTTGCACTACTCCAGTAAAATTCCTGTCGAGGAAAGAGAGAGAAGTTTCAGAGGTTGAAATGGGAATAGATGAAGTCAGCATGATGTTCCCCATGTTTTAGATGTCTTACTTTCCAAGCTTGATAAAAAAATGAAATCACCTTGGTGATCTAGGGTTTGAAGAAATTTGCCCAAGTGTTGAATTAACAGTTTGGGAGACCACTTTCAAATGTCTGCCAAATGTTGTGTGTGTGTCCGTGAAATCTAAGGGTAACATGGTATTGTTCTTTGTTGAAGTGGCTATCTATCCATGCTCCTATTCTTCCTCACGGTGCTCATAGAAGGAAGAAATCAATCTGCCAAATTGAATAAAAAGTGTTTTACATATTAGAGACAAAAAGTGAAGAAAAAGTGTTTTAAAGTGTTACACTCACATGGCTCAAAGGCTATTTTGAAATGCCCTCCAGAGGCTCGGTTTGTCTCAGTAAAATCTAAAGGTGACATGGTTTTGTTGCTTGGTGAACTGGCTATCCAGTCATAGTCTCAGATCCTATTATGGTGGTCACACATGTGAAATACTAGCTTGTCAACATGGGAAGAAGTGTGTTTTGATGTTCAAATGTAGGTTGATAAGGAATTTAGAAATGCCCACCAAAAATTGTCTTGATGGTGATAAATTTATCAGAGGGCATGGGTTTGTTCTTTGGAGAACTGGCTATCCATCCATACCTTCAGTCTACGTTATGATGGTCATATATGCAAAAGATGAATCTTCCAAGAGTAAGAAAGAAGTTATCTTTCATATTAAAAAAATGGTTAAGTGTTGAAGAAGGGGAAAGGGTTGAGAATGCCCGCAAGGGGGCTTAGTTAAATCCCACAAGAGCTATGTGATGCCCTCAAGAGATAAGGGGATGCCTACATCAGATAAGGGGATGCCCGCATGAGGTAAGGGTAAGCCCTTAGGGGATTGAGGATGCCCGTAAGGGCTAAAGCAAAATACAACAGGGGCTTGAAAATCCTGCAGGAGATTAAGTTAAGCTCATTGTCAGAGAAGAAGATAGGCTCACAGAAGCAAAGTCCATGCCCGCAGGTGAAGGATAAATTATGCTCACAGGTGTGAAAGGAAGAAAGCCTGTAGGCCTGGGCTAACAATGAAGGTGTTTAATTATTTAATTAATTAAAAATAAGTAAGAATCATAATTGTAAAATTAAGATCAATATCACAGATTCGAAGAGTTACAATGATGAAAGGGCACGAGGTCTGTTTGGAGAGATACAATGATTGAATGGTAAGTTATATGATATATAAACACACATATTAGATGGATGAAGAGTGTCTTCGGTGTCTTAGTTGAAGCAACAACAAGAACAGGCCAAGACCAATGAAGTTCCAGATTTGAAGAAAAGATGTTCTGGAAGTTCTAAAGAAGTCAGACAAGGGTGGAAAGGTGGTGCTAGGGCAGGAAGGAAGCCTGCAGGGGGTCGTATCCTCCATCCAATAGAAGCTAGAGAATAAGGTGTCGTTGCATCCATGTCTGTGGAAGCATGCATAATATATGGGGTGTAATAGCATCCTTGTCTGTAGCAGCAGGAAAAATCTGGGGTGTATTTGCATCCCTTCTGTAGTAGCAGATAAACAATTTTGTAAAAATTCAACTTATTAATGAGTATGAGTTTGTGTTTTGCTCTTTGAGGTTTCCACGATAAAATCCTATGTCTTAACTTGTTTGATTATTTGTGTGTCTTGTACTAATTGTTTTAATAAAAGAAAAAAAGGCAATATTGATTCACCCCCCCTCTCAGTATTGTTGGATATTCCAACAAGGATGTTACAAACTTGGTCTATTGTGTGTTTAGGTAAAGTGTGTTTCTTTAGTATGGATTTATATTTATGTAGTCCAATGGTCACAATATGTTATAGACATAAAATGAGATGACGGTTAATCTTCTCCTTGATATTAATGACTATATTCATCTGTGTCTTAGCACCCAATTAGTCCATGATCTCTATTTAAAGATCATGGAGGGTCATTTGTTGAATGATTAATTGTGAGAAAATCATATGTAAATTATTTTATTTTGCATTAACATATTTCCTCAGGTGGTAATTTGGTAGGGACCATGGACTAGTTCCCTCTTTGAGGGTTTTAACCACATAGTAAATTCGTGTGTTGTAAGGTCAAGCCTTACCAGCTACCAAAACATCAAGAAGCTAAACACAAAATATGAACTATTTTTTTGAGTTTTTTTTAATTATTACTATTATTATTATGACTAGCTCATCTATCATATGAAATCATAATCATACATGACTTATGATTATTATAATACCATGAATCCTAGATTATTGCTTGCTCATTTAATTACTTTCAAGATAGGAAATTTGTATCATAAAATTTTTATAAGACCAATCCTAAGAATATATTTGCTCACAAATTGAGAGGAATATATCAATGATTAAGCTCTTCCTCTTTATTGAGCAATTTATTCAAACACTTAGTACATAGGCCGAATATCTCAATTAGAAGACTCAACCACTTCAACACACCATATACTTACTTCAACTATGCATTGATAGGAATTCACTTATGCACCTTCATTAATTTCATAGTTCAATCAAGCAATACACATCTTCTACTTATGAACAATGCTTTTTGGTTCATGACGTTTGTCGAACACTTTGACAAATAGTTTCAAATAGAAAATTAATTGGTGGAGCTCTTTTGTCAAATAGTTAGTAACTACTACCTACAGATCTTGATTGCTAATACATTTTAATATTTTAACAAATGGAAACTAATAATAATTACACTCATAAATTTGGCAACCAAAAAACCACTGCAAAAACATAATGAATATCAATAGGCACATTATTCTTTAAGCTCTAAACTTATCTTACAACAAGATGAGTGACATTTGTAAATTTAAAATCATACATAATTTTAATTATGAAGTATGTTCACTAAATCATTTTACATACACCTAGGTTATGAACTCATACAATCCATTGAGACGTTTTTACAAACAAATAACCAACATGTAACCTGCAACCATTGAGGAATTTCAACAAATAGTTTGTGTGCATATATACAACCATATTTACTATCACAATTCAACAATTGAACTCATAAAAATTTACAAAATTACAAACGAGACCATACATCAAATCCCCATGAGGTGTCTAGTACTTTAGAAAATAGCCCATATTTTCGAATTAAGTTCTAAAACCATTTTTTCTAGAATGAAAACATGGGTTCCAAGTTCATATGGTACGGATACCGCCAGAAGTTATGCTAAAGCGGAACGAAAATGCCGAAAATTACATTTTTACTAAAATAGATCCAATTTCTTCCGGACTATGCAAGATTTACTATTTTCTCTCCCATCTAGTTGGATCTATGAGTAATCAAACAAAAACGTACCTTTGTAAAACAATCACACCTACAAAATATAATTCACACATTTTGTCAAACATGTTGCATAAAATCTTCATACAAATTCCTTGTTAATGATCGAATTATTCCTACAACAAATGTAACATATGGATGTTTCCTTAAGCTATTAAGAAGCAGTTGAACATATTCCAACTCATCATTTTCAAAGGAAGAGTTAAACTAGGTGTATCTTACTATATACCAACCATGTACTCTTTTCCTTCTAAAAACCTATAGAATTAAGAAATAAGGATGGAATAAACATGAAAAAAATAGATAAGTTCAACAAATTTATTCTTAACCACTTTTCTTCTCAACTTGTAAATACCATACTCCTGTTTTTAAAATATAGTAACAAAATATACATTTATGGATTAACTCAACATCTACCCACAATTCCAAATCAGATTTTATACATGTAATTAAATCCTTAATTCCATCAACATTCTATTTAGATATTAATCCAACTACAAAATCCAATTCAATATATATACCAAATAATCAAAATACACTTACCAAACATGAAAATTATACCTGAACAAAATTTCTTCCATAGTTGGAATTCTTCCTTCCAACTCTCCAAGCCTTGCCAACTTTGTAGGACCAACCAGTTTTCCACCTAGACTTATCCATGGAGAACTTCTCCCCCTGGAACCCACGAGTTGTACGAGCTCACAAACCGTTCCTGAATGCAACAATAGATGGGTTATAGGAAAAATAAGGAAGAATTGCCTCTTCGTTCCAACATAACTAAAACCTCCATGAAGCAAACCAGGTAACCTAGATGTCTAATTCTGAAATCCTAGAGCCATCCTGGCAGCATATGGGTACTATCTAGGTCTCCTCCCAAACCCATGGGGAACTTCTTTATTTACAACCTTTGAGAGGAATGACACCTCATCCCTTCATGCAATTATAATTTGATTAATTAAATCCAATGTTATGCATTATTCATCACCTCCTATGAGCTGTCAATTTTTCCATTTTCCCCTAATTACTTATTTTCTTAATTTGTTAATATTCACCACCCCAATGTGTCCTTCTTAGGTAATTTCATATTTTTAATTATCCATATTTAAATATTTCATATTTTATATTAAAATAATATTAAAGTTGAAAGGTCCTTCAAAATTGGGTAACTTTGCGGTTAATTAATTCAAGGATTATCCTAGGTTGGATAAAAAGGTTGATTGATTCCCCTGAGTGGTTCTTTTTTTCTAGAGAATAGGGATTCCACACCCCTATTGCATGCCCCCTAGACTTATTAGGAATCTGTACCCTTTTCCTGTACCTAGGACTCCACTCCCTGATCCATTCCATAGAACCAAGACTCCATTCCTTGAGCTTTCATGGATTTTGGACTATGTTCCCTAACCTTCATGATTTCTCATCTATTCTGCCTTGAAACTCCACGTTTCCCTCAAGGTATTGATTTGTGAGTTCATACCCATTCGTTGGTCCGTTGGCAATGTCTTGTTCCCCAAACATGCACACATCAAAATCTGATATATTAACAACGTCAACTGAAATGAACTTAATCAAATTTTACCCAAATTTATATATGACTTCCATAGTCATTTAGTTCTTGAGGAAATGGATTCTATAATCATTTCTAATCCAAGCATCCATGTTGGAATGTAATCAATTTCCCTACCAAATCCTACTCATTACTATGTTAAGTATACATAACCATATGAATTAGTTACCATTAATCACACCATAATTCATCATTAAATCCACCTGATAATCACCAACACTAGGTCCATATATCACAATCATAGTTCATGATCCATCTCATACACCTATGTCATAATCCATATGCGAAAAGAGAAACATCCATATAAGATGTACATAACCAAAATCGGTCTAATACAATTAATCAAAATCACAACCTTATAGATGTAAGCACTCATTAGTCATATGAGCCAAACCAGGTCTGCAACATATGTTTATACACCAATCTGACACATATAACCATGTTGAATTTTAACTTAGCAGTATAATTTTCATCTCTTTCAACTTTAATTTCATAATTCATTTCATCCCACAAATATAGCATCATTCATTTGCAGCGGAAATAAAAAAACAAGGATCACTGAAAGATAACCATGCACAAGAGACATAAAGATTTATCTTGGGAAAACCAAACAGGAGAAAACCCAGCAAAATTTTCTCATAAGAAATTAATCCAATACAAGAACAATACCAATCATGAAGATTAATCCCTAACACAAGAGTGTTTGATTACTCCACAAGAAATCCTAGTGAACCTTTTGATAGAGATAGCAAACTTGTAGAGATAATAAGATAACCCAAAAAATTGCTTCTAGTGATCTTCACTTGTCATCCTTGAAAAGTACGCACCAATTAATTAGAGATGAGCTTGTTGAATGTATCAAATGAAGTGTGATATCAATTCTATTTATATTCTTCATTTGACTAGAATATTCCTCGATGGGGCTGACTTGTCTTTTCTCCACTAGGGATGAATTGCTAGTTTAATATTCATCTTTTATTTATCTTTTGTCTTCTAGGGTCAATTTACCCCTTTTACTGGGGCAGTTGTGCTCTTTCTTTCCTTCCACTTTCTTTGGGGCTTCTTCAATGGATTGTATTGGATCCTTGGTTATTTATTCATCATAGAAAGGTTGTTCTTGTTGATGTATCATCACATGCAGATCAAATTCTTCCATAGAGCTCTAATTTTGATTTGACCATACTCTAAGAAGTCCCGAACACTTCTTGGAGCCAATGTTAAATTCAACATTAGATTATACTTTGTCTAATATAAAAATAGATAAGATCCCCTTGTAACATAGACAAGTCATCTCACTCTATAAGAGTAGATCACTCATCATGAGCACTCCTTCATGGAGAATGCAATGTGACGTATATCCTTCTATCACTCCAATCAATCCACATGACTTGGACAAAGGATAAGCATTCAAGCCTCAAGACACATAGTCAATACACATGACTAATTAGGGATATGATGAGGCCATCCTCTACCTAGGTTGTGACCCATATGGAAGAATGAACTACATAATGTTTTCCCGATGTTGGAACCATGGGGGACATCAACAACCCATACATTTAGTCATCAAAAGAACCATTTTTGGGTGTCATAGGTTAGACCATCATAAATGGGACACTACATGTGTCAATATGTGATTTATTTGTGTGACTGGTTTCTTAAGGTGTTTGACATGCATGGAAATACCTTGTTTTGGTTGAGCATAAAGCACTCTCTTCCCAAGGCGCGTCTCTATCTCAACAAAGTTTGGGGATACTTTTTTCCTGGGAAGATTAAAATACACCCCTTGATGAGTGGTTTCTACTCTTTCATTTGAGTGTATGGAATACATGGAACTTGTATTACAAAAGGGTCCCTAGTGCTTCGATGATGTAGGTCTGGTCTTTTTTCCATGGTTTAAGAATTTTGATTCCTTGGTGACTTTTTAGGATTTTCAATTGTTATGGGTGTGCTTGGTTGGTTTAACACCTCACCATGTATATTCCAATGCTTTGAAAGATATTGGGGATTTCCAATGAGTTGCTTAGAAAACCATAGATAGAAAATGAGTTCCTTGGATGGTAGTTCTTTTGAGTATGACCGAGGGTCTTTTTAATTAGGTATTTTGATGTGTGGTGAGTTTATTTTGTTTATTGATTTTGATGATGAGAAGATCCCATTCCATTTTCATTTTTGTCATGCTACAGGTCAAATTTTGCATGATTTCATAAAAGGGTGGTAACTTACAAGAAGAAGGGGGATGTTGTTTTGGTTTCATCTCCTCTAGCGCGAATAATGATTTATAACCTTTATGTGGGTTATTATCCTATTTTGGAGGATGTTTTTCATGTTTTACAAGCTATGCATCCTCTTGTTGGATTTCATATTTGTGAATACCCCAATAAGGTTCTTCCTTTGACCATGTAGGAGTGCCCCCATCTTTCTTTTGTTTGTATTGAATTTCTTATTATGGGAGAAAATGTTTTGGTTGTTGATGAGCTTGGTGATCTCTCTTGGAGAATTTAATTCATTCGAACTTTTCCAACTTTTGTTAAGATATATGGAGGTTCCAATTGTTTCTTTGGAGGTGCATACTAGTTTTTAAGTGGAGACATAAGTCATGGGTTAGCTTCCCTTGTAGACCCGTCACCCATCTTGTCTATGATAAGGGTCCTTCTTCCAATGCTTGTGTGGTGGGTATGGATGTTTTCATGTATAAGGAGTTTGTTGGGGTTTTTTTTATGGTGTCGGTGTGGATTCGAAGGTGCAATCAATGAGTAGTTATCTCATGTAGTTGGTTGAAGCTTCCCTCAAGTGTGTTCAGTGCCCATCAAAGGGATAGGTGGCTTTTCTCCCCTATACTTCTTCTAAGGATTTTTTCGTCACTCATTCTTGTCATGGTTTCATTGTTTATTTTGATGATAGTTATCATTATCCTAATTGTGTTTTTGATGGGGTAATTTATATTATCCCCTTCATGGATACAACCTCATTTCCTTCTTTGGATGTTATTATTTCTTTGAAGTGCAGATCTAATTTTCATGGGTTAGGATTTCGTGCCATTGGTATGTGTAAGAATTTTGTTCCATTGGATTATTCTCCTTTAAATTCTTAGACTCATGGGGCTCATTTTAGAAAATTCAAGACTTTGTATGCTCATCAATTATGTTGGAGAGTTTCTAGTTGGTGTATGGGCCTACGTTTTCCTTTCTTTCCTACTTTTTTTTGTTGTTGTGGATTTGTGGGATTGTTATTTTGTAGAGTCCTTTACGCCCTATACTGGTTATACTTTTAGTTGATATTATAGTATCAATTTTTATACTTTCTAAGGGGAGACAATAATCACTTACAAGGTTTGTGGAGAAAAAAATATTGTCCTTGAATCCAAGGGGTTATCAAACCTCCCTCACTAAATTGATATGTAAGAACTAACAATGTAGCTTTGCTTAAATGAATAGAACAAACATCACTTTTTGTGTGGAATAATGTGTTTGTGCATGTGAGTGTATATATATTTTCTAGGGCCCTTTAAGCCTTATACTTGTTATATTTTGAGTTGATATTTTAGTATCAATTTGTATACTTTCCAAGGAGAGATAATAATACATTATAGGGTTTTAGGACAACAAAATGTTGTCTTTGAATCCAAGGGGTTATGAAACCTCTCTCACTAGATTGATATGTAAGAACTAACAATGTATTTTTACTTAAATGAATAGAAAAAACATGACATTTTTTGTGGAATGATGTGTGTTGGCCTGTGTATGTACACACAAACACACATTATTCCATAGAAAAAATTAAAGGCATGTTGAGAGAGAGAGAGAGAGAGAGAGATTTGTGGAAAAGAAAATATTGTCTTTGAATCCAAGGGGTTATGAAACCTCTCTCACTAGATTGATATGTAAACATTAACAATGTAATTTTACTTAAATGAATAGAACAAACATGAATTTTTTGGGGGGAACATTGTGTGTGTGTATGTACACACACACACACATTATTCCAGAAAAAAATAGGGCACATAGAGAGAGAGAGAGGACTATTTGAGGATTATTCTACCGATGGGGACAAAGGTGGAATTCCCTGGTCTAAATGGTTTATATCTAGAACCAAAAGACACATTACACACAACTTCCCCTAACTTCTTTGTAGTAACACTAGTATATTTGAACCCAAAATCCGAGGACCTCCGACGAAATGGACTGTGTCATCGGATTTTTCTTTGAAAATTACTTTTTTTTTTTCTGTTTTTTTTATAAATTTCGAGAGGTGTCCGTCAGATATCTGACAAGGTTGGCAGGCTATCCAACGGCTCTGCTAATATCCGACGCCTATTCGGATATCCGACGAAATGGATGTCGGATAACTGACTTCATTTTGAACCCAAAGAGGTCAGATATCCAATGGATTTTTTCCCAACGGTCACTAGATTAGTGTCGTCGGATATCCGACGCAGGTTTGACTTTTTGACTTTTACAATTTATAAATATCAAACCATTCCGATATGTTTTCCATACCATTGACGGTTTGCGAATGTTTTTTTTGTTCAGCGGACTGTTTTTCGTTTTTTTTGTTATTCAAGTGAGCAAAGTACTCTAGAGTTTCATTTTCTAAGATCAATAATCTTCATTTAAGCTCTTTACGAGAAAATGTCAACTATGAATATTCCTGATCCAGACGAACAAAATCGACAATTGCTTGCTAGATTGTGGGAAGGAGTTGAAAGAAGGGGTGATGGTAAATGCTATTGTCCATGTAATCAATGCAGAGGCTTTAAGAGGAGAAGAATTTTGATCACAACAGCCACAAAAAATTGTAGGGAGCATGGGCACGTCGAGGGGGGAAATGAATACCATCCATTTGTAAGTTTGCATTATATATGTTTTTATTTTGATTGATTTTGTAAATTTATGTATTATTATAATATTTCTTATTTTTGACCAACAGTACAATTGGTCGTTGTTCTTTTCATCCCAAGAGTAAAAACTTTGTTAAATTTTTAATGTATCACATAAATTTTTACATTTTACGTTTGGATTTCTTATATTAACTTTTATCTATTGATTGTTTCATGTAATTATAAAGGAAAGAAATCCTACGGCATATCGTCCGGATCAGCAAGTGCTTCCAGAACAAGTACAGGAGGAACATGGAGCTATGAATATTAATGGAGAACAAGTTAATGATCACATTGAAGAAGATGATCATACTGATAACACAGTTGAAGATGATGTTACAAATACTTTGATCCATGATTCATTTAATGTTGGAATGGATGATGATGATGATCATGAAAATGATGAACATTTTGATGATATTCATGATATACCTCTTCTTGACAAGGCATACGAACCCCTTTATGACGGATCCAAGACAAATCTTCTCTCTGCTATATTGTTGGTAATGAACTTGAAGGTTATGAATGGTCTTTCAAACATATCAGTCACACGGATGTTAAGGTATGTAATATATTCCATCACAAAATATATATGATTGTTATGTATTTTATTGTTAATTCATATATAAGTCAAATTACTATGGATGAAATTTGTTTCATTAATATTATTTCTATATTATATTAACTAGATTTTTATTTTAATTTGTTGTAGCATGATAGGTGAATATTTGTTACCACCTTCAAATATTTTACCTCGCACATATCGAGATTTATCTGCCATCATGAAAGAAATTGGAATGCAGTATGAAGCAATTCATGCATGCCCCGATGATCATGTTCTTTATTACAACCAGCATGAATTTGCATTAGAATGTCCTAAATGTCATATCAGTAGATATCGCACAGATCAAGTAACTAAAAAGGTGCCTTGAAAGGTTCTACGTTATATTCCTCGTTTGTAACGACTATTCAGGTGCAAAAACATAGCGCAGTTTATGAATTACCATGCACGGAACAGAAGTCAAGACGACATTATTTGGATTACTATAGATGGGTCTGCATTTAGAGATATGGAGGAAAAATGGCCTCACTTTAAAGACGAACCTCGTAATCTTAGGATTTCTTTGGCAGTAGATGGTGTCAATCCTTTTGCAAAGATGAGATCTGTTTACTCGGTGTGGCCTATTTTTGTTATAAACAACAACATTCCTCCATGGTTGACAATAAAGAGGGAGCACATAATGTTGTCGATGATTATTCCAGGTATGAACACTGCAGTTTTTTTTATTGCAGTGGTATATTCTCATTTGTCGTTTTTTGTCTCATAATGTTATATATATATTTAAAGTTTTTCTATTGTGAAATATGGTTTATATATCTAAACAGTACGTCTCATCATCAGAATATTTATTTTATATGTTCAAATAAATCAGGTAAGTACCAAGTCAAAGATATGAATGTATATATCGAACCTCTTATTGATGAGCTACTGAAGTTATGGAATGGCATCACTATGTATGACTTATCTAGACCAATATGACAAAGGCAATTCCAATTCCATGCAATGCTTGTATGGACAATACATGATGCCCCAGGGTTAACCCATTTCTATGGTATGTAATTATAAATTCCACTTTAGTTGCATTTAATTTTACGAACTACTAGTTAATATAATACGCATGTATGTTTTTCTAAATAATCCAGTCATTTTTTATATAATTATAATAGACATTAATATTGATATTCCATCTTTTTATTTAGGTCTTCAGACAAAGGGGAAATTTGCATGTCTAGTTTGTGGTCCTAAGATCAAATCTCGTCGTTCAAAAAGCTTAGGAAAGGAGGTGTTTGATGAGTATAGGCATTTCCTCTCCAAGAATCACAGGTATCGAACTACCGAAAAACATATTTTCAATGGCAAGCAAGAGACTGCATTAAAACCAAAGAGAATGACACCTCAACTATAGAAGTTACAATATAATAGAAATCGTCAAGGTACGTATAATCAATCATTGTATATGATCATATTGTATTTTATTATATTATTGTGTGTTGTTTAGTGTAATTGAAATTGATTTAATATTTAAATTCATCATTGTCATTCATGTGATCATCATGAAGGCATTAATGGGCTTCCACGAGGAATGAAAAGTTATCCTAGACAATTTAGTAGGTTTCCCTATTATGAGCACCTACAAATTGCTCATCTATTTGACACAATGCATATCGGAAAGAATGTGACTGAAACATTATGGCGAATATTGGATGGAAGGAGTGACAAAGAAAAAATTGTCAAAATTTGCAAAGACATTCAAGATAACAACCATGCAATGAAAGACGTCATTCAATTTCATAGCACGGAGAGCAAATTAATATAAACTCACTTCCATGGATGTTAATGGACCAGCAAAGTAATGTTGTAAAAGAAGTCATTCGAAAAATTAAATTTCCCACCGGATTTTTTGCGAACATGAAGAATATCATAACAAAGAAAGGTGATTTTGTGGGGGTGAAAACGCACGATTGGCATGTCTTCATGAATGTAATAATTAATATGGTATGCATTTAATATTTTTCTTTTTTTCTTTTTCTAGTACTCTTTTTCGATATACTGAAACTATTTGTATATTATTGTTACAGTATGTTCTACCTCTCTCTATCCCGGACAACTTTGACAACAATGTCAAGCAAATAATATATAGTCTTGGGAAATGCATGAGGTAAGTGGTGATTTTTCCATGTGCTTACTGTTTGTTTAATTCACGCACAATTGGCATGTCTTCATGAAGGTAATAATTAATATGGTATGCATTTAATAATTATTTTTTTTCTTTTTCTAGTACTCTTTTTCGATATACTAAAACTATTTGTATATTATTGTTACAGTATGTTCTACCTCTCTCTATCCCGGACAACTTTGACAACAATGTCAAGAAAATAATATATAGTCTTGGGAAATGCATGAGGTAAGTGGTGATTTTTCCATGTGCTTACTGTTTGTTTAATTCAACATAGAACTTATTCTTAATTTGATTTTCATTCTCTACTTCATGTTACGTAATATAATGAATTTTTTCTTTAATCTCTTGATTGGCCGGTTGTCATGTCACTTGTAGATGGTTGTCATCTAAAGAATTCCATAAACAAGACATAAAGTATTGGAGGAGAGAAATTCCTCGTCTCATGTGTGAAATGCAGAAGCATCTACCTTCAACATTTTTCAATGCACAGGAACACTACCTCATACACCAAGTTGAGGAGATTTGAACTGTGTGGACCTGCGCACTCAAGGTCCATGTGGATGGTTGAGAGGCACTTGAAATTTATGAAGGGTTTGGTCAGACAACGAGCATATGCTGAGGGTTCTATGATGGAGGGATATATGGTATACCAAAACATGTTGTACATTAGTGAATATCTTCCTATATTGGCGTCAAATCTCAATTTACGTCGCATTTGTGATCCAGACTCCAAAAAGGATTTTGAAGGGGAGTACTCGAAGGGCAAAGGTAGATCGAGGAAGGTGAAAGGTAATATAACACATTTCACTGGTGATTTTTATGTTTATATATCATACGTATATATTCTATTTTTTTATTTAGTATTTTTCATCATTTTATATTGTAATTATATACTTTTTTAAGTGACTAATATACATTTTCATTGAATTTTAATTTTATTGTCATCAAACAGTTGGTCGATAGTGGGATGCGATTCATTTATACATCACAAACAATCTTGACTGGATGAAGGTATGGATCGAAAAATGTGAACAATCTGGTCATGGAATATCATGGGAAGGTGTGGCTTCATTGGTTAAAGTTGCACATCACAATGGAGACACCAATGTAACACAAAGGGAAATCGATTTAGCAAGAGGTTTAAAAGATAAGCAGATAAGCATATTAATCAACGGCACTATTTATTTATTTTTTTAAATATTGTCGTTGTACGTCACGCTGGTTATTTTCCTTTTATGGCATTATAATAAACATGCACTACTTTATCATAAATATGGTGTGATCATTATGTAATCTTTTCCTGTATGGCTTGTTGTACTAGGTAAAACACCATAAGGCTATGTGGTGCAATGGATGTAGATATTGCATCAAAAATTTGGATGAAACAAAGAAAACATCTGATTGTGGGATATCTGCAGTCTTTGAGGTGACCAATGTTTCTTCTAGAAGTGACAAACATCCAGAACTATCTGGAAATCGATACTATGGGTATCTGGAAGACATTCTTCAGTGTGACTTTAACTCCTTCAAGGTATTTTTGTTCGTTTTCAAATGGTACAGGTGTCGATTGAATCAACGTGATCCCGATAGAATAATTATTGAACATGATAATGGTTTTACCATGGTAAATACAAGGTTGTTTGAGCCAGGAATAGAGCCCTATGTTCTTCCAACCCAATGCGAACAAGTATTTTACTCTAAGGTTCCAGGTAGAGCGGGTTGGTCATTTGCTGTGAGACACGATCCAAAGGGAAGGTCGGTAAAGTATAACATTGATGAAGGTAATGAAGACGTTCTCAAAGAAGAAGACGCCGCAGAAGATGATCATGATCAACATGAGTTAGATGATCATGGTCCAAAAGAAGATGTTGAATAACTTATTGAATTAGATGATGTACTATCAGACAATGTCCATGAAGATGATATCAATGATGACATGTTGATCGTAATTGACATCAATGACCAGGATGATATGGCCAATCCTTACAATGTTGAATCTGGATCATCGGATGATAGTACAGACGATGACCCAGATGAAGAAGATGATGAAGACCATTGAAGTTTACAAGGTATGCAGTAATAATAAATTAATTGTTTCGTAGTGAGTTTCCATTTTCCTATATGATATAATTAGAAACATTGCTTGTTTTAGAGTATGTCAAAAAACACATTTAAAGTTTCTAGTGTACATAGATATTTTTTTCGGGTTATGGGGAATTGAGAGTGATGTGAGGGGGGGTAGGGGCCATAAGAGCTTCCATCTTCACATGGTTGGCCCTGTTTAGTAGAGAATATTAAATTATTCTTGAAACAAAGAGAAGCTTAGTAAGGAAATGCACAATTATCAAGACTCAAACATCATCATCATCATCGTCGTAGTCATCGTCATCGTGATCATCTTCATCATCATCATCTTTTTCTTCTTGATCATCATATTCATCATTCTCATCATCATCATCATCATCATCAACATCATGTTTATCGTCGTTGTCTCGGCCACCATCTTCATCATCATCATCATCATCGATCGTCTTCATCGTCATCATCATCATCATCATCATCATCATCTTCGTCGTCGTCATCATCATCGTCATCATCGATCGTCTTCATCATCATCGTCATCATCATCGTCATCATCGATCATCTTCATCATCATCATCATCTTCATCATCGTGATCATCATCATGATCTTCATCATTCTCATCATCATCATTAGCAGCAGCATCATGTTTATCATCGTCGTCATGGCCACCATCATCATCATCATCATTGTGATCAGCATCATCGTCATCATCCTCACCATCATCATCATCATCATCTTCCTCATCATCATCAGCAATATCTTCATCATCATCATCATCATCATTATCGTCATCATCGATCATCTTCATCGTCATCATCGATCATCGTCATCATCATCATCATCATCATCATCGTCATCGATCGTCTTCATCATCATCATCATCATCGATCGTCTTCATCATCATCATCATCATCATCATCGTCGTCATCATCATCGTCATCATCATCGTCATCATCGATTGTCTTCATCATCGTCGTCATCTTCATCATCGTCATCATCATCATGATCTTCATCATCAGCAGCAGCAGCATCATGTTTATCGTCGTCGTCACGGCCACCATCATCATCATCATCATTGTGATCAACGTCATCGTCATCATCCTCACCATCATCATCATCATCATCATCTTCCTCATCATCATCAGCAATATCTTCATCATCATCGTCATCATTGATCGTCTTCATCGTCATCATCATCATCATCGTCATCATCGATCGTCTTCATCATCATCGTCATCATCGATCGTCTTCATCATCATTGTTATATTCATCATTGTCATCATCATCATGATCTTCATCGTCATCATCATCGTTATATGATATCCGACGTAGCTATTACCTAGAAAAACCAACGGTGTTTTTCATAGGTGATTTAGCGATCTCATCGAATTCTTTTGAAGTTAGAAGTCTAATATTAGACGCATGCATTGATGGTGTGGGAGGGTTTCAAGACTCGAATGAATGACACTCACCATTGCAGCATCAAAAACCATACCTATAAATTAAATAATGTGATACACGGGGCCAACGTTGAAATTTTTTAAATATGTGTTGGATTGGACTGAAATTTGGCATAGTTAGACTAGATGCATGCATTTACGGTGTGGGAGGGTTTCTAGACTCAAAAATGACTGACACCAACCATTAATGGAGCATTAAAAACCATGTAATGATACTCAACAAGGAGTAATTTGATCATCATGGTTTCACTATGAAATAACTTATTTTTTCGTGGACTCGCTAGTACCATTGCTTATGGACCCTCACAAGGAAATCCTCTTAGGTCATTGATTGTGTTGGGATAAATCATCACTAACTTGTTTGATGGACCTAATGGTCCCATGATAAACACTCATAACATGTAAACTAGAGGACATACAAAAAATGGTTGATTCTCTCACCCAATTAGTTAGTAAAATGGAAACCAATAATTACTTCTCATTTTCCGACCCTTCCAATAGTATGACGCCTCATATTTCTGAAGTAATTCTAAACAAATTTGGTGGGTCAGATCCGATTGGTTGGTTCGATCAATCAAATGAAGCACTAACTTTCCCTTAATGTAATATTTTATTACCTAATTAAATTCATTATAGGAGTCATCAAAGTTCATTTGTTTTTTCATAAAAATTAATTGATTATTTTTTAAGCAATTCCTTATTAGTGGTCTGAAAGAGGAAATTAAATCCCACTTAGAGGTGAACCACCCTACTACTTGGTTAGAGGACAATAATATTTATTGTCATGCATGTGTTATATCCTATGCTCAGTCCAAAATCCCCAAATTTATTTCATTTCTTTCCCCAACTATGGTGGCTCTTCAACGACCTCTTCCACCTTTCAAGGTCCATAAGTTGGCATAGGACAAAATGGAGGAACATCAACTTAAGGTTCTATGCTACAATTGTAATGAAAAATATTCTCTTAAGCATAGATGTAAGGAACATCAATTATTTGTGGACATATTTGAGGACATTTATGATGATGAACTTGATGGAAGAACTCAAAAGGAATCCCCTCCCATCATTGAGGAAGTTTTTCTTCCTAACCGTGTGAAGAACCCTATATCTCCCTTAATTATTTGACTAGTATTTATTTCTCCTCATTAATGTTCAAATGGGTGATTACTCTCGGAAAACTAACATGTTTTCCATTGAAACGGGTGGGCATGATATTGTTCTCGGTGTGACTGGATAATAAGATTATGTCATATCACCATGGATTTAATGGAATTACAAATGAGAGAGCATGATCATAGCATCTCATTGCTTCATCGTATCCTCCCATCCAATGTGTGATCATATTGTCATACTTTTGAACAAAATAATATATGAAATTAAAATATTGTATCATTGTTCTTAGCTATTGGTATCATTCATCCTAGTACCAACCCGTACTCTTCTTTGGTTGTCATGGTCCTTAAAAAACAAGTCACTTGGCACATGTGTCCCAATTTTTTATCTCTTAACTCCTTGATAGTGAAAGATAAATTTCTCGTTCTAGTCATTAATTATCTCTTATATGATACATGGAGATAAATTCTTCATTGATCGTGACCTTCACTCTAGTTATCGCCAAATTCACATGAATGAAGAAAATATTCCTAAATATATTTCCACAGTCATTAAGGTCAACATGAGTTTTTGATGATTCCTTTTATCCTTTGCAATGACCCTTCCACTTTTCAGAGCCTGGCATGAACCATATTTTTTAAGCCCCTTCTTGAAAGTATGAGGAGGAAGGGTGCATATTTTCCTTATCTTCCCTAGTAGCCAATTGGCTATAGGAGGTAGTTAAGAATGGTCAACATATACCAAGATCATGATGATGGCAATGATTATGTAACAAACATTAAAAAAAACATTATATATATAACAATTAGATAATAATTAAAAAATTGTTATATATATAACATTATATATAACAATTAAAAAAAAACATTATATATAACAAAAAAAACAATTAAAATTAAAAAAATGAATATATAATAAATAGAATTAAAACATGAATAAATAAAATTACAACATAAATATATAACAATGGTTTTTTAATTTGTTTTTAATTAAATATATATATAACAATTAAAATTTAATTGGTATATATAATGTTATATATATATATTTAATTAAAAGCAAATTAAAAAAAACAAAAAACAAACATTACATAACATATATGTTGAACAAATAGAAAAGCCGGCGGCCATATGCATTTCACAAACCTGCGATTTGCAATTTGGAGTGACCTCGAGTGACCTCGATTTGGAGTGACCCTTGATTTGGAGCTGCGCCTGTGCGATTTGGACCTACGCCTCTACGATTTGGACCTGCTATCGATTTGGATTGGACTGTTCGATTGTGGGAGAGGCGGTTTGTGATTGTGGCAAGGGAGAGGGAGTGACCCAACTACCAAGCAGTGGGAGTGACCCAGCGAGCAAGCATTGGGAGAGGCGGTTTGGAGTCCAAGCAAATAAACTATAAGAGGAGCCGGAAATGCCTCCCACGTCCGTGAGTACCAAGCCCTAAATTGTTTTGATTTGACAAATTTAAAAATTTGGTAGCAAATCACTGTGGTTTCATTTCTAATTCGATCTTCTAAGAGGGTTTCATTGATAATTCAATCTACATTGGAGTATTTTTATCTTATTGCATCTACTGTTTTTTTTAGTTTGATGGGTGAACCCTCACCTCTTTGTAGTGAACTGAAAATGACGGCCTTAATATCTCATAGCAAAAAGAATGTAGTGACTTTTTCTTATTGCCTTGCGTTTTGATTCTGGAAGGGCCTTCATCAGAATGAGAATACTGTGGTTGACGAACATAGGCTTGTTGTCCTCGGGCAGAGGAATCAATGTTCAACCTTCGTTGAAGCCAAGCATTGTGGTCAATATCATGAAATAGATGTATTAGATCAAAAAGTTGAGGTTCTTGCAATGGACTCCCTTATTTTATCATGAATGGGGGGGGCAGGGGCTATTACTAATGACCCCGATAAAGCAGAGTTACCAAGCTCTCACTGTGACTAAGTACTTGTATTCACACAGGATCGAGTTAAGGTTTCCATTATTGCATTAAAGCACTAATCCGAGCTAACAGCAAATAATAATAGGCCGGGAAAAAACTTGCACTCATTCCTCTTTTCATAGGGGGGCAGGTAGGAGAGGGAACACCTATTTGTATTGACTGAATCTAAACCTCCGTAGGAAGCTACGGCTAGACTGGAAATAACTACTTTTAATAAGCTTCCCATAGACCTATATCGTGCTTTTTAAAGGCCCCCTATGAATGAAGCAGCAATTGGGTCAAATTATTATATTTAAAATGTGCAACATTCCAAACATATGATTGCCTATGTTGATTCAAAATAAGATCCACAGAGTGTCCAACAGAAGTTGGCAAGTGATCATCAATTTCATTTGCATGCGCATCCAAATCAGTTGTGACACTGCTGGAAACATTGCCATCATCTTTCTTTAGTAGAGCCTTTGAATCCTCGGTAAGTGCAACTTGCCATAGTATTTCTTGATGTATCATCCCAATATCAAGAAGCACATCCTTGCTATCATTTACAAACTCTGTCATTAATGCTACCAACCATCGATTCTCTTTAGTATCATTAGCTAGAAAGACAAAAAAATTGTACCACAAATAGGCACCAAAATAATTTCCTATTCAATCCATCTTTTGCAGCTAATAAATTAGTCCCTGCAACATGATCCAAAACATTTAATGTAGTCTTGAGATGTTCCTTCAGATGAGCACAAAATACCCTTGCAAGGGCAACTGAGTGTTGTTGTGTGAATGCTTTGCAAACTGCAACCATGTGCACAACTACGTACATCCCTTTTGAAGATAGCGGAATACTTGGAAGAGTCAAGAACCTCATAAGGGCTTCAATGCCCTTTTTCTCAACAAATATTCTACAAGTTTCAGGATTTTCCATTTCCAGATGCACAAACACCATCGCATGTGAAATGCTTAATTTTAGAAAGCATTCATTACTCATATTTTCAAGAGACAATCCACTAGTTCCAACCCCGTCATTATGCTTATCTTCAGAATCAGTATCCATAGGAACAGGACTATCCAAATTGTCTTTGGCCTCTACTCTGAGCCTATGGGCCTTGCTGGGGCATACGTTGTTGATCCCTGGTGGCTGTCAGCTATTGCAGAAAGGGTTTATTGAAAAATATATCTGATTATAAGGAAGGTCTAAACCAGCATTATTGATGCTAGTTGTTAGTTCTGTTTAACTTGTTCATTAGTTTATTAATGTTGTTGTTATTTATTGTCCTTGTCTACTTCAACTTTAACACAGGGACCTTTGGGAGTGTTAAAGTTGAAAGAGATGAAAATTATGTTTAAATTATATTACCTTGTCACAACTGTACTATTTTGTTTCTAGCATTGATTTAGGAATTTATTTATGCATTAAAGTATAAATATTTTAATTTTCTGCTCCAAACCCTAACCTAACCTAATTTTCAACTCATATAACAAGTTGTAGCCTCTCCTAAGTAGACCTCAGTCCCAAAACAGTCCCGAAGTAGGAATTTTTGTAAACTAAAATCACCATACTTTGAACTTTCCTCAAGTCTCGGCATGGAAGCAGCCTCCATCTCCGATTTTGAAATGAATGCCTCATCCTCCACCAAATTAAATGAATGCCACAAAAATTTGTTGTGAATTGGAGGGATGCTAAGTTAACCAACCAAACCGTGAATGCAAAAAGCAAGACTTAAGGCCACCCACATTATAGTTTTGAAGGTTCCCTATGTTATTAGTGAAGTAGTAGTGAATCCAGATATGACTTGGAGTTTTTTTTCATGGGGCCTGTCAAGGCTCCATAGAGTAGTGTAAGATCAGGTTTTCTCTATATATCTCCGATAGCCATTTCTTCATAGATAAATCCTACTTGGGGGGGGCTAGGAAAAACAATCTGGGTGAGTTCAATTTGCTCTTATATCTTTTGAAATTTGTTGCAGAATTGGGTCTCACCCAGATTCAAGTCATACGGTCTGTGTGTTAAATAACTCAGCAACAAATTAAAGATCAATCTGGTATGGATGTCAACCAAATCATCATCCTCTTTAAATTGCTCTGTCTCTATAAATTAGATTGCTCTGATATGCGAAGGATTAGGTTGATAACTATACTATGGCTAAAAATTGCCCTGTATATAAATTGACATATCCTTCCATGCAGATTATAAAAATTGCAATTAGGTCAAGTTCTCCTTACATGCTTTGGATAAAATTGAAAGCTTCAATTTTCATACAATTAGAAAAGTTTGGGCAGTGTAGAATGTGAGGAATGAGAATGTATCAATCATTGCCACCATATGAGTTTTGAAAGTAAGATTAATTGGCCCCATCCCTTTATGAAGTAGAACCATGTGAGATAGATCCTATAACACCATTAGCATCATGATATAAGCAAAATCAAAGTTACATTTTCCGTTGAGGCTGCTTGAAGATGATAATTTCCAGAAAGTGGCCCCAGGGTACAAAGTAACAAAAAAGAGAACTGGCCTGTATAGTTTGAAGGTTGGTCTTGCTTTAGCTTCTAGCTTCATTCAATGCAAGAGCCACATAGAACACCTACAAAAGAGTTGACAAGAGAGAGAACAAGGTAATTCCAACCTACAAGGACTTATGTTAACATCCAAGGAGGAAAACAATAATATTAATGACAAATAATTGTCGGAAATAAAACGTATTGTTGTATGATTGAATAATGAAGAGAAAAAGTTACAACCAAGCACCTTGGCGTTGCAAGATTCCTCCCAATGGTCCTTCTCCTTGATCTAAAAAGGTGTCTACCAAAGTCTCAACACAACATTCTAGAACCAACAAAAATCCTTCAGCATTTATCTACCAAATTCTAACTCTCTTCTCCATGGGGGATGGATTACATTTATAGGCCCCAATGGATAAGAGGGATATGAGAGGATAATGGGATTGATATAGGATGGGCTCCCAAAAAGTCTAGAGTCTACTAAGATCCACCCAAAATAGAGGGGATAACCATCTGTGAAATTCAAATCACAGTAGGATCTACTAGCTAAATATATCCTCACAATTAAGAATTTGACTAAGTATGCAAGAAAACAGTGTAAAAGAGGCACAATATACACACAAATGATCAAATAGAAGGTTATTTTATTATTTTCCAACCCATAAATTAGTTTTGAACATCATTATATAACATTTAGGGAAAATCGTGAGCCTTTGGAGGCATAAGAATGAGCTATAAGTGGCTAGCTTACATTGGACCTCAATCCCCCCTAAGTTGACCAATAGTCTCCCAAATCACCTCAAACTATCACAAATTCCCAATATGAACATTGGGATGGCATGGGAGGACATTAATTATGATAGCACATGAGTGGTGGAGGATTTGGTGGAGTGTAGGTGGCCTAGGATAGGACAAAACTGTCAAAGAGGAGGAAAAATTACCACATTCAGTGCATGGGTGCCTCAAGTCAAAATCAGATCCCCAAAAAGGGGATAAGGGCACACCTAGGGTAATTAGTTGTAATAAATGAGGTTGGTGGCCATCAATGAGGGTGCCTAAATGACTGTTTAACCAAAATTGGGTGTGCCTAACTGACTGTTTGACCAAAATTTAGCGCCTAGGTAGTGGAATCAGTCATTAATTTCCTAACAACCTTGGATAACCATCATTAACCATTATTTGGACCATTAGACATCAAATAATCATTATGAGACTATGTTCCTAGGTGTAATAATTTTCTAACAGCCCCCCTTAAGTTAGACTTATGTAGCCAAACCAAAATGAGGCCTTCGCAACTAAGGCTCAAGTCACCTCTTACAATTTTTATTAGTCCATGTAAGCAAGGTAAGGAGGAAAACCACATGGGAATAAAACCTCCCCCCAAAAATTGACATGAAACAAAATCTAGAAAAATATATAAGTGTTTACCATGCAGCACCCACCCCAAGGAGTGATCTAAGGTAGGTGAAGATATCAACAGTTTGATAGTAGATGGGAAATACTGCAAGGTAATAATCTGGTCATGCACCAAGATCCTAATGTAGTGCATGTGTATCTCTATGTGCTCAGTCCTATGTCTCTGTACTAGATCAGTGGAGATATTGATTGCAATTTTATTATCACACCAAATGACTGCGGGTGAATAAAATGCAAATCCAAACTCCCCAAGAATACCTTGCAACCACACACATTGTGTAGATGCCTTCACTGCTCCCCTGTATTCGACCTCAGATGATGATAAGGAAATAGTGTGTTGCGGCTTGCTAGACCAGCAAATGGGACCATGTGAAAGCATAAATACATAACTAGAAGTGGACTTCCGGTCAGTGCCATCTCCAACCCAATTTGAATCAGTAAAACCAACTAGTTCAAGTGATGAACCAGCTGCATAGTGTATCCCAAACTGCTTGGTTCCTTGCACATAATGCAAGATTATTTTGGAAGCCTTCCAATGAATCTCATGAGGCTCTTGCATGTATCTAGAAACAAAACCTACTGCATAAGCCAAATTTGTTCGAGAGTGAGTGAGATACAACAAGCTCCCAACTAACTGTCTATACAACGAACTGTCCACCAATGGTGAAGAACCCCAATCATGAATTTTTACCCCTGAAAGGAAGGGAAACTTAGCAGCCTTACATTCATCCATTCTGAAATTTTATAGTATATCTGAAGCATATTTTGATTTTGAAACTTTGATCCCTACATTAGATTGATCAATCTCTAAACCAAGAAATTGTTTCAAAAATCATAGATCAAACATGGAAAATGCATTAGGTAATGCAGCTTTAACTAAGCCTATGTATTCAATGCTACTACCAATTATCAAGAGGTCATCAACATATAGGACAATGATAAAAATAGAGTCACTAATATGCTGCATATAGACATTTGGATTAGATTTGCATCTTTCAAAACCTTCTGATAGAAGAAACTTGTCCATCTTGGCATACCAAGCTCTAGGAGCTTTCTTGAGACCATAGAGGGTCTTCTTAAATCTGAAAACAAGTGAAGGATCATGATTTAAAACTTCATGCTGCTGCATATATATCTCCTCATGAATATCCCCATGAATAAAAGCACTCTTCACATCCATATGATGAACCTCCCATCGCTTAGATGCTGCAATGGCCAAAACTAGCCTGATTGAGTCCATCTTTGCCACAGGTGTGAATGTTTCTGTCTAGTCCAATCCATGGAATTGAGAGAAGACATTAGCTACCAATATGGCCTTATACTTCACATCAGAACCATAAACAACCATTTTGGTCCTATACACCCACTTGCATTGCACCAACTTCCTCTTGGAAGGAAGAGGAACCAACTCCCAAGTTTCATTGTCATGGAGAGACTTCATCTCTTGTTGCATGGAATATTTCCATATTGGGTCATGTGATGCTTCTTAATGTGAATGTGGATCACACACAACCATAATAAAAAACCTCCCATGAATATTTGAATCACAAGAAGAAAATGCATTGTGAAACTCTGATCTTGTCTTCCTGGGTTCTTGTGGATCTCCTGCAAGTTCACCAGCTGCTTGTATGGTTTTCTCAGCCCGCCTGGGCCTTGTAGGAGTTTCATGATATTCATGCACATCATCATCTTCATCCTCAACATTAGAATCAGAAATATCAGAAAATGAAGCATCACTTACATCCTCTGCAAGTGGAGGATTTGAGCATTCCCCTTCTTCTTGGTTAGTTGCTTGGATGGGCTCTTCTTTGAACTAAACACTCCTCTCAATGAAAGTATTTTTAGATGAGGTATCAAATATCTTGTATCCCTTTTCATATTCTGCATAACCAAGCATAATGGAATCCTTTCTTTGGGGATTCAAGTCCTTTCTTTTCTCTGGAGGTATTCTAGCCCATGCTCTTGAGCCAAACACCCTGAGATGAGACACATCAGGATTATGTACAATCTAAGCCTCAAATGGATTCATTACTTCCATGGATTTGTGTGATACTCTGTTTTGAACATATGTAGCATAGTTAATGGCTTTATCCCATAGTTTAGGAGACAAGGACTTAGCCTCCATCATACAAGTAGCCATCTCCTTCAATGCTCTATTCTTGCGCTCTGCCACACCATTTGGCCATCTTATTCACAGAGCTATTGCAGGTCCTTATTGACATATTACCTTCCATTATCAGTCCTTAAGACCTTTATCTTCCTCACACTTAAGTTCTCCACTGAATCTTTGAAAACTTTGAAGGAATGGAACACTTCATATTTCAACTTGAGAAAGAACACCCAACAGAATCTTGAAAAATCATCAATGAATGTTAGGACATATTTTGAGTTGCCATAGGAGGGTGTAGGAAGAGGTCCTATCACATCTGAATGGAAAAAATCAAGATGTTGAGCATCTCTTCTTTCCTTCCGCTTATCAAACTTGTGCTCTGCATGCTTCCCAATAATGCATCCCTTGCAGGTGCCTTTGGAAAATTTGATGCTTGGAAGTCTTTCAACCATGTTTTCTTTGCTCAAGGATTGAAGATATATGTAGTTTAGGTGTCCAAACCTCTCATGCCAAAGTCTATTGACCTCATTATCATGTAACAGAAGAGAATTAGGAGAATAGTATGGAAGAAAGTGTGAAAACTTGTACATCCTTGACTCATGATCTGCAACACCAACTGCTACCACTTTTCCTGTAGAAAACTCAGAAATTTCCACATATTCTTGAGTGAAAATCAATCTCTTGGCTGAACTAGTATGGGTCATTTGGTAAATAGAGAGGATATTTGCTACAAGAACAAGCACATACATCACATTGCTTAGGTACCCATTATCTAGATTGATCCTTCCAATGCTTCTCGCTAGGATATCTGAATCATCACCCATGAGAATAGGAGGACCATTGTATGGTGAAAGAGTAGAGAAAGTTTCTCTTGCAGAAGCCATGTGCCTTGAGACACCTAAATCTATGATGAAAGAAGAGGATTCAGAGGTACTATCCATCAATGCATGGCATATATCCTTGTCTTCATAACCTACATCCTTCTTCTTAGCTCCTTCTGAAAGAGGGATGTTGTTTTTATCAAGCAGATGGGCCATAATGTCAATGGTCTTATTCATGCATGCACTTTCAGAGTTCCAACCCTTGTGACAGTAAGTGCATTTGTTTTTCTCCTTCTTCTTCCCTTTCTCCTTGCCAAGATTCTAAACCCCTTCAGAAGATCTAGGCTTCTCTTTGTCTTTCTTCTTCTCTTGCTGCTTTAAACCTTTGGCCTTCTGCTTCCCCTTTGCATGCTTCGAATCACTAGCTGCAAGAACTTGGTCCTTTGATGGCTTGATGGTACCCATTTGGACCAACTTGTCTTGTTCTTGAGTAAGAGACTCCATGAAGTCTTCCAAATATGGCATCCTTAAGTTTCGAAAAATTAGCTTGGTGGAATGGAATGTTGAAACAAACATAGAGTACTCAGGCCCCAACTTCGAAAGTATGGACAACACCAGTTGTTCGTCCTTCTTCTCAATGCCACATTGCTTGAACTGCAAGACCAAGGATTTGAACTTGGTGAAGAAGTATTAGATGGTCTCGAAAATTCTTGGGATCAGAGAGATCAACTCATTCTCAAGTTGGTGGCCCCTCAACTCATCAGTATTCCCAAACAATGATTCAATATTGAGCCACACTTCATTTGGAGTAGTGAGACTATCTACATGAAACAAGAGGCCTCTTGAGATGCTGAGACAAAGCATGCCAAAAGATTCATCCATTATGTTGAAGAACTTCAACTTCTGTACTACAGAATTTGGCTCATTATCAGTCTGCATGGTAACTCTGAAGAGACCCTTGGATCTCATCTAGATTATCATTTTGACCTCCCACTCAAAGTCGTTGAATGGAGTGATCAAGATGACATGATACTACCCCATTTTGTAGCTTGCGCACTTGGTGACAAAGAACACTGTAAACCTGCAATGCAAATACTCAATCACTTAGGTGGGAATCCTAACTAGATAATTCGAACCCTATATTGACAAAGGGCACATTTGGGAGCATGTCACAACCTGGGTAGACTCCAAAGGATTGCTCCAATGGCTTCAAGGAAATGGCCCCAGGGATTTCTGTGGTTGCTCCACTGCTTCTAGTGCACCTATGAAGCAAGCTGGTTCAAGCAGAAGCTCCAATAGCTCTGATACCATGTGAAATTCAAATCACAGTAGGATCTACTAGCTAAAGATATCCTCACAATCAAGAATTTGACTAAGTATGTAAGAAAACATAGTAAAAGAGGCACAATATACACAAAAATTATCAAATAGTAGGTTATTCTATTACTATACTACCCATAAATGAGTTGTGAACATCATTATATAACATTTGGGAAAAATCGTGACCCTTTGGAGGCATCAGAATGAGCTACAAGTGGCTAGATTACATTGGACCTCAATCCTCCCTAGGTTGATCAATAGTTTCCCAAATCCCATCAAACTGTCATGAATTCCTAATCTGAACATTGGGATGGCATGGGAGGACATTAATGATGGCAGTACATGAGTGGTGGAGAATTTGGTGGAGTGTAGGTGGCCTAGGATAGGCCAAAACTGTCAAAGAGGAGGAAAAATGACCACATTCAGTGCATGGGCGCCTCAAGTCAAACTCAAATTCACAAAATAGGGTATAAGGGCATGCCTCAGGTAAGTAGTGGTAATAAATGAGGGTGGTGTCCATAAATGAGGGTGCCTAACTGACTGTTTGACCAAAATTGGGTGCCTAGGTAATGGAATCAGTCATTAATTGCCTAACAACCTTGGATAAGCATCATTAACCATTGTTTGGACCATTAGACATCAAATAATCATCATGAGAGTATGGTCCTAGGTGTAATAATGTTCTAACACCATCCATGAGGGCTTCATTCTAGAAGCTTCTCAAAAATTCTTCTTTTTCACTTCATACATGAAGTGTCACACCTTGCACAAAGGCAACATGAGACATTGTCACATCTTGTAGTGATGCAACCTGCGACAATAGAGATTGTCACACGTTTCTAGAGAGAAATGTGTGACACCCTCTCAAACTAGGATTTTAGTAGGAAAAAATCTTATAACTCTCACTTTCCTAGCAAGCTTCAACATATTCTTTAGGGATTTTGGCAAGGGTGAAGGTACATTATCCATCATCGTGGTGATGATGAAAATTTTGTGTACCAGATTCCCCCCCAAAAGTATGAAGCTAGAGAGGAGTGATAGCTAAAATAATTTGTTAGATGAATGTTAAGGCAAAGAAACCATCAGTCGGAAACCTATCAACAACAGAAAAATACTTTATGCAGTACAATAATTTTCATCTCTGAAACATATATGACTCATAGCATGGCTGTTGACCAATACATTGCAGATTCATGATAGTATTGACTCAGGATACAACCACTAACTTACGTTGTGGATCCATACCTAATAGTGACTGAAGACATATTATCATGGTTATTAGAATACAAGCATAGATCCATGATATAACATTAACAATAACACAACCACGACCAATACAATAAGTGTATATGTGTGACAGTACATCAATAAGGTCACCAAAATGATGTCCATGTGGGAACCTACTCAAAAAATATCCATCGCAACCGACATAATGATAGTCCCTAGGGTCTTCAACTCAAACCTGAAACAATACGATTCTAGCCATGTGAATAAATTACTTGACGCCGAACATGGTAGAAACCACTTGATTACCAGTCAATGATGTAAACCATTAACAAGTGCAAGGGAAATAACCAATGATGACAATGAATCCCAAGGTATCCCAGTACATTCCAACAAATGTGAACAGATGAGTTGGAGTCGAACACCCATGGAATCATCCAATCAGAGGTCAATGATGTAAACCCACTATCTGAAACGAGGAAACCTGCCATTGAGGGATGCAAGTTCCAAGACAATAACTAGTTTCTAATTCTAATTCTCGGATAATGTGTTGATGTCGACAGGAACATACTCGTCGAAGGAGGGCCATGATGTATCCCACATCATTGACACAAGAAAGTGATATGAAATGGTATATAAAAAGAGTATGAACTGACACAAAGGTGTAATGGAAAATAATGCTTGAGAGGCTATTTCAGGGATGGATGACACAATAGAGGGATTTAATGACTGCAAATATTAACTATGGAAAAATACTTCCCTTGAACATTTAACGGCATGACAAGTGACTTGGCAGCATTGATTCAACAAGGCAGAAACCAAGACATAATGTGACACGATTAAGGCATTCTTCAGATGACCCAAAGGATTAAAATGATTCACGAAATTGGTATGACTCGAAGACAAGCCGATTACCCAACTATTCGAATGAGGTGCAAAACGTTCCATGTTCAAGGGTGGTGATAAGATGCCATAAATACAGACTCAAATACATTTCCATTCCCTTATTTCCCCCATCATGATTGATGAGTACCTCTCTGCTTTTTAATGAGCTGGAAGAGGGTAACAAACACTCAATGTGGCTCATCATAGATGAGTCCAATATCACATTTTTTACGAACCTGAGAAAGGATGGGTTTGGTTCCCAAAAAGGGCCCTTTGAAGTATAGTTTTACGAGTCCAAACAATGAAAACTCGGTGGTTTTTCACATTTAGAGAGTCTAAAAAACACTTAAAGATGACTCCAAAATGAACTTTTTCATAAATGTTAGTCCCTAGGTGTGAAAAAGTATAAAACAATACCTAGAAGAACTCTCTAGTCAATGGTTGACCAAGGTATTCCTCTTTCGTAAATAGTCTAAATGGTCTGAAAAAGGGGTAAACTATCACCAGATAGACAACCTTTCAAATACTTTTACAAGCGTGAAAGAATCAAGTTTGCTTTGCAATCTTTTCCTATTTAGAGAGTATGAAAAGAGATTAAAGGAAACTCCACAGGGTTCCTTTTTAGTAATAGCTTTTACAAGCCTCAAAAAGTGATAAAAGTATACTTGGTAACTTATTTCTCATGTATTTACGAGCTCAAGAAATAACAAAGACTAATCTCAACAGCTTTTTACTCGTTTTTTAACGAGCATGATTATGGTTTCAACAGTACTTGGAATCTTTTTCATGTTCGAACCAGAGCACAAAAAAGTAAAAAGTAATCCCAACACCATCTTAGGGTTTTTAATGAGCTTGAAGATGATTGAAAAGAATGCTCGAGGTATCTGCTTCGTTTTTTTAATGAGCTTGCAATAGAAAATGAACTATGCTCAGGGTGTCCTCTTCATTTTTTAACAAGCTTGAAATAGCAAATGAACTATGCTCGTAATAATTGTTTCATTTTTAGCGAGTTCGAAACCAAAAATAAAGTATGCTCAAAATGAGTCCCATTGGCAGGTGTTTTCCCAACATGATGTCCAAGGGTTGATACCTCAGGTAATACCCTTTATTAAGTTTTTTTTCAATGTCCAAAGGTTGTAACTCTTCCCCCGGCATGATTATAAAAATATAACGGCTTAACTCCAGTATGATGTCTAGAGACTAGAGACATGCCCCCCAAGATTCGTTTCGTCCACCAACTCTTCTGCCTCACCTAATTAGACTCCTCGCTATTAATATGATCCAAATTTTAGGGGGCATATGGTCCAAATTCGGATGTATAAGCCATAAAAGCATTAAATGGAGAGGCCACCCTCTCCCATTTATCATAAAAGCATTAAATGGAGAGGCCACCCTCTCCCATCCATGGTATTTGGTAGCACATAGTTTTGGCCCATGGTATGGCCTTAAGACACATTGTAATAATGCTATATAAAGGCCTAGCAAGCCTTCTCATAATATCAAGTTATTCATTTGGTTTCTATCCTATATTTCTCTTATGTTATTGAGTTATTATTGGGGTATTGATTCTTAGTGTCTTTCTTAGTATAGTTTGAGAGGTGAGGCTCAAAGAACCCTCTTTGAGCCTCACCCCTCCATGTGGCATATTTATTCTATGTTTGTCCATCTATGTTATTCATAGCCCATATCTCACTACTTTGTATTTCTCACAGCTGGTTCATTGTTCGCTTCAGTTTTGAAGCTATCTCTTCTCCTCCTCTCTCGGCATTCAAGTCTTCCGGGCCGCAGCCCCCGAGATCCGAATCAGTGATATCAGAGTAGGTACGCTCTCCATCGGAACAAGGGTTTCAAGCATTCTACAGGTTTCAAATATTTACAGCAATCACCAACTTCATTTTGGTACGATCGAAATCCATTTGTTGGGCCATACATGGATCTGGATCTACTACATCCATACATGGATCTGGATCTGCTACATCCATACATGGATTTGGATCTACTACATCCATACATGGATATGGATTCACTACATCCATACATGGATCTAGATATGCTACATCCATACATGGATTCACTACATCCATACATGGATCTGGATTCACTACATCCATACATGGATATGGATCTGCTACATCCATACATGGATCTGGATTCACTACATCCATACATGGATATGGATCTGCTACATCCATACATGGATCCACTACATCCATTGGTTTGTAACATTTTCAACAAAATTTAAAGAGAATTTATGGACTCTATGGGATGTTTCAAAGGGTCTATCATATCTCATTTCAAAGAATTTTCTGTCATCTCAAATGGGTAATTTACAGATTTTCATTTCGTTTCTCGGTTTGTGAGATATGCTTGTTTGAAGTAACACATGTTTTTACACATTGTGGCCGCACGTACAGTCAACTTTGAACAAGTTCCACAGACTCTACAGGATGTTTCAGAAGGTCTACCATAGTTCATTGGAAATATCTTTCCGTCAGCTAAAATGGGTATTTTGCGGAATCTCATTTTGTTGTCTAGTTTATAAGATATCGTTGTTTGAAGCAGCACATGTCTGTAACTAGCGTGGCGGCGCGTCCTTCAAATTCGGCCTACTTTTTATCACTTCACGAACCACCTCAGAACATGTACCATATACTGACGGAAAGATATATTTAGTAGCTCAAATGGGTCTTCAACGGAATTGGATTCCATCACCTGCAGCAGAAGTTATGAATAAATTTGCAGAAGGATGTTCAAAACCCCCAAAGTCATGATTATTCCATTTTTTTTTTTGGCTTTTCTTAAAAAAAAAAATAAAAAAATTAATGTAAACGGTTATGGGTCAACCACACAAAACCCTTCTCTTCATTGGCAACTAGCACATTGTAATCATGGGTCTCTTTTTAACATGAAATGATGGGGACTATCATTTTCTAAGGGGGGAGGAATGATCCAAATTTTAGGGGACATATGGTCTAAATTTGGATGTATAAGCCATAAAAGCATTAAATGGAGAGGCCACCCTCTCCCATCCATGGTATTTGGTAGCACATAGTTTTAGCCCATGGTATGGCCTCAAGACACATTGTAATAATGCTATATAAAGGCCTAGCAAGCCTTCTCATAATATCAAGTTACTCATTTGGTTTCTATCTTATATTTCTCTTATTTTATTGTGTAATACCCCAATTTTGACCCTTAGGAAATATTGGCTCTAATGTAAATATTGTAAACACACGATGTATGTTTCCCTAGAGTGGAGCTCAAGGCCAAGGCCCCGCTAGTTTATACTCGGATTTTATTTAAATTAGACACGCTTGATATTTTGTTACCCACATGCTATTAAGCCATGGGATATTGTAAATTGATGTAAATATTTAACATTGAAATAAAATACCAAAAACTGGCTATGGAGGCAACGAATGAGAAGGGGACATGTGTATCCACTAGGGAGTGGTGAGGGGGGGGCTATGGGACTAAACCCTAGGATTCCATTTGTCATTATGAGAACCCATTGACTTCCCTAGGTGACATTAATGCCTGTTGTAAGAAGGTGGTTGAGATTTTCAGCCCATGGCTTCAATGGAGCATGGGTAGCCCTGAAATTCGTATGGGTGGGCATGGGCTCTGATTTCTTGGGCAAGAAGTCACTCAACCTCATGGGAGGTTGCTTCATTCTCACCCCATTCCAGTGTGAAACTATCTAGCATCATTCCCATCCAAAAACGAGTGCCAGCAGTGAGGAAAAACCAGAAATCGCGACCTTGAGAGAACCCAGTTTTTGGAAAGACCAAAAACGTCCAGATTTGGCATGGGACAGGGAAATCCAATGGGGGATCCAATAGCATGAACCTTGGGGCGAATTTGGGAGCATTAGCTACCCCGAAATCAATGGAAAAGCCCAGTTTTTGCAGCTCAGGAAACGAGTGACGGATTTGAGTATTTGGTGAGCAGAATGGTGAGAAATCAAGTGAGGATTGACTATGCAGAGGTCGGGTGTGCTTGATAAACCCAGTGAAGGCTAGGATCTCAAGGATCAGCAGCTGGACCTTTCTATGCCCATCCTGAAGAGCACTGGAGGGAAGAGTTGCCTGAGGGACTGTGTAACAGAGAAGGGGATCTTCCTTGTGTTGGATGTGGTAGGTAATGTGGGTGCCTAACTGTTGAGCTCACTTGAGATGCCTGTAGCTCTGTGGTTGAGCTCACTGGCTTAGCAGTACCCTCCTCTATCTTCTTGGATGCTTGACCAGAACCATGGTTGTGAGTGAACCCAGCTAGTCCTCCTTAGTGGATACACAGCCCAGCTCGGGGGTGACCTCTCAGCTGAAAGAACACAAGCTGGACAGAGGTCTACGGTTGGGAGGAACGTTGCCCTTCCATAGCCAGTCGTTTGGACCGTTACAATTCAAGATAAGTATTCTGTGAATTAATCTATATACAGTCTGTGTTTGCAATGCATTTAATCTGAAGGATCAATTATTCATGTTAATGAAATGAAATGCATCATGTTTTATGCAGTATGATAAATTGTCCATGCTTAATGAAATTAATGACTGCTACATGTATGGTTGATATGTGTATGCTAAACGCATGAAGAAATTGTATGCACATGTAATGTTTAGTTTCCGCTGTGTTGATATTAAGATGAATCTGCATATGGACATTTTTAAATTATTAGGAATTTATGGGCAAGAATTATTGGGGCTAAGCCTTCCATAAGCCCGTGTGTTGTTAACGTTTCCTTCCTTGCACTTGATGATGGAAGGGGGCGTTACAGTTTGGTATCAGAGCTGCGTTGCAGCATTGGGCCTCTATGGGCCAAATCTGATAGAGTTTTTCTTAAGTCTGTTTTGGAAAATGTTGTTTTAAGACTGTTTTTGAAATTTTTGGTTTTAAGACTGTTTCGGGAAGTCCTCCCGAAACTGCGGAAAGGTTCCGCGAACCTTCCCGCAATTGCGGAAGAGTTCGGCGAACCTTCCCGCAATTGCGGAAGAGTTCGGCGAACCTTCCCGCAATTGCGGAAGAATTCAGCGAACCGCTCCGAAACAGCGGGGGAAAAAAAAATTTTAAAGTGAAAATTTTTCTAAGTGTCGGCGTCGAAAGGAATTTTCGGAAGGATTTCTCTTCCGAAATTTCGGAAGGAATTCTCTTCCGAAATTGCGGAAGGATTCCGCGAATCGTTCCGCAACGCAGAAGAGTTCGGCGAGTCGTTCCGAAATTGCGGAAGACTTCGGCGAATCGTTCCGCAACTGCGGAAGGCTTCGCCGAATCGTTCCGCAATTGCGGAAGACTTCGCCGAATCGTTCCGCAATTGCGGAAGACTTCGGCGAATCGTTCCACAAACTCAATTTTTGGATAGGGGGAGAACCGGGGCTCTGAATGGGATGATTCCTGTGGGGCTCGGAGGCCATTGACGGGGGTCATGAAAGAACTAGTGAAGACCCCGAGCCCATTAGACTCCAATTTGACAGAAAAAGGGGAATAGTGACTTTTGAAAGATAAAGTCCCGAGGCTTGACAGAAGGTCGGTTTGAGCTGAAATTGATCAGGCGCGGCCATGAAGCAGGCACAATGTTAAGTTCCGAATCTTGGAACCAAACTCCAAAGGATGTGGAGTCGGGATGAGCAAGAAGGCCAAAAAGCACTGTTCCGGGCCACTTTTTCGGGATTTTGAAAAGCTTGTGAGTAGTAAAAGTGACCCTAGATGTGGGAGTCAGAAATTTTACTGAACTAGACATTTCATATTCTCATTAAGACAGACAACTTTCGTTAGAGGAAGATTTCCCAGAAATGCACCGTTTGGGAGATAGCCATTTTGGCCCAAAATTTGGAATTTTGAGAAAAATGTGAAAAGTGAGAAGTAGTAAAACCCAGAAATTCACAGAAGATGAATGGTGCATCGGATTTGGAATCCGTAAATTTCTGAGTGTTCCTTGTTATATGGACTAACTTCGCCCGATAGATAAGTTTTTGTGATTCCTCATAGATTTTCTTCCACAGGTGGCTGAAGTTGGCCTTCGGGACCAAAATACAACTGTGTAAACTGTGCAGAATTATTGGTAAGAGTTGTCATTTTTGAAACAACGCTGTTTCCACACCTGATGTCGGAATGGAGCACGGGGACAGGCATTGGAAAGCTTGTCTAGCAAGGAATAATGTAGTATGACCGGAATTTGAATTGGGTTATCAGACATCATAGATTATCAGGGCAGAAAAGTGTCGGTGACTGTTTTGTCAAATTAATGACAATATGGGCAATTTTCAGAATTGCATGAATGGGCAAAAGAATTGAATAAGTAACAGCTATGTGAATTATTCCATGAGTTCTATTATGTTAAATATTGATTGATGTATATTCCTAAATGCATTTTTATGAGGTCTAACAAATATCATAATAATCCACAGTGTTTGCAGCTCATAAAGTTTATAATTGTAGCAGAGGTAAGATGGTGACCATAAATGATGTTCAAGATCCTTATGAACATGAAGAAGACGTTCTAGGAGAAAATGTGCATGAAGGGAATGCGGAGACTGAATCCAATGGGAGAAGGGAGCAGGTGACTCCTCAAAATTTGGTTGAAACCATGGTGAGCTTCAATGAAAGATTGATGAAGGCTCAAGAAGAACAACACCAATTCAATGCTGCTATTTTACAAAGCCTCACTGATATGCAGCATAAGATAAACCTTGGGTCCAACCCAAGCAATATGGGTGAAGAAGGAAGAGAAGCAGGGAGTCATTCTAGAGGTCGTTCGAGGAGGAGGACTCCAAGCCCAAGGAAGAGTTCGGTGAGCAGAAAACATAGAACATCTCCATCAAGGTCTTCTTCCAGCAGGTCGTGTGACTCCAAATGTTCTAGAAGAAGTCCAGGACATGCACCTAAGAGATTGGACGGAAGCAAGAGGTTCAAGGGCATCCCACAGGGAGAATTCAGGAAGGCAAGACCTCCCACATTTGATGGGGAAGGAAAGACAGGCCAAGAGGCAGAAGCATGGCTTCTGGGAATGAAGAAATACTTCAGAATTCAAGACTACTCAGGAAATGAAAAAGCCAGAATTGCCATTTACAACTTAAATGGCAGAGCTTCCATTTGGTGGGACAATCTCTTGCAAGTGAAAGGGATCAATGAAAGAAGGGTCAGTTGGGAAAGATTTAAGAGGTACTTCAAGGAGAAATACCTTTTTGCTAGGTATTATGACGGTAAGAGAAAAGAGTTTAATGAACTCAGGTTGGGACAAAAATCTATGGAAGAGCATGTCCACAAATTCTTGGAATTACTGAGGTATGTTGACTATATCAAATATGAGAGAGTAAAAATCCAATGCTTTCTTGGGGGTCTACCTCAGAGTTTCAGGGATCGTATTGAGTTTGTTAATCCACCAAGTTTGGATGAAGCCATTAGGATGGCAATGCACTGCTATGAGCAAAATAAAGGAAAAACAGAGGCTAACCCAGCATGGAAAGGAAAGCCAAGAGGGAAGTTTGATCAGAAGAAGGATGGCTTCAAGCCACCATTCAGAGGTCAGCCTAGGACCTTTCCACAGGGGCAACAAGCAAGGAGTGGATTCAAACCAGCAGTGGCAGTAGACAAAGCATCAAAGGGACCACTTCAGTGTTGGGGATGTGGAGAAAACCACATGTTGAAGGATTGTCCACATCGGAAAAACAATTCTCGGAAGTTGAACAACCTGAAGGGAGTAGCTACGGTGGAGGACATGGCAAGGGAAGCACCTCGGATTTATGCAGCGTTGGATAATCATCAAGCAGACCATCGGTCCTCAGTGGTGGAAGTCGAAGGTAAGATTGCTACGCAATCTATTTCTGTTTTGATTGATCCAGGATCTACTCATAGTTATGTTTCTCCAAAAGTGGTTGAAGGTTGTTCTCTTAGAAAAATAAAGCATAATAAGTCTTGGCTAGTGCAACTAGCCACGGGAACCAAGAGAAAAGTAAGTGAGGTAGTGATGGAGTGTCCCATAGAATTGAATGGACTCCACACATATGCTGAATTGAATGTGCTACCATTAGGATCCTATGATGCATTAATTGGCATGGATTGGTTAGAAAAACATAGAGCCAAATTGGACTGTTATGAGAAAGCACTTGAGTGCATTGATGAAAAGGGAAGGCCAGCATTGGTAAAAGGGATTCCCAAGCAAGTTTCAATAAGACAGATTTCAGCCCTGCAGTTGAAAAAGTTTTATAAGAAGGGTTGTCAATTATATGCAGTCCATATGCCAGATTCATTAGAGGACAAAGGGCCAAGACTAGAAGACTTCAGGATATTGCAAGAGTTCCAAGATGTGTTTCCGGATGAGGTACCAGGGTTGCCACCGATGAGAGATATTGATTTTACCATCGATCTTGTTCCAGGGGCAGCGCCGAATTCCAAAGCTCCTTATAGAATGAGTACACCGGAATTGGTGGAATTGAAGATACAGCTGCAAGAATTAATAGATAAAGGGTATATCAGGCCTAGTGTGTCTCCTTGGGGAGCACCGGTGTTATTTGTCAAGAAGAAAGATGGGACTTTAAGGCTGTGTATTGATTACAGGCAGCTCAATAAAGTGACAGTTAAGAACAAGTATCCATTACCAAGAATTGATGACTTGTTTGATCAAATGAAGGAAGCCAAATTATTTTCAAAGATTGACTTGAGGTCTGGCTACCATCAAGTGAGGATTAAAGAAGAAGACATTCATAAGATGGCTTTCAAAACTATATATGGTCATTATGAGTTCACTGTGGTTCCATTCGGCCTTACCAACGCACCTTCCACATTCATGTGTCTCATGAATAGCGTATTCAGCAAATATTTGGACAAGTTTGTGATTGTGTTTTTAGATGACATTCTTGTCTATTCAAGAAATGAAGAAGAACATGAGGAGCATCTAAGAATGGTGTTGCAAGTTCTTAGAGAACATCAGCTGTATGCCAAGTTAAGCAAGTGTGAATTCTATCAAAAGAGGATCCAATATTTGGGTCACGTCATTTCAGAAGAAGGAATTGCAGTGGATCCAGAGAAGATTAATTCCATCATGGATTGGCCAACTCCAAGAAATGTTTCAGATGTTAGATCTTTTATGGGCCTTGCTGGTTACTACAGAAGGTTTATTGAAGGATTCTCCAGGATAGCACATCCGATCACTTCATTGCAAAGGAAGAACATCAAATTTGTATGGTCTGAAAAATGTGAGAAAAGTTTTCAGAAATTAAAGGAGTTACTTACTAGCGCTCCTGTTTTGAAGATAGCAGATCCAAGGAAGGATTTTGTAGTATGCACAGATGCTTGCATTGAAGGACTGGGTGGGGTTCTCATGCAAGAAGGAATTGTGATTTGCTATGAATCTAGGAAATTGAAAGAGCATGAAAAGAATTATGCCACACATGACTTAGAATTAGCAGCCATAGTGCATGCTCTTAAAATGTGGAGGCATTACTTGATGGGAAGAAGATTCGAGCTTAGGACAGACCACATGAGCTTGAAGTATTTGTTTGAGCAGCCAAACTTGAATGCTAGGCAAGCTAGATGGATGGAATTTCTATGTGAATTTGATTTTGAAATTAAACATGTAAAAGGGAAGGAGAATAAGGTTGCAGATGCTCTTAGCAGAAAATTTCATGTTTCAGCAGTAAGTATGTGCAAATCAGATTTGAAGACAAGAGTTCTTGAAGCCCAAAACGGTGACGAAACTTGCCTTCAAATTAAAGAGAAGTTGCAGCATGGTGATGTGGATGAAAAGTGTGCAGGATATCAGCTGGGTGAAGAAAGTATCCTCATCTACAAAGATAGGTTGTACATTCCAAATAATGCGGATTTGAAGAAACTAGTGATGGATGAAATACACCAAATGCCGTACTCTGGACATCCAGGATATCAGAAGACTATAACAGCGGCAAGAAAGCAATACTTTTGGAATGGCATGAAGAAGGACATAGCTGAGTACATTGCTAGGTGTCAAAAGTGCCAACAAGTCAAGGCAGAACACCAACAACCAGCAGGGTTATTGCAGCCCTTACCCATTCCAGAATGGAAGTGGGAAGTGATCTCCATGGATTTTATAACAGGTCTGCCCATGACAGTGAAGAAGCATGATTCAATCATGGTTTTGGTGGATAAGCTATCAAAGGTAGCTCACTTTATTCCAGTGAAGTCCACTCACAAGGCTAGTGACATTGCGAACATCTTCATGAGAGAGATATTCAGATTGCATGGATTGCCTAAGGCAATAATTTCTGATCGTGACACAAAGTTCACCTCCAATTTCTGGAAGGGATTATTTCAGGAATTGGGAACTAAATTGAATTTCAGTATAGCTTACCATCCGCAAACGGACGGCCAAACCGAGAGGGTGAATCAGGTCCTTGAAGACATGCTGAGAATGTATGTGATGGACAAACCATCCAAGTGGGAAGATTATTTACACTTGGTTGAATTTGCATACAATAATGGACACCATGCATCCCTGGGAATGAGTCCATTTGAAGCATTGTATGGCAGGGGATGCAGGACACCAGTGAATTGGGACGACCCAGTGAACAGGGTAGTGCTTGGACCAGAGATGATCAAGGAAATGGAACAGGAAATTGTTAAGATCAGGCAGAATTTAAAGGCAGCTCAGGACAGGCAAAAGAGTTATGCAGATTTGAAAAGAGTACATAAGGAATTTCAGATTGGGGATCATGTTTATTTGAGAGTGAAACCAAGGAAGAGTTCCCTCAAGTTGGGGAGTTGTGCCAAGTTGTCGCCCAGATATTGTGGGCCATTTGAAGTCCTTGATAGGATAGGGCCAGTTGCATATAGAATTGCATTGCCTGCTAGCATAAGAGCTCATAATGTTTTCCATGTATCTTTGCTTAAGAAGTATGTACATGATCCTAATCATATGATTGATTGGAATGTGATACAGGTGGAACCCGAGGGAGAGTTCCAAGTAGAACCTATGCGCATCCTCGACAAGAAGGTCACAGTGCTCCGGAACAGAGCCATCGGGCAGGTAAAGGTCCAATGGGAGCACCTTAGTCCCGACGAGGCTACATGGGAGCTAGAGGATGCCATGAGGGAGGCATTCCCATTTTTGTTCAGTTTTGAGAACACCGAGGACGGTGTTGTTCTAAGGGGGAGGGGAATGTAATACCCCAATTTTGACCCTTAGGAAATATTGGCTCTAATGTAAATATTGTAAACACACGATGTATGTTTCCCTAGCGTGGAGCTCAAGGCCAAGGCCCCGCTAGTTTATACTCGGATTTTATTTAAATTAGACACGCTTGATATTTTGTTACCCGCATGCTATTAAGCCATGGGATATTTTAAATTGATGTAAATATTTAACATTGAAATAAAATACCAAAAACTGGCTATGGAGGCAACGAATGAGAAGGGGACATGTGTATCCAATAGGGAGTGGTGAGGGGGGGGCTATGGGACTAAACCCTAGGCTGCCATTTGTCATTATGAGAACCCATTGACTTCCCTAGGTGACATTAATGCCTGTTGTAAGAAGGTGGTTGAGATTTTCAGCCCATGGCTTCAATGGAGCATGGGTAGCCCTGAAATTCGTATGGGTGGGCATGGGCTCTGATTTCTTGGGCAAGAAGTCACTCAACCTCATGGGAGGTTGCTTCATTCTCACCCCATTCCAGTGTGAAACTATCTAGCATCATTCCCATCCAAAAACGAGTGCCAGCAGTGAGAAAAAACCAGAAACCGCGACCTTGAGAGAACCCAGTTTTTGGAAAGACCAAAAACGTCCAGATTTGGCATGGGACAGGGAAATCCAATGGGGGATCCAATAGCATGAACCTTGGGGCGAATTTGGGAGCATTAGCTACCCCGAAATCAATGGAAAAGCCCAGTTTTTGCAGCTCAGGAAACGAGTGACGGATTTGAGTATTTGGTGAGCAGAATGGTGAGAAATCAAGTGAGGATTGACTATGCAGAGGTCGGGTGTGCTTGATAAACCCAGTGAAGCCTAGGATCTCAAGGATCAGCAGCTGGACCTTTCTATGCCCATCCTGAAGAGCACTGGAGGGAAGAGTTGCCTGAGGGACTGTGTAACAGAGAAGGGGATCTTCCTTGTGTTGGATGTGGTAGGTAATGTGGGTGCCTAACTGTTGAGCTCACTTGAGATGCCTGTAGCTCTGTGGTTGAGCTCACTGGCTTAGCAGTACCCTCCTCTATCTTCTTGGATGCTTGACCAGAACCATGGTTGTGAGTGAACCCAGCTAGTCCTCCTTAGTGGATACACAGCCCAGCTCGGGGGTGACCTCTCAGCTGAAAGAACACAAGCTGGACAGAGGTCTACGGTTGGGAGGAACGTTGCCCTTCCATAGCCAGTCGTTTGGACCGTTACAATTCAAGATAAGTATTCTGTGAATTAATCTATATACAGTCTGTGTTTGCAATGCATTTAATCTGAAGGATCAATTATTCATGTTAATGAAATGAAATGCATCATGTTTTATGCAGTATGATAAATTGTCCATGCTTAATGAAATTAATGACTGCTACATGTATGGTTGATATGTGTATGCTGAACGCATGAAGAAATTGTATGCACATGTAATGTTTAGTTTCCGCTGTGTTGATATTAAGATGAATCTGCATATGGACGTTTTTAAATTATTAGGAATTTATGGGCAAGAATTATTGGGGCTAAGCCTTCCATAAGCCCGTGTGTTGTTAACGTTTCCTTCCTTGCACTTGATGATGGAAGGGGGTGTTACATATTGAGTTATTATTGGGGTATTGGTTATGAGTGTCTTTCTTAGTATATTTTGAGAGGTGAGGCTCAAAGAACACTCTTTGAGCCTCAACCCTCCATGTGGCATATTTATTCTATGTTTTTCCATCTATGCTATCCATAGCCCAGATCTCACTACTTTGTCTTTCTCACAGCTGGTTCATTATTCACTTCAGTTTTGAAGCTATCTCTTCTCCTCCTCTCTCGGCATTCAAGTCTTCCAGGTCTCATCCCCCAAGATATGGATCATAATAAGAATAGGTTCTCCAAAGAGAGGAACAAAGAGGATAAAGTAACACAGGTGGATGAAATGAAGGTTCAAGTACTAAGTTGGGTGGAAGAATCGACCTAATTAGAGGGGGGTATGTTTCCTTTTTTAATGAGCTTGACACAGAAGAAGAACTATGCTTGTAATGACCTATTTCATTTTTTAACGAGCTTGACACAAAAAGGGAACTATGCTTGTGGGGACCTGTTTCATTTTTACACAAGCTTGAAACAGAAAATAACTATGCTTGAGGTATCCCATTTCATTTTTTAACGATCTTGAAACATAATGAAATTATGCTCAACGTAGCCCATTTTATTTTTTAACGAGCTTGAAACGGAATGAAATTATGCTCGTAGGGAGCTGTTTACCGATAATCAAAAAGAGTTTCAACTATGACCATGGATTCCAAAAGTTCTTCATCAAATAGAATAACATTTCTCTAGAAGGAATACATGTTGAGAGACTCATCCAGATCATGGGGAAAAACAGGCTCCAAAGCTCCCATTGAAGGAGTAACCATGCAAACTTATATATCTGAATCCAAAGAAGAGGAGCATTTAGTGAGAAGCTCCTTCTCATTATCAATTCAAGTCAAGGGGAATAAAGCCACATAATTAACTTGTGGTGAGGTAGGAACCACTAGAACATGTGGAATATTCAGGGAGGTCTGGTGGCCAGCAGTCATATAATGATCTAGTCTTACAAATGAAAGTTGATCAATAGTCACAATATTCCCATCATGGGGAAAATGCATCACTCGAAAGAGTGTGGAGACTACAGATTTCATGGCATGGAAATAATCTCACCTAAGGAGTAGATTGAAATATAACTGACCTTGGACTACCACAAAATGAATGCAGATAGTTTTTCCTCCTAAGGTGATAGTTAATTGAGGAAGGATCTCTAAAGGTTGAATATGTCTTCTATTAAAAGCCAGTATCTGATCAGTGGATGACACAAGCAGAGGAGAACCTATATATTTCCAAGCAATTGAGGATAAAATACTAACAAAATCCCCTTCATTGAATATAGTGGGAAATGTATTCTTATCACAAGCACGCACAATGATTTTAAAAGGCATGTAGGAAGGAAGAGGAGGATCTTCCAGCTTATTCCAATCAAAGGAAATAACCTCAGTGCTTGAAGGGGATTCCGTTGAAATGGACGGGATGCCCCCTTGTCCTAAACAATCTAATATGACTAAGAAAACTTTAGTCGCATTCAATTCACTCTCTAACTAGAGAGCATGATCGTCCGGGGGTTGTGTCGGATTGAACACTTTATCAACCAATAGGGGGTCAAAGGGTAGCTCACGATATCCTGTTGGAAATTATTGCTAAGGCACTATAATTTCTTTGAGTAACTATGAAATTTCATCGATATGAGGACAAAGGTAAGTAAGGTGCGTGTCTTTACATAACAAGCAAGGATTCTTGAATTTACCTTTTTTACTCTTAACCACAAAATCACTATTTGACGGGGTGTCATCAACGTGATTTCCAATGGTTGATGACGCGGGTTGTTGGGAGATCATAGACCACGCTTCTAATAATTTGGACAGACCATGAAAATCCTTAAGAAGGTGGTCACCCTTGCAAATACTGCAAGGGGATTTGGGCTTACGAGTTGTTTGAGTAGGCTGACCAACACTCCCAACACTATTATAAGAATTTGGTTGATGGTTGGTCCCTTTCTTATTTTTCTTCTTATTAATATTCCTTTTCTTCTTCTTCTTATCCACCTAATTACTAGCATCATGGTTTTCAGCAGGAGAGGGAGAAGAGAGGGAAGAAGATACATCCAGCGAAGAAGGAAAAGGATCAACTTGAGGTTGATGCTCATATGATGGAGAGTTAACATTTGAAACATTGGGTGCATCCGGGATCATTGGATTGGAGAATAACCATAATGGTAATCCTATAGTTAATCTGGGAAGGTTCAAAGTGGCAATAAAGGGAGGAGCAATAGTTCCAAATGAGGGGAAAACAAAAGGTACCCCTTGAAAAGGGGTCTCTTGGTTGGTAGTACCGGAAGATGTTTCCATAGCTATCTAAAGAAGCTAATTGTCTCTCTAAGGCCTTCTAAATAAAACACACATCAAAATCTAGTCAATCTAAAGGAAACAAACAAACATGTGAATAGGTGGGATAAATAGCCGGATCCTCGCATGTGTGTCAAGTTGTCACAACTCGCGATATACTGCAGGGTCCAACAGTAATACTCGGACCAATATTTTAGAGCACTAACCAAGGAGGATTAAGACTGTGCCCTTGACCATATTACCCAACTACCTGATAGTACGTATGTAGTAATCTCCCCGAGTGTTTTTCTCAGTGTATTGCAACAAAAAGATGGAAAAAAGGTTAACTCGGTTGGTTTCTAGATTCTATGAGGGTCTCCCGATATACTCAAGGTACGTGGGAGATCAAATTCGTAGAACCACACAGTCCCCATATTGTAGTGTTGACAAAGTAATGACAGATCCTATGCTTAACAATGCCGAAACACGTCTCTATCCTATTACACAAAGTTGCTAAAGATTTTTAATTTATGTGCACTTTATTTTATCTTGAAGTGGTTAAGTGTACAATGTGGAGTTTCGACTGACTAAAAAAAAATGCAAAGAAATGAAGATGCAATCTTTCACTTCGATGAAATCTATACTATGAGAGGGAAGAAAATCTTTTTCTTTCAAAAATGAAAAAGTGTCCTACTTAAGAGAGACAGAGATTTTTTCTGTTCTCGATGCAATATACCCAATGTACATACACTTCGCTTTTCCAATGAATGCCAAGAAATCCAAAACAAAATCAACACTGCATGCACACAAAAATGAAATGCAAGTTTTCCATTTTTGGTGAATACTATCTACAGAAAGGAGCAAGAGGTTTCAAGCAAAGAAACAAGCATAAAATTCAATGCAAGAAACATAAACTCTTCTTTTAATACAAAATGCATATAACTCGAAGAGACTACAGAATATATGATTAAAAAATGCAATTCATTTCACTTAAAATGGAATCTAAAAACACTCCCAACTATGGTACATAATCAATAACCATAATTCAGTTCTAGAGTGAAAAAAACCTTGAAAAATAGTATCAGACTCGGGAATCAGAGAGTGTTCAAGTCAAAATTAGACCAAGCAAGCAATTTGAAGGATAAACCAAGCAAAACTTGATTTTGAAATAGTGTTGCAGTTCGTGATTCAACACAAAGTGACAATCAACAGTGTCGCAAGTACAACAAATACCAAGCACAACAGTGTCGCACTATACCTCAAAATAAGGTGCGGTAGGGAGTAAAAATAATGAAAATTTAAGCAAAAATCAACCAATCAAAAAGCTTTAAAAGGTTCAAAGTTGAAATGGAAGTCCTAGTGACTCAAACAGTCATATTCAAATAAACTCAAACACTTAGACCATGTGAAATTCAAATCACAATTTGTTCCCTAGTGGAGTCACCAATTTTGTTTGAGGATTATTCTACCGATGCGGAAAAAGGTGGAATTCCCCAGTCTAAATAGTTTAGATCTAGAACAAAAAGACATAGAACATACAACTTCCCCTAAGTTCTTCGTAATAAAAGGTACAAGCAAAGAGAACTGGCCTATATAGTTTGAAGGTTGGTCTTGCTTTATCTCCTAGCTCCATTGTTCCATGCAAGAGCCATGTAGGACAACTGCAAAAGAGTTAACAAGAAGAGAGAATAAGATAATTGCAACCTACAAGACTTATGTTAACAACCAAGGAGGAAAACAACAATATTAATGACAAATAATTGAAGGAAAGAAAATGTATTGTTGTATTATTGAATAATGAAGAGAAAAAGTAACAACCAAGTGCCTTTCCATTGCAATATTCCTCCCAATAGTCCTTTTCCTTGCTCCAAAAAGGTGGATGCCAAAGTCTCAACACAACACTCTAGAACCAACAAAAATCCTTCAGCATTTGGCTACCAAATTCTAACTCTCTTCCCCATGGGGATGGATTACATTTATAGGCCCCAATGGATAAGAGGGATATGAGAGGATAATGGGATTGAGATAGGATGGGATCCCAAAGAGTCTGGATTTGACTAAGATCCACCCAAAATGGAGGGGATAACCATCCACGAGGGATTCATTCTAGAAGCTTATCGAAACTTATTTTTTTCCCTTCATACAAGAAGTGCCACACCTTGCACAAAGGAAACATGAGACACTGTTGCATCCTATAGTGATGCAACCTGTGATAATAGAGATTGTCACACCTTGCTAGAGAGCAAGGTGCGAGACCCTCTCAAACTAGGATTTTAAGAGGAAAAACTCTTATAACTCTCATCTTCCTAGCAATCTTCAACATATTCTTCAGGGATTTTGGCAAGGGTGAAGGTACATTGTCCATAATCATGGTGATGAAATTTTTTTTGTATAACAGGTCATGTGTTTCCTTCTGGGAGGTCACAATTTCAAATCCAAAGATGTTAGGGTATGTACACCTATGTAGAATTTAATTGTCAAATAATTCTGTAGAGGGGACCATTTGTCCCACAAACAAGGAGGTCTCATTCACAAAACTAGTGTTTGGATAGGTTACGAACTTAAATTAGATTATTATTACTATTATATATACATTCATGTTAACTATGATTCTATTAAAAAATGAAAATTTTACATTTTGTATATTCTAAATTTTAAGTATTTATAAAAAATCGATGAAAATACTATTATGAAAAATCATGAATTTTATAATGAAAATATGTAATTTTTAAAATAGATTTCTAGGTCCTAGTTTTATTATAAAAAATACACATTACAATTTCAACAGTTCAAACTTTAGATTCCAAAATTTAGTTAAAATCATACATATTTTTTAACAAAAAACACCAAAAATAATGTATTGTTACTACACAATTAACTTAGTTCCATTTCTCCCATGGGGCGTAGAATAGATGGTGAATGGGTGTATTAGTACTCTTTGTGTTAGGTCACCGGTTTGAAAGTCCAAGGGTACTGTGAAATTCTAGAACACAACAAATCATAGAGTTGAAAATACCTAACAATGAAAAGAATGAGCAGAAAATATGAATTATAGTGAAATGGTTAGGATATTTTATTACTCCATCCTTGTCCTACCTAGCATTATTTATTTTTCCTAGTTGTTGATAATGTCATTTCCCCCCTAGTGGTGTGCAAATGTCATCCAAGATCCATCTACCACCTTCTGAGCCCTGCATGCATCATTTTAGGACCACTTCAGTCAGTTCCCTATTTTATAGGAACCAACTGAGTGTCCTAGTGCGGTCCACCTGAGTTAGCTGACTCTTGTGGGGGGGTTGGAGCTCTGAATGCCATTAATTGTGGCCTCATGCACCCATTTTTTATTTCCAGGTATGAAGAACTCACTATTGCACCCTCCTTAGTCAATTAATTGATTGTGACTCCAATTAGCTAAGTTTAGGTTCAGCTCAGTTGATTTTGAGTCTTCTGGAGCACTCCAGTGGTGATAATCCCTATGCTAGACCAGCTGAGGTTTGAATTCTCATGTGTGATTAAATTATCTCCATTGTATTATCATTGTTCATTATACTGATTATTGGATCATGTGACATTTATTCTGCTTTTATTTGAGTTATGCTGCATAATTATTCTTCTGCTCTTTTTAACTGCGGTTTTCACTCTTATTCAACTTTTCTGCTCATTCTTTCTTTGTGAGGTATCCTTAGCTCTTAGATCTATTGTGAATTATAATTTCACATGGTATCAGATCTATTGTGAATTATAATTTCACATGGTATCAGATCCATTGAGAAAATAGCTTGAGAAGTTGTTTTAGGTAGTGCACCAGAAGCCTCTGGATTTCCATAGCAAATCCTGGTGCCATTGCATTGAATTCATTAGAGAAATGTAATGAGGTCTAGCCAGGTGTGAAGGATCCAGATAAAAGTTCCTACTATCCTAAATCAGTTCTAAGTAGTATTCTACCTCCATTATTGAGAGATTTTTGTAGGTTATTGTCATGTCCCAAATTTTGCATTGGGTCGCAATTTCCTAATCCCATTGGCCCTATTCATGAGAGTTTGTCAAATTGATGTTAAGGGTCAAATAATTGCCAAGGAGGAAAATTACTAGTTTCCTAGGTTGTGGGTGGAAGCATTGGGATTTGAAATAATAAGGATAATAAATGATGTGTGGACATTAGAATAGCATAAATATTTAATAAAGGAGATAAATAAATATATACAAGGGAAAATCAAATTGCCATTTGACCATGAAGACACATGGAGGAAGTGGGACCCACACAAGCTAGATTTTCTATGCCACATGGCATCCTCCTCTTTTCAATTCAAATCCATGAGAAGCCCAATGTTATTGGGATGAGTTGGAAGGGAATGATACTTGGCATGAGTCAATGAGGTCGAAATGTAGAGGAAGAGTAATTCCCATGGAAGAGGAAGAGGCAATTTGGAGCTACTGGGACACTTGGGCTAGATTCCCTAGCTCTATGACAACAATGATGAAGATGCTATGACACCTATGACACAAATCAGGCCTGAAGGTTGACATATAACATATATGACATGTCAGGGCTAAAAATATCCTCCAAGAGGGCACTCAAGTGAGTTAGGGCAGCCAAAGAGACACCAATTCGAATTTGGAGAAGGAGAGGGCTAGAATTTGAAGGACAAGTGGCATACTTGGGAATCTCTTCCCAACTTGAGTTGGCATGAAGCTCTTGGAAGAATTAGACCCATGGAGGAACTTAGAAGTTTATAAAAGTCATGAACAAAGAAGAATAGCATCTTTTGATCATTTTTGAGAATTTGCATTTGTGAAGAGAGAGAGCTAGTGGAATACTAGTCTTCTTGCCTTAGCCAATTTCGAGGGTGAAAGATTCCCATCCAAGTTGGTGTGTGGAAAGGTCATTTAGACCTTTCATGGAGATTTAATGGAGTATTTATTTTCAGTTTTAAGCTACAGGGAAGCTCATGGTTTCTTCTAGTGCATCTCACTCTTTCAACCATTTCCAGTTTTCATTGCATATTCTTGCTCCTTGAGGGATTGCGCTTTTGGTGAGCTATTGTACTCTTTGGGGGAGCTTCTATTGCCCCATTTATTTTGTATTGAGATGAATATACTATGTTCTTCGTGTTCATAACTTTACCAGGTCTAGATTCCAAGTGATTGTATGTAAAATTGATTATTAAGGAGCAAACAGTGACCATTTCCCCACTATATTGATGTATACCAATGCAATGTTGATGAATTCGAATGGAGGAGTGTTTCTATGATGTATTTATGTTGAATGGATTTTCATTAATGAGTAGCACAAGTTTCATGTTCAGTACTTAATCATTTGGAGCCATCTTTCTCAGTTTTATTGCATTTGGAGAAGATTTAATGCCATTTCCCCCAAGGTTGAACTAGTGATTTTGTTTTTGTAGTTGTTTGGGAGAGGGTTATAATAGACTTAATAAACTGAATAATGATGAACATGAGACCATAATATTTTACCTTAGACATCCTTTGTCTCTGTTCATAAATTCGAGTTGGTTTGGAAGCATTTGGAGAGCCATATTCAACATTTACCCTGGCGGGATTTGAACCCCAAATTGCTAGTGAAAGCTCTTATCTTGGCCAAAAGTTTAAAGAATTTTTCAGAAGTGTTTTGATGGTCCTAAATCATCCCTGAACATCATAATCAAGTACTAATATCATTCATACACTTCCCCAGAATATTTTGAGGCATTTGGAGCAATTTGGAGACCTAGACATCAAAACTAGTCAAAGGTCGAATTAGGGAAAAAAGTGAAAAATTTGTCATTTTAATCAATTTCTTAAGAAGGGACATTACAGTTATTCAAAGTTTTTGAGTGTTGCGGAAGTCGCAACAGTTTTGTTGCAGAAGAAACAGTTGTAATGGACAATTCAAACTCTCCTCTCTCTTCCAGGATCTTGAAACCCTTCATTTGCCTTGATTGGAGGGCTGATATGCAGATGGTATTACGCAATAAATCACTGTATAGGGTGACAATGGGGAAGGATCCCGAACCACAATCAGCTGTGTAGAAAACCAAATATCTGAATAGATTGGATGAAGCATTTGGTTTCATGTGTATTCATATTTCCATATATCTACTCTTCCACCTCAATGGATTGAAGACTCCAAGAGAATTATTGTTGAAGTTAGAGACCCTCTTTGGAAAACAAGATGAGCTAAGAGGCCATATTCTGGAAAATGAGTTGATTGCTCTACAACCGAGCAGTTTTGAGACCATTCAGGAGTTCTTTTCAAATTCAAATATCTGGTTATGCAATGCAAGCAATGTGGCATTGAGAAGAAGTATGAGTAGTTGGTGCTATCCATTATGACCAAGCTAGGTCTTGAGTTCTCCATCTTTGTCTCTACCTTCCATTATGAGTGAATGTCAATCCTTGGCTGGAAGATTCCCTCCTTAGATGTTTTCACTGAATCTCTCATCCAAGAACAAGATAAGTTGATCCACATGGGTGCCTTGAAGTCCTCCAAAGATCAATCTCTTATGGTTGGAGAAGCAAAAAGTGTGAATGGGAAGGGGAAGCACAAAGGAAAGGAGAAGAGGAAATATGAACCCAAGCAGAATTCCAAGTCAATTCCATCTGAAGGAGCCTCCAACTACAATAAGGAAAAAGAAAATGGTTTGATAAATCCAAGTGTTCCTATTGCAAGAAAGGAAACCACCCAGAGAGATCTTGCATGCAAAAGAAGATAGATCAGATGACCAAGCTTCTTGAACAACACAACATTGCCCTCCCAGAAGTTGCAAGCTGACAGACTGATTCTGGAAGTGATTCTAATGGTCATGAGAGATGCCATGCACTAAAGGATAGATTTTCAAAATCACAATCCCTTCTCATAGATTCAGGAGCCTCCAACCACATGGTTTCCTCCATAGAATCATTTTCTTCTCTATATATCAAAGATGGTCCGATTATTCACATGGGAGACAATTCTCAGATCTCTGCTGAAGGGAAGGTAACAATACATATGGAGCATGGGAAGTTCAAAAATGTTCTATTTGTGCCTTCTTTGTCAGCAAATTTGTTGTTTGTATATCAGATGACTCACACAGGTTCACCGAAGAAAGTGGTCTTTGGTCCTGACATGGGTTAGATTGCAGATATCTCCATTGGGAAGATTATAGTGAAAGGGTTTGAAAACCATGCCTCCAAGGAATCATATGAATTATCTCATTTTTTTCCATACTCTCTACCTACCCCATTTGAATATGATGAAGATCAGAGTGATATCTCTTCTAATGAAGATGAGGATCAAGATCTTGATGTTGAGAATAAAGTTCAAGGAGATTCAGATTTAGATCCAGATCCAACACATGCTTTCAATCCATGGCCAAGGCCAATATGGGCTCACAAAGTCTTTGTAGCTACTGCGAACACAGTTGGGGATCCATCTGAACATAGAATCACTAGATCTTAGTATCATGCAAAACTTGCACTCTGTCATGTAGATCCACTTCTCTCAGATAGGTGCTACATGATGGTGGGATTTGATCCACAATCTCTTGGAGAGATTTTCCATGGGGGATCTACAACCAAGAAAAAATATCGGTTGTCTGAAAAAAGGTAATCAAAGGTTCATGATTTGTACCACAATGAGCCACTCGCTCTAGTAGCAAGAAGGGTTCCTGAAAGACTTGTTTTGGAAAATACAACTTCTACACAATGGGAGGTACATGAGAGGAGCATATCCAGATCTAGCACCTGCATTGCTATCCTACATAGGAGTAGCTTGCCAATATTTTTGCAAAGGATTTCACTAAGGAATTTTTTTCCCTTCTCTGCTTAGTATGAAGGTTCTTTGAGTTCCCTACTGTTGTTCTTTTGAGGGGGGTATTTTTCCCATGAGGTTTTTCACCATTTCCTTGGTTCATGGATAGTTCTTTATTTTTTATCATGTATTTTATTGTATGGGTGACCTTTGCTTTTAGTAACCAGGGCCCATGATGCAAAAGTATGTATTAAGGGGGGTTGTTAGGATATTTTAATACTCCATGTCCTACCTAGCATTATTTATTTTCCCTAGTTGTTGATGATGTCATTTTCCCCCTAGTGGTGTGCAGATGTCACCCAGGATCCATCTACCACCTTCTAAGACGTGCATGCATCATTTTAGGACCACTTCAGTAAGTTCTCTATTTTATAGGAACCTACTAAGTGTTCCAGTGCATTCCACCTGAGTTAGTTGACTCTTGTGGGGGGGGTTGGAGCTCCGGATGCCACTGATTGTGGCCTCATGTACACATTTCTGATTGACATGAATGACAAAATCACTATTGCACCCTCCTTAGTTAGTTAACTAATTGTGACTCCGGTTAGATGAGTTTAGGTTCAGTTCAGTTGAGTTTGAGTCTCCCGGAGCACTCCAGTGGTGATAATCCCTATGCTAGACCAACTGAGGTTCGAATTATTTCCATTGTATCATCATTGTTCATTATATTGATTATTGGATCATGTGACATTTTCTGCTCCTATCTGAGCTATGTTGCATAATTATTCTTTTGCTCTTTTTTACTGCAGTTTTCACTCTTATTCAACATTTCTGCTCATTCTTTCTTTGTGAGGTATTCCTCAACTCTTAGATCTATTGTGACTTAGAATTTCACAGAAATGAGTAGTAAAATTAATCATGCATTGGAAATCAGATGGAAACATAAATGTGTGTTATGATCCATTAATCAGTATAGTCAACATATATGTTACGATGGAGAGAATTCAATTATCTTAGGAGAATTCGAATCACTGTAGGTTTAGCATAGGAACTATAACCACTGGAGTGCTCTGGAAGTCCCAATCTCAACTCAACTAAACCAAAACTCAGTTAACTAAAGCTACTATCAGTTAACTAACCAAGGAGGGTGCATTAGTGAGTTTTGCATGCAAAGTAGGTGAAAATGGTGCATTAGATCACAATCAGTGGTGATCGGAGCTAAAATCCCCAATAGAGTTTAAGGACTCAGGTGGAATGAACGAGAACACATAGTTAGCTCCTAAAATGTAGGGAACCGATTCTGGTGGGCCTAAAATCATGCATGTAGGGAACAATAGGTGGCTAATGGGTCCTAGATGACATATGCACACCACTAGGGGGAATATAACATCACCAACTACTAGGAAAAGGTAAATAACGCTAAGTAGGACAAGGATGGAGTATTAATTATACCAACACCCCCCCTTAATACAAATTTGGACTTCTTGGGCCTTGGTTACTGAGACCAAAGGTCACCCATATAATCAAATAAATGAAAAAAAATAATTGTTCATGAAACTAAGGAAATTGGGAAAACCTCATGGGAAAAATACCCCCCCTAAAAAATGAACAACAGGGAACTCGAGCAGCTTCACATGTGTAAAAACTTGGTAAAAATTTATGCAGTCTGCTCCTCTATAGGATAGTAATGCAATGTGTTGGTCCTGTTGTGCAATAGTTCCCTGATGTAGTGCTTGTGAACATCGGTCTGCCATATTGGATCATGGCAAGTCTCTTTGAAGGATTGTAGATCAGAACCCATCATCATGTAGCACCTCTCTAAGAGAAGTGGATATGTATGACATAGTGAAAGGTTTGCAACTTGAGACTGGGATCTAGTTCTCCCATGGTCAGATGGATCCCCATCTATGCTCCTAGCAACTTCAAGGATTTTGTGAGCCCATTTTGGCTTTGGCCATGGATTGGGAGCAAGTGTTAGTTCTGGATCTAGATTTGCTTGACCTTCATTCTCAACATCAAGATCTTATTCAACTTGGTACTCATCAAAAGAGACATCATCCTAATATTCATCGGGTGCAAATTGAGTAAGCAGATCAAATCTACCTTGGTCTTTAACTACCTGCAGATGTTGCAATGGATCTTCATCGAAGCGAACACTTCTTTTAATGAAGCATCTTTTGGTTGTAATCTCCATCAGCTTGTATTCTTTTGCATCTTCTGCATATCCCAGTAGAATGCATTCTCTACTTTAGGGTTGAAGATATTTTCTTTTGTCAGATAGGATTCCATCCCATGCCTTGGATCCAAAAACCCTCATATGAGAGACATCGGGTCTTTTTTTCTTCAGTGCTTCGAATGGAGTGACCCCATCCACAAATTTTTGGGGTACCCTATTATGAATGTATGTAGAAAATTTCATTGCTTCTGCCCAGAGAGATGGTGGAAGATTCCTTGCTTCAAGCATACAAGTTGCCATTTCTTTCAATGGCCTATTCTTCCTCTCAGCTACACGATTTTGTTGTGGTGTGTATGGGACTAAATACTGCATTTGGATACCCTCAGAAGCACAAAAATGCTTCAAATCCTTCTTGATGTACTCCCCTTCATTGTCATATATGAGTGCTTTGATCTTCTTCCCGACAATGTTCTCAACTAAGGCCTTGAACACTTTGAAAGTTTCAGATACCTCAGAGTTCTGCTTGAGAAAGTAGATCCAACAGAACCTAGAGTAATCATCTATGCAGGTCATAAGGTATCTGGATCCATTCCTAGAAGTTGTGGGCATCAGTCCTAATACATCACTATGTATTAGATCAAGTGTGGAGGAAGATCTCCTTTCCTTCCCAACATCATACTTTCACTCTAGATGCTTCCCTACCAAGCAACGTTTGTAGATCGCTTGAGAGAACTTTATGTCATTCAATCCTTCAACCATCTCTTCCTTATGCAACTACTGCAAGTACTTGAAGGTTAGGTGTCCGAATCTTTCATAATAGAGTTTGCTTGTCTCATTTGCATGATTCAAGAGAGCACTTTGATGTGAATATGAAAAAAAATGTGAGAACTCATATGTCTTTGAGGCATGGTTTGCAACACCTTTAGCTATTAGCTTCCCAGATGAGATCTCTGTATTCTCAAATCTGTCAGGTCCAAAAACAACTTTCTTCGGTGAACCAGTGTGTGTCATCTGGTAAACATACAACAAGTTTTATGCCAAAGAAGGCACATACATAACATTACTGAACTTTCCATGATCTAGTTGTATTGTGCATTTCCCTTCAGCAGAGATCTGAGAATCATCTCCCATGTGAATACTAGGACCATCGGTAATATCTAGAGAAGAAAATGATTCTTTGCAGGAAACCATGTGTTTGGAGGCTCCAAAATCAATGAGGAAGGCTTGTGATTGTGAGAATCCATCCTTTAGTGCATGGCATCTCCCATGATCACATGTCTCACTTCCAGAATCAGTCTTCCTTGCACCTTTTGGGAGGGCAATGTTGTGTTTTTCAAGAAGTTTGTTCATTTGATCTATCTTATTCTTCATGCAAGATCTCTCTGGATGATTTCCTTTCTTGCAATAGGAACACTTGGTCTTCTCAAAGCCCTTTTGCTTATCCTTCTTGGAGTTGGAAACTCCTTCCGATGGATTAGACTTCTCCTTCCACTTGGATTCAAACTGCTTCTTTTCTTTCCCTTTCTACTTCCCCTTAGCATTCGCACTTTTTGACTCTCCAACCATAAGATATTGATTTTTGGAGGCCTTCAAGGTGCCCATCTAAATAAATTTGTCTTGTTCTTGGATGAGAGATTCAATGAATCCATCTAAAGAAGGCATTTTCCAGTTGAGGATTGACAATCTCCCTGAATGGAAGGTAGAAACAAATATTGAAAATTTCGGACCAAGCTTGCTTAGGATGGATAGCACCAGCTTCTCATCAGTATTCTCAATGCCACATTGTTTGCACTGCATGACCAAGGATTTGAATTTAGAAAAGAACTATTGTATCGTTTCGAAATTGTTGGGTTGAAGAGCAATTAATTCATTCTCCAAAATATAGCTTCTTAGCTCATCTTGCTTTCCGAAGAGAGTCTCAAGCTTCAACCAAAACTCTCTTGGAGTCTTCAATCCATCAAGGTGGAAGAGAAAATCTATGGAAATATGAATACACATTAAACCAAACACTTCATCTAATCTATTTAGGTACTTGTCCTTCTCAACAGTTGCCAGAGGTTTTGCCTCCTTTCCCATTGTGACCCTGTATAGACTCTTGTTGCACAACACTATCTACATATAAACCATCTGATCAAGATAATTGAAGGGTGTCGGGATCCTTGGAGACAAATGAACATTCGAATTCTCCATGTGAAACTGCTGGAGTGAATACAAACTAAAACTGCTACTGTTGCTACATTGAAAAAAATTCAAAATCCTGCAAAAAACTCTTAATTTTGGAGATAAATGTCTACTAAGCATTTCTTTAGGACAATAGGTACTTTTATCCAGATCCTTCACACCTGGCTATACCTCAAAGGGTTTCTCCAATGAATTCAATGCAATGGAAACATTATTTGCTATGGAAATCTAGAGGCTTTTGGTGCAGTACTGAAAGCAACTGCTCAACCTACGCTCTTTGAGCTATGATACCATGTGAAATTCTAGAACACAACAGATTATAGAGCTGAGAATACCTCACAATGAAAATAAAGAGAAGAAAATATGAATTATAATGAAAATTTCAGTGAAATGAGCAATAAAATTAATCATGCATTGGAAATCAGATAGAAACAAAAATGTGTGTTATGATCCATTAATCAGTATTGTCAACATATATGTTACAATGGAGAGAATTCAATTATCCTAGGAGAATTCGAATCCCTGTCAGTCTAGCATAGGAATTGTCACCATCAGAGTGCTCCGAAAGTCCCAAACTCAGCTCAACTGAACCAAAACTTAGTTAACTGAAGCTACTGTCAGCTAACTGACCAAGGAGGGCACATTAGTGAGTTTTGCATGCAAAGTAGGTGAAAATGGCGCATTAGATCACAATCAGTGGTGATCAGAGCTAAAACCCCCAGTAGGGTTTAGGGACTCAGGTGGACTGAACTAAAACACAAAGTTAACTCCTAAAATGTAGGGAACTGACTTTGGTGGGCCTAAAATCATGCATGCAGGGTGCATTAGGTTGCTAATGGGTCCGAGATGACATTTGCACACCACTATGGGGAAAACAACATCATCAACTACTAGGAAAAGGTAAATAATGCTAAGTGGGACAAGGATGGATTATTAATTATCCTAATAGGTTCTAGCTTACAAAAAAAAAAAAATAGTTCCATTCCATAATACAAAAAATCATTTAGCATTTAAAGATTTAAACACTACACCTTTATAATTGTTTTTTTACGAGTTAGCCAATGAATAATCTCTAATATTGCATTAATTATCTAACAAACCAAAATTAACATAAATCTATATTAATTGCACATAAATAACTCCATCATTCTTCTAGATATTGATCATCGACATGACCATAAAGTGCATTAAGGGTTTGCATTTGGCTTCATGTATGAGGCTAAGTGAGGATGTTATTTGTAAGCATACAATCTCATTATAGGTAACCCCAATGATATCCTCTATGGAAAATTTGAATACTTACAATTTTGGTCTTTAACTGCTTATTAATCTTAGAGTAAGAGCTTGAATTGCTATTACTCAAGAAACAACATTTCTTCCTTTAATAAAGACACGTGTCAATAATCCAAGACCTTGCGGGAATAGAATTCTAACCCTGGTAAGTAATCAACAATTATTGTAGATACTCATATTTTGTTTCTGCATAGTAATACAACTACATGTCAAAACATATGTAAGAATGTTACTAGGCTGATACGTTTCAGTGTCAAAAACTTCTCCCTACTAAAAAAATCATTATTTTAAAAAACCATTCCAAACCCATTAAAGTGACTTTCCCTTGAAAGTTAACATTGAATTGCCACCGTTACATAATTTTCCCCTATAACGCTTCTTCTCATGGACAAACTATACACATCTTGAATTGCCACCGTTGCATAATTTGCCCCTATAATGCTTCTTCTCATGGACAAACTATTCACAACATCTATTCTCTTGGATTGGTCTTCAAAGCCTTTATTCACAATATTTAACTACTTAACTAATACAGGTAAGTAAGAGACCCTCTTGATATTTTCACTGTTCTCTCTTAAAACCTATTCACATCCATGTAATTAATAATCCCTTTAAAACTAATACATCTTACTAACAATCCCTTTTGATATTTTCAACGTTCTCTCTTAAAACCTATTCACATCCATCTAAGTTATCCTTTTTGATATTTTGATATTCTCAATTTTTAATAAATTTAAAATTTAACCAAATAAATTTGTTTTTTTACATATCAAATATGAACCCACATCAAATTTAACCAAATTTAAAACATATAAATGATTAAAAACCCATATTTTACCAAACTTTTGCCAAATATTTAAATATGATCCCCATCATCAACTTCATTTGTTTTACTCGAGTAACTCATATTGGGTCAAAACATGGACATGATGTGGGGACCATATTTTCATTTGCTATGGCATATTTGGGAGGACCACAATAAGTGGGCATACCAACAAACTTTTAAAAAAAAACTGACACTTGGTAAGCATATGAGCACATTTATGACACTTTGCAGTCAAACACATTTTGATGAGGGGGCATTTGTATTAGTGGCCTGACTTTGAGGATAATTATATTGGAATTGACGTGCTTTACATTTAATGTGGGACTAGGGTTTTAATTTTAATGAAGAAGAAAAAACATGGAGACATTATTTTTATTTTTTAATTATATTTATAGTTAAATAAATATTTAAAATAAATTTATATCATAATTGATAGTTTGGAGTGTAATTGTTTACTTAATTGATTAGTAAAACATAATGAATATCAATTTTGATAGTGTAAAAATCCACATTTTAAATATATACATACATTAAAACTTTACGCTTTATAATTATAAAATTGATTTTATTTATTAATTATAAATTTGGTTATTATAGTGATATAATAAATCGAAGTTAACATAAATTTATATTAATCGTGTCATAAAATGTTTTATTATGAATTAGTCTAAATTTTATAGGATTAAATTGTGTTAAAATGTTTTATTATGAATTAGTTTAAATTTTATAGGATTAAATTGTGCTTTTTGTATCATCATCGAAATTGGTTATACAATCTTTGATTGGATTGCAAATTTGTAGAGTTGAAATTGCAATTTTGAGTGCATTAATAGATTCATAGCCCTTAAATGCTCTTTATAATACCCCTTAGTTTGACTCTTGTAATGTATTGAATGAAATTATGTAAATGATGTAATTATGTTAGTATGGATTCCTAGTGTGGAGCTCAAGGCCAAGGCTTGACTAGTGAATGGCTAGGCATGTATGATGCATGTATTTTATTTGGACCATAAGGTTGGCTTGTCACGCTAACTTGAAATATATGTAAATACTATGTGCATAAATAATAAAATGATCCAAGAATTGTTGTGCAAAGAGCACCAAAGGGGCTATAATTCCACCAGAGGGGAAGAGGAAAGGGGGTCTATGGGAGACTAGATCCTTATTGCCAAGTGTCAACCTTAGAACTCACCCAAAATTCTATCATGTGCCCAAATTAAGTCAATTATCTCATTTTTACTATTTTTCTAATTATTGAATACATGTGTGAAGTTGGTGGGAAAAGTCACCTCATGTAGTTATTACCACATGGGGCTGACTGCACTTTTTGATAGTTTTGTCATGACAGAAGTCAGTCTACAGCTGCCAGGAGTACTTTCTTCTACTGTCATAAGTAATGTCAGTTTTCTTTTCACAATTTTCTCATATCCCTTAGAGTCAACCCTCATTCTCTCATTCTCACATGCAGATCTACACTAAGCAGATCTCTCCATTGTTGTCCATGAACTTACCATCCTGTGTTTAACCCATAAATTCGAATTTGGAGACCATGCTGCAGATTGGGAGGTGAAAATTGATTGTTGTAGGTGAGTAAGTGACAAAGAAGGAGCAACACTTACCCATTGAGTTTTGCTTCTCATAGGTGCTTAAGAAGCCATGAATTGAAGTTATGAGTGGTTCTATAGCAGCACATAACAAATTGGACTTCTTCTATGCACACACTAGAAGCACTAGGAAAGATGAATCGCCCAAGAGAACCATGGATCAGTGAAGAGAATGCCTGAGCCAAGAAGGGTGTTGTGTGGGGAAAGTATTATGGAAGCCAACGATGTTGTGGCTAAGTGAGACCACTATAGAGCTATGTGTGAGCATTTGGATAAGAATAGAGAGAAAAATGGATTTTGGGATTAGAGAGAGAAGCCTGTAGGTGTTTCCTTCGCCCTGGTGGCCTCATATCCCATCTTGGGGGTGGCCTCTCAGCAGAAAGAGTATATGTTGGATAGAGTGCCTATGGTTGGGTGGAAAAGCGCTCTTACATAGCCAGTTGCTTGGATCTGCGTTGGATAAAGATAAGTATTCTTGTGCATTTGAATCTGAAACATTTTTATTTAGTACATGTAATACTTTTGCTTGTATTTGCATGCTAGATGTGTGCGGATAGATTTTAATTCCACTGTGTATGTTTATTTACGTTTCTGCATGCAATGTATATGTTGAAATTTGTATTATGGATTTGGGGCGAAATTGTGAGCCTGAATTCACTTAATGTCCCCTCCCGATGGTCGGATTGGGTGACGGGGGATGTTATAGAGTGGTATCAGAACTTTTGGTTGCAATACTGGTATGGGCCAGAAATCTAGATTTATAGGCATAAATCAAAACTAGTTCTGTAGGAAATCAGTTTATGTTAAGTGACAAAGAAGGAGCCAACAATAATTTGAAATCAAATTCGAAATTTCCCCCTTATTGTCCAATTAAAACTTTGCATAAACACGAAATTTTAAAAATTGGGAAAATTTTAGTTGGGCCCCACCAGTGCCAGGTGGCAGGGTGACGTGGAGGAGCCACGTGGGAAAGAGGTGTGACATGGAGGACCCATGCGGGCAGAGAGTGTGAGGTGGAATAACCACATCATATCCATGTGAGGTTGTTTCCACATCTAATGAGCCCAGAGGCAGAGAAGATATGACCATCAAGCAGTGGTGCAGATCAACGATTGATAGTGCTTGAGGCTCGCGAAGATGCACGAGATTTAATTAATTATTGAGATCTTGAAAGAAAACCGCCCCATCCACGTTTCATCCTCTCATGCATTTAGGCTCACAAAAGCAGTCTCATGAAACCACTTATCGCAGATCCTAAAACCACCTTTTGTTCCAACAGGAAGTGATGTGATGTGGGGAGATGTGACGTGCAGTAATGTCAAGAAAGATGGGACCCTCGTCAGTCATGCCAGTTGTGGAATATCATGCAGATCAAGATCGGCGACTAGTAGTGTTTCATGGAATTGAAGGTGCAAGAAGGATAACTGATCGGCACAACCCTAAAGTGGTAAACCTCCATATGATGTGTCGACTGCTCGTGTGTTTAGGATCGCAATAGCGGGTTCGGGAAACCACTTTCCCTAGAGCTTGAAACCTCTTTTGGTTTGACAGGAAGTGGTGTGACGTGGGGTCCATACATGATGTGTGGAGATATCAAAAGTGATGGGACCTAAGGAGGTCATGTCATCCTGGGAGAATCATACAGATTTGTTTGACGACTGATATTGCTTCAGGCCCATGAAGATGCACGAAGGTTAATAAATTGGGCCTTGGCCTAACCTTGAAGTGATAAACCACCTTGCGACATGTCACTCTCTCATGCTTTCAAGCTCGTAAAAGCAGTTTTAGGAAACCACTCTTCCTGGAGCCTGAAACTACTTATGAAGGAAAACTGGTAAGGCGATGTAGGGGGCATCTGAAGGGCACAAATCATAGAAAAAGCAGGGTTTTCACAGTCGATTTTTGGGTGCCCGAGATAAAAAAAAATCCACAGCAATCTCATGTGCAAGATTGCGTGAAATGAAAATATTTACAAAAAAAAAGCGAGGGCGCTACCCTCAACCTTCCATGCAGTGGCATAGGGAGGCCGCAAGGGGGAAATCCCCCTTAACCCCCGTCGTCCCCTTGAGATGTCATCGATTGTGAGAAAATTCTATGGTGATGACAAGACTCGTGGAAATGGAAATGTTGCACCTTGATATCAGTCTAGGGGACATTGTGCACAGTTGGATTCTAAATGGGGTGATTTAGATATTTCTGTAACTTAACATGAATGATTAATTTGGGTAGTCCCCAGAATGCATGAAAATTTATTTTGTGTATGTTTAAGAATGAAGTGAGACTAAAATACAAAAAAAAGTTTCTTATTTTGAAACAAGTTTCTAGTTGTTTCAAATAGCAGGTAGAGCAAAGCCTCTAGGATTGATTGGGAAAGAAATTCTTAATGTGGGTGACCTCCAAAGTAGCCAAAATTTTGGAAAAAAGATTTATATAATGGTGCAGGAGTACTAGATATGAAAGTAAATCAAAGTGACTAAATTTTATGATACCAATGTCATGGTAATGGTGTTATCACAATAAAGTGGAGGCACATTTGAGATCATGATCATGGTAAAAATTGCTTGTTTGCTAGCAATGTGAAGAATTGAAGCAAGCCTGGTTGGATGCTTGGTGACAAGGCAGTTCCACTAATGAGCATGGATACTCAATTGAGAGTATTATGGTAATTCATGTTAAGTTGTGGGAAAACATGTCGAATGGATAAGAATATGCTCTTGTAGATTGTATTTTATAAAATCTTATGATGGGATATGTGAGCTAGTAGGAATTGATGGTTCCTTACCCAGAAGGTATACAGTGCATTCTTTGTGTTCATAATGTGCAATTTGAATTGCAAGGAAGAGCCATGTGAGATCTTGATATATGTATATTGTATTCCATGAGAAAATGATCAACAAGGTATGGAATGAGCCAGTAGGTGAAGGACATGCAACTTTTAAGGGTGATAGCTGAGCCATGTTTCTGAGAAAGTGAATGCATGGTAAGAGAGGTTGCAAATTATTGCAGGATATGAGTCAGCAACTTATGTGTAAGTAATGAGAATGTGTAAGTAAATTCCATTTACCCAGAATTTGCCACTCACAAGAATAAGACATCCCAGTATGTGGACTTGTCATGTGGCTCATGATAGTGACATAGTGGCCATGCAAAGGTTGTTAATTAGGGAATGAGGCATTCCCATATGTGAATCAATTGTGTGGTTCGGAATTGTGGAAAATATTTTCGTGGTAAAGGAAAGAAAGTCTCATGGTTGAATGAGGCACAAGGACATATAATGGACCTTGAAAAGACTCCATATGGAGTTGGAATTGAATAAATTGCATCACTAATAAGTGCAAGGAAGTCTAAGAAAAGTCAAGTTGGACTTGGCTAGAATTTCTCAAAGCAATTGGAACAACAAGGCAATACGAATAGAGTGCAATGAGAATTGTTTTAATGACCAAGGAAAGCTACATAGGGTTGATAAGAAGGTTGTAATATAAAATGGAGATTAATTTCCATAAGGCAATGTTGATAAAGAGGGAATTTTCTCACCTTAAACTATTTATGTTTATAGCATCAAAATTGCATGCTTGGGTAGCAAGTATAAATGTTATACATATGTATATGTATTGAATTGCTTTTGGTGAGAAAATCATAGCCAATGACACCTTGTGTGCTTGGAAAAGAAGGCATGAAATTGGGTCAGCTATGATGTGGAAGAGGAATTCCATGCTATGATGAGGAATTGGAAAGGGAGAACTCCTTAATTCTTCTATTGTTGATATAATTATATTTTCTGAGTTTTATGTATAGACATTTTGGCATAGGAATAATGGAAATGCAAGAGATTAGATAGTTGAAATGCATATGCACTAGTGGGCATATTAAGAGATAATGCATAGTGCATGTGAACCTTCTTGCACATGCATATTTGGTTGCATATTCGTAAAAGTAGTGAAGTTTTACATATGCATGGAGCCACTTATGATGATTATTGTGGTTGATAATAGTTTTTGCTGTTGGTATTGGTTGTAGGACCAAAGGAAATAGAATCATGGTTGAAGATGTTGTTGCATGTGACCAACAACCTTATGAAGAAAGGTTGGGGAAACAAATCTATGATCAATAGGTTGGTGGAAGATGGATGTGTAGTCCTTGGTAAGAGGCCAACTAGTCAATTAACACCAAAGATGGTCATGGAAACCATACAAGTAATGGTTGTTTATGTTGATTGTATAAGTCTTGAAAGGGGATTGTGTAAGAATCTCTTTAGACACATTTTAATCATCATAACTTGGTTTGCATGTGATATTGGATGCATTTATGCAAATGTTATCCCACCAGGTATGGCAAGGTATCGGGTAGTAAGGGAAAGGAGCCTTATAGCATTTAACTATTTAGAATTTTGAATGCATTCATATGAAAGAATATCATGCCATGTGTGCATGTTGGTTATGAGTTTAATAACCAAAGCAAGTGAGGACTTATGGTCCTGTTGTGGTAATGCATGCCATATTAGATAGTCATGGGTAAGGCCATAATGTGGTTGGATATGGTAATTCTATAGTGATACAAAAGCATCCCATGAACTTTTGGTTGGTGTAAATCTGGGATGAAACCTCTTTGCCAACAAGTCGGGAGTGAGTGAACTCCTAACATTTTGTTCAGGTGAAGAAGGAAGGCACCTAGATAGTTAACTAGGTGATTGGGATATGGTTGCATGATGTGTTGAGGCATTATCTAGACCTTCCAAAACATCATGGTGGAATGCATGACATGACATTATGGTATGTATGAATCAATGCAAGGCTGTATTTAGTGAAAGTACATTAAAAGGTTACGTAAATATTGTGATTGCGCATGCATATGTGTGGGTACACATGTTTAGATGCATTGTGTGAATGCATGGTTGTGATATGTATTTCATTGCAATTCACTAATAGTTGAAATGATAGAATTATTGGCAATTCTGATACATTTCATGAGCTACTATGGATGCAAGGTAAATAAATGCATGAAGAAGGTAGTCATGTTTGATTAGCTACCAGAATGCTCTATTGGGAGGATATAGTTGCATGAATGGATATGATTGTGTAATCATAAGTATTGGAAGTTTTGTTTAATTGCATAGATAATGTGACTCTATTTTGCAATTTATTGTGTTAATGATGCATATAAAGTAAATGTATTTCATTGTCTTTGAGATATTAACAACTGATTGTGTTTAAATTATTGAGTATTATAATCATGATATCACTTCAGTGAATTTTGTAAATGCTACAACAAAAATATTATATGCATGGATACTCACAAATTGTTGGTTGATTGAGAATTTCATATTGTAGGTAGAATTTCCTTGGGTATGGAAATGAGTGTAAGTCCATGATAAAGGCTAGAATCTACCATACATAGAAGCCAAACCTTATGAGGATGGATTGATAAATAAATAAATCTAATTTATGAAGGAGACAAAATTGTAAATTCAGATTTGAATATCGTTATTAATGTTATTGACTGTTTGACTATTTGTGAATTGTGTTAGGAAGACACATTGCGGGAATACCATGTGTTATGGCCTGCAAGAGACAAGAATAATGAGAAGGAACTCATGTTTAGGAAATTTAGTTTCTATGTGAAACATATTTGAAAATTTCTAATTGAAATTATTATGATAAATATCGCATGGCAATGAGGTGGAACATGTATTACATTAGCTATAAATTTTGTTAAAATTTTGATGATATCTCATGTGAATTGCATGCTTGTACGTAATGCAGGTGACATGGTGAAAAAAAAATTCCAATTGGGAAAATGTTTGTTGTAGAAGCTGAAAATGCAAAGGAAATACCAAGAGCGGCTAGGGTTTGAAAAAACCTGTAAAATTCCTTGCATGTGCTTGTCTCTCCACATTGTTGTTAAACCCAGTAAGAGCATGGGTACTCAAGAGGATTTCATGGGTATTGGTAACCTTTCTATGCTCACACTAACAAGCACCGAAGGGATGGGTATGCCTGAGGGACTGTGTAGCAGAGAAGGGGTACCATCCTTATGTTGTGTGAGTGGTATTGTGGGGCCATGCTATCCTGCAGTCAAGCGAGTTACCTATGGAGTTCCTAGAGGGAACCACTGGTTTTCATAGGAGAAGGTGCCATTCAATTGGTTTCATTTTTTATTTCTTGGTAAACCTAGTAGAGGTGTTGGCTTGGCAATGGTTTTTGTATGCTTGATAAACCCAGCCTGAGAGTTGGCTTAAAATACTAGTTAATGGAATTCCTAATAAGCCTAGTCGACGTATTGGCTTGGCATTGGTTATTTGAATGTTGTGGTGCAACCAATGTGTTGGCAACGTACAATTTGTATTATATGTATGCACAGATGATCTGAGGCTTGCAGAGGCTTGGTTACCTTTTGATGCACACCCTGAATAGCATTGGAAGGGGTGGGTACACTCGAGGGAATGTATAGAAGAGAATATGTACCATCCTTGTGTGGGGTGGGGTAGGTATTGTGGGTGCCATAATTGTTTGAAGTCAATACAAGATACCTGTGGAGCTAAAGGAATATTTTTATGAAGATAAGTATTTCGTTTATTTTGCATCTTCTTACTAATTTAATGTGAATATACATGTGTATATGTTTCGGCTATGGCTTTGAAAATCTTGTTAAGAGATGAATCCTATGAGACCAGATTTGACATGTAAATTGACTCATTGTTTGAGCATAGGTATTGTTGGATGCAAAGTGGCCATGAAGAGAAATGAATTGCATATGTAGCTGAAAAGAATGACACAAAACCTTGTTGAAAATAAAGAGAACACCAAGGACGATGTTATTCCAAAGGGGAGGGGACTGTAATACCCCCAGTTTGAGCCTTGTAATGTATTGAATGAAATTATGTAAATGATGTAATTATGCTAGTATGGATTCCTAGTGTGGAGCTCAAGGCCAAGGCCCGACTAGTGAATAGATAGGCATGTATGATGTATGTATTTTATTTGGACCATATGGTTGGCTTGGCATGCTAACTTGAAATATATGTAAATACTATGTGCATAAATAATAAAATGACGCATGAATGGTTGTGTAAAGAGAACCAAAGGGGCTATGATTCCACCAGAGGGGAAGAGGAAAGGGGCTTTATGGGATATTAAATCCTTGCTGCCAAGTGTTAAACCTTAAAACTCACCCAAAATTCTGTCATGTGCCTTAAATAAGCCAGTTATCTCATTTTTTACTATTTTTCCAATTATTGAATACATGTGTGAGGTTGGTAGGTATAGAGCCATATTTGATCATCAAGCTCATTCTCGAAAGGGTCTTATGGGAGTGCGAGAATGACAATTCTAGTCTTCGAATGGTGGTGTCAATAATAAGGGATGATCTAAACAATGTACATTCAAAATTGGAATTCCCTGTAGAAGTTGTGGGGGTTCCCTTGCAAATTACTTACCTGAAGATGGAGAATGCTAAAGATAAGGCCCAGGTCCCTCACTAGTTTTTATCTTATGTTTTAGTTTATTTCTACCCTCCATGGCATTGCTTTTGGTTATTTTTCATCTATTCAGTTGCTTACTTACTTAGTCTATTTGCTCTTCTGGTTTCTATTTTAGGGTAGGATCCTTGGTATCGCTTTAAAACTACTATTTGGACTACCATATGAGTCTCTTCATGAGCTTTTCTGGTTTACTTTTGGCAGGAAACCATGAGAACTCTAGTTTTGTACCTTATGCCCTTTTTTTCATTTTAATTTAGACTTCTAACTTTAAAAAATATAACAACAACATTCCTCCCAACCACTCAATCTACACTCAATTGAATATATATATATATATATATATATATATATATATATATATATATATATATGTCATGAATAATTAAACCAACATAGATCCATCTTAAATCCATATTTATATATATGTCATGATTAATTAAACCAACATAGATCCATCTTAAATGCATATTTAAAGCACCTGAGAGGGGTCCAATTTCTTTCGGTATAATTTCATTTAATCTTAAATTTTTTACACTAAAAAATTTACACCTCAATAGATTTTTTATTCCGTGAGCCAAAATAGAAAATTTTAATAAATTTTTATTTGGTTTTAAATTTTTATTTCATGAGTCGAAGTGGATTTTTTTAATTACTTTTTATTTGGTTTAAAATTTTTATTTTATGAGGCGACATGTTTTTTTTTAAATTAATTTTTATTTTTGGTAACATAACGTTAATATTATGTGACAACATCTCCCCCATACTAGGCTTTAGAGCACCTCCCTACTCTTGTGCAATCAAACAACATAGATACATCTCTCTCTTGGTTGATAGATCCGGGTTTAAGTATGGGAGAGATCTTGTAACAGATGTAACGTTAGAAATTATAGTGATAGTGAATATTATGGGAGAGATCTTGTAACATTAGTAACGTTTGTAACATTAAAGTAAAAAGAAGTAAAGTAATAATGATAGTGAATATTATGGGAGCAATCTTGTAACGTGATGTAACATTAGTAACGTTTGTAACATTAAAGTAAAAAGAAGTAAAGTAAAGTAAAGTGAGTATGGGGGAGATGTTGTAATGTTTGTAATGTAATGTTTGTTACTACCAACCTAGATCCAAATCCTAGGCTCTATCAAGCGCCGAGAGGGATCAAATCTCCCGAGGTGCAAACCTCTCCTTGAATAGCTCCTTGAGTGCAATACCTGAGCCACCTAATCCTAAGCTCTAAAGTATCTAGTTTAAGTCTCATATTTACTTTTTACTTTGTATTATTCTTTTTTGTTTATGGTGGACATAATATTTATTATTTTTTACTTTGTATTACTATTTTTTGTTTACTTTGTATTATTTTGTTACTACACAAACACTCTAAAGTCTCATATTTACTTTTTACTTGTATTAAAAGTAAAAGGTAAAGTCTCTAGTTTAAGTCTCATATTTACTTTGTATTATTCTTTTTTGTTTATGGCCAACATAATATTTACCACCTAATCCTAAGCTCTAAAGTCTCATATTTACTATTTACTTTGTATTATTCTTTTTTGTTTATGGCCGACATAATATTTATTACTTTTTACTTTGTATTATTCTTTTTTGTTTACTTTGTATTACAAACACACACATGTTACAAGATCTCCCGCATATGAGCTTAGAGCTAGGAGCAAACAAAATAATTAAAAAAATTCATGTCCGCTCATAAAATAAAAAATTATGGAAAGTATTTAAAAAAAATCCATGTTGGTTCATAAAATAAATTATTATAAAAAGTAATTAAAAAATAGATGTTCGTTTATAAAATAAAAACTTAAAACTTAAACCTGGATCTATCAATCAAGAGAGATCAAATTTCTTGAGTTTAAATTTAAAAAAAGAAATACACCTCAAGAAATTGGATCCCTCTATGTGCTTGATAGATACTGATTTAAGATGGATCTATGTTGGTTTTATAGACGAACATCGATTTTTTAATTACTTTTTATAAGTTTTTATTTTATGAGCCAACATGGACTTTTTAAATACTTTTCATATTTTTTATTTTATGACCTGACACGAATTTTTTTAATTATTTTTTTTGCGTTATGTTAAGTTATGTTACATTACATGACGTGACAACATCCCCCATACCAAGTTCTCGCTCCTCTAAATACAATAAATTAAATACATAATAAATAATATATACTACCAACTTTTAATACATTCCTCGGATGAAAAAAAAAACTTTTAATACATTCCATTTTAAATCTCTTTTTTTCTTTTTTCTTTTATATTTTATATAAATGATATATTTTCACTAAAATGCATTAGCATCTTTTACTTTATTGTACTTCCCTTCTTAATTCTTAAGATTTGGATCCCAAATTGTACCTACCAACCTTTCTCTTTCCTTGAATTGCCTCACCAAACTTAGTGATTGATTGTTTGAACGGGCTTCCTTGGGCTGGCACTTTGACCATTCGTATTTACCTTTTCCTGACTTGAAGACTTTATGTTGGACAACTAAGTTTTTGGATAGGATTTTAATAACTGTCTTAGCGACTACTCCCAGAATATGATAAGTAGGGGGTAGGCACTTTGAACATCGGCTATTCCCCCTTTTGAAGCCTACTTGATCAATGTTTGTGCGGACCTATCAACAACCTTACTTTTTTCCACCCTTTATATTACTAGCTCACAGACCAGAACTTTGAGATAGTAAGGGAGGGCTTGGGCACTTAGAGCTTTGGTATTTTAGTTTTTTCTCAAATGAGTAAGATGATGATTTGAACCCCTAATTTTAGTGCTAACTTAATACTTACCCTTTTAACTTAATAGTTACTCTTTTTCCTTAAATGAGTAAGGTAATGATTTGTACTCTATTCATATTGTTAATTTAATAACTACTATTTTATTTTTTTAAATAAAAGGATGTTTATTTAAGGGGTTATATTAATTGGTGCAGTCTAAATATTCTATATTTTCATTTTTTTCCGAGCATATTTTTCATCTAATTTTGTTCTATTCAGACTGGAAATCTTTAAAAAAATTTAGAATCACATATATTAGTTATTTAAATTGCAAAATTTGGGTGCCATTGGGATATTTAGGGTGCTAAATCTATTTATGGATTCAAAAATACAATTTAAACACGTAGACATTTGGATTTTACCAAAAAAAAATTACCAATTCTAACTTAAAGTAAAAAAAGTAGAATAAATAGACTACTCCATATTAATTAATTACTCCGTATTAATTAATTTATGTATAATTTTGAACTCCAAATTATACTACTAACTCAATAATTTATTTTGTGGTTAATAACTTTTTTTCTTTCTTAAATTAGTATGTTTTTTTTTAAATTAGTGGATTCTAATATTTGTGAGTAATTTAATAATTATTATTTTTAAATAAAAACATGATGATTTTAGTGGTTATATTAATTAGTTTATAAATTAGTTTATATGTAATTTTATATTAAAATGACATTGAATAATTTATTATAATAATTTACTAAGTTACAAGTAAATAAATTTAATAAAAAATTTGATTACCGATAATTTCATAAATTATTAATTTTTTGCGTTTTTCTTACTTACATATATAAAATGTCCTGCATACTTTTTAATATAACTAGCATAGATCCAAATCATAGGCTCTATCAAGCACCGTGAGAGATCAAATCTCTCGAGGTGCAAACTTCTCCTTGATTAGCTACTTGAGTGCAATACAACCACCTAATCCTAAGCTCTAAAGTCTCTAGTTTAAGTCTCATATTTACTTTTTACTTTGCATTATTCTTTTTTGCTTATGGCCGACATAATATTTATTACTTTTTACTTTGTATTATTTTGTTACCAGGCAAACTCGACAAACACTCTAAAATCTCATATTTACTTTTTAATTTGTATTAAAAGTAAAAAGTTAAGTCTCTAGTTTAAGTCTCATATTTACTTTTTACTTTGTATTATTCTTTTTTGTTTATGACCGACATAATATTTATCACCTAATCCTAAGATCTAAAGTCTCTAGTTTAAGTCTCATATTTACTTTTTACTTTGTATTATTCTTTTTTGCTTATGGCCGACATAATATTTATTATTTTTTACTTTGTATTATTATTTTTTGTTTACTTTGTATTATTTTGTTACTCGACAAACACTCGACTCACAAGATCTCCCTCAACTGGGCTCTAGAGCACCTCTCGGCGCAATAATATTATGTACATTTTAATATCTAATCATCACTATGTTTGAAAAAACACTTTGCGAGTTTGATCTTTTACTATTCTAGAATATTCATACATATTTATGTTGAAGTAATAAAGATGTCGGTGCAAAAGTCGACTTATACATGAGGACAATAATTAGAGTTGGATATCATAAAATAGTATTGATATCCATATAACGAGATGAATGAACATGATGAAATCAAGTTGATGCCATCACTGCAAAATAAGGTGCTTTTTCATTTTTGAAAGCTAGCGGTGGGTTGAATAAAAAGTCGAAAAAGTCTATTTGTCGGTCCACTACTATACTTTTGTTGGCATCAATAGGATTTTTTGAAAGCCTGGAATCTAGCCATTTTTTAAAATAGATATATTCAGTCGGGATGGGTGGCATAGAATGCGTTGTTGGCATTTTTGGAAGTTGGCGGTGGGTTGAATAAAAAGTCGAAAAAGTCTATTTGTCGGTCCACTACTTTACTTTTGTCGGCATCAATAGGATATTTTGATGGGGCCTCGCAGGAGTCTGGATTAAAATGTGGGGCAGGAGGGGTCATTCTAATTAAAAATGACATTTTCTATAAAATATGGATGAACTTTGGCTCGGGGACAAACACAAAAAGCGAGATTTTTGCACTATGGACAATCCTATATTTTGCTAAGATGAGAAATCTCGAGTTACGATAGATTGTGGGAGATTCACAAGTGGTAATAAACTGGATTAGCCATTCAGGATGTATCAATTCCATTGCACTCTCACATTGGCTGAACAAGATCCGATCTCTACTTCATCTCTTTTCTGGCTCCCAGTTCACACACGTCCCCCATGTTGAGAATGGGACTGCGGACATCCTCTCAAAGCGTGCTCTTCTTTCTTTGGAGGGTACATTACTTTTTGAGCTTTGGGATGGCGATATTATTAGGGAAGCTGGCAGCTTCCTCATATATTGAACCTTTTGCCTTTCTACCTTTGTTTTCTTGTTACTAGTGTTATTATTGTTTTTTGTTTGTCAATCATTGACTCTCGAATCCTCTTGGTTCTTGGTTTTGGCCCAACAGGATGGGTTGGTTTTTGTATTGATGCTGGGGGCAGCATGGTATATGTGGTCTTGTTTGTATTCCGCCCAGTTGGGGATTACTCTTCTCTAGTCCGGTGGGACGGTTTATTATTATCATCCAATCGGATGTGATGTATCGGTACTACTTTTCATATACTGGTCAATAAAGTATAGAAATTTTTTTGATTGAAAACAAAAAAAAAAAGAAAAAAATGTGCTTTTTCATTGATCCTTGCAAAGTACATTTTGGTCAAAGGAGGTCATGAATGCATACTAATATGCTTTTTTATGGACTCCTAGTTCAAATGTTTTATTTTTCATGTCAAACATGTCCTTACTCATGGTTTCATGTGCGCACTCTCATTATTATCCTGCGCTTGATTGTCTTTCCTATGAATCCTTGCATTGTGATTGCTTTTGCGCAACATGTTTTCATCAGGACCGTTTATTGCTCTTCAACAATACAAATCCTTATGCTCAAAACCATCACATGCATAACATCTCACAGTTTGGAAGTACTTTGTAATATGACCAATGTGATTGCACCTTGCACAAATTCCTCTATTGATCCTTCTTTGGTTAGTATTATGAAAGGAGTTCTAATTATTGAAGGAATTGTCATACCTGAAAGACTTCATTTGATTTGGACAATGTTCACTGTCACAGGCGTTCCTAGATGTTCTTTCATACCCAAGACCTGACTTATCTTCAGGTAATATATGGTCATTCAGGATTTTGTTCAGAATTGATGTGTTTCCCTTGAACTTATTCTTTACTTCATCTTCAATACTAGCCTTGTCACTTTCTAGATGTGCGTATATCAGAGTGTCACTTATGATTGGATCTTGGACTTGTTTCTTTCCCTTTATCTCAATGAACTTGTCTTCTAAGCAAGAGATCTCTTTGTCCTTTAACTCAAGTTGACTTGCCAACATTTTATTTTTCTGCACCAATTCTTCTAAAGATGCCTTTAATGCACGTTTCTCTTCTTCAAGCACTTTGACCTTGTCTTGTGCGCAAATCAGTTGTTTCTCATAGTTGATCACCTTTTCACGAACTTATGTATCAAGAGACTCTTAAATCTCTTTAGTTAACTTTTCCTATTCTTCGTACTTTTATAGTTGTTCTTGCAAGAGTTTATTCTTCTTTCTTGACATCTTCAATTCATCCAGGGCACTGATAAATTCACCTTCCCATTCAACTTCCACATCTTCTTCTTCTTCAGATTGACTGTTAGTTTTCACTTATATGATTGGATTTGGAGGATTATTGAAGGACCCACCAAAGAAATATTTATCTAGTGATCTTGGTTTGCTTTTCACAACTTAGGTATTCTTCTTGACTAACGAACAGTTCTTATTCTTGTCATCACTATTTTCATCTTCCATGAAATCCATAAATAGTACCTCTTTTGGATTCTCGTCGCAGTCACTTTCAGTAGATGCATTGTTGTCTTCCTCAGTATACATAATTTTATTCTGTTTTGGAATCCTCCTTTTATTTTCAAGTTTGTGTTGAGTACACGCAGTTATTCGTTCATGGGAACTGGCTTCTTCCTCATTGGAATTGTCTCCACATTCTCTGTAAGGGCACTTAGAAACAAAATGGCATATACCACCACATATGAAACATTTGAAAGGTGATATGTTCTTGTACTTACCACGTTGTCTTTTCATCTTCCTTACGAAGTTTGAATTCTCTTCATCTGATTCATTGCAAGAATCCTTGTCATGATCATGTTTAGACCTTTCCAGTAACGTTAAAAGAAACTTCTTTTCTGATGGGAATGTCTTTCTCAATTCTCGTCTCATATGCTATTAGGATCCCTTGAATCTTGTCCTTTTTCAAATCGTCAAGATTTTCTTTGTCTTCCAACACAGATACTTTTGCATCAAATCCTAAGGGAAGATTTCTTAGTATCTTATGTACTACAAATTCGTCTTCCATAGTAACCGCCAGACTCTTGATAGCATTCACTATCTCATCAACCCTTAAGAAGTAAGAGGTATTTTTCTCTTCATCTTTCATTTTCAAGGATTCAAATATCCCAGAGTATTTATGTAGCTTGGCCTTCTTTACCTTTTCATCACCTTCATAAACACCTATGAGCTTGTCCCAAACTTCCTTGCATGACACACAATGCATAACCTTGAAAAATTCAGTGTCTGTCAACCCACACAGTAGTGCATTTCAGGCTCTTGCAATGCATTCATATTATCTCTTCTTAGTTGGGTCAACTGGTACAAATGCTGGGACATTGTAGCCATAAAAAATGGACTTCCAAACATTAGCTCCCAGCGATTGAAAATTTGCAAATAAACTTCCATCTTAACTTTCTAAAAGTTGTAGTTGGTGCCATCAAAATTTGGTGCTCTGTTGGTGGAGAGACCTTCCTGCTTATCCATAACTATGGACAGATATATCTTCCAGATGTTAAGCTACTACTGAAGACACCTGCTCTGATACGAATTGTTGAAATCTATTTAATACTAAGAAGGGGGGTGAATCGGTATTTGCACAGTTATGAACAATTTTTAACTTCTTTAACAAATTAATCTTAAATTGATCATCAATTATGCATCCACCATAAATAAATCATTCATTCACATATGCACCAACACACAGAACACATAACACACAAAATTTTTGACGTGGAAACCCAAATGGGAGAAAACCATAGAATGCTCTTTTGTAATGAAAATATTACATTCAAGGAAGCACCGAATTCCTATTTTTACCATCACCAACTAGAAGGAGGAACCAACCCCCTAGTTTTTCAAGCACCAACCTGAAGGAAGCTACAACTCCCTGTGTTCTCCAGCACCAACTGGAAGGAGGCTACAACCCCTTGTTATTTGCCCCATCATACCTCCTATATATACAAGAATAGGATGTTACTCTACTGAACTTCTGATATGCACACACTTTTGATATTCTGATGTTTGTTCTACTGTGCGCACCTTCTGTATGCAGTAGAATTGTTGTTACTATGATACATACAATACTTCACTTCAAAACTTCATTTCAACTTCAACACTTCACTTCAACTAACGTCTCACTTCATATACTGTGTGCTTCTTCAAGTGCAAATTGTGCCAATAGTCAATATTCCATTCTACAACTGTGCATATTCACTTTCAACTAATACTGCACATCAACTAATAACTTGTTGTTCTGACTTTGTGCATTGGTATTAGATGGAACTACGCACTTTCTGAGATATGTCCATTATGTTTAAGTGCCAAATTATTTCAGACAATCTGCAATCTTATGTGCATAATATGATTCGTCCTTTCAGTTTAATGCACTTGTCTCAGATAATCTGCATCATGATGCACATACTTGATTATGCTATAACTTTGTCTCTGTGCATTTGATGAACTTCTTTACTTCACACACTTCAACTTATTATTTGTGCGTCAGTGAAACTTCTTTGCATTGCGCATTATAATATATACTTCAGTTCTGTCTCTGCACAGATCTATCTTAGAACATCTGTGACTGTCTGCGTGATTTTTGTGATACTTTCATTCGATCCTCATGCACTTGCGCATCCTCTACATTCTTCCTTTCTGTCTTCTCGCAATCGTCACATATCTATAGCATCATTCCATGCACCTTTAGCTATTCCATTCCTCTACTTGTGTGCACTTAGATCTCTATGAGATCATGTTGTTCTAGTTCTACGAGCCCTTGATGCCCCAAATATAAATCTATATTTTCCACTTACAACCTCTTCATACATGCCATCAATCTTACTTCAAATCTCCAACTTTCTTTCTTATTTATACTTGTCCTGCATGGATTGTATGTCCACAAGTTGGTTGTGGCTTTCCTTCTTCTTTGCTTCATGGTTTATGCTTTTTCCACATGTCATGTTCTATGCTACTAATGAATCAACTCTTGTGGGTCTTGAACATACATGGTCCTTGACTTAGTGGGACTTTAACCCTTGCAATGTGGTCTTGCACCTTTGATGTACCATTTCCTTTGTAATTTGCGCATATGATGACTTCAATCACCACACCCTTCTTGGTAATTGTGCATGCTTCAACAATTGAAAGCTTCCTTTGATTGGTGAGACTCACACACTTTCAGAACTTGCATCACCGTTCAACCTTTTCATGGTCCATGCTGCTTGCGCACTCCCGATCGTTATCCAATGAACGCTTGTGCCTTCAACAATTATTTTGTTTTCTTTCCCACTTGAACCTTGAATAATGAACTCTTTTGACTGCTTGGGCATTCTTCAAGATTCTGTCTAACCAAAACTTTATCCTGTACCTTGAAGGACTATGACGGGATGTACTCCTTATGTACTTCTTTAAATTGAACATACATGGTGTGCTTCTGAACATTCTTCTTCATATTGGATGCACTTCAAGATATACTTCTTCATATTGGCATCCATACCTTTCTTCATCTTTCTTGTGCATATACCTCTTCAAAGTGTATTTTCTATATACTTCGTCAAACTGGCACAAGAATACTAAATCCTTTTTGACATCAATTGACATCAATGACATAAACTGAATTAGTTGACATCAATGACAACCAAAGTTCAGCAGTCTCCCCCTTTAACATTGATGACAACACCTTATGAAGTTGTGCAGTATAATTTTTTGAAGATTGTATGCTTCACATGTTCTTGTCGTAGTACTCCCCCTGTGTGTATGCTCGCCCTATGTTCTTTTCCAATTTGAGCCTTTGAGATCCGCGCATTTTGTTGTCAATGCTTCTTCTGCTTTATGTTACTTCTGCACAAACTGCATGATTCATGATCATTCTTACTGTGTTGCTGCATGTTCTATGATGTTCTTTCAACTTTATGTTCTTTCTTCCCTTGATCAGCTTCTAGCTTCATGCTCTACTTCTTAGATTTAGTGCTATTTCTCCCTGATCAGATTCATGCTTTTTCTCCTCATGATTCTACGTCAAGTTCTTCACCTTCATTCTTTTTCTCCCCCTTTGACATCAATGGAAAAGGGGTGTAATTACTTGCGCAATTATTGGTTCACCTTTCTTATGTTTTGCGCTAGTCTACATTCACTACTCATAGAGATAACTCCCCCTATCTCTATGCTTCATCATTTTGCTGCCAATTTGTACATTATTTTTATAATTATCTATGATGTGCTCCCCCTATACAGTTGCTATCTTCGTTTTGTATCTTGATATCGTATTCCTATCATAGTACTTCATCTTTTGTTCTGTAGATCTTCATGCAATCATCCTGTTGCATCAACTATGCAGCACCGAACTTGGTTTCTTACTGGTCTTGTACTTCCTTTCCCATTAATTTCCTTCTGCATCTGACTGTTCCACTCATCGCATTTACTGTGCTGTCATCAAGCCTTGTCGCTTTTACCGACCTCGCATACCTTTCCACGACAACCAAATATTTGGCATGTTTTTCATCTCTCAGCTAGCTCGACATTAAAGCAGATATGACACTCATTTCATGTGGAAATAATGATGTGTTGCATTCATACTTGAGCTTTTGGGCAACATCATTTCAACAATGAATTAGATTTCTGTCTTTTGTACTTTTTACCAAACTCATTAACTCCAACATTTAGTTTTGGAAACTCCACCACCTTCTTCGAATCACACGGCCTTGAATGCACATCTCTTCAACTTAACTTCATGCACGCGAAAAGGAATCCATTCAATTCTATAAGAACTCTACAAGAATCCTGGTTCATCACCTTTTTCTCTACAACCCTTTTGCATCGCATTGCTTCCCGATTTCCCATCTTTCTTGTCAATGGCTTCCTTCTACAAAAAAATGACTGATTCCCTTGATAATGTGTGCCTTGTTGTCCAGTCATAGCAGTCTGAGTTCACTCACTTGAGAGTTGACATGGGAATCTAGAAGGTCCAAATGGAGGAAACCATATTCAAACACCAGTATACTCAGTCGCAGGTGAATTATGGGCATGATGAGCAATTGAATCATCTGAGCAATCGAGTCGACATCCTGGAGCGGCAAAAACAAATAATTATGGATGAATTGTCTTCACTTCAGTCTCATCATTCTAAATAGTCATCATCTGCAGCTCTACAGGTTCTTCCTGTGCATCCAATCTCTGAGTGTGATGTGTTGGTTCCAGTGGATTTGGATATTAGACTTGCACATCAACCAGACGATGATCTAGACCTTGAACTGCAGCTTTAGATTATTATGCAATTCTCAATTTTTCCACCTTTTCCCTTTTGGCCTTGGCATGAAGTCTCTTCTAATATTCACTTTGTAGAATACTCATGCATTTTGTAAAAACACGTATTTTTGAATATAATGCAATATATGATTATGTATCTATGTTTCTATGTAGACACATGATTTACTTCATAGCATCATTAGTTTGTAATCTTGCATGTATGTGTCTTTTGTGTGATACTTTGTCTTCAACATAACTCAACAAATAACTGGATATACTCATGCACACATAATGAAGTTCTTTTTCTGTGACAAACACATATAACCTATTGCAACAATTAACATTCTATGTGACATATATTTTCATACCATAACCTTTACTAACATAGTCCTTGAATTCCTATGATGCATCGTGTTGAATTCAAGGATCTCACTTAATCTTCTTGAGATCAGCAAGAGAGGAAACAATTGCTTGCTTCTTTAGATGTACTTGAATTATCAACTTCTTCTGCGCATTTTTTAGGAGATTTGCTTATCCATGTTTTCATGTGCGCACTCTCGTTCTTATCCTGTGCTTGATTGTCTTTCCTATGAAAACTTGCATTGTGATTTATTTTTCGCGGCATGTTTTCATCAGGACCGTTTATTGCTCTTCGACAATACAAATCCTTATGTCCAAAACCATCACATGCATAGCATCTCACAATTTGGCAATACTTTGCAATATGACCAATGCGATTTCACCTTGTGCACTTTCCTCTATTGATCTTTCTTTGGTTAGTATTATGAAAGGAGTTGTAATTATTGAAGGAACTGTCATACCTGAAAGACTTGATTTTATTTGAACAATTTTCACTATTGCAGACCTTCCTAGATGTTCTTTCATACCCAAGACCCGACTTATCTTTAGGTAATCTCTGGTCATCCGGGATTTTGTTTAGAATTGATATGTTGTGCTTGAACTTGTTCTTTACTTCATCTTCAAGACCGGCCTTGTCACTTTCTAGATGTGCGCAGATCGGAGTGTCACTTATGATTGGATCTTGTACTTGTTTCTCTCCATTTATCTCAATCAACTTGTCTTCTAAGCGAGAGATCTCTCTATCCTTTAACTCAATTTGACTTGCCGACATTTTATTTTTCTACGCCAATTCTTCCAAAGAAGCCTTTAATGCATGTTTCTCTTCTTCAAGCAATTTGACCTTGTCTTGTGCACAAATCGGTTATTTATCATAGTTGATCACCTTTTCACGAACCTGTGTATCAAGAGACTCTTGAAGCTCTTTAGTAAAAGACTCTTGTAACTCATGTATAAGGCATTGAAATCCCTATTGATGGGGCCTAATGTTTGTATCCATTCAACACCTAGGACAATATCACCACAACCACCCATTTCAATAGAAAACATGTGGGTTTGAAGAAATAATCACCCATTTGTAGCCACACATTTTCACAATCACCACCACATTTCATAACTCCTCCATTTGCAATCATGATTTGGAAGTTGTTTATATCATGGATATAAAAATGTGTTTCTTGGGATACCCAATGATGAGTAGAGTTATGCATGTTACCATTGTCAATTTGAATTATTTCCTTGATATGTTTGAGGTAGCCAATCAACTTGAGGGTTTGGTGAATAGAAATACTAATCAACGCATGCAAAGAGAGATGTGGTTCCACCTTCAATAGATCAGGCTAGGGAATATATTCCATAGATGGATGAGGTACCTCATGGGTGCTAGTTTCAAATTGTTAATCATAAATGTACTCTAAAATGACCATAAAGAGTTTTTTCTCCTTACAATTATGGCTAGGAGAATATTTCTCATAATAATTGTAGCAGAGACCTTTGAGTTAGTGCTCTATCATTTAAGCTCGGGTTAACTTTTGGATATTGAGAGGTGGAGAGGACGATGATGGATTAGTGGAAGGGAATGTAGGTGGATGGGGATGAGGAATAAATTGGGCCTTTTTTTTATTTGAGCATTCGACACCTTTTGTGTCTCTATCTCTTTGAGTGGCATACAACCAAGTAGTAGGATGAGCACTTAATACTTGTGCACATATCTTCTTTCAAACCATTGATGAAACATTTCTTGTAAAAAGCATTAGACATGCCTTTGATGTTGATGACTTGTTGCTTAAAAGATGAGATGAAATATTTAACCGTGCTTTATTAGTTTCCCCAAATAATGAGTGTATCTTTCAAAATGTTCTAGGATATCTAAAACACCGTGTCTGACAAATATAACCCTTGTAAGATTTCTTGTTCCATTGCAACCATTGACAGTGGTTAGGATCCAAATATAATACACCCACTCGAAGTTTTATCATATCATTTGTGATGCCATGTAAGGAAAAGTAATGTTCCATTTGAGTGACCCATCCTATGGGGTTTGACCCATCAAAGTTGGTGACATCAACTTTAGGAAGTTAGTGCCACATTTGAGTCATTTGGTCATGGAAAAGTAGAGTGGGGTGAGGCCCATTGGATTGGATGATTCAACCCCTTCCTTGTGGGAAGGTTGACATGTGTGATATCCTTCTACTTCTTTTTAACTGACTTCTTTTTCCTTTTTATCATATTGCTCCTATTTTGGACCACTCTTCTTCTTTCTGTGCTCTTGATCTTTCTATCCTTCCTTGTCTTGATGATGGATCACATATCACTGGTCCAAAACATTGACTTAAAAATATCAAACATAGTGAATCCAAAAGCCATTAACAACACTCTTCTTCTTTTTCTCCATATGATGAAAAGGAGGATGAAAAAATGGATTGATTTATGCTTGACTTGATATTTTCTAGATGTTACTTTGACATGAATGTCTATACCAAAAGTGTAGGTAACCAACTTCTAATACTTGAAATTTATGTTGATGACCTTATACTTATTGGTGACTATGAAATTACTTAACCATTCCAATCCAAGCCTTAGGAAGCAATTCAAGATGATAGACTTAAGGCCCTTGCATAATTTTCTTAGCCTTCAAGTTTTGCAAATAAAGGAAGAATTTTTCTTTCTCAACCTAAGTATATCCATGACCTCCTTTGCCAATTTCACATGGACCAATATAAAACAACCCCACCCCTTTCCATTCCAAAGTAAAACTTGATTCTAGTTATTCCTCACACAAAGTGGAATGCACTTTATATGGAGAGTTAGTTTGTATCCTTGTATATCTAAGTTATACTTGGTGTTGGATTCATTGTCCAATATTTGAAGTTTAATATGAAAACCATTGGAAAGAAGAAAAGAAAACTACTTTGATATATCCAAGGTACAATTTAGTTTGACATATAACATTGTTAAAACAATCTCTCATTTTAATTAATTTTATTGATTCACATTGAGTTAACAATCTAGAATATCAAAATTTAACAATAAATTATGTTTTCAATCTTAGTTTAAATCCTAGTCACACAAGAAACACAATCCTTTTTCTCAACATAAATATAATATTATAGTTTAAATCCTACTATTTTTTTTTTAAATCGGTGGTTCACTGTTGTCGAGAGAAATGCCAACATCTACTATTATGGAGAATCAAAATATGGACAAAATTACATAATCCACTCAATCATTATATAGTCAATACATAGGAGCTCAACAAGAGCATCATGTCACTTATAAGAATTGAACCTGGGTGGGGAGGGTGACAATTATTCTTCCCAACCACCCAAGCAACATCCAATGGAGAATTTAAATCCTACTACCTAGTCACACAAGAAACATGATTTTTTTCCGACATAAATATAATATTATAGAACACAAGGTAGGTAGCCTTTGACTTTGATATCTTTTCTCTAAGTTTGGTTTTCCAAGGTGTAGTCTAAATATTTTACGTTTTCAACTTTTTTCGAGCATATTTTTCGTCTTATTTTGTTCAGAGTTAGGTTGGAAATCTTTAAAAACTCTTAGAATCACATACATTAGCTATGGAAATTGCATAATTTGAGTGTCATGGGGGTATTCGAGGGTGCTGAATCTATTTATAGATTCAAAACTACAATTTAAATGGTTCCAAATTTAGACTTTACCAAAAAAATTTACCGAATTCCGACTAAAAACAACCGTAAAGTCCAAAACATAGAATAAATAGATTACTCCATTTTCCAATAGCCACATACAACCAATAATACAATCAACGCAATAAAAAATTCTTTTACATAAATTTTATTATAATAATTATAATAATATGATGTATTTTTTATTACCTAATAATCAAATTTTTTGCAAAAGCACTTAACCAGTTTGACCTTTTACCATTCTATTACAATTACGTTGAAAGCAATAATGCAAAATATAAAGATATTGGTACAAAATGTCCACTTATCTCTTTCGACTACTATTAGAATTGGAGATCATAGAATAATGATTATATAGAGAAAGCAAGACAAAATAAATGATTATATCAAGTAGATGTCATGAATATTGAGGTTAATTGAATGTAGTTTGAATGATTATAAGGAAAATGTATTATCATTTCGATTTTAAATTTTAATTTTTTTTATTATCTCATTTTTTTCTTTCTCTAACTTATTTTCTTTAATGTTATTTTCTTTTAATGTTGGAATAATCATTATAGCAAAAGATAATCACTAAAATTTATCTTCCCCACTCTAAAGCTATTGGTTAAATCATATGACTCTGAATACATAGGTTATGCTAGATTCCAACTCCTAGATACATCATAGTCCATTATGAATCCTTAGCTCCATCCACTTTGGCCTTTTTAGGTTTAAATTTGATGTTGGGGACCATATTTTCATTTATGTTGGAGGACCACAAACAAACGTGCATTTTCAAGGACCACAAGCACATTATTTCGATTTGTATGTTACTTTTAGGATGCATTGACCTAGGTGGGCACACAAACACCAATATAACACTTTTACATTTGATATGGGGACTGCATTTTGGGTGGGAAGATTTACATGTGGTCCTTATTTCTCAATGATGATAATTCGTAGATATTGTTTATTTTATTATATTTATATATAAATAATAATTATAAATTAATTAATATTATATATATGAAAAATAAAAAATTTATATTATTTTATATGTATAAATTATTTTTATAATAATGAATTATAAATTTTATAAATATTTAATAAGTTTAACTTCATATTTTTTCAAATAATTAAAATTAAAATATTTTTTAATATTTATTATTATTTAATAAATTAAAATTAACATAAATTTATGTTAATTACATTATAAATATTTTCATTATTATTTTAGACATTTCTTCCAACATTCCTTTTCATCTTTTAATTGTTCAAATGGGTCATCATTAAGTACTCAATGCTTCTCCTTATGATTATTAATAATGGAGTGCCTTTCTATTCCAACCCACAAAGAATCTCCATTACAACACTGATTGTGATGATAAATATCATCAAACAAGCTTTGAAACTATAACATAACATCATAACTTTGGATCATTACACATAGGTTTATAACATTATAACTTTGGTGGTTTTTTAAAGTAGAACTATGCTAACTTATTGAAACTTTCCCTAAATTTTTAGTGGACCTTCCAATCCATTAATTCGACTATTTTATTTATTAAAATATATATCTTATATTCTAAAATTTTAATTTATAATTAAAAAAAACAAATACATAGTGTAAACCATTATTATTCAAATTCTAATCAACACAATATATACTCAAATCAATTATCAACTTAAATTTTTAACTATTTGTACTTATGATACTTCCATATTTAAATACATAATTCAATTATATATATTAGTTACGATGATCAAAATGTGTGAAAAGGACTTACAAGTTTGACCTAACATAACTATGTGTAGAAACGAAAATTTCCACTTAAAGACAATATAATAAGATATCATTCCATAATAGATAAACAAATGAAAATCATGATATCCACTTGATGTCATGAATGCAAACCAAAATGCTTTCTTATCCATCCCTGTAAACTACATTCGAGTGTTCAATTTTTCAGATAAGAAATGTAGCTTTGGCAATCAACATAAATTGGTCATTTACTTTATAACATTTTCCTTTATTTCAAGGATTTATCTCAAAGCGTTTTTATCGTGGTTTATAATTATTTTATTTTTTAATGGTTAAAATATATTTTGATATTATTATGATTCATTAGTTTTTTAGTAACATTTTTTAAATTAGAATTGAACAGTTTTTCGTAGAATGTATTTTAATTTTGTTTGATTAAATTATGATTAGCATATTCAATTAACTTGTGGTCAATGAATATTGATATGCCACAAGTTAAATGTTATGAACAAGTTATATATTACTTGTTCTCTATGTGTAGTTGAAATCACATGTTATCACTCACCTTCTCCTAGTTAAATGGGTTGTTTGCCACCACTTGTTATCCATGCATCAACTACCAATTATTTTTTATTTAATTGTTTATTTCGAATTTGGAACGATGCCCATAAAATCAATTTGGACAGTACACTTGTCTCATCCTCCTGCAATCTCTGTAAACCATACTTGCTATTCCACCCCAAAATCTAAACTAGCACAACCACTTAACTTGTGGTCGATGAACACCGATAGGTTATAAGTTAAGTGTTATGAGCAAATTATATGTTACTTGTTCTCCATGTTTAGTTGTAATCACCCGTTGTCTATGCCTTGGCTACCTGTTACCATCTTTAGTTAAATGGGTTGTATGTCACTACCTATTATCAATGCATAATGGGTTGTATGTCACTACCTATTATCAATGCATGAGTTACGAGTTATCCATGCATCAACTAGCAATTATTATTATATATATATATTTTCTATAATTGTTTATTTTGAATTTTGAAAGACGCCCATAAAATCAATATGGATAGTACACTTGTCCCATCCTCCTTCAATCTAGGAAAAGCATAGATTGTAGTCCACCCCAAATTCTAAGATATTAACACCTATCGGTGTAAATATAAACACCTATTGGTGTAGTTACTTAAGCATATAGATGTAAGTAAAATAAGGTATTTAAGTTAGTTTGATCAAACTATGATTACTAAAGCATATAGATTTAGATAAAATACAAAAGCACTACCAAAAAAATGATTTATAAAAATCAACTTCGTTAATCATGGTATTATAATTCAATTAAAAATAAAATGGTGATATCTTAATCAAATAGTTTGTATTTCTATAGTATAGTTTAATTATTCAATTTCACTAGTTTTATAACTAGCAATTAATCTTAATGGTGCAAAGAGACACCATGAGAAAAAAATTATGTTAAAATGTAATATATATTATGTAATTTTGACCAGGGAAAATTTTAAGAACCCCCCTAAATTTCTATATATAATAAATGGGCAAATCCCCATGATATATAGGAAAATATGAAGGTTATTTTATCAATGTTATATTATGTATATATAAAATTTTGGCGAATCTCTCATTGAATTATATAATCTTGTAAAATATTTTACTAAATTTTAAAACATTGTAAAACCTTGGTGAATCTTTCACTAAATTATAAAACCTTGTGAAGTCTTGGTGAATCTTTCAACAAGTTTCTCCTTGTCAAGTCAAGCCCCCCTACATGCCCAAACACATAGCTATGAATGAAGTACCATCCCCTAGGCATGATGCCCCAAACATCCACAAAAACATTATTGTTGCATCGTTGATCACAAACTTCACAATTTCCATGTTTCTTGGGGAAACTTTGGATATGAGGTGATGGGATTTAGAACTCTTCGAGATGCAAAGGGGTGGCTAGAAGACCTGATAGTAAATATTAACTGCCCTTCTCATGTGGACATTAAGCAACTTGCAAAACCAGATTCAACCCATAAAATTTTTGGACAAATGTAACTCTGACTTCGATTTCCATGATCAACAAAATGTGAAAGAGCCCGTAGAAACTACCATTTCTAGAAATCAAGGGAGAATGGGAGCTGCCTAGCGATTTTCATGGGCGAATAGAGGTTTAAATCCATTTTTAGAGGGGCAAAATTGTTTTATCTTAGCTCCCCTTTTTAAATTTGGTGGAGCTAGCCTCCTATTCATTAAAAATAAATCAATAAAATGTGGGCTAATCATACCTAATGGGTGTTTAGCAAAAAATTAGCCCACTAAAAATTTAAAACCCCTAAATTTAGCCCATGGACTAAGATTAGCCCCTAAAATTTTCCATGATTTTGACTCTTTTGAATTAAAAAAAATAATATTGAATTTGAAACTATTACTAAAGCCAAAACCTAGAGATGATATATTAGTGAAATCATATCAAAATTGACATATAGAGCACTCATTCTAATCAAAGGTGTAAATGAGTATTACAATTGAAAAACCAACACAATATTTAGATTTGAAAACGATGACCTATATCCCATCATCCCATCCCACCATCCCATCAATTCCATATAAAACAAAATCCCACCTACCCTTTAGATTTGAATGAAGCCATAACTTGCATCCCATCATATTGATACAAAACAAAAGCTTTTCAACCCTATATTTTGCATTATTATTGTTGTCTATCCAAAATGTTTTGTCATTGCTACTATATTTTTGAGTTATACAAAAATATCAACCCTATCCTAATTATTTCTCCAAAGGTCAAATGTAATAAAAGCACATTGGCTTCCATTACCTACAAAAATACATTAAAATATAAATTTAAAAATAATTTTGATAACTATAAATGTATTATCGATTTGATTTAAACATCAAACAATGTAGAAGACATTGTTACAGAGCATTGTATTTGCACTTATTTATTTATTTTTAAATAGAGGGAGCATATCCTTAGAAGGACCAAGCCTACTTCAATGCCATTTGGAAGATCATTTTGCTAGTTTGAAACTTACGAGGCATTATTCTTTGCATATTTTGTTGCGGGGAAGAATTATGTAGCCAACTAAATATGGAGTTTTCTTATCTATGTACCAGGTTATTTCATCCCTTCATTTGTGCAAAGAGGCCTATGAGACAAATGAGTTTTTTTGTCGGTGATGTACAATACCTCTTCTTTAGTAGAGATTATGGTGGTGGTGAAGAGACAAAACCATAGGAGGGCTTATGGCAGTGGTGAAGAGGTGATTACTCTTTGGCTAATTCAAATCTACTGAAATTGTAAGGAGCTTGAAATTGCGTGTCAGGTTTCTATTTGATTTGTCTTTGATTTCAATTTTATATATCGAGCATATGACCTACCCCAAATGACATATCGTATTGATACTTATTCCCTCACTATGGAACCATTAGTAACATACACATTCTTTGTATTTGCTTTCATGCTCTTCTTCATCACTGAGGTTCAATCTTAGGATGTTGGTAATTCTTCTCATACCCTTTATATCCCCTTTTTTCCATGAACCTTTGAAAATAAATTTGTAGAGATTGATAAAAAAACTCCAACTTTTGTAGGCATGAAATGACAAAGAATGAGAAGGATTTTGAGTATGAAGAGGGTCACAAGGTACCTGAGCACCAAGGATAGCTCAAATAGGAATGAAAGGCCTGCGAGAACTAGACACAACAATCTCCAATCAATGTGCTGAAGAGATATGCTAGAATTAATCAAGACATGGGTAGGTTCCATAGAATCTATCATTATGTAAAAGCAACCCTCATAATCAAGGGCCATGATCAAATTGAATATCCATCCTCACTTTGGTGATAATGTTGAATTGGCCAAGCCCACCCAACAATCAAGTATAAGAATATTAAATCCGCTAAATAAAAATTGAGTTTATACATGTTGAAGATCCATCCTTACTAATGTTGATTGGTGCAACCCACCCAACAATCTTATAATTATCTTAATCTTATAAGACAAGGAGTGAATTCATTTATGTAATCTATATATTTATAGGGGACGAGCCATTCACTCTCTAATTACTTGTGAAATAACAATGTTTAGGATACTACTTACAGAGTTACTATGTTTAAAATATGTATATATCTTTAATACATATATAATGATAATAATGTGTTGAAAATAATGTGGAGTGATTATAATGTGAAAAAATAAATAGTTAAAAAAATTTTGATGAACAAAATCTAAATATATTGATTTATTTATTAAAATATATTATAAAAAGAATAGTTAGATGTTATTTAATTTTAGTTAATTTTTTTTTAAAATATTTTTAAAATATCATAATTTGACCTTTTGAATTTAGTGGAAGCACTTCAACTTTTGAAATAGTCTGAGATGGAATGATGATCCGACATTATAAGGTCTTAACGTTATAGTACATTTGAATTTGCTTGATTGTAATTTCTTTGATTTATCAAAAAGTTTTTTTTCTTATAAACAAAAAAAGATCTTAATGTCATAACGTTAAAACTTTATAATGACCCGGATGGAATAGTACAACGATTAGATGGTGGGTGGAGGTTTTCCATCGACCCGGGGTCCATTCCAAGGTCAGAAAACTCCTTTGATTCCAGAGCGGAATAGCAGAGCCTAGTGTTTGTGAAAATAAGAAGTCTTAACGTCGTAACGTAATTTATTACGAGAAGGATACATAAACACAAGGAACATATACGTTTAGTCAACGTCATAACGTAAATTATTGTGAAAAGGATAAATAAGGAACATATATGTTGAGTCCTTTTCCATGTCAAGTACCACGTAAACATTAAATTTATATTCATGAATGTGATGCATTAACCATCTAAGGTTTTAGAATTTTCATTGCCATATTCATGTATTGAAAAGAATCTCAATTCCCTATTGTTGGCCCGTTTTGATGGCAGGTTGAGGTGGCAACATATGCGACTCCTATTTTTTCAGAACGGAAAGGATTGCATTGGCCCTTATGAAGTGATGGATATTAATGACAAGTAACCATATGTAATTGTAATAAGGTTTTGACTTAGTGTTTGTACCTTCGGGCTATTTTGTATGAGGTGGTTGGATGATTTTTGATGGAGATTGCATGCACTGTGTTTTGTGGTATATTTGATATGGCTTATGGCTAGGTTCTGTGAATACAATGATGTGTCTTTTGATGATTTACTTTAATGGAGATAAAATTCCTATTTGGTTCATTTTTATGTTTGGATATTTAATTTTTTTCATTAGGATAGCTTTTATTAATTTTAAAAGTTATATTTTATATTGGTAATATATGTTATCTTATTGAAAATAGTTTATATAAGGCATTGTCAAAAGCAACTAGCTAGAAAATATATAATAGAGAATCCATACATAATGCGTTATTCATCAAAAAAAATTAAAAAATAGAGGTTTAATGAACTTTTTGTATATATAAGTCTATAATAATATGTATATTTCAAGACTATTGTGTGCACTGTGCACATCTTGTAACATGTTTTCTTCATATCTTCTTATTTGTGTAGTAAAGCTTCATTCTTGGAATGGGCTTGGATCAATTTCTTGCAAACCTTCATTATTATTAATCTGCTTGTGTCATGTTCCTGGTCCAATATGTAAGCCTTCCTTGGATAAGTGATTTTCCATTTGGTTAATTTCACTAGATATATGGCAAAATGATATCTCATGGACAACGGTTGTGATTGGTATAATCTATTCATATAATGGCCTAAGATGTATGTACCTTGGGGTTTTCTTTAAGTCTTATCCAATCTATCACCAGTCGGGAGTCACCCATTATTTGAACCTTTTGGATTCCTTTTTCTACAACCAACTTTAGAATGAGTTTGAGGGCCATCATTTCACCTCTATTGTTAGAGATTTCTCCTAAACCAACATCGAATTCAATCTAGTAAACATCAGTTATTTAAAGGATCCTTCATGCCCCCCCTATTGTGGCCCGCCCCATCGAAGTAGGCCCAACACCTAATTCTATCAATATTTTCTAGAATGTCCTATTTATGAGCATAATCATCTTCATTCTGTGGATAGTGTGATAGGATGGAGATGCCATTGGATGCACAAATTTGTGGGGATGAGTCTTTATCCTCAAAGATTGAGTGATTCCTGACAAGCCATATACCCCACATCACAAATTTCAAGGAAAATTTTAGGGGCAAAATTTAGCCCATGGGCTAATTTTGGACATTTTTTTCCAAAAAAAAACTCCAATTTCCATTTTTTTCTAAGCTGTTTAGCCCAAATTCCATGGGATAATTATTTTTTACTTTAAAAATTGTCAAAATTGTCCATAAACTATATAAAATCCTTAGAAATTTGAATCCTTTTAGAAAAATATCGTCCAACATTTTATGGCTGGAAATTTAAGAATTAGTAATATTTGCAACATTTTGATCTCTCAATCCTGTAACTTCTGAATCATTTGAGGAGGCGATATATGATTTCCTTCAGATCCCACCCATGGATCTTGTCCTATTCTAACTTGAATATATGTGCCTACTCACCATGCTAGACCATCACCAACCAGATGAAAAGATGATATAACAACCCTCCAAATTACATATACATTAGCAGTGTATTTGTCCCCAAGACTGATCCAATCTATAGTATATAATGGCTCGATATATTTGTTTACAACCACATTGACCCATAGACCAAATCCACACACAATCCTTTAGACTCCCCTAGCTGCTAGAGCTTTGGAAAAGACCATAGTACTCTTGAGCCCCCAACCACCCATAGATTTAGTCAATGCCATCATGTACCATGTTGCTCAAGTGAAAGGGTGTGTGTCATTGGCGCCATCCCACAGGAATTTGAAACATAACCTCCTAATTTGTTCCATTATGTTAGTTGGAATGTATGATAGTGAAACCCAATATATAGGCATATCCTCCAGAATAGCCTTAATCAACACAAGTCTACCTTCTCTAGAAAGCTAAGAGTTGCACCAAAAAGACAATATTTTTTCCAATTTTCCTACTAGCCAACTCTAATCCTTTTTGGTATAGTCATTAGGTTTTAATATGAATCCAAGATACTTTAACCCTATCATAAAGCATACATAAGGGAAAGGAAAAATACTAGTGAGCCAAACCTCCATGTCTTCCAAAGCATTCATAAAGGATAAAGTGGATCTACTTTCATTGATAATCATCCCTATTGCATCAACAAAGAATTCCAATATCTCTTTCAATTTTTGTGCCTCCCTCCTATTAGGATTACAGAACATCAATAAATCATCAACAAAAAGTAAGTGTGAAATATATAGAATTTTTCCCATGTTAACCCATTTATAAGAACCAACTTACTTAGCATTGATAATTGTTCTACTCAAGCCCTCCACCACTAGTAAGAAGAGAAGTGGGGCCAAAGGGCACCCCTTCCTAAGACCCCTCCAGGGTCTAAAAAATGATGATGTTGAACCATTTACTAAAAAACAAAAGAAACTAATTGAACACACGCAATGATCCAATTGACAAAAGGTAACTGAAAACCTACTTGAAGAAGGATAAGTATGATGAATAACTAATTGCCACGATCATATACTTTTGAAAGATCCACCTTGAGCATCAATGTTGGTATCTTTTTTTATCTTAATAGAATGAACAACTTCTTGTGCAACCCCTACAATATCATTTATATGTCTATTACCCAGGAATGCAAATTGTTCATGGGAGATAGTCCTAGACATGACTCCCCTTACCCTTCTAGCAATCACTTTGGCAATAATTTTGTAGATGCAGTTGCACATCGATATAGGTCTATAATATTCAAAGTAGGTTGGGTGATCCAAATTAGGAATCAATGCAAGGAAAGTAGAGTTGTAAGCTGCTAACATGTCATGTCCCCAAATTTTGCATTGGGTCACAATGGCCTAAGCCACTTGGCCATGTTCATGACCGTTTGTCAAATTGGTGCTAAGGGTCAAATAATTGCCAAGCATGATGTCCAAGTTAGTAATAATGTAAAATTAGAGCCAAATGGACAAGGTGGTTCACATGAAGAGAAAATTCTCAATTCAAATTTTGTAATGTCCCCATCCAAATAAACTATCATGGAGGGAAATTTCCACTAACTAGTTCCCTAGGTTGGGGTGGAAGCATCAAAATATGGAATAAGGGAAATACAAGACCCCAAATGACCTTATACTTACAAATTCACATTAAATGGATCAAATAAATAATATTAAGGTGGCATTGGATCATGAGGGCACATAAGAGGTCGTGGGACCCACATATGGGAAGATTCCCCACTACACTTGGCATCATCCTCACACAAATTCGAGTTCAAGGTGGAGGGTAATGTACTTGGGGTAGATGAAGGGAAAATATTCATTTCAAAGATCAAGGAGATTCAAATTGGAGTGGAAGAGTAACTCCCAAGGAAGAGGAAGAGGCATTGTGACACTTGTATCTAGATTCCATGGAATCTATGACAACAATGATGAAGGAATCTATGACAAATTCAGACCTGATTGCAGACTTATGACACATATGACATATCAGGGCTAAAAATATCCACCAAGAGGGCGCATGGATGGATTTATGGTCAGAAAAGATTCCCAATTCAAATTGGGGGAAAGAGGAATGCAAAGAAGAAGTGGACAAGTGTCTCATCAGATAATCTGTCACTAATTCGAGTTGAGTGAGGTCTCTTGGAGGGAATTCGACCTCATGAGTCCATATGAGGTTAATAAAAGAGGAAGATGACAAAGGAGAGCAGCTTTTGGATCATTTTTTATTTGCACTCTTGGAGAGCTTAGCTTGTCCTTGCACGGTGGATGTTCATCCTCCCTTCCTAGAACCAATTTCGAAGGTGAAAGATCCATATCCAAGTTGGTTGGAGGAGATTCCATTCAGACCTATCAACATATATTAAAATGGATATTTTTTTATGTAGGTTCGAGTCCCCCTTCAGTTCGAGTTCATATTCTACCTTCTTTCTCCACTATCTCTCTCTCTCAATACTCTCTCAATGCCCATGTTCAAGTGTGATGGCGCATTCATAGCTACATAATGTTTGTAGAGAATGATATTTTGACTCCGTGGTTATGTTTTCTGATGTATATCACTATAATGAACTGCATATGGGAGCCACATCTTGAAATACCATACCTTTCATGTAATATTTCCAATCAAACTCAAGATTCGAGCTAGTTTCCTTCCTATTTTCACATGGTGTTTTTGGAGTGAATTTGAATTTGTTTGACATCAGAATTTTTCCGAGTTTTTGTTTATGTTTAGAGATGCATATGAATTAATATTGATGACCTAAATGTTATTTTCACACCCTTTGATTTTTTCTTAAATATTGTACAAAAACTATTATGTCCATTGTTAACCATTTTCTCACAATTTCTATGTCTCACAACCTGTTGTTTTATGGGAGTTATAGCATACCCTAAAACCTGAGTTAATGCTGCATTTTTATTTCCCTTGAGGTCCCATGTCAGATCCAATTCTCCATTCAGAAAATAGTGAAGGCCATATAGTGTTTGGGAAGCCAAAAAATTACTAGACTAGTGGGGTTTTCAACCATTGAATTCACCTAGTATTTTTCCCCTTCCTTCCTCCTTGAGAATTGCAAACCTTGAATGTTTCTAATGAATTTATAAGTGTCTTAGAGATGCATTAGGATGTATTAATACCTTTCAATCCCATCCATATATAATTGTAAATCATTAGGGAGCATTTTGGACAATTTGGGTTTCACTAGTCCAAGGTACGAAATATGGCCAAACTGGAGTAATTTTCCAAAGAGGGATATTACATAGCATTTGGTTGTTCCTTCGAGAATCATTAATAACTAATATCAAATCATATTCAATAATATCACAGAAACTCTTATAAAATTACACTGACTAGCCATTAGGCCCAGGGATCTTGTCCCTTTGCATTGAATGGACAATCTCCTTAAGATCTTCTTTAAAGAATCCCTCCATGAGTCCATCATTGTCTCCCTCCTCCACAAAGGCAAGAAAGAGTGAAGCCACTTTGACCATATTGGCTACTGAAGTTATAGAATCTTCTTCAAACAAAGTCTGGAAATGGTTGACTCCGAGGACTGGAAATATTAATTAATCCAGTGATTTCTAATCCATTGGCCCCATTCATTCTCCACATAGAATTTACATTTTTTCGATGATTGATATGATGATGAAAATATTTTGTATTCTCATCTCCCTTGGATAGCCTTGAATAACCTTGCTCTTAATCCTTAATGTGGATTCCTTTTCCTTTAAGAGTATGGCCTTCCTTTAAATTTTGTATCCAAATCAACAAAATGAGCCAGTTTCCCTTCATAATAATCTTTTAAAGCTTGTTCAATACCTAGAAGCTCATGTGCTTGAAGTACTCTATCCTCATCTTCCCAAGAAATATCTAGCTGTTTGATCTTCTTCAAATTGCGGTGGAATTGTACGACTGATTAAATGGGACTTTCTAGAAAATATGGAGTTCATGCTTAATTTAACCAGAGTCTCAAATGACTCATCTTCCATCCAAACATCATTGAATTTGAAAGGGTAGGGTGGGTTTTTCACCATCTTGCATGAGCTCTAGAATCATTGAAAATGGTCAGATTCGCCACCTTCCCCTACCCATTGCTTTCTTCTCAGATAATATTGCAGAATAATTTCATTAACTTGGAAGCTATCTAGGCATTTAGATATTTTTTCATCCCCCACTCTCATCTTATGCTAGGTCAAGCGCAATTTCATCGGAATGAAATCATATAGACAAACATTTGAGAGATTTCTTGTGAAGTAATTCACTAATGGATCCACAGGCTAGCAGAAGCACCCCATATTTCAGACAGACCAAGAGTGAAATTTAAGTCCCCACCTGATATGATATTTTGATTGTTGAACCAATTTGTAGTGAGAATCCTATTCCAATAATTCTATCGATCTTGGTATGGGCCATACACTTTGAGAAAAGATTCCAAACCTAAGTATAGAAAAGAGTGCAAATCCAATGCTTGAGTCAAAATTCCATTGATTAGTGCACCTGAACACCCTAGTATTCCAAGAGGTTATTAATCCACTAGATATTCCCCTAGCATCACAGATTGAGAAATTCCATCCAATGAATATTTTAGTAAGCTCCAATGAAGATTATAGTAAGCTCCTCTATGATATGATCCCCTATTGTCAATGTTTCTTGTAGCATTATGACATCATGTTTGTAGGATTCCATGAGTCTCTTTAGGGCCCTTTTCTTTGAGGGATATCCCATCCCTTTACAGTTCATGGTTAAAACAATCATGAGGGAACCAACACATGGGATGTGCTTGCTCTAAGGATCCGATCAATGGTTTTCTACTTTCCCACAGAGAAATCAAACAAAACTAGCACTATATCTTGTGAGAGAGGTGATTTGTGACCTCTCATTCGAGCCACTTTGACATGTATAGTAATAGTAGCTACCCCATGCTAGATGATTTAAAGGTTGAATTGACCTCCTTCCTTTTAGCTCGGAGAGAATAACTATGGGAGTGTGTCTTGTCCACCTCAAAGAAGCAATAGGAGGGGGTAATTAGGGAACTCAAAAGGGAGGGACATGCTAACGAGGAAGGGTAATGACATGAAACCAAGGTTTTAGCACTCAAATCGGCCCTAAGGTTGTGGAAATGCCTCTTCAAGGTAACACACAAAACCAAGCTTTAGGAAAGAGAGATGGCTTCTATCTTTCTAGAGAGGGATCTCTCAATGTTTGTTTATCAAAGCCAGATATATGAATTAAAATTAAGATCAGACTGTTGTTTGATTGAGGCAAGGTGAACATTCATTGGGCAATGGAGTCAAATATATTTAATATGGTAAAGTGGAAATGCTTTGCATAAGAATTCTTAACACAGGCAGGGTAGCTACTCTTTTACATTCAGAAAGTTGTTTGTCTGGTGATAGAGAAGAAAATAAGAACAGTCCATTAACACAGAGCATTATAAGATGAATTCTGCATTAACTTTAGTAGAAAAAGGTTTGTGGATGCTTGGAATCAAAGAAATAGAGCATAAACATATGAATTATGCCTCAATATACACTTATCCAAACATGAAAATAAAACAATATGGCATAGATAACAAGGAAACATTCACATGAAGAAAACAAGGTACAGATTGTAAAACGAATAACACAAGAATCTGTACTTCAAATCACTTTGCTCGACTATGCCAATTTTATTAAAGAAGTATCTCAAATTTACACAGCACAAGGGCTCATGAGTTCCAACCAACAACAACCATTTACTCTTCATTACATACGAATATATATAGGAGGTGATAACCTCATTTCTCCAGCTCGAAATATTCTAACCTAGCTTCCAAAACGGAAAGTTGTTACAAAAATTGATGACACCTATACAAACATGTCCATCCTCTATGAGAATTAGTTACAACAAAAAAAACAAATGCTGACAAGTAGGCTTAACAACCTTTGCAAGTGCCCTCGAGCATTTACTAGCTAGTAACAAACTCTAGTAAATAAACAAAAATCTTTGGTAACTTCTTTCTTAGGCTGCAATCTCCATGATCTTCAGAATATTCATGCATGCAGTGTTAGTTTTGCTTTCCCATACTTCTCCACGAGCTTCCACTGGCCGGCAGTTGGTAATTTTGACGTGGCCACTTACTTCAGTGACACCCGCAATTCAGTATGGTCTGTATGAATAGTTTTGAAGGTGTGTGCATGCTTCTTTGAAAATCATGACCAATTCAAATTCCTTTGTCAACTTCTCCACCACTGTTTTGCCAGACAGTGGTTGGGTCATGCCAACAAAGTCTGTGTAATCCATCCTGCGTCCCACCAACTTGTCCTGATACTCTTTCTGAGTCAGCATGGTGCCATTTTCTTCCCAAAAGAGGGGCAATCCCTTCTTGAACAATGGGTCAAACATATCCCTGAAGTATTTCACTTGGTCCCTGAAGTATTTCACTTGGTGTTCCATGACATCAATCCTGGCTTGAATAGTATTTACATGCTGATATTTATTTGTCACCCTTTTGGCCCAAATGATGGTAGACAATCTCTCCTTTATGTCCGATGCCTTTAATTCATCTTTAGTTAATCCATTTAAGATCTCTATATCATTTTCAACACATCCCATAGGCTTCTTGTTCAGTTTTTCATTAGCTACTGTTACACTTTTCCTAGCCAGCTCGATTACAGCCTCCTTGTCCAGGACAAAGTCAAGGTAGGGCCTTAATTTTTCTGCCTCAACAATGATGTCATCCCAAATAACATTCTTTGCTTCCTGCAGTGAAGCCTGAACTATAGCCTACTTTACCAATTCATCATACTTAACCTGTAGCTCTAGGTATTTGGCTTCCCATGTTTTCCTCTCCTGTTAACCCTGCTTTCCAGGTCCGCATTCCGTTTCTACAACTTTTCTACTTCTAAATCCTGTAGACTTTCCTGTGCCATGGATTTCACAATGGAGAAGTCACCGGATTCAATGGAAGAGAGGGTGATCATGTTCTCCAATTATTTTCCCTTCTCCTACAATTTTCTTTCAAGGTATTCGACTTTGGATTTCAAAAGTTTCTCACTTTCCACCATGAGAGCTATATCCACCTACCACTTCTTCTCCTTCTCTTCAAACTTCAACAATCTAGATTTGCAGTCAGTCAACTCATTGTTTAGCTCCTCTCTCTTCTCCTCGAGCTCTGTTAGTTCAGATGCCTCTATTAGCTGGGTGGAAGGGATCTTTAACTTCTTCTTCAATGTCTGAATATCCTTGTCTTTCTCATCCAACGGTTTTTGTATACTAGCATTCTTGCCTTCCTGGATTTCAGTAGCCAACAATGCATTCTGCAGCTTTTTAATTTGTGTCTTGTGGGCCTTATTTTCCACCCTTTCTAGTCTAAGCTAATTTTGAACCTTACTCTTACTGGTTTGTAACTTGGATAGCTCCAAGGTAGCCTTCAACAGCTTGCCATAGATAACATCCCCAGTCTCTTTGTGCAAGTGGATCATATCAGGAACATGAATATCTTCCAAGTTCACTTTCAGTTCAGTGGCTTTGTTTTTGGTAGCTAAGGCCAAGTTCAAGGTTTTCTGGGCATGGCTCCTGCTGGCTACCAAAGATACATCTTTATTGGAAATCTGCCTCACCTTTGCATACCGCTTAGATTCTTCTGAATCTTCCTCTTTGCTTTCTTTATACTCATCCAATAGTTCTACTCTGCTTTTGCTTTGTGCAGTGGGCTTAGCAGCTGCCTTATCAAACACATATTCTTTGACCTCGAAAGCAGGCAATTTGGCCTTCATCTGCTTCTTTTTAGCTTGACCATTTGACACCTGCACAATCTCTTGTTCAGGATTTTCTACTTTTTTCCTTTTTGAAGCCCTTTCTGTGTCTTTATCTATATCCATGACATCAATGATTTATAATTTGTTGGATCCTCTAGAGCCACTAGCAAGGGGTATGATTTCTCCGATTGCTGGGACCAAGCTAGATGATCCAGGCAGTGGGGATATGGTTGTCTTCACCAGAGAGGTGGGGTCATCCTATACATCTATATCCATCTGACCTTTTCCAGGATACTCCAACCAATTTGCAGTCTCTGCCATCCTTGCAAGCTCAAAATGTATAAAGCCCTTTCTGTTTCTTTCTTTCCTTCTGTTTGAGATGATATGGTGGGGGTCATAGTTTATGGCAGCCTTGGTTCGAAGCCCCATTTCGCACATCATATCTTCAATGGTTGGAAGGGAAGCCTTGTTTTTGGCAATGAATGGGCCTACATCCCATGTAAAGGTGATATCTGAAGCATTCTTGTGGTCCATGAAATGTTCAATTTCCACTCAGTTTTTTCCTGATGAATTCCAGTGTAAATCTTCTAGGAGTTAGGAAAGCTGGCAGTACATAGGGTGAATGAGAAAACCCATAAATTTTGATTGTTGTGCTATGTTCTGAGAGGAACCAGTCACCCATCCTCTTCTCAGGAGAAGGTTGTAACATCTCCTTCATCTCTGTGAACACACTGGGAAGCTTCCTCTGAAAGAAAACATTGTACACCTCTGACATAAGGTTGTTTATGAATTTGTTGTAGTCTCTGTACATTTCCTGTGTGAGTAGCCTCTCAGGCATCTGTAAGTTTTCTTCATTGAATGATAGGAACATCCTCAACAGGTATGAATGAAACCTGAAGCTTCTAGTCTTGTGGAAGTCCACTAGCTGAGAATGGATATTCTTAGCAAGGGACTCATCAAATTTAAGGCAGGAGAAATGGATGGACTGACTTGGTTCATCAGATTCAAGTGGACATGTGCTAAGGACAAACAACATGATTATTAAAGGTTCAGTGATATACATGTCTGTATCTAATCCTAAGAACTGGCTCAACATGGTTATAACACATTTGGACTCTTCTCTAAATAGACTGACTTGACCAGGGAAAGGTTGGTCCTAGAAGGAGACATTAGGTTGTAGGCAGGCCCTGTAAAAAATATGCTTCAATTTGACTGTGGGCTGTCTGAAATAATGAATTAGGTATTCTTTCCTATATTCTTTGGATTTTTTGCAAAACTAATCTAGGATTGACATGGATTTCCTAACAGTGAGGGGATTGACTTGGCACAGGATCTTTGAGCTGGAGGCGTCCATAATTACCCTCTCAGAGGAGGAGTAATTAGCAGTGCACCAGTCGACGAAATTAGGGCAGTTTAGGGTTTGGTCTACTGCCAAAAGATGGAAAAATGACCTATACACCTTGTGACCTTATGAACATCTATGCCCTGGTCCCTAATTAGCTTCATTCAGTCTTTTTCTATCTCAATGGAGTTGTTTATCAATACTATATCATAAACCTTGGCATCTTTATCTTCAAACACGTCGTGTATCCTCTGGTGTTCAAAACCTTGGGGTTCTAGCTCTCTAAGCTCATCCATTTAAATATTTTTCTAATGGGGGACAAGAGGCCTACCTGGTTACTGCCAACTGGTATGAGCTCCTGGCTAAGTTGTCTTCTTTTGCACAGTCGTCATCTATCATTTTCCAATGCAACCGAATCGAACAGTACTCAAATCCCTGTGCATTCCATTTTTATATTATTTATCCTTTTCTTATCCATCTTGTACCTATAGAGATAAAGGGATTCTTTGGGCCATCCATCGTGCATGATCAATCTGGTACCGTCGATCTCTTTCCATGCTTAGCCTCACAGCCTTCCGTAGTTTCCATCCTTTCATTTGTTGCCTTCCTCGCACCTTCAATTTGAGAATCTAGTGGTGACTGTTGATCTAGGCCTAACCTGCATCTCAGCCATCCAAAGGTGTGGCTCCAACCAAGGTTCGTAGATTTGGAAAGTGTCAACAATCCACGCATGTTAAATCTTCAAACTGCACATCTACCGTCAATGCCTTTCCCTGCCAGATTTGCACCGTTGAAACATGCGGTCCCTACCAAAACTTCACAAATATGGAAAGTTCATTTTTCCGCGTATGTCAAATCGACGAAGTAACCGTCGTTCTTACATTTGTCCTTCCGCACATTGATCTGATTTCCAACTTGCTCACGGGCTAGCAACACTCTGCCCACGCTTAAACCCTTCCATATTGCTTTGCGAAGAGCGCTCGTGGTCGTCGATCTCCATCGCCATAGATCTGCTCCGTCCATTTACGTCCCCATATAACTTCGAGCATATTTTCACATTTTTAATCCCCTTTGCAATGTTGAAACTTAGGCTTATTGATCATTATCATTCCGAACTTAGGAATAAACCTTCAGAGACTTCATTCGCACCCTTATGGGTCATATGACCCAAAAATGAAGCTTTACTCTATATTTCATGGGTCTATCCCTCTCCAACCCTCCAAAACAAAACTGGTGCAAACACACGGGAGGTAGATTGTTAGGATCAGAGGGGTCCTTCGATGTTAGGATATTTAAATACGTGAAATTTAGTTAAGGTAAAGTTGGTTTAATGTGTCTTTAGATAAAGTCTGTTTCTTTAGTATGCACTAGTATGCTTGTCCGACGGTCATGATAGGTTCTAGAAATAAAGTGATTCAACGGTTCATCTTCTTGATTTTAACAACAACATTGATTCGTGGCTTGATACCTGATTGGTCTATGATATTTATATATAGAGAATTATCGGAGCAGGTTTTGGACCTGTCTTGAAATTCGTGCACCAAATATGGACCGTGGGACAACTCAACAATTGGACCAAAACCACGCACACGAAAGAAGTTAGTTAGAAGTTTGTTAGGTGTTTTGTCCACTTTGTAATGGGCACAACCCAGATTGTAGTGTATAAATGTGTAAGGGTTCTAAGAGTTAGAGAATCCTTTTGGTTTTCCATTCTATTACTAATGATAGAAGAGTATCACTCATGACACTATCCTGTTGTATGGTCATGAGTCGTTGTTTGTTGTGTAATGTTGGGTAGTTGAAGAATGGTTGCGCACTGCAAAGGTTATGTAAGATTGTCCCATTTTTAATGGTAATGAGTACATCTAGTTTCAATAACTTACACCTGTCTTGAATGCTTATTTATAATGTGCACATGGATGCTATATTATGCTACTATCATGAATGTGTTATTGATTACCATACGCAATTCATATTGTATTGCGTAGTAGTTGAATGAATGGTAGCTTTGTTAGACGAATTCTCATATCCCTTCAACACTGCAGAAGCTTGGTTCCTGTAGTCCCCTAGATACCTTGGGTGATACTTCACCTGCTTGTAGGTGATGCCAAAAGGGCTCGTGTATTGGGTTTTGTTGGTGTGATTTATGATGAACCTTGGGTATTCCCATGCACCAACAAATGGTTCGGTTGCCGGGACTGAGATCTGCACCTGAAGGAACGTAAGAATTGACTTATGATGTTGTGGAGACCGAGGAGGAAAGAAATAGAAGTTTGGATGAAGGAAAAAGAATATGATTTCAATAGAGAACGGAATAAGAACCCCTGGATCAACGAAATAGGCTGGTTGTAGAAGTACATCTAGAGGGATCTGTACAAAATTTTCTTCTTCGAGTTTCCCATATTTTTGGCAAAGTGGTTGTTAAGGTTAGTTGATGCGAACCCAAGATATAGTGGTGTGGGTCCGAGGAAATAGACCCTAGAAGAGATATGACTAGTTAATACTATAAGTAATCATATCTCACACACAGTAGACTATTGGTTAAATAGTCATAGAATTTGTTGTACACTATACTTAGTATTATAGTGTCACTGAGAGGGAGTTCTTTAAGGGTCTACACGGAAGGTACCTGAATTCATTATCTACTTGGGTTAAGATGTTTTTTTGAAACAAGGGAACAATGATATTGGAATTGGATCAGCCTAACAGTTAAGCACTTATGCATGTAGTAAGGAATTGGGGGTTGACCATAGAATGATTTGAATGAAGGAATGCGGGAATGAATGAAGGAAGGATGAGCTAAGGATGCTAAGCATAGAAGAATATGCGACACTAGAAGAGATGGGATTACTGCATGGAGGCAAAATATTTTGGAAATACAGTAGGAAGAGGACTACAACTGAGGTAGAAAAGCAACTGTTGGCTTAGTAACCCTTTGTTCTTTAACCTTCTTGTGTTGACCTAGGTTCAGTGTAGTTGTGGTCCAACAAAACCCTTCTTCACCGGTACTTTTGGCAACAACCTGCGAAGAAGATGAGGTCTCACCCGAGGCGAAGTTTATGGGGGATTACAGAATCATGTTTCTGCAATCAGGTGATGCGCGGTTCAATAGACTGGGGCTTGCGTGAAGTTTCACCCACTTCGTGGCTATCACTATGCTATCGCGCATACAGGGACTGCGCGTTTTGGAACGACTACTTAACAATAGGACAACACAACTGGAGACTGCGCTACCTCTTTAACAATCACACATCTTAGACATACTTTACTTAGTGTAGATTATGCATTCGACAAGCATCTCGGATTGTGTACTTTGTGAACTTATGCAATACGATGAACTACAATGCCACTACGCACTTCTGGTGCTGCACTTCGAGGGAATCACACTTAACACAGACTTTGCTGACTTAGTGTTTACCCAAATACTCATGCATTCAACCTATTCCGAATTACTTATACATTCAACATTCACGCATACATGTTCAACACTTAACATATTATTCTCATTGCTCATTCATATGAAGAATACATATAAAATCAAAGATACATGTAACCATAAGCATTTACTTAACCATACGCAAAACAACACAGATTCAAACACACAACACAATATTTATGTGCTTCACCCCCAGGATGGGAGCTACGTCCATAGGAACTGTTGATTATATTAAATGGGAAGGGTTCAACAGTTCCAGCCTGCACACTCAATTGCAGGCTATTCTCTCTTCCGTGGGTCTCTGCGCACGCATCCACAGAGCCTATTTACAATACTTAGCCTTTTTCAACAATGCTATGAGAGATCTACAAAAAGAATCAACCCTTTCACTTACAAAAATGACCCCTTATATAGATCGTGCCCTCAGATCACGTCTTTACAATGCATATGGGCCAAAACCCTAGAGTAACCTAAACTAGTGCGGTTACTCTACCGATCCTTCCTATCGTAGTTGACAACTACTCCACTCGCGTTTGGCCGCTTTGTTGGGCCACTCGTGGCTCACATGCCCTTCTGACAGCGGCAATCTTAATGAAATGGTTATAACTGCATCATGGCATGTTGCTTTCCGCCCCTCTGGACTTCCTGTCGCTGTCAACCCGTGGCTTAGCTTCTAACGGTTTTCTGCCACTCTAACTGACATGTTGCTATCATTTTCCTCCACGCCGCTCCTTACCCAACTTCTGGGAATCATGGAGTCGCTTACCCAAAACAGGTCGCTTTCATCTGCTTGACCTTGTGAAAATCCTCACATCAGATCTAAGAGATAATGTATGCCTCACAAGAAAGATTAAGCAGGAAAATAGAAGAAGAGCGGACAATGCCGTGTAAAAGAGCAGCATAATTATGATACAGTAGAACTCAGATAGAAGCAGAATAACATCACACACTAATTCATTAATCATAATATGAACAATAAATAATACAATGGTGGAGAGGATTCAAATGACAAGGTGGAAATTCGAATTAGCCTGCATGGGCATGGCTTATCTTCACTAGGAGTCATCATCATCATCATCATCAGTGGAGTGTCAACAATACACCACTAGGAGTCCTAATCATCATCAGTGGAGTGTCATCAATACACAAGTGGCTGTCAACCAGGTGGAAAACTGAGTCTAACTGAATGTAGTAGGTGTAACACATGCATGGTGCACTAATGTAGTGAAGGAGGCTCAAAGGAGGGCGCAAGAGGAGCTGAATGGAGTCAGAACTAGCAATCTAGGCTCACTGGAGGTCCATCAGAGTGTCTCAGTTAGTAAACTAGTCAATCTGTCCTCAAATCATGGAACAGATCCACAAATCACTCAACTAACTGAAGTGTAACTGGTGGTAGGTGAGGGAGGGCGCCTTTCTCATGTGGTAGGTGAAAGGAGGGCGCATTACTGACTAGGAGGGCTGGAATGTAGAAGAAACAAGCTCCTAGGGCTAGTAAACTAAGCTCTATGTGCTGGGAGACACCAACCTGATGACTGGGATGCATGTAATTGCATTCTTCCATGCAATTGCATGACTGAAATGAAAAATAATGAAAATGATGGTAGGACTAGGATGGAGTATAGGAATATCCTAACACCCCCCCTTAATCCATCATGGGCCTTGGTAACTAAGACCAAAGGTCACCCAATACAATGAATAATAAATAACAATCCATAAACCAAGGAAATGGAGAAAACCTCATGGGAAAAATACCCCCCCTCAAAATAGACTGTAGGGCACACCAAAATAAATGCTCCAAACTCAAGCAGGTGTGATGCTTGGTCATATGTCTAGAGGTATCTTCTTCTTGGGAAGAAGTGGATCATGTTCAAAAAGCATGTGCTTGTACTTTCTCTTCAGATCGAATGTGATGAGAACAAATCCAAAGGTATGAGGATGATCCTGGAACCTGTGATACGAATAAGGTGAGGTAGGATCAAATCCATGAATGTGTAGATAGTCTTTTGTTTTCTCCTTTGAACCATCATAGGTGAGATTATGCCCAAAATAACCATCACATGATAGTGATTGCTTGGAATCCAAATCAGATTCAAGACTTGAAAAACAGTTTCTTGAGATCTCCTTTGAACCATTAGAGGTGATATCAAAACCATGAAATTCATGAGAAATTATCCCAAGCGAATGGAAATGCCCTACATGTTCAATAAACTTCTGAGAGCATGTACAAATGATCTTACAGTACTACATAAGAGGTGAGTGATCAAGGAGAGCAAATTCATTACTTCCAATTGCTGATTTAACCTCCAAAACATTCATGAGATCATCATTATGCAAACCAATAGACTCTTGTTCAAGAGAGGATTTAAGAACATCTGCAGTTTCTAGAGTGTGAGCTGGCACATAATTCAAAACAGAAGATATTGAGAGCATGAGTGTAGAATCTACAAGTTCTTCTTCTTTGTGTACAACTTCATTATGAGATATGTTTGATATTGATTCATGACCAGTGAGACCATCAAGGAGTGTGAGTGCATCACTGGGCTTGCTCTCGAAATGGTTTGGACCAATCTCTTCATTTTGTTTTCCAAATATTTCATCCAGATGGGCCCATAGCTCTTTTGGAGATTCAACATAAAGGAAGTGGTTTACCATGCAATGAGACATAGAATACATCATTGCTGCATAGGCTCTGTCACCTTCATTTATCCAATCAGTCTCTTCTTAATAGGATTCAAACTCTCTTTCAAAACAATAATCAAAGAGACCATGTCTCTTCAAATGTGCTATCATCTTTGGTTTCCACTCATCATAGTTGAATGGGGAAAGAGGAGGAATTCCTTCCAGATTCATGGAAGCTATTTCAGAAGACCTGCAAAAAACAATAGAAAATATCTGCAACTGCTACTGCTGCAAAAGTGCAGAAACTGTAGCACTCAAAATCTTGATAATAACCTACAAAAAACTCTTAGGAATGGAGATAGACAATACTCTCAATAGGCTCTGATACCATGTGAAAATCCTCACATAAGATCTAAGAGTTGATGTATACCTCACAAGAAATATTAAGTAGGAAAATAGAAGAAGAGCGGACAATGCAGTGTAAAAGAGCAGCATAATTATGATAAAGTAGAACTAAGATAGGAGCAGAATAACATCACACACTAATTCATTAATCATAATATGAACAATAAATAATACAATGGTGGAGAGGATTCAAATTCCAAGGTGGCAATTTGAATTAGCCTGCATGGGCATGGCTTATCTGCACTAGGATTCATCATCATCATCGGTGGAGTGTCAACAATACACCACTAGGAGTCGTAATCATCATCAGTGGAGTGTCATCAATACACAAGTGATTGTGAACCAGGTGGCAAACTAAGTCTAACTGAATGTAGTAGGTGTAATATATGCATGGTGCACTAATTTAGTGAAGGAGGCTCAAAGGAGGGTGCAAGAGGAGCTAACTGGAGTCATAACTGGCAATCTAGGCTCACTGGAGGTCCATCAGAGTGTCTCAGTCAGTAAACTAGTCAATCTATCCTCAAATAAAGGAACAGATCCACAAATCACTCAAGTAACTAAAGTGAAGCTAGTGGTAGGTGAGGGAGGGCACCTTTCTCATGTGGTAGGTGAAAAGAGGGTGCATTACTGACTAGGAGGGCTGGAACTTAGCAGAAACAAGCTCCTGGGGCTAGTAAACTAAGCTCTATGTGCTGGGAGACACCAACCTGATGACTGGGATGCATGGAATTGCATGCATGCATGAATGAAATGCAAAATAATGAAAATGCTGGTAGGACTAGGATGGAGTATAGGAATATCCTAACAGACCTTTCCTTATACTCTTTTCCCAAAATAGCTGTTGTGCTGGCACTGCGCATCAGCAAAACTGTGCTATGCCTTGACTTCGCACTGCTCATTGCGCATATATGACTTTGCAATCCGAATTGCACCATTGAAAAAACTGTGCCACTTAAACTTCGCAGTCCAAACTATGCACTTCCAAAACTGTACTTCTTCAAAAAATGTGCCAACTTGGGCCATGCCCAACAGGCCCCTAACACTTACTCATGGATTGTCCCTGATCCACTTTCACTGGGCAACTTTGGCTACGCACCTCCGGTGGTACTTAACTTCTCCATGAAGTCGTGCAAACTAGTGATGAGCTCTGCAACTATTTCCTTGTCCTTATTCTCAAATTCTTTAATAGTCTTCAGCATCGCCTGCGAGACCTGTTCCTGGGCTTGTTCTTTTACTGTTCCCTCTGTAGTTTGAAGTTCTACAAACTTCTCGTCAATGTGATCCATTAGTGCAAGTGATTTTTCCTCTATGGGATGTAAATTTGCAGAAGCAGAAGCCTCACTCTCCCTTAACACTTTAAATTCTTTTTGCATCTCTTTTACCTCTGTGAACTTTTGAATATTTTTCCTTGTTGGCAAAATCTTCATTTCTGCGTTCATGACATTGAGCTCCTATTGCCTTTGTTGCAGATCGTTTTAAAACTTCTGGATTTCTAGATCCTCATTTAATCCGGCCAACACTGTGTTGGCTTCCTTTAGCATATTTTGGCATCTCTCTACTTCGGCCGAGATGCTGTCTATTGTGGCCTTTACTTCTTCGCTTGGAGCTATGCGTTTATCTGGGGGGGTGCTAGGTCCCTGAGCTTCCAAGTCTGCAATTTTTCCCTTGTAGGAAATTTCCATGTCCATCATCTCAGCTATTAGAGTTTCTACTCTAGTCCCGATGTTAATGATGGTGTCCTCGACATTCGACTCTTCTTTGAATTTGGGAATTTTGGCGCAGACTGCCGACACTGTCTCCTTCAGCCTGTGGTTCCTCTTCTGAACATTGGATAGTTCCCTGTTTCTTCGGGCTGATTGAGGTTTCAACTCATCATATATTTTATGTAGCTATACATTCTGATCATGCGAGGAAATTCCTCTTTCTTGAATTTCCTCCACTACCTGTATGTGTAGATTGTGCAAGTGCTCTATTGGAAACATCCCAATATTGAGGTCGAAGTGTTCCAAGTTCCTGGCCGCTTCAGCTATTTTTTCATTGGGAAAATAAGGTGCACTGGCTCAATATGTGCCAGCCGAGGGTGCAAGTTCAAAGCAGGGGATTTCCTCTTTAGTTTGGTTGACCCACCTGATTTTCCCTCGGAGTCTGAGTCTTGAACTAAGTCCTGCTGGACTTGTCCAATCTTTGCAGCCATCGTTTTTATTGCTTCGACGGTCTGAAGGAGGCTTACTTGTGCCTCTTCATGCTTTGCCTCCTTCAAAGCGAGTGTTTCTTCCTAGATTTCTGCATGTACCTTTGATGCGATGGTCTCACAGTCATCTTCATGTAGCATTAGCTGCAGTTTTGGCTTATTAGCCTTTTGCTTTTTTTTGGTGTCCTTTTGCTGATGAAGGGATTGCGGTTGCTTTCCTCTTATCTCCCGCCTGACCTTCAGCCTTGTCTTGCGAAGTCCCTTCTTCTTGCTCAATTTATGTGCCCTTGTCTTCATCCATATTCTCATCTTTGGCTTCCTTAGAGGTGGACTTGACATCCTCTGGGACGTCCACCTTCCATTCCGTTGGCCAGTCCTCCATCATCTGGTCTATTTTTGCAGCATCCAGCTGATGGAAGCCTGGATACCATAGCTCTGTCTCTGCATCAACCCTTGGTTGAATGTACGTGAAATTCATATCGATCCTGAATCTAAGCCTTCCTCTGTAATCAGTTGTCACCTGCTAAGAGACGCACAGTGTTCGCCGAATAACATCGCATAGTTTCTCATAATAGATGTAAAACACCTCTTTATTTTTGCGCTATCTCTCAAACTTCGCATTTTCCCATAGGTTGGCATAACGCATTCCTTTGCATTCTCCTTGGTAGATTGTATGGACTTGGTAGAAAAGCGGCTCTTTCTAGCCGACAAATACAATTAGTACTAGGATCCAACTATAATGAAATGGTGTTCCCTTATCCTGAGTCTCCCAGACATCGTCCAAGAACTCATTGAGCAAGTACTTTTCCCAGTTGTATGTAGTTCCATTCTTTACTTGTGAAGCGAGGAGAACTGCCGTGGCTAGCACCTCTATTGGTCGGCATTTTCATAGTATCTTACCCAATAACAGTTGAACCATGAAGCGCGTAGCTTCGTCATTGAGATGGGCTGTAGTAAATCCACATTTTCCCTTTATCAAGCCGAATTCTTCTTTCATTCTTATGGCCAACTCTTTATCCTGCGTCTTATCGATGAACTTGAGTGTGGGATCTGTGCCTCTCTTGTTTAGTAGTGTGATCTAGTGTATCAAATCGATTTTTATATTGATTTTTCGGTCTAGCCATAAATATCTTGATTGCGTGAATGAAATCAAGGTGTGCACTACTACATTAAGCTCCGCGCTTCTATCAAAATGAGGGATGCGCAGTAAATTAAGCAACCCCAACGATTCTAGTGCTTGAAGTCACTCCTGGACATGGAGGGTTTCAGTTCCTTTCTGTTCATCACACCGGCGAGACATGTACCGGTCAAGCTGAAACTGTGGGTATTTCCTTTCCTTCGGCTCTTTCGCTTCCAACAAGTCGCAGTCCTCAAACTTGCAGTCCTCTATTTTCCCCAAGAGATTCTCAGTAACCTTTACATGCCTTTATATCGATGAAAATGGGATCTCATAGTCAAATTTTCTTTCCAGGTCAATCGGTGGTGCATCATCTCATTTTGGTGTCATGTACTCATGCACAAGATGAATGGGCCGATCACGAGGTATTCCTGATGGTGGTGGCTTCTGCACATCTGCTGGGTTCGGCCTCTTTGGTTCCTTAGCCGGTTGCTTGTCTTTCTTCATTCCGGATGAATGCCTTGATGAGCTTCGGGGTGACCCGCCTTTCTCTGCTACAGGCTTCCTGCCAAGCGTCGACATTACTCCCTGAAGAACTAACTGTTTGAATATTCTTACAACTTTTTCAACTGTGAATGGATCGGTCATTCACTTACAGAGCGTTCGACGTGCTTACTGTCAAACTTGGGATTTACAAAGATGAAAGATAGCAAGTAAATGGAAAAAGCCCGTAAGTGCTTAGTTGATGACTATTTATAGATGCCGCTAGCTTGAAACATGCCAATTAACCGTTACTGGGTAATTCAATGTTGTGTCCTTAGTCCAGATCTCCCCTAAGATCTTGGTCTTTTCTGTCAATCATTATATGTGATCCAAAAAAATTTCTTTAATTGATGAAGTATGTCGGTACTGCCGGACTGTTTAATAATTAAATGAGGCATTAAATGCCAAGTCTGTTGGTCGGATATCGGTGAGATCTCAGTCATTTCATTATTTATTATGATCGAATGCAAAATATTTTCTTTTAATGCGTGATTTTGTTGGTGTCGACATTTTGGATAACGACTAACTAACCGACCGACAATGTGACAATTATCTTTTTCCATCGTAATGCACTGGCGGTTTTGAGAAACGATTCTTGTGCGGTTCTTTTGTGCACTTGTGCTCCTTAATTTCTAACTTAGTAGCTGCGCTTTCATCTCATGCTTCATATCGCAGCTTCTGGTGTACACTTCGCATCTACGCTTCCAGCATGCACTGCGCAGTTCATACTTCCTGGAACTTCATATTTCCCCAAAACTATGTGCACACTCATTATTATGTCATTCTTAGTGTCCAATTTAACTGCACTTGACACTTATAATGTCTTCTCTTCTGATCATTGAGGGATTGGAAAAGTAGGACTATCCATGTAGGGTTTTAGTCTACTTCCATTTATCAGACCTGGTAAGTTTTCTCCGGCTAATGTGGCTAGCTGAACTGCACCACCGTTAGTAACCTGTATAACAATATATGGCCCTAGCCAATGCATTTTAAATTTTCCAGGAAATTTCATGAACTTACTATCATAGAGGAGGACAAGGTCTCCTACCTGAAAGAATTTGTGCTTGATATGGCGATCATGCCATGCTTTTTCTCTGTCCTTATGCACTTGCTGGTGAAATCCTGCAATGAAGCGATCTTCCTCCAGTCCAACCAAGTGTAGAATGATTTCTTCCATTGTATATTCATCTGCCATGCCTGTGAATGTTGCAATTCTTAAGCTTGGTACTATGTATTCCATAGGAATCACAACTTCCTATCCATATGTCAACCTAGAAGGTGTATGTCCAGTCAACTTCTTGCAAGTTGTTTCGTAGGCCCATAAGACACCTGGTATTCTCAGGTCCCAATCATCCTTGTTTATGTTGCATACCTTAGTGAGCGCATTTTCCATCACCTTGTTAAATGCTTCAACAGTTTCATTGGCCTGTGGATGATATGACGTGCTCTTCTAATGGTAGATTTGAAATTCTCCAGTCAGGGCTGCAATGGTCTTATTCAAAAAGTGAGTCCCTTGATCACTCATTAAGATCTTCAGGCATCCAAACCTTGTAATGATATTCTCAAAAATGAATTGCACGACAGTAACTATGCTACAGTCCTTCATTGGTTTTGCTTCTTCCCATCCGATGAGATAATCTGTAGCTGTAATGATATATCTCGAACCAGTCTTCTTTCCTGGTGGGTTAATAGGTCCCACGAAATCAATAGCCCACTTATCAAATGCTTGCAGTGTCAACTATGGTCTTAATGGCATCTCATCTCTGCGAGATGGCTTTCCTGTTCTCTGACAAACATCGCAACTTCGACAATTTTCCCTTGAATCTTTATGGAGTGTAGGCCACCATAGCCATGCTCTTAAGATATTCTGCACAATATCTCTTCCTGCATAGTGAGCTCGAGATACATCTGAATGTCTCTCAACTAATATAAATGGCTTTTCATGTTCTAGCACACATTTGCGCAGCACTTCATCCGGTCCTAACTTGTATAGTTGTCCCGCGATGATGGTGAAGTCTGTTGCTTTTACTACTAACTGCTTCTTTTGTTGTGTAGAAAACTCTATAGGTTCCAACCCTATAGTCAATAATTCTACAATGTCTTTGTAATAATCATCTGCGATCTGGATGGAAAATAACTGTGCATCAGGTAGATTGACTTCAATATTTGTAGGTTCTTCACCTGACTCAATTCTTGAAAGATGGCTAGGTCCTGAATTTAGCCTTCCTGGATTAACAACAATTTCAAAATCGTACTCTTCAAAGAGTAACAACCACCTACCAATTCTTCCCCCTAACACTGGTTTATTGACCAAGTACCTTAAAGCTGAATGGTCAGTAAACATACAGAAGTGAGCACCCAGCAAATAGTGTTTGAATTTCTATAGTGCATACACCATAGCTAGACCTTCTCTTTTTGTGTTTGTGTAATTCTTTTTTGTTGAAGACAACTTCCTACTTGAAAATGCAATGGGATGGTCAATGCCTCCCTCACCTAGCCATGCTAGCACCATTCCAACTGTAATGGATGAAGCATCGACATGTACATGGAATTGTTTGATCCAATCCAGAAAGACTAGGATAGGCACAATTACCATTCTTTCTTTTAGCATGTCCAACCCTTTCTGGCAGTCTTCATTCCATATAAACTTTGCTTCTTTTTTCAGAAGTTTCTCTATCGGTGCAGTTATTTGTGCATAACCCTTGATGAAATTTCTGTAGTATCCTGTATGTCCTAGTGTAGTGCAAAGTTGCTTTACTGAATTTGGTGCTGGTAGATTCACAATGACTATGATCTTCGCCGGATCAACCATCAGACCTTGCTTACACACAATGTGACCTAGTAGGATACCATATGGTACACATAAAATACTTTTCTTCAAGTTCAACGAGATTTGATGTTGTATACACTTTTCTAATATCATTTTGAGGTTTTCATAATGGTTCTTTAGTAAGCCAAATATAGTCCAATCATCAAAGTATACTTCTAGGAACTTATGCATAAAATCCTTGAATGCAGCAACACCAACTCTTGAAAATATAGCAGGTGCATTCTTCAAACCAAATGGAATAACTGTGTATTGGAATGATCCCCATTCAGTAGAAAATGTAGTTTTATGTTTGGCTGCTGAATCAATTCTGATATGATGGTATCCAGAGAATCCATCAGTGAAGGAGTAGGCCTCATTTCCTCCAACATTGTCGAGTACTTCATATGTGAATGGAGTGGGAAATGGGTCGCGTAGGAGCTTCCTGAGGTCTACGCAGATTCTAATTTCCCATTTTGTTTTCTTATCCTGGATAACCATAGGGATTATCCATTCTGATTCTTCGACAAGCTCAATGGTTCCTGCATCAATCATCTTGTCGAGCTCTGCTTTCACTCTTTCCTTATATTTGGGATTTAGTCGATAAGGTCTTTGCTTAATGGGATTCACATCTGGCTTGAGAGGTATCTTCATGACTCCCAATTCGCCCAAAATGCCTTTCATTTCAGAGAACTTTGTTGGAAATAAATCCTCATACTCACGCAGAAGGTCTGCGATCTGCGCGACCGTTTCTTCATCCCAGTAATCCCCAATAGATGCGAAATTTGGTTCTTCACTTGTGCCAATGTTAAATTTTCTTGTTTTGACAGGGCTGCTCAGATATGGAATTTCTAATGGGGGTTGTTCTACATCGCGCGCTCCCTCTGATTCATGTATATTTATATTGTGCGGGTCTTCATCATCACTTTACTCTTCTTCTTCATCCAAAGCGAAGTCGTAACATTCAAGGGCATGTTCTATCTGTCTTTCCCATTCTGGTTGTTGATAAACAGGTATTTGTATGTCTTCAAATATCTTTTCTTTGATTATCTAGAGAGCCTCATTTATGCTTGGACAGTCATCTTCGAATCTGAAATTTATTTGGAAGTTCGCAGTCATGATAGACTAGTCTGTTGTTCCTCTACGAAACTATGTGTCTGTATACTAGTTCTTTGGGATCTGCTCTAATGTGTGTACAAACAGATGGACCCACTCCGCTTGAGGTCTATGTTCCCATGTTTTTGAACAAATATTTATTTGATCTCTTGGATTCATTTGTCCATTGTAGTTTACTAGTGTCAATGCAACTTGCTTTGTGAATATGAGTTCCATCATGTGCTTTCACTATTCCCATGCTTTTAGATTATCCTTTTGTGCGACCCACCATCTAGCAGGTGTAGAATGCAATGCTGAATCTAATGCTGACAACTTATATTCATCTGGAATCACAATATATTCTTGAAAAAATGCATGAATGCTACTCAAGCCATCATAAGTAGGGATTGGACTTAACTCTGTTCCAACCCAGCGTAGTGATTTTGTGATCTGCGAACATCGCCTGGAAGATACTTCATGCATTCTACTTTTCCAATTTTCCAGTCCTGCATCTGAGTCTGATATGCAAGAACTATCGCAGCACCAACTAAGCGTTCCATCATCTGTAGGATTGATGTAGTCGGCCTGATTTTATGTCATCTTGTAAATGTGATCTAGATCATGAGCTCTGCATTCTTCTTTGATTGGATCAATGTATCTAGGCCCTTGTGAAGGGTCGAAGGGTGTGATGACCCTGATATCTGCCCCTTCAAATATCATATGTTTCTTCTTGAAATTGATGATTGCGAGGTTATACATGGACCAATCTACCCCCAATAGTGCAGGATAAGGTTGGCTATCATCAACAATTTCAATAACCTCAAATTATGCATGACTTCGCACTCCATCAATGTCAACAAGAACATTTTCTAACCTTCCAAAGGGTATGACCTTCTGCTGATTGGATAACCTCAACTGTATGGGTGACCATGACAAATTTGGTTTCCCCATTTGTTCCCATGTTTGCTTAGTCAAGAAATTGACTTTTGAACCTAAGTCAAGGATGATCTCATCCATTTCAAAATCTCCAATCTGCATGTTCAGTCGCATTTATCTTCCAGTTCTTTTGTGGCCCTTGATATGATGAATCACTCTGTGTGCTTCATTCACTGTATTATGATGCTCGTAATTTCTCAGCAGGATCTGTAATTCTGCTAAGGCATTCTCATGCTTCAACAACTTCATGCAGATCTGTAACAACTGTGCAACAGGACTCATTGCGTCTGTTGCAGTACATGTATGATCATGTGAAGTTGGCATATCTTTTATCGGCAAAGTCTCACTTCGCAACTTAATTCTTGGAGTTACAGGTGTTGGTTCTTTGAATGCTTCTCTTGCTTCTATGAAGGTTTCTTTTGCTTTGTTCAGCTCAAAAGAAGGTGTCTTTCCCGTCGCTTTTCTTATCCAAGCCCCTTTAGTAGGCTTTTGCTTAGCATGGTAATTTTCAGAAGTCAAAGCTTATGCTCTTTGATCTTGACCTGTGGTAGCTCCACTTCGTGTCACAACATTAATGTTACAATTTGTATTCCTTCTCTCAGCTGTGATTATCTGTATATTCAGGTTCTGGCATTTTTGTCTCCTCTCTTGAATTTTTGCTTGCAGAACAGGGCATGCATCAATGACATGATAACAAGACTTACAATATTTACAGGTAGTACAAGCATTGGTGCAGTCTCTGGATAGATGACCACGCTAAGCGCAGTTATAGCATACTATCTGACCTATTCCTCTTCCTTGGATAGTGTTTCTTCTTCTTCCTCTGAATCCACCACAACCTCTGTATGCGCCTTGATCATATTGCACATTATCATTGTTATGTGGTGTTTCTTCTTGAACTTGGTAAACATCATTCTTTCTTTCCATCATTAGTTCATAGGATATACAGTTGGAATCATCACGGGAAACTAATTTATAGAATGTGCAGTATAAGTTTTTTGGTGTTTGCACATACTTCTGAATTAAGTAGCAATCTTTTGGGTGATGTCCTCTACATCGACAAATTTCACACCATGGTCCTTGCTACTGATTCAGTGGATTTGGTGCTCCACTATCGAGGTAATCTTTGAATACTAGACAGTTTTCTTTCGGGTGTCCTCCTTTACACTTTGTACACTAGACTTCTTCTTTGATTTATTTTCCTTTCTTAATGTCTTGTAGTTGGAGTGTTAGGTTTTCTAGATGGTTTTGTATCTGAACCATTCCTGCGCTAGTCTCTTCTATTGGCGAAGCCTCTAGTTTCATCGCAATTTCTAGGGCCTCTATCTACGAAGCGACCTTCTGTTGCATCAATGGTAGTCTAATGTGTGGCAACAGCACAACTATGAACTACTCTTGGTGTTGTTGCGGTGCTATATCAAAGCTTACTTGGTCTAAAAATGCTTCGACCTTCTGGTCAAATTCCCATACTAACTCAGTCGTTTTCTGCTTAATCTCTTTGAACTCTATGATACATTGTGACTCTGATTTAGGTTTCTTGAATTCTCTTAGGAGGGAAGCCTTGATATCCAGTAGGGTCTTATTCTGTCCAACATAATATTTCATAAACCAATTCAAGGCTCTGTCCCTAAATGTGGTAACTAACTGTGCTTGTATTATAGCATCATCATTGACTTGTTTGACATTCCACACGGCTTCACACAGAAACCAGTGTTGCTCAAGGTATTCTAGACCAGTTCCTTTGAATATCGACAGTTTGATATCATTTGTCATTCTCCTTATAGGAGGCACAGTGTTTTGTGCTGTGTTAGTGATACTACTGCTCAGAATGTTATGAGTACTCACTCCTGCGGTGTTACTACCATTGACGTTCTGTGGATTAGCAGTACTGTCAACTGGCAGGTTTTATGGAGTGATGGGATGATAGGTAGCTACTGGAGGTTGTGTTTCGCTATCAGGCTCAACTTGTAACTCAGTTTCTATAGGGATGTGAAGTTCATGTTCATTAGGGTTCTTTTTTGTACTAGAGTGGTATCTTTTACCACTTCTTAGTGTATGAATGTGTTCTTCTGTATCAATGTCATTATCTCTGAACATTATAGACTCAAAACTCCTAGGTATCTTACTGCATTCTTACAACACTTTTCTCCGCTAACAACATTTTAATGTATATACTAATATTGTTTAGGTACTTACCCATGAATCCTTTGAAGAAATATGCCTCTGCTGCGCTGTAACACTTCAACGTGTCCACAAAAAATTCTATAATGTAGCCTTCTAATATGCTATCTAGCTAGAAGTCTACTGCTCTTGAGATCGGACTATCCACCACTTTAAGTCTCTGAATCAATTATGGAGTCCACACCATGGGTTCTCCTCCCTTATACCAGGTTTTCTGTTATGCTAGTCTCAACAACCACTCGTATAGATTGTTGCTAAATGCTGTGAAGAAAATTTCATAAATATCAGAATATAGGTATCTTTGCAACCATTCTTCTTCAGAGAAGCGTGGATGTTTATTCTCCTTTCTTGCAAAATCCTTCTCTGTATTGTCTACCCAGTTTTGTATTTCTGTTCTCTCGGGATTCCAATATTCAAAACACATCACTAGTTCATGCGTAGCAACGGAACCATTTGTTGGCTTAATAACCCTATGTTCTTTAACCTTCTTGTGCTGACCTGGGTTCTGCACAGTTGTGTTCCAACAAAACCCTTCTTCACCAGCCCTTTCGGCAACAGCCTGCGAACAAGCTGAGGTCTCACCCAAGGTGAATTTTATGGGGGATTACAGAATCAGGTTTCTGCAATTAGGTAATGCGTGGTTCAACAGACTGGGGCTTGCGTGAAGTTTCACCCACTTCGCGGCTATCACTATGCTATCGTGCATATAGGGACTGCACGTTTTGGAACGACTACTTAACAATAGTACAACGCAAGTGGAGACTGCGCTACCTCTTTAACAATCACACATCTTCAACATACTTTACTTAGTGTAAATTATGCATTCGACAAGCATCTCGGACTATGTACTTTGCGAACTTATGCAATACGACGAACTACAATGCTACTGCGCACTTCCGATGCTGCACTTCGAGGGAATCACACTTAACATAGACTTCGCTGACTTAGTGTTTACCCAAATACTCATGCATTCAACCTATTCTGAATTACTTATAGATTCAACATTCACGCATACATGTTCAACACTTAACCTATTATTCTCATTGCTCATTCATATGAAGAATACATATAAAAGAAAAGATACATGTAATCATAAGCATTAAGTTAACCATAAGCAAAACAACACAGATTTAAACACATAACACAATATTTACGTGGTTCACCCCCAGGATGGAAGCTACGTCCATAGGAACTCTTTATTATATTAAGTGGGAAGGGTTCAATAGTTCCAGCCTACGCACTCAGTTACAGGCTCTTCTCTCTTCGGTCGATCTCTGTGCACACAGCTGCAGAGCCTCTTTACAACACTTAGCATTTTTCAAAAATGCTATCAGAGATCTATAAAAAGAATCAACCCTTTCCCTTACAAAAATGCCCCCTTATATAGGTCATTCCCTTAGGTCACGTCTTTACAATGCATATGGGCCAAAACCCTAGAGTAACCAGAACTGGTGCGGTTACTCTGCCGACCATGCCTGTCATAGTCAAAATCTGCTCCACTCGCTTCTAGCCGCTTTCCTGGGCCACTCGTGGCTCACACACCCTTCTAAAAGCCGCAGTATTGATGAAATAACTATAACTGCATCATGGTGTGTCGCTTTCTGCCCCTTTGGCCTTCCTGTCGCTGTCGACCCGTGGCTTAGCTTCTAACGGTTTTCCGCCACTCTAACTGACAGGTCGCTATCATTTGCCTCCATGCCACTCCTTACCCAAATTCTGGGAATCATGGAGTCACTTACCCAAAACAGGTCGCTTTCATCTGCTCGACCTTTCCATATACTCTTTTCCCAAAATAGCTATTGCGCTGGCACTACGCATCAGCAAAATTGCGTTGTGCCTTGACTTTGCACTGCTCGTTGCACATATCCGACTTCGCAATCTGAACTACGCCATTGAAAAAACTGTGCCACTTAAACTTCGCAGTCCGAACTACGCACTGCCAAAACTTTACTTCTTTAAAAAATGCACCAACTTAGGCCATGCCCAACAACAACGCACTGAGTGTCAACAAAGATATTTCTGCGTAGGAATCCTTTTCGAGGGATTGTTTCACTCAAAGAAAGAATAAGGTATGTAACTCAATCCTTATAAATGAGGTATCTTTATTAAAATCAGGATTTGCATCGAACCCATGACCCCATGCATGTCCCCAACACCTGAGGTAAGAAATCCTAATTTGTTATTTCTAGTTAATAACAATAGAAATAGTGGTCAAAGTAGTGGAAATAAGTTGATTGCCTAGACACAATTTGCAACACCTAGTAACAATAATGCATATAATACGATGGCGAGGCTAGACCCTACCTTGAGGATGCCTGTCTTCCATGGTGTGGGGATAGATGATCCAGATCAACACTTGTTGGTATGTGAGGTGATATGGCAGGTGAAGAAAGTCTAAGATGATGTTGTGAACCTATCACAGTTTGTAACCACTTTCAGGGATCATGCAATGACATGGTATATGAAGTATCAGGTCACTATACCAAACAAAACTTTTGGATGTGTCAAGGATGCATTGATAAAGGAATTTAAGAAGCCAAAGTCCAAGTTCAGTACATTACCGAGTTAAAGGATATCAGGAAGTTGTCAAATGAGGTAGTATGGGAATTTGAACAAAGATTCAAATCATTGATGGATAAGGTGACATTTTAGATTCCCAAAGAGAAACACAAAGAATGTTTTATTGCGAGGCTATTGCCACATATACACGACCCCTGGACGCAGCATAATATTACAATGTGGATGGATGCATTGGAATTGGATATGAAGTTGGAATCATCCCTAGTAGGAGAAATCAATGTGGGTATGGATCAGGTCCAGACGTAACTAGGTGCACTGACGATCTAGCTGCAGGAAATTGCTAAGGGTAAAGACAAGCGCGGAGAGGTATGGTGTACCACATGTAGTAATGAGGGTCACCATAAGAATGAGTGTCTGACATACAAAGACTATTTTGAAATGGGACATACAAATCCCTTGCCTATGAGGGGAGGTGTATGGTGTGATATATGTAGAGGAAATCACTCTCCTAATGTTTTCCCTACATTGTAGAAATATGTAAGTACCCTAAGAATTTTGTTTTGCAAGTTTTGTAAGTCTATGGTTCATGATGAGAAGGATTGTCATGTGTTAGACCTTATGAGAGAGCGCACCTCATATGCATATAGAGTGTAAGGATAGGTTGGACCAAAAGGATCAGTACAACAAAATAATATTCTGAGGGAGTACAATGATGGAGGCTATGGAGGATTCAAACACTGAGGTAAAGGGGGTTTTGGAAGAGGTGGAGGACAAATCATTTGTTATAACTATGGGAAATATGGACATTTTGTGAGAGACTACTAGAATCTATGTACCACCTATACTTATTATAGACAATTGGATCATGCGATAGAGGATCTCCCACTATTGGTCACAAAATGGAAATAGAGGAGGAATCAATCCTAGAATCAGATCCAAAACCCAAATCCAAACTTGAACCAAAATTTGAATCAAATTACAAATCCAAACCCAAATCAAAATGTGCAAATGATCGTAGCAGAATAGCATGACGACCAACCGAAGATAGTGGTCATTACACGTAGAGGAGCAAGGACATGAGTGGAGGAAATAGAACAGGAACTGCGCACCAGTCATTGGGTAAGTAAAGTTGCAGAGAAAGCACTGATGTTTGATCCTCAAAGAGAAAGACACATACAAGCAGGCGAGACAATAATTTTTAAGGCCAGACTTTGGAGTTTCATCTTCACAACATGTGTATGACATACCACTATTATATGATTCTTCAGTGCCAAAAGGACAAGATGAGAAGGTAAGTACTCTGAGAAATTTTTTGAAGAGCTTCTTAGAATTGATAAAGTATGAATATGCTTTGGGTGTATTGCTGGATGATTAATCGTTTCACAGAAGAAAAGGAACAATCTACTGCTATTAATCAAGTACAACACGATATAAGGACCAATAGAGAGTTTATCTTGAGTGCACAAGTAGGAGAATATGATATGGATTATATCATCCTAGATATGGGATTGGATGTAAATGTCCTACCGAATTAAATGTGGGAAATGATGGGTAGGACGAAGCTGATATGGTCCAACATTCAATTGAGACTATCCAACCAGTACAAAATTATCCCAATTGGAAGGTTGACTGGAGTACCTGTGGATGTGGATGGGATGCACAACAATGTTGTTTTCGAAGTCATTGAGATTGTAGATGATAGTAAACCATATCCTGTTTTACTAGGACTTGGATGGGATTTTGTGAATTAGAACATTATCGATTTGAAGAAGGGACGCATGATATTTTAAGGAGATAATTTGAGGGTTACTGGGCCATTGGACCTAGAAGAAGGAAGAAGGTATGTAGAACTAGTCTGGAATATGACTGGCATGATGGAGGATTATGTAGATCCTACACTTGATAGTGTGATAAGTTGGTGTATCTTTAGTTCCTACACATCATACTCTGAGGAAGATCTGGAAGACTAACATCAAAGGATGCATGAGGATCATATGAGAATATGTGTGCGCATTACATCTTCACTGTGATGGATTGGGACAAAGGTATGTGATCTCCTAAAATATGATGGTTTGACACATGTGACTTTGTTTGTAATGTGTTTTGAAGAACATATACTAAAACAACAAAGGCTACTAGCATTAGATGTCGCACTAAAAGCGACACTTGCACGTTGGATGGTTGCTCATAAAGATGGAATGAGTGATTGGAAGCAGTGTAAGAGGTTGTTATAGATCATATTTACGGTTCTAAGTATACTGCGTAGAAATACATAGGGTTGGGATTCCCATCGAACCATGTTGCATAGTGCATTACAACATGAGGTACTATACCGATACTGGAGTGGATGCATCGGTTCATGCACACATTGGATACAATCCCAAATAATTGGTACCTTGAGCTAGAGATGCATAGAGGTACAACATATTGAGATGAGCTAATTAGAAATTTCAAGGTAACCTTTAGATTTGAAGACGAAGCTACATAGGTAGATGTATCCTTACAAGCTATTAAAGAAAAAATATTTGCACCAGGAGATACAATGGGTTCAATACCCCTATGCGGTGCGCATATACCTCATCCCATAGCGCATGAAATCCTAGAATGTTACAATGTCAATAAGGAAGGAAAGGAGGAGGACAATCCAAGAAACCTGCAGATACCAGATACTGAGGGAGAGTGCGCAGTAGATGGACCTGAATTGGGATATAGTAGTTACAAGCAAAAATTGAAGATACACAAAGTAAACTTTGGCATGGAGAAGAATCCCAAGTTTTCCAACATTGGGGACTATTGGAATGATGAAATAGTTGAGAAGATTGTTGATTTACTGTGTGAGTACCGGGATTTGTTTCCTTCCAAGTTTTCAGAGATGAAGGGTATTGTAGGAGAGCTAGGAGAAACGAAGATCCTCCTTGAAACCAGATGCCAAATCGGTCACATAGAGACCATACCAATTGAATCCAATATAAAAACAAAAATTCAAGGATGAAATAGATAGGATATTGGAAGCGGGAATCATAGAACTAGTTGAGGATTCAAAATGGATCAACCCAATGGTGGTTCAAGATAAAAATACAGGAAAGATAAGAATTTGCATGGATTTGCTCAAGTTGAATGATGCATGCCTACATGATCCATTTACCACACCATTTACAAATGAATTATTTGAAAATGTGGGAGAACAAGAAGCTTATTCCTTTATTGATGGCTTTTCTAGGTACATTATATAAAGATCACGAAGAAGGATAGGCATAAGGAGACTTTTGTGACAGTATGGGGGTGTTACCAATATACATTAATGCCATTTAGGTTGAAGAATGAACCCGCCATATTTTCAGAGTGTTTTTCGCAACCTTTAAAGAATTTATCCACAGGTTTTTAGAGGTGTACCTGGATGACTTGACAATATTTAATTTGTTGAAAAATCACATAGAATTTCTATGATTGATGCTATATAGATGTAAACAATATAAGATCTCGTTGAATATAAATAAGTGAATTTTTGTGCACTATTTGGAATTTTGTTGGGACATGTAGTTTGCAAGCAAGGACTATTGGTGGACATGACAAGGATTGTAGTGATTGTGAACTTACCACCACCAACGTCAGTGTGATAGTTGCGTGCTTCAAGACACATAGGACACTATAGGAATTTCATTAATGGATATGCACATATCACAATCCCACATGAGATACTATTGAATAAAGATGCCAAGTTCCAATGGAATGAAGAGTTCCAACAAAGTTTGTACATGTTAAAGCATAAATTAGTGATTGCACCAATCTTGGTATTTACAGATTGGAAGGAGTTACATGTTCACGTTGATGTGTCATCAATAGCGTTGGGTGCAGTTTTAGTGCATCCCAGGGAAGGAGATTTAGATCACCCTACTGCATTTGCAATCAAGAAGCTATCGATTATAGAAAAGAACTATAAAACCACAGAGCATGAGGGATTGGAAATGGTGTACGCACTGCAGAAGTTTAGACATTATTTGTTGGGTTTACAATTTAACATGTACACTAACCATTCTACACTAAGATAATTGGTCAACAAGCCAGTGTTTGGTGGGGGGAGATATGCAGATGGCTACCACTATTGTAAGAATATGAATTTGAAGTTGTAGTGAATCCAATGAAACTAAACTTGGGACTAGACCACCTATCGTGGATATAAATAGGAGAGGATGCAAAAAATATAGATGATAGTCTACCAAATGTGCTTTTTTTCTCTGTTCATATGGTTGATTGCTATTTCTTAGAGATAATGTGGTTCTTGAAAACTAAGGTAGCTCCAACTGGGTATACAGTTGTGCAAAAGAAGCAGTTAGTGGTGAAAGTAGAATATGATTAGTTGATAGCAGCGAAATTGTATAATTTGGGCACAGATGAGATTCTGCGACGATGTGTACTAGAGCACGAGCGGCCCATGATTCTAAAAGAGGTACATGAAGGAGTTGCAGGAGGCCATTATTTGGGGAAAGAGACTGGATAGAAGATTTTGTGTGGACTCCTTTGGTGGCCTACTCTGCACAAAGATGTTAAGGAATACTTCCAGACGTGCGATGTCTGCCAGTGGGTGGGGAAGCAATCAAGGAGGGATGAGATGGCCTTGATGCCCCAAGTAACATTATAGTTGTTTGATAAGTGGGCGGTGGACTTTGTTGGGCCTATTAATCCACTTGTGAAGTGGTCAGGAGCAAGGTACATCATTATCGCTCCAGATTACTTGACGAGGTGGCTTAAGTAGAACCAATGAAGGATTGCAATGCATAAACAGCTGCGCGGTTTCTTTTGAGAATGTGGTAACAAAGTTCGGATTCCCAAGGGTTTCAATGAGTGATTAGAGGACCCATTTTTTGAATAATACAATTTCAATGCTGACAGAAGAATTTAATATCTATCGCTAGAAGAGAATCCCCTATCACCCTAAAGAAAATGGAACGATGGAAGAATTCAACAAAATTTGGGAGAATTCCCTGACAAAGATTTGGAATGTCAATAGAGACGAATGGGACTTGAGGATCCCTGTGGTATTATGGGATTATAGCACAACATCCAAGAAATTGATAGGACAAAGACCATTCAGGTTGGTATATGGGTAGGAAGTAGTCATGCCTATCAATTTTATTGTTCTGAGTCTGAGCATTGATGTATTGGCTGAAATCATAGATAGCAGTGGAGTAGAAAGAAAATTGTCGCAATTGTTGGAATTGGAGGAAGATCGGTTTGTCATAGGTTTTCATTAGTAGGTCTAGAAAGCACGAGAGAAAGTATAACATGAAAGAAATATTAGGTAGAAGCAGTTCAATATTGGAGACCTAGTTCTAATGTATGAGAACAATTTCATGAAACATATGTTCAACTTGAGGTAGGGGCCATTCAACTTGAGAAGCTGAATGGAGAAACCTTAGATGAATTTGTCAATGCGAGTCGACTGAAACTGTATAGGGCCAACCATTCTTCTGTGCAATAGTAAAAAAAAAGTTACAGGAAAGAAAGAGAAATGTTGCAGACTAAGATAGAAGGAGTAAGAGAAGTCATGTAGGAAAGTTGGATAGCGTAGGAAGGATGCCACGAAAAATATTGACATATTTTCCAAGTGTGAACATTAAAGGGAAAAGTAATGGCCGAAGTATGGGGACACAACATAATAAATTCAAAGGATCACCGATGAGATTTGGGAAAGAGAAAAAATATCGAGTAGATCTAGACCAAATCCGAGCCAACGTGATTGAATCTAGGTTAGCATTGAATGCAAGAATGGAGATGAAAGTGGACAAGACAACTAAGAATAAGGATAAAAAGCACAAGTAGAATGACGGGTTCCCAACACAAGTTGAAAGCAGTTAGAGTGGAAGCAAGTAGAGAAAAGAGAATTCAAGTGTAGCCACTAAGGTGTAGAAAGATGGCACCAAAATTACTAGTACCATCACCAGTGCAGAGAAAGGCGCAAACAAAGAACACATTTGTGGTGATAACAAGAGCGCCAGGGTTATCAGTCGGTGCATTAGCATCAAGTTCGAGAGTGGGAAAGGGGGCATCAACCTCCACATCAAAAAGATATTAGAGAAGATACATACATCCAAATAAAATTGATGCAAAACCAATGGATTTGTAGAATTAGGAGAAATATCCGTTGGACACACCAAAAATTCCTGAAGGCATGCTAGTCTGGGGAACCCTATTGGGGGCTATAATGAAATTGAAGTATGGAAACCAAGACATCACCAACATAGAGAAATTTCCAGAGATGGCATATGAAAACTAGTTCAGGTAGATAAGAAGTCTAGATTCACCGATTATCACATTGGAGCCGCAATAATGGGAAATGCGGTTGTAGCATGCAGGCGTGCTGAATTTGATGGAAATCCCACATTTTGGTAGAAGTTTGGAAGTGAATAATTGTACAATTGTTGCTGATATATGTACATGGAGGATTTCTATGGTTGGATTGAAAACAAGTTGATTGCATAGATAGCAGACTTTTGATGGTAGGGGAGGATTCAACGCAACACCTCAAGAATAAGAAGCAGGACAAAGCTCTCGTCGAAAGGATGAAGGACAGGTATGATACACACAGAGCGCACCGAGGGTTATATGTGGAAAGTATTAAGGATGATGCAGTAATATTCATGACACAAGTATTGGATTATAATTTGGTCAGAAAGAGATGCAAGGATTAGGTTTCCATGGGAATTGTAGCAGCAATAGAGAAGTGCGCAGAAGGCATACAAATGAACTAGTCAATGTTATTAGTGAATGAATTTTTGGAAGATTGTAGGGAGGCACAAGAAAAAGCGTATCCATTTCATTATGCCTAGTTTTTTATACTAATTGCCTTAGTTGCATGGAGGGATCCAAAGGATTTTCACTTCTCAAAGACTAGGCATAAACCATGTTTAGCATCCAAATATGCTAATTTGTGGTTTACAAAGAAGAGGAGGAAAATAAAAAAAATGTGTTATTCTTTGTCTATAATGACGCTATTCGGTACATCATAAAGAAAATGCCCTGCATGAAGCTGCAGGTTGTGTAAATGTATAAAGGAATTTCGCATTTAAGGGTCAGGATGCATCACATGTACATTCAAGCAAGGCAAGATACAAAGAAGAGATGGTTTCCAATGTTGTTTAGGATGATGGAGAAATATTTCAGTGTAATTATGAACAATTTGGATGCTGAGTGGAGAGTTATACACATGGATGCTGAGTGGAGAGTTATACTCATAGAGGAAGATAAATGAAAGAAATATGAAGCACGTGGTGAGAAATTGGACAAAGAACCGAGTGAAGATCAAGATAGAGGAGAAGACAACCAACAAGATAGTGAACCTGAACAAGAAAATGGTATAGGTGACACTATACAGAAAAATCTGCTAGAGGTAGGAGAAAAGAGGAAGGAGTAGATTGAGGCAAGCCATTCCACACAAAGGAAGAAGAGGAAAATGGTAAAAGAACTATTTGTGCACTCTCTCATAGAAGATGACTTGGGTGAAATAGGAGAACAAGATAGGGAAGTGGAAGAAGAAGCATGAGAAGAAGTAGCAAAGAAGAAAGAAGAGCTAAAGACAAGTATGCAGGAGTAATTAACTGCATTGCGGAAAGCATTGGTTGCAACAAAAATTATGTCTAGAATATCAAGAGAGGAGTGCACAAGGAATTAGTCTTAAAATCTATGTTGCAATGGAGGGTCAATAAAAGAAATTCCAATTGACATATCATGCTTTTTCCTGATTTGTGGGAATATATGACCTTTGTAAAGATTGAAACATGTTTTACTCCTTTCCAATTGGTCTATGGCATTGAGGTGGTCCTCGGAATAGAATATGAGAATCCGCCCCCTAAAGCTTGTGGTAGAGTTGTTACCTAATACCTGCCGAAGAGGAATGTCTTGTTTACTTGGAACAATTTGAAGAACATTATTGAGATGAATCTATAGTGAATGAGATACATAAGAAGCACGTTAAGCTCAATATGACCAAAAGGTGTATCCTTGGGTATTTGTTGAGGGAGATCTTGTTTTAGTTTATGATCAGGATCATGCCTTGTTGGGGGTAGGTAAGTTTGAACCTATGCTGCATGGGCTCTTTTTCATTAAACGTGTATCATCAAAAGGATATTATGAATTGGTTGACTATGAAGGTGTGCCTTTGAAGGAGCCTACAAATGCACTATATATGAAAAAGTACTATACATAGGCTGTCAAGCAGTGTGGTGCTTTGTATTATATGTACTATGTTTTGGTGTGGTGTGTGTTTTGGATTTTTAAGAGTGAGGTGTGTTTTAAGGGTATGGTGCAATGTATGTTTCATAAAAACAAAAAAATGGTATTAATTATCTTGTGTCCCAAAAAAATATGTATATTCAAAAATCCAAAATCATTATTCATCTTTTACACTATTGACAACATTTTGGAGCTAGTATTCCTTTTTTTTTCTATAGGATTGGACATATATGACCAAGAAATTTTTGGCACCATCTAATCAATTTGAGGTATATATTTCTTAACTAGAATATAGTGATAGGATATCTCATGATTTCACTAATGAATTTTTACCATCACATCTACCAGCATGTCTCCTTAGGTTCAACCTTTCACATATGTGACTTAGCCTTCCATATTTCTTATCGTAACTTTGGTGGTAGTGCCTACTCCACATGGGAATCCTAGAGTAGTACCCTATTTATTATTTGGTTTCCATGTTACTAATGTTGGTAGGATTGGGAACCCTCTGTAGTCCCCTCATGATTTTAAATTGAAGCCACGTGCTCTTTCTCTTCATCATTATGTTGGCCTTACTCGTAGAGGGTTCCCACTTTTTGTTTTTTGTTTTGGTCATGCATCACTCATTTAATACTATTGACCTGGTGCCTACTACTTCACTACCTTTTTTCTACTATTTCTCATCACCACTGTAGTCACCGTTAACTTGTTGACATTTTGCATTGTCTTTCCACCATTTCACAAAACCTAGACCTATGGAGATAACCATTACTATAAGTGGACCACTCTTGGAAATACCTTATTTCATTCACTTTGATTAGGTTTTTTTTACATGCTTGGAACATAGATGCATGATTTTGAGCCACTTATTCTCTCGAGACAAGCTTACTAATATTATCTATTTTTTGTGCTCATTAAAATATGAAAAAGACACTATTATATGGGCTTACTTTTATATCTTGTATGTTCTCATTAAACCATGGAAACAACACATACTGAGTATTCTTTTATCTCTTTTTTTGATATCATTAAAAATAAATGAAAAATACACCATCGAGCTTACTATCCGACCCTTATTGGTGCTCATAAAACCATTAAGGGGACTTATTTTATAAAACAAAAAAAGAGGGGGGGGACCACTTAGATCTGTATTCTAATGTAGCAACAATTATTCATGTTGTCGTTGGACATGTCACCTATTTGTGTCTTTTTCTTATAGTTGGGTTATAACTTTCCTAGAGACCCATCCAATCAGTTTGAGTCATTATACTCCTTTGGTTGGTTACTTTTCTAGTCCTTATGGAGATTGCTTCAATGCCTCTTGAATTGCTACGTTATACTTTTTGGTTCTCTTGAAGTTACTGTTTCCAAGTCCTCATTTTTTCAAACTATACGCTTAAGTGAATTTAAGCCTATGTCAGACATCTACAGTTTCATTGACCTCTTGTGTTGTCCATTCTTGTGTCATTTTGTACTTGGTGACTCTATCTCCTCACATCATCTCTCAGTGTATGTTTCGTGTTGATTGATTGGGGGATACATTAAGGGCATACTTCAATGGATCAATTCCTATTAACATCAACTACTTATCTAGGAGTTTGATCTAAAAAATGGTTAGCACCCTAGAGCTTCAAGTCCTTAGTGGCATGTTTCCTTATGTTCGACGATGGATTTACCTTATTGACTCCTGATCGAACAACTCTATGAGTGTTCGACATCATCTCATCCATTCACAGTATTTATATTTTACTATGTACCTTGGGGCCCATTATCATCATGTGTGGGTTCCATCACATATGTTAGTAGTAACCTTATTGACCGGTAATTAGACGATGTCTCCCATTCTCGAATTCAACACATTTATTCACGTGGTGTAGACATGTACCATCGGTGTTTGGGTTGAATACCTCAAGCCTAGGGGCACCTCACTCACTTATGATACCACTCTCAATTTGAAATGGATCATTTAATTGATTATCTCAATACTTATAGGATTCAATATCTATCACTAATTCTCGTTCTCTTACTTCTATATGTTGCATCATAGAGTCTACATTCTATCTGCTCATAGCTATGATCTATTTGGTTACATAGATCCATAGTGTACTTTTTGGTGGTTATGTTTTGTTTCATGACATGGATACACAGTGTAATTTTTCATGGCCATGCCCTAGCATTTGATTCATAGATCTGTAGTGTATTATGTTGGCGTCCATGCTTAGTGTCTTTATTACGAGCATGGGCATGCATACCTCGGGGATGATCTATATATGATGGTTTAACCTTTGATTGCAGGTTCCTTCTAGTTATTTATTTATGATCCTTCCCTTGTGCTGCAACTATATTTACTGTAAAGAGTTTCAGCCATCAGTTCCTCTTCTAACCTCACACTTTGGCGGGCATCTGTTATTGCATTATTTTCCACCCCTTGAGATCCTAGTATCCTACTTGACATGTCATCCTAAGACACTTATATTTTCACCCTTGTGATTTATTTTTATAGTAGTTTCATCCCTTATACGCTAGAAATAGGTGACACAATATTTCTTATCACCTTTTGCACCTCTTCGTAGGGTGATATTGTTACATTTTTCTCCACTTGGAGGGGCGACAATATTTCCTTCCTCATGTTGGTGAATTGAGTTTCGATGGGATGAGTTTAATGCATTAGATCCTTCGAGATACGAGTCTTGAAACTTGTGTCCTATTCAAGGTTTTAAGCTCTAGTATGCCACATTCATCCCCTCTACCTCCTTCATACATGTATATATTGAAGGTACTCTAAGGGAGAAAGAGGGTGTTAGAAAAACAAGATCGTAGAACAATAACATAAAATAAGTTGCAGAAATGAAACACTTAAACACAATACAAGAGAAAAACCAATATACGTAGTTCACCCAATATGGTCTATGTCCTTGGATAAATTTCTAGTCCTTTTATTAATCTATCCAACAAATGAAGGGATACAACCCGCAACACATTCGTTGCAACTCCCTCTTCACTCTTTCATAGTCTCTCTCACACAATCAAAGAGATATTTACAATACTACAATACACAAACAACCATATTACAATGACTTAATTTTAAATAAGGATTACCATGGTAAAGTACCATAGGATACCCAATACCATGGGCCCATAAATCACCTATTATTGACCAAGTCATGACTATGAAATTACAACATTTTACAAGGCATTTTTTCAATTTTTTTTCTATGAGCGCACTTCCCCTGAACCCCTGCCAAGGGAGGCTCCCAAAATGTATTTTTCCCCCATGGACCCCCCATGTCGACTATAGTGGGGGGGGAATACCCCCGCACACCCCTGTCATGGTTTGGGATCCCAAAAAACTGGAACATGACCTTTGAATCTATAAGATCAAGCTCCACAACCAACAATAAACCACTTGGAGATTGATCAAAGCAACTCCATTGCTACTGCATCTGCTGGACTATGCTCCAAACTTTGGACCTGGAAAATTTCTCATATTCTGCTTCACGCTTTAAGGCCAACTGAAACTAAACAAGAACTCAATTTCTTTCTGGTTACCACCTTTGTCATCATGTCTGCAGGATTTTGGCTAGTATGTATCTTTTCCAACTTCAACAGTTCATTTTCCAGAACAAATCGTATGAAATGGTACTTGAGGTGTATATGTTTAGTATTATAATGGAAGGATAATTTCTTTGCAATATTAATGGCACTCTAGCTATCACTGTACAACCTGCTATTCTCTTGATTCTTACCCAATTCCTCCATGAACCTATGTAACCAAATCATATCTTTACTAGCCTCTATAGCAACAATATACTTTGATTCCGTTGTTGAAAGTGAAACAAACTTTGGTAGTTTCAAAATCCAATTTACTATTGTTCCACCTACAATAAAGACATACCCTATGGTTCTCCTCTTGCTATCTTTATCACTTTCCATATCTGCATCAACATATCCCTCTAGAACAGTGTCTGAACCTCCAAAAATAATGCATGAGTGTAGTACCTCTTGTAGTTAGTGTTTTCACACCAACTAATGCAGAAATGAAATTACTAAGATATGTGAGCTAATTAGTAACATTTCATGAATATGGGTGTGTGTGCATGCAAATGGAAATAAAAGACAACTAAACTAAATGATCACTATAGTAAAACAAGAAATAAATTGGAACCCATGAATCAAATGTTGATTTTATATTATGTTGTAAAAATGGATTTAAAATAGATGGTTACCTCAAAATGTGAGTAGATGGGGGCCTCACAGTCGTACGAAGAGTGGTGATCCAGGTCTCCAAGGTTCCTTTATCTTCTCCAAATTCTCTAATGGTAGCCAAAACTCAACCAGAAGGGAAAACACAAGCTCAAAGGGAAGCTGGGGTTTCAATGGGAATTTCGGCAGAGTAATGGTAGGAAAAATTAATCATGTGAAATGGGGGGCCTCCATCACCTTTTTATAACAATTTTGGGTGGTGGAGTATTGACCCATGATATTGGGAAAAAAACTAGTATTGGTTCGTGGTATTGAGTTTTTCCCTCCTTTTTCCTTTATTTTGACTAATTCCCCCTTTTTCTTTTTTCTTTTATTTTATTTTTTGGGGGATTTTGACTTTTTTGAAAGAATTTAATTATTTTTTAGGGAAATAATTTATTTGTTTCCCATTTGGTTACCAACTTAAGGATTTTTTGGGTTTTTGGAGGCCAAAAATGTAGGAAAAAGGGATAAATGGGTTATGTGACTAGGGGGGGTCAGCTCAATGAACAATTTTTTGGTATTAACGATTTACCCCTGATGTGTGAGGGAAGGAGCTCATCGTATGGGTGATAGACATCATAGATTCTGACTTTTTCCAGGGGTGTGAGCATTATGTTGGCGGAGAGCAGAGACTGGTTGGAGACTGGAACAAGTGCTTCATATGAATTGCAAGGGAGAAAACTGGAAATACATCACCTCAATAATGGATGAGGAAAATATAATATCAAATATATGGACGAGGCGGGCATACCCATGCTCGTATCAAGATATACAAATAATGGTGAGCCCCAAAAGGGGACCTAAACAATACATAGAGAACTGTTGTGTACATCAAAATGGTCTAGAGAGGACACAAAACTGGGACATACTCATGGTCCAACCATGACTGATTTGAAGAACGGATACATGGAAACAATGGCATTGCATCATGAATGTGGTACCATAACAACTGATGCTATGCGGGATCTGAAGTTTTCCAACAACTGTATGGACTTAATGACTGAGAGTCAGAATCTCAAAGGTACACTCAACTGCATTTGAACTGGGTACTCTAGGAAGCATATAGCTAAAGGGATTCCAAACACTGTCGCCAATGGATCCCGGATATCTGTAGGAAAATATAAATGGGAGTTCCAAATAGAATCACCAATGTGTTAGATTCAAGGGATATCTGGGGTTTTCAACCAATAATGGAAGGACCAATACCCTGTACGAATCTCAAAGGTGTGATAATGGAGTTGAAGTAGAGCACGTGAGAAACAACCATGCTAAGAGGAACTAAGGAATCCTACTTAGATGGTCCTTAGGCACTCATCACTAATGGAGATGAGTCCAAGGTACAGGGACCTCTGGGTCTGTCCTATGGAATAGATGTGATGGAATCAACAAAGGGAGACCTGCAACTACTAAGGAAATGATGTTTCCTTGATAGGAGTGGGAGGTGTACAACCAATATGTGATGGTATTAGACGTGTAACTGACACACCGTGGGGGGATGACAACGGCTGCAGAGAGATCAAACCAAAATGTCCTTTATTCAGAGCACGATGGCAAGGTTGATCTGGAAACATATGGCACTAACTTCTACGGAAGGGGATCATAGCTTAGGGGATCAAGAGCTGTGACTGCAATGTGGGGGAACTTCGAGGGGGGGGGGGGACTGATGAGTGTTATCAGGAGACTCCAAGGGTGACACATCGCATAATACTATGAACAAAGGAGACCATTCTGGGGAGCTACCATAATGGGGGGAGTAGATGTGATCTTTTGGGGTGCCTATAGGCACTGTTCGAGCCTTCTTCATGGTTTTAAGGAGCTCAAAGAAGGTATAGAAGTGTGCTCGATAGGATACCGTCATGTGGATTTGTATGAGCCCCAGGATGGTGAATGCTTGTGTGTGATTTCAATTTTAAGGAGTCTGAAAGTGATAAGAAGACTCTGAAAGGGTGAGAAGATATCATCGTGTGGATTTATACAAGCCTAGTATGGTGAATGCTCATGACCGCTTTCAATTTTAGAGAGTCATAAAAAAATAAGAAGACTCCAGGGGGGGGGGGTTCTTTTTCGTGTGTTAGTATCCAAGGCCCGAAAAGCATAAAAAGTATGCAATGGAGAACTCTTCTAGATGATGTGACAAGAGTATTCCTTTTTCGTAATTAGTCTAATAGGTCTGAAAAAGGGTTAAACTTATACCAGATAGACGTCGTTTTATATAATTTAACGAGCATGAAAGGAAGAAAGATTGCTCAGCGATATTTTCATTCTTTAAGGAGTCATAAAAGAGCTTAACAAAAACTCCCTAAGTGCCTTTTTTGTAAAAGGAGTTGCTTGGCTCGAAAAAGGGATAAAAGTATACTGAACAGATGGGAAAGTCAAGCAAGGAGGAAGTGTTCAAACGAAGGTCATGTTTGAGTGGATCAAGAAAAGAGGTGAGGGGAAACACTGATGGGTCCTCCTTGCGGGTAGATGAATGGAAAAAAAATAACGCAATAACTGCAGTGTGGAGGGAGCAGAGGGGTCGTGAATAGACCGCAATGGATAAAATGGTAAAAAGATACCAAGATCTATCGATGTACCTGGTGGAACGCAAATCGAGGTGGGGGGGCCATAAGAGAAATGGCTGAAAAAAGGGTATGTGAGAGAGAAATGATCTCAAGAATAATCATGGGAAAAAAATTCTACATTCAGTGGTGCAAACAGCGTGAAAAAACAAAGGTCAGAGGACTCTGGAATGGTTAAAGAGAGAAAAAGAGGCAAAAAGGGCCATAAATAAAGGTGATCCCCACTAAGTTAAGGATGTGGTGGTGGGGAGAAATGATGATGTGCGGGGGCATAATACTAGGAGTTTTGAAAGTAAACCAAATATACAAGTGACATGTGACCTCGAAAATGGTCGAGATCATGCATGTGAAAAAGTGATCAAGGTTAAGGTCCTACCCCCATGCTATGGGAAAAGGGTTTATGATTGTGGATCACATATGTGTTGGTTTGAGCGATGGGGTTATTACAATACTGAGATAGATGTTATGGGGCAGGTTCAAAATGATTGAGTTGGCCTCCTATCCCAGGGTCGAGGTAATCTATTATGCCCCTAGCCTAAAGGTGTCTATGTGGTGCAGATGTTGTCTCAGAGAGGGATCAATAGGACATCAACCAACTACTGGAAGGGGGGTGTACCATGAGGCTAATGGACATGGAGGCACACTGAATTGATGGTATGATGATGGGGGATTCCCCTTTCCGAGTAGATGCCCCGAGTATCGCCGACGAGAATGATGATGATGATGAGTAGGGAAGTTTTTGGGCCTACCCCCATGCCGTGGACATGTGATTTTCTCATCGATTTGAAAAGGTTAAACATGTGGGTCAAAGGGATCAGTGGAAAGGGCTGACGGGACAGAGGGGTCGCCAGTGGAAACCATGTAAATGATGTTAACCTCAGCCGATGAGGATTTTGGGGGATGGATCTTCTCAATGATAGTGATTGAGGGCCTCTAAGGATGGTTGTCACAGCTCATCGAGCACCAACCGGTACTCTGGTAAGTTGGGGTAGTGGTGGGAATAATGGCCATAGATGCTACACATCGCACACGCTTGGTTGGTTCTCAACAATTTGTTACACGTTTGAGGAGGGGCTGTAAATTGAACAATCAGGATGTTCGTGTCATCCTCCAAGGTCTGCATATGCTTTTGAAGGTCGGGAAAGTGCAGACAATTAAGGGTAGCGTGACCCAAAGCATCACACAAAGCACATTTTGGGGGTGCTCATGCTGGAGGAGGGGGATTCACGGATTTAGTCACATTTTTCGTGGTGTTCATTTGGGTGATTTCCCCCCAGTATTTTTGGAAGACTGAGGGGTAGTGTTGGATGAAGTTGTTGCCAACACACCGGGAGGTGGATGATTGGCGGTGGTGATCGGTTGGACCGGTTGAATAATGACTTTTGGCATCGGAGTGGGATTAGGATCAGGTAAGTACCATATGGGAATTCCTAACGTCAATCTCGGGAGATTCAATGTGGCCATGACGGGCATACTTACTACCCCTGATGGTGGAAACAAGAAAGGGATTGTGTGGATCAGTGTGGCTCCCACGTGGCTAGATATCAATGGTGGTTGAGACTAAGGTGGAGGTTGAGGTGTCGATGAAGTGGTGGGTTGTGAGTCAGGGACTACTTTCCTTGAAGAAATGGTGCACAAGTCAGAGATCTCGACGGCCATAGGAGTTGGGGGTACGAGATGAAATGTTGAGACCATTGGAGCCTCTGAATAATGTCCAGGACCCACAAGGGAAATCAAAGGGGAATACTCACCAAATACAGGTTGGTTGGCCATGGGTAGGAAATTCTCTGGCCTACAGGGTGCATTGGGGTCGTAATAAGCAAGTTGGTCGATTTTGAAAACCTGTACCTCATGGGGGAACATCATAATTTGGAACATAGATGAGGAAACAACTTTCATAGCGTACATGCAGCTTCGTCCGAGGAGAAGGTTGTATTCAAGATAATTGTACTAGAACATTAGTAAGAAGGCCTTGTTGTTGAGCTGAGTGACCATCGTAGGCTCAGAGGGCGGTCGTGGATGGCTATAGAGGAGGGGATCTAGATTTTTCCACATGAATGTGGACATGACGCATGTAGAAGTGCCCTCATCAAAGATGCATCGATGGATAACTACGTTTTAGACCGAAACTGAGACTTAAAACATAATGGAGGAAGGCATGCAGGTTTCAGATTGGTCTAAGTCGAACGTCATCATTCGCGAGTCAGAAGGGTCAATCGCACCTATGGAAGACAAAAGTGTTTTACGCTGTGCTGGGAAGTTCTTTAAAACTTCTAAGGATGACATGGAAGTGGGGAATTGGGATAAATCATCCACGATATTGTATTTGGGGGTAGCATGAGCATTTGGGTTGTTATTGATGCAACGCAGAGGAAATCTAGGAGATTTGGTGGCCCCCTCTAGTGGTGGTGGGGGTAGATGTAATGATTACTCTATGGGAAGAGTGGTAGCATCCTTGTTTGCATGAATGTTCTCCATGGTTGAACCATACTAATTACGACGTGTATGAAGGTTGATATTGGATGAATACATCATTAAAAGGTGGTGAGTGCCTGATTCAATGGGTTGATTAATAGGAGCAACATAAGTAACTAGCTATCGTGGTGTGGAAACCCCTTGAGGGGGAGACAAAGGTTGGGTGGCTACTACCCCTTGTGTGGGTAGGGAGTTCTGCAACACCTGAGGTTGAGTGTTGGGTTGCGGGGGGTTTGGTGGTGTCAGAGGTGCAGCATGTCCTTGACGTTGGGTGTCCTCATTCCATAGTTGGTGAGCTCTCTTCAGATGGGGACAATTGTGCATGTAATGTCCATAGACCCTGCAAATAGAACATGGATGGTTCATACGTAAGTTGGAATTTTTACCTTACCGAGGTGGCCGATCAAGATTTTGGTTAGTCGTGGTGGCACCATTATTATCAGGGGGGTTTGGTGGTGGACTGCCTCCGCCAGGAGGTTAGTTATTACCTTGGTTATGTCCGCGTCTCCTATTTTGTTGTCCTTGTTTCTTCCATTGGGAAGGTTTGTTCTACAGTTGGTTTTGTCGGGAATAAAATTTCCCTTGGGAAACATGAGTATTTTGTGGTTGGGTGGGTGCTAGGGCATCCGACAGATGGTAGTAGGTAGGTGGTGCGGAAGGGGGGGCATAGGTGGGCAGGGTATGACTGTATAAATGCAATGGACAAGAAGTTCCATGTATATGAGGGGCTTGGGCTGGGGGAGCATACAAAGGTGTTTCTCTAGAATGGGTTGTGATGCGCAAAAGGTCGGTACCACTACTCATGGAGAGTGGTGTAGAACTAGGTGTAGGATTATAAGCAAGGGTGCGGGTGGGAGGAATATGGACATATGGATGATTGGTAGATGGAACGTGTCCAGTTATTCCATCGGCAGTATGGGATTCCCTTGGTGCGTCCTTCTGAGAGGAATCACCGTGAGGAGCATTAGGTAAAATGGTGTAAAGGTATCCCGGTTGTGCGTAGATAAGGTCAAACTATTGGGCTTTAAGTATGGCTTCTTCTTCAGTTTGGGGCCATTCGGATGCCACATCCTTTGCGATAACTAGTATGAGATATTTCAAAAACCAATATAAAAATATACGATCATCTAACTTGATCTTGCACAAACTGAAGTGTCTACGCCATTCATGGATATGATCTGTGATATGGGTGGGCGTACTCTGTCTGCAAGATAGTAAAATATCAACACCAACGTTATAACAGACTGGTAGTTGGAAGAACTGTAGGAAATGCAAAGCGAGGGATGTAAAAGTGTAGTGCGTCCCATGTGGTTGGTCAATATACCACTTGGATGCAGCGCCAGTGAGTGTCCATTGTAAAAGGCGTAGGCAGATTGATTCATCCACTATGGAGTTGGAGGAACACCATAAGTGGAAGGATATGATATGGTTCTGGGGGTCCTCACCACCCTTTCCCTCAAACTTTGGGATGTCCAAAGGGAGTTTGGCTGGCATGGGAGGCCACGTAGCATCATGTTGGATCGGATCGTTAGTTAATTGGGCCAGATCAGGTAGGTTGATACTGGTCATGAATGGTAAACTAGCAGGAGGATGTGACATGGTCAAAGCGGCCTACATTCTAGCCATGGAGGTGACCATGGGGCCATCTCTGCCAAATGGTGGTGAGGTGACATGATTCATGACTCGGATCAAGGGAATGCTCATAAGGGGTGGAGGGATCTGAAAAGAGGGCCCAGTTCCCACTAGGGTACCACTGGTAACTAAAGGGACGATGGTCAGAATAGATCCGCTACCAATGGGTATAGAGGTAGTAACTATAATGCCAGGCGTAGGTCCTGTATATGGCATAGTAGGGATGGATTCTTAAGTGGTAGTGGGGCCAGTGGTGGATCCACTACCGACAATCCCGCTGTAAAATGGGTTGGGATTCAAGCCAACCATGGGGATAGACGAAGATGTGTGTATGGGTGAATTTGAATCATAATCAGAGGTGTAATAAGGGGCATCGGGATGAATATCCGACGACAAATATGTGCATCTCAAGGGAGCGTGATGAGTGGGGTCTAATAGAACATACTACGGGGATTTCCCACGTAGGAGACGAGAGTGTCTCAGGGAACCAATGGTGATATGTGTAAAAGTGCTAAAGAGATGTGGTACATAAAACAATAAAAAATCCTAGTGGAATCGTGCATGCAAAAGGAGAGCTCGCAAAAAGACAACACTCAAGCCAACAACAAGCTCAAAAACACTTGTTGCAACAACGTGCTGCAACAAGTGTAGCGACAATAAAATGGTCAAAATACCAACAAGCAATACTCCTAGAAATAAAAAATACTCACTAACCTAGGGGTTATAGGAGCATGCAAACATCTATCTAAAAAATATGGAATATCACACAGATCATATCCCCTACAGGGTGATGAAATACACAGCCAGGAAATATGAAACAAAGAACCAAATGGATAAGGGATATCCTCCTACTAAGAGAGATTCCATGTAAAAGAGTCCTAGAATAATGGAAACTAAGCTACCCAGTTCATGGCACATCCAAAAAGGTATACCGCAACTTCAGTTCTTTGGTCGTTTCCCACCTAGTATGGTGTCCAGCATGTACGACGAGAAAAACAAGTTAGTATCCTTCAGTACAGAGTGGAGAGCGGCATTCCACCCAGAATTCCAGAACCAGTCTTTCTACTTTCCCTCCTAAGGGAGAGACCCCCAGTAAATCTGTGTCAACCGTGTTAATCAAAGAGGATTTTGGCTCCCTAAAAGACAACAACTATGTCTCAAATGTACATGAAAGAGGGAGTGTTATATGGATTCCTAACCCCAATGTCCTACCTAGATACCAAGTTGTTTTTGGGTACCCAAGTGGGGTTAATTTGTGTTCAATTAAACCAATTTTAGTCTCACTTGAATTATAGGGAGTGTGTGGGTGCACAAGTGGTGTAAACCCAATTTCACCGAAAGTAAATGTTGAAGTAAATAACTGGAACTGAAATAAAAATTTTAACTTTTTATTTTCAAATGAAAGGACTAACTGCTAAAAGAAATGCATGCAAATGGTGCAACAAAACTTAGATCTGAATTCTTCTCGAAAAAATAACTAATCTAAAAAAAAGGCACTCAATTTCGAGTACTGGAGGCCAAGATATATGAGTTTGAAAATGTGTAATTTTTCAGCATATTTACGTACGAAGGACAAGTTTGGAAATTATATGTCTCCACACTATGTGATTAGATTGTCAGCATATCAAGGTCATTGGATATGGATTTGATAAATGGTGACCAGTAGGGAATAGATCTGACTCAAAATGGAGAGATATGGAATGGATCATGACCTAGATCCACATATCTTCTAAAAATAAAACAAACTAAGCAAGATAAAATGAAAAAAAATGGTTAAGGATGGTCAAAAGAAACCACAGATCTGTAGAGATCGAACTTGGTGGGATTCACCCAAACTGTAGTTAGTGTTTTCACACCAGCTAGTGTAGAAATTCACTTACTAAGCACTGTGAGCTACTTAGTAACAGTTCATGAATATGGGTGTGTGTGCATGCAAATGGAAATAAAAACAACTAAACTAAATGATTACTGCAGTAAAACAATAAGTAAATTGGAACCCATGAATCAAATGTTGATTTTATATTATTTTGTAAAAATGGATTTACAATAGATGGTTACCTCAAAAGGTGAGTATATGGGGACCTTGTAGTCATACAAAGAGTGTTTCTCCAGGTCTCCAAGGCTCCTTTCTCTTATCCAAATTCTCTGATGGTGGCCAAAACTCAACCAGGAAGGGAAAACACAAGCTCAAAGGGAAGCTGGGGTTTCAATGGGAATTTCAGCAGAGTAATGGTTGGAAGAATGAATCATGTGAAATGGGGGGCCTCCATCACCTTTTTATATCAATTTTGTGTGGTTTAGTATTGACCCATGGTATTGGAAAACCACTAGTATTGGTTCGTGGTATTTTGAGTTTTCCCTCCTTTTTCCTTTATTTTGACTAATTTCCCATTTTCTTTTTCTTTTTTTTATTTTATTTTTTGGGGATTTTGACTTTTTTGAAGGAATTTAATTATTTTTTAGGGAAATAATTGATTTTTTCCCCATTTGGTTACCAACTTAAGGATTTTTGGGTTTTTGGAGGCCAAAAGTGTAGGAAAAATGGATAAATGGGTTATGTGACTAGGGGGATGAGCTCGGTGAACAATTTTTGGGTATTAACACCTCTCAAATACCTGAGAATCCACTTTATTTCCTTCTAATGTTCTTTACCTATATTTTTCATATACTTGCTCACAATTCTCATCACATGTGCAATATATAGCCTTGTCCACACCATGGCATACATCAAGCTATACCAACTGCCGATGAATAGAGAACTAGCTTGGACATGTATTATATTTCCTCCTATGTCTTGGGACACATATCCTTACTTATTTTGAAATGGTTGTCCAAATGTGTATTAACGGGTTTTTCATCCTGCATTCTAAACCTCTCCAACATCTTTTCTATGTAGTCACCTTGAGACAATGTCAATTTGTGATTTTTCTTGTCTCTTGTTATTTTCATACCAAGGATTTTTTTTGCAGTACCCAAATCCTTCATCACAAATGAATTATCTAACTTTATTTTGAACACATTTATACCATGCATGTTAGAGCCTTCAATAAGCATGTCATCCACATATAATGACAAGATAATATATATTCCATTATCTAGATTCTTGTAATAAACATAGTGGTCAGAATGAAATCTAATATAACCTTGTTCTATCATAAACTTACCAAATTTTAAATACCACTGCATTGGAGCTTGCTTCAAGCCATACAAGCTCTTCTTCAACCTGCATACTAAATTCTCCTTCCCTTTGACCTCATACCCCTGTGGATGTTGCATATAAATATCTTCCTCCAAATCCTCATGGATAAAGGTTGTTTTTACATCTAACTGTTCAAGATGCAAATCTTCTATGCCACTAGACTTAAAATAGTCCTAATTGAAGTCATTTTAACAACAGGAGAAAATATTTCATCAAAATCTATACCTTTCTTTTGCGCAAACCCCTTTACAACAAGTATGTCCTTGTACTGCTTATTTCCTCTATCTTCTTTCTTCAACCTATAAACCCATTTATTATGTAATGCTCTTTTACCTGCAGGAAATTGAACCAAATCCCAAATCTGGTTTCTTACCAATGAGTCCATCTCCTTATTCATGCCTTGCTCCCACTTCTTTCTAGTTTCCACCTGCATTGCTTCTTCATAAAATTCTGGTTCACCATAATCGGTCATCAATAAATAATAAATTGAAGGAGAGTATTTCTCATGGGATCTACTTGACCTAGTATATATTCTAACACTTGCAGGAGTTTGAGGTGCCTATTGTTGTTCTTGATTTTTCAGCTCCTTTGGAACTTCATTTTCTTTGATTTCATCAAGCACTGTGTACTCTGTGTTTTCCTTTTCTTGTTTCTTTCCCTGCAACTAATATTTATACATGAGATTTTGATTGAATACCACATCTCTACTCCTAATGATTTTTTTTTTAATTTTCATAATCCCATAAGTGATAACCAAAATCACCAACCTCGTATCTGTAAGACTCACAAAATTCATATAAATCTATAATAAGAATAAGAACCAACATGCAAATGAAACCATATACCGACAATAGATCTGATAATCTGTAAACTTATATAAATCCTAGTAACAAACTAAGAACAACATGCATAGAATATTTGACAAAAGAAAGTGGATCTAATCAATAATAACAAAAATTATACTATGAAAATTAAGGAGCCATATCTGATTAGATGATCTAGCAGCTACCATTACCTTGCTAGCTCCAATGTGTGCAACTGGAGGTGGGGGGATGACTCTCCACCTAATCAACCCCTAGCCAATGGCTGAGACCCCCGAGCCCCCAACAATTAACCCTATGCCAGTGCTATCTTGCTTTCCTCTTTCTTGGCTCCTCTAGAGCTCTCCTTTCAAAATGCCAAAAGATCCAAAAAGACCCCCGCCTCTTCTCTTCTCCTCCTTTTATCTCCCCCTTCTCCCCTTTTTCTTAATTTATTTTAATGCAATTTGTTTTCCATCCTTTTTCTTTCATATTCACCATTATATTATTTACCCATTTTATTTACTATTTTATATTTCATTATATATATTCCCTTTTTATTATTTTACCCCTTTTTATTTCATTATTTTACATGAGGGTTGTTACATACTTCCCCCCTTCATGAAAATTCACCCCGAAGTTGTAATCTTCAAGCAATAAAAACAATACTTATTCAATCAATCAATGAAGTAATTACTAGAGTATATAGGTAGCTAGTACTATTGTGAAGTTTAGAGATTTATGTGTGTGGCCACCACATAGAAGTCTCCAAACCACACTAATAAAATCAAATGCCCTAAGTTACAACATGCTCTTAAGTAATTCCCTATGAGTCTAGTATGCAACCATAACAACAATTATGCATCATACACACATAACAATTAATTAATATTTTATAACTGTGTATTTGTTTACTTCCTCTTTCCTTACTCACCCTCTCCATGAGAATCATACCATCCACCACCTCCATAAACCTCCCCTTCAACTCCAGATGGTCTCGCTCGCCATGGCACGAGCCCTCTAGTGTAAACTGTTCACGGATCATACAGTAGGCATCAGAAGTTCCCCAAGACGTTACCATGGCATTTCCACCTTCCCAACTTCTGGTAATAATACAGCCTCATCGGATTCTAACTGTAATCATCATATAGTAGTCATCAGAATTTCTTCGGGAAGTTACCGCGGCATTTTCCACCTTCCCAACTTCTGGTAATAGTATGACCTCATCGGTATTAACTGAAATTTAGTTCCCGACACCCTGATCCTAATATCAAGATCATTATACCCCAAGAATTTCGAAAGGCTAGCCTAAACATCCTCCACAACACACTTAATGAACTAGCCCCAGGCATCAGAATTCCTTCTACATAAACCTCCCTTCCGGTGAGTATGTCTCCAACCGTGGACTCTGGTATCATCAAAAGTTCTCCAGGAAGTATCCATGGCATTGCCACCTTCCCAACTTCTGGTACTAAAGTCAAGTCTAGTATCCTTTTTATTTCATTATTTTACATGAGAGTTGTTACAATATCCAATCAAGGTACATTTCTTGGATTTAGCCTTAAGATTTGTTCTATTTTCTTTATGAATATGGACAAATGCTTCACAACCAAAAGTTCTTAGAAATGAGTACTTTACCTTTTTACCTATCCATGCCTCCTCTATAATCCAACCATCCAAAACACTTGAAGGACCTCTATTTATTTAGTAAACAACAATATCTACAACATCTTCCCAAAACTGTAAGGGGAACCCTATATGCAATCTCATACACCTTGCATGCTCCATGATTGTTTAGTTCATCCTTTCTGACACACCATTTTCTTGTGGCATTCCTGGAACAATACTCTCTCTATGAATCCCATGGTATGAACAGTAAATATCAAACTCATTTTTGCAGTATTCAACTCCATTATTAGATCTAAGAGACTTTAACATTTTTACTGTCTCATTCTCAACCAAATCTTTCCATTTCTTAAAAGTAGCAAAAACATTAGATTTTTTTCGAATGTAATAAACCCAAGTTTTTCTAGTTGCATCCTCAATAAAAGTAATATAATAATAAGAACCACCAAAATATTGTACATGAGATGGTCCCCATACATCTATATGCACAAGATCTAACTTTGCACTCTTCTTTTGCTTCCCAACTCTGAGAAATTTGACTCTCTTCTGTTTTCCATAAACATAGTTCTCACAGAATTCCAAACTTACCTGGTTCAAATTTGGAAACAAATTCCTTGAGTGGAGAATATACATCCCCTTCTCACTCATGTGGCCAATCTTATGATGCCACAATGATATATCTATTTCTGTGGAAGCTACAAAAATAGAAGAATTAGTATTATGAGGACATAAATACAACATCCCTATCCTATCTCCTTTTTCTATCACCATCGATCCTTTAGTGATCTTCCAGCACGTTTATCCAAATGTAGATAAATAATTTCCATCTCCCAACTACCCCATTGATATCATATTTATTTTCATAGTAGGAATATGCCTTACATATTTCAACATCCATTCACCTCTACTCTTTAACTTTGTCCATACCTTAACCATTCCAACAATTTTACATGGCTCATCATCACCCAATAAAACATGTCCAAAATCACCTGGAACATAATAATGAAAGAATTTTGTATGGGGTGTATCTTGACATGAAGCCCATGAATATACTACCCAGTAATCACTAGTATTATCTAATGCAAGAATCAAAGCATCTTGTAACACATCACCTGCTACATTTTCTTCCTGAGTAGTATCCTACTATCCATTTCCTTTCTTCTTTAGAGATCTGCAATCTTTCTTTAGATGTCCTTTCTTTCCATAGTTCCAGCACTCTATCTTTCCCAGTTTGGACTTGGATCTACCCTTCCTAGATTTCCCATGATTACCTGGGATATTTCCTCTCTCTCTTTGTCTTCCCCTACTTTGCATTTCCTCGCTAAGAATAACACCAACAACATCATCAAATTTCAGAGTGTTTGAACTAGAGACAAAGTTACTTATAACCATGACCAATCCATTCCAGATTTTTGGTAATGAGAATAAATTAGAAGAGCCCTAAACTCATATTTAAAGTTCACTTTTACAAAACTTAGTTGATTAGTAATCATATTAAATTCATTTAAATGGTCAGAAATAGACCCACCTTCTCACATATTCATATTAAATAAATGCTTCATTAGAAAAACCTTGTTGGAGGTCGAGTGTTTTTCATACAATTTAGCTAATGCAATCACCAGACCCTCCATTGTCTTTTCTTTTTAAATATTGAAATCCACCGATGAAGATAGGCACAACCGTATTGTTCCTAGTGCATTTCTGTCAAGAACCTCCCATTCTTCATCCTTCATAGACGTCAGTTGTTTTGTTTTTCCTCCCAACGGTAGGAATAGATCCTTCTGATACAGACAATCCTCCATTTGCATCTTCCATAACTGGTAGTTTTGGCCATTAAATATTTTGACCTTAAAATTTCCTTCTTCCACCATTTCTCCCACTCGAACCAGGAACCCCTTTTTCCTATGAGTTTATGCGCCAAATAGGCCTTTGGCTCTAGTACCAATTGTTAGAAAAACAGGATCCCAGACCAGTAGCATAACATAAGATGCATAAATGAAACACATAAAAACAATAGAAGAGAGACACCAATATACATGGTTTACCCAATATGGGCTACTTCCATGGAGAAATGTCCAGTCCTTTTATTAAATTATCCAGCAAATGAAGGGATACAACCCGTAACACATCCACTGCAACTTCTTCTTCACTCTCTCATAGTCTCTCTCACACAATCAAAGGTATCTTTACAATAATACAATACACACAGTCGTATTAAAATTCATTCCTTTTAATGAGGGATTACCATGAGAAAATACCACGAGATACCCAATACCATGGGCCCATAAATAACCCATTATTGACCAAGTCATGACTATGAAATTACCAAATTTTACAAGGCATTTTTTCCAAAATTTTTGCTATGGGGGCGTTTCCCTTGAACCCCCACTAGGGAGGGGGGTCCCAAAATGTAATCACCGTCCCCCATGGACTCCCCATGGCGACTATAATGGTGCGGAATCCCCCCCACACCCCCCGTCATGGTATGGGATCCAAACATGGCTGAAACGTGACCTATGAATCTGGAAGCTCAAGATCTACAACTAATATAGGGGATACATTAGAGAAAATATATCCTATTGAATTCTTGAGAGACCATTATCCATCTTGGCCATCCTTTAGCTTTGAGAGAGTTATGCTTGATTGAGGCCAAGGTGGAGGAGCTAGAGCAAGGATTCATCATGGATCAAGGTACACTATGATGTTGTATTTTTTCTTCTTTATATGATATAGATTTACCTGGTTTTTCCCTCAAATTGTTATGTTTCATTCACTATAATTGCAAATCTGATTGTATTTGAGCCAATTAGAATAGGTCTAACAATATTATTTGTTCATATGCTTGAGAAAATGGGAAGAAATTTCTGATTTGTCTCTTGTGCGTAGGAAATAAGTGAAGGAAATGGAGTAAATATCTCTAGGAAATTAATCAATCGGGATAACTCAAGGACATAAAGTATAGCCAAGGTTAGTTACAATCTCTCTCTTTCTTTCTCATCCCCTCTCTTGTATGCATTGGTCCAAAAGTTATATCAATGTTGAAACCCAATTTTCTATTCATTTGTCTTGGATTAGGGATTAAATCCAACGGAGATCCAACCTGTCCCTTCTAACCTTAGTTACTCTTATAACCTCACACTTTAGGGCCATCAGTTCCTCTTCCGATCTCACACTTTATGGGGCATATATTATAGCATTATTTGTCACCCCTTTATATCACTATTATCCTACTTGGCATGTTAGCATGAGACACTTATCTTTTCACCCTAGTAAGAAGTGACAAACCCTTTATTATCTCCTTCAAAAGGTTGGATCTACCTTGGATTTGATCCCTAAACCAATATAAAGGAATTAGCACTTGGTTTTAAACCTATATTTAACTTTTGTACCAATTCATACAAAAAAGGGGAAAGCAAAGAAAGAGAGAGATTGTAACTCACCTTAGCTATACTTGATGTCCTTGAGTTGTCCCAACTAATGCATCTCCTAGAGATATTTACTTTAGCTCCTTCACCTGATTCTTACACACAGGAGACAAAGAAAATATTTCTTCCCATTTTCTCAAGCATATAATCAAATGATATTGTTAGATCTAATGTAATTGGTTCAAATACAATTCATATCTACAATTATAATGAATGAAAGATAACAATTGGAGGGAAAACCAAGTAGATCTATATCATATAAAGTAGAAAAAAATACATCATCATAGTGTACCTTGATCCATGATGAATGCTCCTCCAAGATCCTTGCTCCAAATCCTTCACCTTGGCCTCAATCAAGCATAACTCTCTTAGATCTAAAGGATGGCTAAGATGGACAATGGTCTCTCAAGGATATGAAAACATATACTTTCTCTAATTTCTCATCCTTTCTTGCTTGGAGTACATTAATTATATAGTTGTATGAAGGAGGTAGAGGGGATTAATGTGGCCTCCTAAAGCTTAGAACCTTGACTAGGAAAAAATTTCCAAGATCCATATCTCGAAGGATCCAACACATCAATCTCATCCCATTGAAAATCAACCTACCAACATGAGGAAGGAAAGTCTATTGCCCCTCCAAGTGGTGCAAAAAGTGACATTGTATCCCTATGAATAGGTGAAAAACATGATAGGAAATAGTTTGTTACTTATTTCTAGGTTACAAAGGGTGACAATACTGTTGTAAAAATCAATCATAAGGGTGAAAAGATAAGTGTCTTAGGATGACATGTCAAGTAGGATACTAGTGATATCAAGGGGTGGAAAAAATATATATATAATAGATGCCCCCTAAATTGTGAGTCCAAAAGAGGAACTGATGGCAAATTGTTTTTACAATAATTATAGTTGTAGCACAAAGGAAGTAGCAGAAACAAAGAGCTAGAAGGATCTTGCAATCATAGGTCAAATCGTCATATATAGATGATCCCTGAGGTAGGCATACCCATTCTCAAAATCAAAATGCTAGGCATGGTATCCAACAAAATACACTGCGGATGCATGAATAAAATGCCAGAGCATGGCCACAAAAAAATACACTATGGATACATGTCATATCACAAAGCATAACCACAAAAAAGTACACTGTGGATTAGGGTATTTTTTAAGGATTCTAATAATATACTTAAGTGTAGTATTCTAGGCGATTATTTTGGATTGAGAACACACACACACACACATATATGCAGGAAAATATTAGATATGAAAGATAGAATTTACTACTGAAAACTATAAATTTTGGTGAATATTATGATAAAAAAACATATTTGATGTAAATATAGGCGATATTAGAGAATAGAAATGACCAAATAGCGAATTTATTTTTTGAAAAAATGCCCAAAGAATAGCTAATTGGCGAAATTTTGCCCCTAAAAATTACCTTGCTGTGGATCTATGTAACCAACTAGATCATAGCCACAAGAATATACAATGTGGATCATGATGCATCATATAGCAGTAAAAGAATGAGCACAAGTGATAGCTATCAAATTCTCTAATTATTCAGATAATCAATGACGTACTCGTCAAAATTTGGGAGGGGTAGCATAAGTGAGTGTGGTGCCCCTAGGACCGAGGTCAATAGTAAGCTCATATAGAGAGAACAAGTGGCTCAAAATCATGCATCTAATTTCCAAGCACATGGAATGGACCTAATCAAAGTGAATGCAACAAGGTAGTAGAAAGATTAGTCCACTTATAGTAACGATTATCTCCATAGCTCGAGGTTTCATGAAATGATGGTGAGACAATGTAAAATGGAAATAGGTCAATGGTGACTGTAGTGGTGATGATAAATAGCAAGGAAAATATTGACAAAGAAGTAGGCACTAGGAAAATGGCATCAAATAGGTTATGCATGAACAAAACAAAAAACATAAATTGGGAAGCCCCTCCAGGTAAGGCCAAAATAATGATGAAGAGAAAGAGCATGCAACTTTAATTTCAAATCATGAGGGGACTATGGAGGGTTCTCATTCCTACTAATAAAAAAACATGGGAAATGAATAATAATCAAGGTACTAGTACAGGATTCCCATGTGGGGTAGGCACTACCTCCCAAGTTACAATAGGAAATATAGAAGGTTAAGTTGTCGTTGGGAAAGGTTAAACCTTAGGGAACATGCCAACATATGTGACAATAAAAATGCTATGGTGAAATGCATGTTAAATCCTATCAATATATTCCAAAAGTAGAAATTACATACCATAATTGGATGCTTCCAATAAAATCCTATGTATCATATGTCAAATCCTGAAAAAATAGCCAAAACTATCTCCAAACGGACTTCAATATCCCCAAAATAGAAAAATAGGAACAAATACACCTATATAATTTTTTTATTTTTTATTTTAAACGTTTTATAATATTTTTGGGATGGCCTGAGACATGGTACACGCAAGAAAAGGGAAAATGCATGCCACACCAAACTATAACACGTATAATACAAAGCACCACATGACTTGACAACCTATGCATAATACTTTTTCAGATAGAGCCCATTTCTAGGCTTCTTCAATAGTACACCCTTATATTCAACCAATTAATAAGCTCATTTTGTTAATATATGATTAATGACATAGGGCCCATGCCATATAGGTTCGAAATTACCTACCCCTAGTAGGTCATGATCTTGATCATATACTAAAACAAGAGCTCCCTCAGCTAATACCCAAGGATGCACACACTTCTTATGTATCTCATTCACTATAGCTCTATCTTGACAACATTCATCAAGTTGTTTCAAGCAAACAAGGTGTTCCTCTTTGGTGGAGGTATTAGGTAACAGATCTGTCTCAATATTTAGGGAGGGAATATCACATTCAATTGGTAGGATCGCCTTAATGCCATAGACCATTTGGAAAGGAGTAAAACCTATGGTGACCTTTAAAAGGTCCTATATGCCCACAACGCAAGAAAACTAATGATATGCCAGTTGGACTTGTTTTTATTGATCATCCACTACAACATATTTTTTAGGAATTTTTTTATAGCTTCCACTTGGCCATTGGATTGTGGATAGTAAGGTGATGAGTTCCCCTTCTAAAAACCCAACATTGATGCCAGTTTTTTCATCATGTGATTTTGGAAGTGAGAACCATGATCAGCTACTAATATCCTAGTCACACCAAACTAAGCAATGCCATGATTAAAAATGAACAATGCAACTGCCTTTCCATCATTGGATGAAGTAGGCATGGCTTCAACCCTTTCTTTGAAGTAGTCAATAGCCACAATGATGTAATGGTGTTGTCCAACTGAAGTTGGATGGAAGGTCATAAAGTATACCCCCCACTTCACAAATGGATCAATGGTAATGAATGGGTGATGAAGGGTGGGTGGGGCACACATTTTTTGGGTAAATACTTGACATGGATGAAATTTCTTCATTGCTTTAACGAAATCGTTTAAAATGGGTAGCCAAAAATAACTTGCTCGTAGGATTTTCTTAGTTGCGTCCATACTAGAGAGATGATCACCACATGCCCTAGTGTGGCAATCATTCAAAACTTTTTCCGCTTCACTATGGGTAAGGAACCATTGTAAAATAAGGTCAACACCTTGTTGATAAATACTATCACCAATTATCACATAGCATTGTGCTTGATGGGGAATGCGACGATGCTCGTCATGGGATAAATTGGTGGAAAAATGTTGATTTTGGAGGTAGGTCAAGATGTGACCATAACATGCATTGGAAGAGTCAATAATAAATAAAGTATCATCATTCAAATTCAAACATGTTCCAAAAGACTCAACCTTTTTAGGTGAAGGAAATATCAATGGATCATGCGCAACATAAGATGCAAGAGGCGAAGGAGCATGATGAAGCTCAGTAGATGTTTATTCAGCTGGGATTGAGGCCACAGTATGGATAATAAATGACATAATGTAAAAAAGAAGAGGGGGGTAAAGGAAAAGTACCCATGAGGGAGGAATCCTTAAACATGCCTATCCCCACACTGGAGAATGGAAATTTTGTTGAACTGACTAGATGAACATTTTTACCATTGGGTGTTCTTCCATTAGTGGTGCAATAGTCTAATTGATCAATAGTGGTCATTCTTCCATCGTGGTTAAAATAGATAACTTGATATATGGTAGATACTAATGCATACATGGAATACAACCAACTCCGTCCCATCAATATATTTTAATCCAATGGTGAATCCACCACCTCTACATCTAGATTAATAGTTGTACCTCCTAACTCAATGGGAAATTCCTGAATGATTCCCTTTGACTTAAAAGCATGGCCATCAAACGCTTGCAACATAATGCTTGAGGGAACCAAAGTATTGAACCTAAATCCTTCCAACATGACACAAACATAACATAAGTGGAGGCCCATTTGTCAACCACACAATGATAAATAGTGAATCCATGTGATTTTACTTGGATTTGAAAGGGAACTTGGGAAGGGAGCTGAGGTGTATTCTGATTGGTCTAAAAATAAATAAGATTCAAGTCAGACGGATCCATTCCATCGATCACTCTTAATAATTCCTTCCATTGGGTGGGACAACTTTGGAGGACTTCTAATGCAGACATAGCACAAACCTAATCTCTCCAAATCCTCAACAATCGTGTAATTTTAAGCCAACCTAACATGTAGGCTGTTGGCATATTTCTCAAAAGAACCCTTTAGAATATGAGGAATAAGGTTAATTGGAGGATTCTCTATGTGAACAGATCCATCAGGCAGTGATTGTGACATATCAGTAACAATAAGGTTCTTACTTGATGCATCGTAGTTTCGTGTGTGTGTGTGTTTGCAGATTGGTGTTTTGTTCACACAAAACAAACATGCATTAGAGGAATTACCTCATGTTTGATCATTGTCATGATTGACCCCTTATGGGGGTGGGGGGTTAGTTGCAACCAATTTCTCCTACGGAGGGGGAAAGGGTTTCGTTAGCACAATAGATTGTGAGGATGAACCCTTCTATGTTAATAACTTATGCACATCATCAATGTGAGGACAATGATAGGTAAGATGGTCTTCCTTGCAAATGGTACAAGAAAAACGAACTTGGACTTTACCACCATCCTCCTTAACAGGTGAATTGGTATTTTCGAGGGTTCCTTTCCCATTGGAATCCTTAATACGATGATTATTTCATTTTTTTCCCCTTGTTGGTTGTTGTTACCAGATGATTTGGCTTGAATCATATTGACTTTGGAGGTTTTGGGAAGGGATAGTAGAAGGTAGAATCACTATCTGATTTGAAGCTAAGGATGTTTGCATGGACATCTGGCCCATATATTCAACAATATGAATAACCAAGGTGGTGTTGGTAGCACCAATAAATCCATCAACATGAGTTCCGAGAGCAGGATTAGGTGGTTTAGTCGATGGACACGGAGTATGCAGGATAATATCATATAGAGTGACCAATCGAGAGTAAATCAAGTCTAATTTCTAGGCCTTCAAAATAACCTTCTCTTCATTGAGATATCCTAGCATGGAAATATCTGTGGAAATGGGAGGAAACAATGACTTCACAAACCAATCTTCCAGAAGTTGGTCTAGGATCTTGGTGCGTACCAAGCATCAACGATGTCCCCACTCATGAATATGACTGGAAATATGGTTAGAGGTGATCTGATGTAATGACATTAAGAGATTAGTCCCTATCTCGTAGCGGATCAGTAATTGAAAGTGAGTCAAAATGGCCTTGAATAAATATGAGAAATCATGATATGATGCAATAGGAATATCAATATACCATTTCATCATCATTCTTGTCAAGGTCCATTGAAACAAGCACAAATGGATGCTATCATCTACAATATATTTTGACGAACACCATCACTGGAAAGTCATGACATGGTTTAGAGGGTCCTCTCCAATTTTTCCATCAAACATAGGAATATTTAACGGAAGTTTGGTTGGTATGCTCGGTCATGATGATTGATAGCACACTGGATCATTTTTAATGCTAGATAGGTCAAGTATATTTCAGTTCACCAAGAAAGGAAACCTAGGGTTGGTAAATGAATATTGTGTAAAAATAGAAGGCACATGATTAACCTCATGCATTATACAAGTACCAACACTCACACCACTGAACACATTTTGGGAACTAGATACACGATTTCCCCCTGGTATTGGGATTACACTAGGGGAAGGGTGAGCAATAGCTGCAAAGTTCCACCCAAAGGGGAACCCAATGTTTGGTGAGGCTAAATTATCAAGGGGGTTCTAAGGCATAACAATACTACCAAAGGAAGGAATAGCATTGGAAACATGGCCAATACTAAAATTATAACTCCATCCAAAAGGATGAAACAAATATAATTCGTTTACTATTTACTGAGTCAATACCCAATGTAAATAGGATAAATAATCAATGAATAAGTATATAAATTAATATGTAATAGATAAGAGATGATGATATAAAATAAGAGAGTGTTGAATATATATAATGTAGAGGAACTTATGGTGACCATTCAAAAGAATGTGTCCCTTCCAAGACTTAATAATTAATTGTTATAGATAAGTTTATATGTTTATTATTATTTAATATTTTATATATTTTGTTTATTACATTCCCCCCCATATAAATGCTTTGTACTCAAAACATAACTAGGGAAGACTTTATCCCTTGTTCTTGCTCGTAATGACTTCTTGTGATCTTCTATGCTAGTAGTTGCAATACATGAAGAAACAAGACAATATGTTCTTTTAAACATCGAGTAAAAATGTTGCATCATTTTTAAAGTGGTCCATCCCAAGTTAAATTTCATTGGGACTTTTGTTGATCGATTTGTTGGATGGAAATTCTCTTTTTTTGCTTCCACATAGTGTGTTGATTTTGTCTCCATTATTTTTTGAAATCACAACTCATATGTGTATGTTCCTTTTGACCTTGTTGTTGGTCATATCAAATATTTTGATTTGGATGATGATAAGGAATCCTAATATTTTTTATTGTTCTTTGGAAATCTTTTGTTTGTTTGTAGTGATTTGTAAATATAAGCATTCTTCTAAATTTGAGTGCCCACTAACTCTGTATTGGTTCCACTTTTAGATGTTTGAATTTGAGCATCTTATCACTTCTCTATTGGGCCAATCATTGTTTCTTGGTCGACTAATGATCCTTTACGATCTAACTCTTCTTGTAAAGATTTATTATCATGCTTTAGCTTCTTAACCTGTATAAGTTAGTCTTGATTATGTATCATTAAGCATAAGAGTTCTTCCTTATAGTCTAACTTGTCAACTTCCTTTTGAGTCTCTTGATTCTCTTTCTCTTATTCTCTTAACTTTTTCATTTGTTCTACCAATTCCTAATAAACCTTCTTTAGGAATAATTTTCTTCACCTTTTCCTGATAATTTTTTCTAGAGATCTTGAATATCCTCTTCTAACTTTTGATTGCACTATTTTGTATCCTTTGTCTTCCTGATTTGAACAAGTATTTTTTTATTATGATCTCTTAGACAAGAGATCTATTCTTCTTTGTCCATGAAAAATTTGTAGAATTATTTCTGTATCCTCTATATTGACTTCTCATTTTCTTGCAAAATCACCTTTGATATATATTTGAAGTCTTTAGATGATGTGACTTTTGAATCTAACTTCATTTTAATTTCCTACAATGTGATTTTATTCTTCTTGTAAGAAAGTGTTAGAAACTTATTCTCGGCATTTAAGATAAAAGTCCCCAATGTTTCTATCCAAGGTAATCCAAAAATTAGGTCACCATCACTTCTCCACAAGGATCTAACTATGAATTGGGATAGAGTAGTATAATCTCCAATTTTTAGTTGTAAATTTCTTATTTCATATTGTTTCTTATTCCAAATGTCTAACCTTTTACCTATATTTGACTTCGGAATCGCTAACTCATTAGCAAATTAAACACTATTATAATTATTGCATTCAACGGGGGCAGTAGAAATAGTAATATATTTCCGTCTGATTGTTCCTTTTATTTGGAATAACACTGAAACATAAATTTTTGAAGTGCTTGGGAATCTTCCTTGTTTTTCATCAAAAGACTCCATTTTATTTCCTTGATATTTTTGTCCAAATTACACTAATAAATAATAGGCTTCAATGCCTTTTTTTTACTTCAAAACTTCCTTGATATAACTTTTATATTTTTATATTTGATATTAAATTCCACTTTACTCTTTTATTTTTTTATTATATTTATTTTCAACCTTCACTCAAAAAAAATATTTTTTTATATTTCACATAAATCCTTTGTAACCACTATTAAAAGTAATTCCCTTTTCAATAAGAATATGCTTCACTTAAGCTAAATGGGGTTGAAAATAAAACTGTGTTGGTTTTATATTTTTTTTCTTTTTCCTTTTTTTTATAATATTCTTTCTTTGTTTATTGGTTTCTTCTTACTTCTTTTTCTTCCCTCCGATGAGGACATTCCTTCCTTTCTTCAAAACTTAATAATTGAATGTAGCCACAATCCCATAGATTATTTTTTTCCATTAGAAAAAAACAATTAAATAAATTGACCACAGTTCAACCGAAAAAAATCCAATGTAAATAGGATAAATAATCCATGAATACGTATATAAATGAATATGTAATAGATAGAGATGATTATATACAATAAGAGAGTGTTGAACACACACACACACATATAATGTAGAGGTACTTATGGTGACCATTCAAAAGAATGTGACCCTTCCAAGACTTAATAACTAATTATTACATATAAGTTTATATGTTTATTATTATTTAATATTTTATATATTTTGTTTATTACGAAGGCATAGTCATGAATGGAAAAGTAGGGTTTCCTATAAGAGCACTAGAAACAAATGCAAAACCATTACTAGTCCCACAACTAAAGGGGTTTAGTTGACTAAATGTAAAGGGTGATGTAGAGATTGAAAATATAGGCATTGGTATGTTGGTGTGGATAGTTGAAGCATATAAGAACGATGTATTCTGTGTGGTTGGACTATGTGGTCCCACTAGCATTCCCCATATCAAGACACTCATCGAAGGAGTAAATGACACAGTAAAGGTGGTTCCCCTAACATGAGTGGTGGGAGAATTATATGTGGTTTCCCCCATCATACTTGACACATAAGCGATTGAACTTCCCAAGATAGATTGAATTCCAATGGAAAACATCATTAAATAAAAAGGTACTTTGACCCCTAGATCAGAGGATGTAAAACCCCCTACTTGAACTAGAATTGGGTCATTAGGATCTGTTAATGGAGGGTTAAAATGGGGAACCCAATCCTCAAAAAAATTCTCACTCATTGGAATATCAAAACATTCCAATGTTGGAGTGTGAATGTGTGATGGTGAAGAGGGAAGAGCTCCAAATTCAATTGGTGTTTCAATATTGATTCTAGGAAAGATCTTCCTATGTCTAGCCAGTGGACCCTCAAATTCAAGAGAGTCTCCATGCAACTGCCTTGAATGATGGATAGGTTGGTCATCCATCATGACTAATGGAACATAAATCAAACAAATCAATTACTACACCTAGGTCAAACTAGTAACACACAACAAAGAGCACACACCTAAGAAAAACTAAAATCAATAGTAGGCGAGTTTAATTTCCTATTGAATCAAAGTGAGAGGTGACCAAATACAAACCCTTGAATTTAATCAAAAAGAAAAGTCAAGGAAGGAGAAGCAGTTACAGTAACTCCTCCCAGCGTCACCTAGTGGTAACAAGTACGTTCAATGAGAAAAAGTACCCACGAAAAGCCTCGAAAGAGGGTTTTATGTTTATGCCTGAAGTACCGCAATACTTTCCCCTTGCATTCACCTAGGTACAGATATATATGATATGCCACTAAGGATACCACTTCATGCAAGGAATCCTAGCAGGATAGTCATCAATTAGGCTTATATGTATGGGAAGGGAATATGGGACACTTGTCTTAGAACCAAATCCTTGGTTGGAAGGTGTCACCCTAAGGAATTTCCAACACAACCAAAACCCCTTGACATGTAAAATCCCACCAAGTACCACCAAGGGGGAATAATCCCTTAAATGGAACCCAACTTGACCTCATCCTTAAATCCCGTGTTAGAGGATATTTCTTGGACCAACCTTACTTTTTTTTTATGGATTTTCACTCCCTAGTAAAAGTCTAGTTTCAATGTAAAAGGGCCCAGTAGAGTTAACTCTCCACAATATAAACTCAAGGCCTTAGCTTAAGCTACTAGTTCCATTTTTGGTATCAAATAAAAATTATTATTTATTTTAATTATAGCATTGATTTCAGGGTTGTGATTACTCAAGGGAATGAAGTACAACTTTGATGATGCTCTTGACTCAATCAATCTAAAAGCATAAAAGTAAAATGCACAATGATGCTCTTTTTTTTTTCTATCTCTTCGATGAATATATAATTAAGGGAGGGAGAGAGACACTTTTCGATACTCTTGAAACCAAATAATATCCCAAGAACAACCCACTCCAAACACTATGATAAAAAGATGCATTTTAACAAAGAAATATTCTCAACATCAAATAAACACACCAATGGGTTTCCACACTCAAGACAACTTTTATATTTGAAAATGAAATGCAAGATCTTTTTTTCTTTTTTCTTAATATGGTATAAGAAAATTGAAAACACACATACAAATCAAACCCAAATAACCAAATGAAATTTCAAAGTTTTTTTTGCAAACCAACTCCAAACAAATGGCAACAAGTCACTCCTCAAGTGAAAGGAATGAACATGAAAGTACAAAAAGGAGTTTCCCTTCCAAAAAATTAAGAAAATATGAATCAAATGGGTTTTCAAATCACATTCATACAATAGAGGAGAAGTATGAAAATAATACGAGACAACAACCGCTCAATACCCAACCTTGTACACCATACCAATCTCAAAACCTAGGTCTTAACAAAGTGTGGACAATGCAACATGGTTTCAATAGATTGCAAATGTGAATAGAAGAGGTAAAATAAAGTAATATGAATAGTCCCATAGTGACCAATTAAGTAACAAATGCAACTTCAACCTTTGGGAAACCTCAACAAGGTCTCACTCACTAAAGGGAGCCAAAAGTCCCAAAACTATGGGATTTTATTTGATCAACAAAGGAATGCTTCAAACCAACTTCAAAATGAAATTACAAATAGTAAATGAAACTCAAAACTCAATTGAAATGTCACTATCATGCTACAACAAGCAATCTAGAATGGATTTGCTCAAACTAGGTCAAGCATACAAAATAAAAAAAAAACTAAGATGGATGAGGGCTTAGATCTCTTGTAAATCAAATCAAATCAATGTAAAGGAATGAAAATGATAATGTCAAACAATATAGAACCTTGAAACATAGACATAAATCCAAATAATAGGTGGAAAACTCAATTTACAAGTCAAATGGAAACATATAGGAATTCTTACCCCTCTAATAGTAGAAAAAAGTGACAAAAATGGGATTGTCACTTCCAGAACACTATCAAAAGGTGACACTGTCACTTTGGTTCTAACTGAATATGGAAGCAATCTTCTAAAAGGAGATAAAAAATGAACTTGGATAAGATCTAGGAGTCCTAAAGGGATGCACTCATCCCATATTTGGTGTGGGGAGAAAGATGAACCAAAATACACACTCAAAAACAAAAATCAAACAAGGATTTGTATGGATCTGAGCAATATGGATTAAAGGAAGAATTCAAAGAATTTTCCATAGTGGAGTTTCCAGTTCTATTGTGGATTCCCCCCCCAAGGATAGGTTGGATCTCCCTTGGATTTGATACCTAATCCAAGTCAGAGGTGTGAAATTTCCCAGATAAGATCCAAGGAGATGATGTAAACCTCACAGTGAAAGAATTAAGGAATTAAGGAAGAAGAGAGAAGCAATAGAACATAGATCCAATAGAGGCAGAATAATTACACACATTACATTAATCAGAATAGTAACCGGGTAAATATACAATGCTGAGTATGAGGATTTGAATTCACTAGGTGTAATTCGAATTATCCTTCATGCACAGATCCATAATCAGTGGAGAGTCATCAGTGCCAAACTAGGAGTCTATCTCATCATCAGTGAAGTCATCAATGCACAAGTAGTGATCAACCGGGAGTCAAAATGAGTCTAACTGAGTGTGGTTGGTGTAACTGGCACATGGAAGCACTAATATAGTGAAGGAGACTCAGTGGGGGGCGCTCATGGAGCTAACTGGAGTCAAAACAGTCTATCTAGTCACACTGGAGGTCCAAAAGAGTGATAAGGTCAGTTAGGAGTCAGTTAATCCTTAAATCAAGGAAGAACTGAAGATAACTGAACTAAACTGGACTGGCAGATGAAGAAAGGCGCTCTTCTCATGCAATAACTGAAAAGAGGGCGCACTAAGCTCTAGGAGAGCTAAGACTGATCCGAGAGAAGCTCCTGGGGCCAGTTTGCCGAGGGCTAGGTGTTGGTGCTGCAAACCCTAATTTGCATGCAAACCCTAATTTTGCATGCAGGACTGAAAATGACAGAAATGTTAGAAGGACTAGGATGGAGTATAGGAATATCCTAACACCCCCCCTTAATCCATCCTGGGCCCTGGTAACTAGGACCAAAGGTCACCCATACAATCAATAAATGATAAAAAGAATACTGCCTCAAAATTTTTCTTTTTCCCTTTTTTTTGTTTTATATTTTTGAATAACTCAAGGAGCCATTACTCTAAGCAAAAAAGAAGCGAGCTTTCATCAGTGAAAACTTTGCAAAGAGACTTGGTAAGCTAATCCTCTGTAAAGTGCGAATGCAAGTGCTAGAGAATGTGCTGAATGTAGCAAGTCTTTCAGGAACCTTTTCTGTCACTGGAGCGAATGTATCATGATGAGTTTTCCCAAAGAATGGAAGGGTAAACCCCATCATGATGCTGCATCTCTCATGGAGAGGTGGATGGCATAATGCAAGGTTAGCATGCTGCTGAAGTCTAGTAGTTCTGTAAGCAAATAAATCATCAACTGTGTTCTTAGTAGTAGCAAGGAATGTGTGAGAACATATTTCTCTTGAATCTAGACTAAGAATAGGTGTTGGTTCTGAATCTTCTTGAACCATGATCTCAACATCAAAATCTTGATCTTCTTCCTCACTAGAATAGGAGTCACTGAAAGATAAGTCACTGTGATCTTCATCAGAATCTGAAGGGATAGTTGGAGAGAAGGGCATGAAGTGGGAGAACTCATATGCCTTTGAGGCATGATTAGCAATCCCATTCGCTATAACCTTTCCAGTGGAGATTTCTGTAATCTCTACTGTGTCTGGACCAAAAATTACTTGTTTTGGAGATCCTGTATGAGTCATTTGATATACTGACAACAAATTAGCTGTAAGAGAAGGAACAAATAAGACATTTTTGAACTTACCATGCTCCATATGAACTGTACCCAAACCTTTGGCAGAAATCTGAGAGTTGTCTCCCATGTGAATGGTAGGCCCATCTTGGATATCCAAAGAGGAGAAGGATTCTTCTTGTGCCATCATGTGGTTGGAAGCTCCAGAATCTATGAGGAGAGCTTTTGTCTTTGAAAAACCAGCCATCAATGCATGACAATCATCAGATCCACTTCCAGAATCAGACATCTTGCTTCTTTTGGAACAACAATTTGGTTTTGTTCAAGAAGCTTGGTTAGAAGATCAATATTCTTATGCATGCAGGCATGCTCAAGATGGTTTCCTCTCTTGCAGTAGGTACAATTTGGTCTCTTTTGTTTGTCATTCTTGGATCTTGAAGGTTTCTTTCCTTTTCCTTTTTGTCCCCCTTTTGCATTCGATCCACTTGATTCACCAGCTAAAAGAGCTAGATCTCTGGAGGTTTTGATGGCACCCATTTGAAACAGTTTGTTCTCTTCTTGAGTGAGAGCTTCAATGAAGTCACTTAAGGTGGGAAACTTCCATCCAGGGATGGAAATTCGAACAGAATGAAAGGTAGATACAAAGACAGAAAATTGAGATCCAAGTTTGCTCAATATAGAGAGTATCAATTGCTCATCACTTTTAGTGATGCCACATTGCTTGCAATGCAAAACCAAATTCTGAAATTTGGAGAAGAAATCTTGGATGCTCTCGAAATTGCTAGGTTGAAGGGAAACCAATTCATTCTCAAGAATGTAGCCTCTCAGTTCGTCTTGTTTGCCAAAAAGACTCCTCAATTTTATCCATAAATCATATGGAGACTTCAATCCATCAGCATGAAACAATAGATCATCAGATATATGAAGGCTTATGAATCCAAAGGCTTCATCCATTTTGTTTAGGTGCTTGACTCTCTTTTCAGCTTGATGTCGTATGGCATCTTTTTCCTCAACTATTCTAGTAAACCCTCTTGATTGCAAGAGTATTATCATCTTCCTCTTCCATTCTAAATAATTGAAAGGAGTGAGAAGTATAGAAGAAGGAGCATTCGAATTGCTCATCTTGATTGCTTGAACAAGTGCAAATAGAAAGCTACTGAATCTGCTGCTGCAACTGCTGGAACTTCAAAATACCTGCAAAAAACTCTCAAGAATGGAGGTAGAATATACTCTCAAGGCTCTGATACCATGTGAAATTGCCCACATAAGATCCAAAGAGATGATGTAAACCTCACAGTGAAAGAATTAAGGAATTAAGGAAGAAGAGAGAAGCAATAGAACATAGATCCAATAGAGGCAGAATAATTACACACATTACATTAATCAGAATAGTAACCGGGTAAATATACAATGCTGAGTATGAGGATTCGAATTCACTAGGTGTAATTCGAATTATCCTTCATGCACAGATCCATAATCAGTGGAGAGTCATCAGTGCCAAACTAGGAGTCTATCTCATCATCAGTGAAGTCATCAATGCACAAGTAGTGATCAACCGGGAGTCAAACTGAGTCTAACTGAGTGTGGTTGGTGTAACTGGCACATGGAAGCACTAATATAGTGAAGGAGACTCAGTGGGAGGTGCTCATGGAGCTAACTGGAGTCAAAACAGTCTATCTAGTCACACTGGAGGTCCAAAAGAGTGATAAGGTCAGTTAGGAGTCAGTTAATCCTTAAATCAAGGAAGAACTGAAGATAACTGAACTAAACTGGACTGGCAGATGAAGAAAGGCACCCTTCTCATGCAATAACTGAAAAGAGGGCGCACTAAGCTCTAGGAGAGCTAAGACTGATCCGAGAGAAGCTCCTGGGGCCAGTTTGCCGAGGGCTAGGTGCTGGTGCTGCAAACCCTAATTGCATGCAAACCCTAATTTTGCATGTAGGACTGAAAATGACAGAAATGTTAGAAGGACTAGGATGGAGTATAGGAATATCCTAACAAGAGGAATAGACACTCGATTTTGAACCTAGATCTAACTTTTGGACCAATGCATACAAGATCTAGGAAGAGAAAGAAAGAGATATATTGTAACTCACCTAAGCTATACTTGATGTCCTTGATGCATATCCTAGAGATATTTAATCGATATCCTTCACCTTATTCCTACACAAAGGAGACAAAGAAAACGTTTCTTCCTTTTTTCTTAAGCATATAATCAAATGATATTGTTAGATGTAATATAATTGGATCACATACAATCAAATATGCAATTATAATGAATGAAACATAACAATTGGAGGGGAAAAACAAGTAGATATATATCATATAAAGAAGAACAAACACATCATCATAATGTACCTTGATCCATGATGCATGCTCCTCCAATATCATTGCTCCAACTCCTTGACCATTGCATCAATCAAACATAAATATCTCACATCTAAAGGATGGAAAAGATGGACAATGGTCTCTCATGAATTTGGCAGCATATACTTTCTCTCGTTTACCCCCCTTTTGTCCCTTGGATTAAATTCATTATATATATGAATGAAAGAGGTACAGGGGATTAGTGTGGCCTCCTAAATCTTAGAACTTTGACTAGGAAACAAGTTCCAAGACTCATATCTTGAAGGATCCAACACATCAAGCTCATCCCATTGAAAATCAACCCACTAACTTGAGGAAGGAAAGATTGTCACCCCTCCAAGTGGAGAAAAAAGTGACACTATCACCCTATGAAGAGGTGAAAAAGGAGATAAGAAAGGGTGGAGATAATAAAGGTTTTTTAACTTCTTGCTAGGGTACAAGGGGTGACACTATTTTAAAACTCGATCACAAGGGTGACAAGATATGAGTTTTAGGACGACATGTCAAGGAGGCTACTAGTGATATCAAGGGGTACAAAATAATTTTATAATAGGGATCTAGTGCTTAGTTAATGTGGTTGGTCCACATCACAACCCCTCACCCATATGGAAGCTACACATAATATGGAATCCACATGGAACCTCCATGTCACACTGACCATGTGGAACCTATGGGGTCCATATTAAAAATTTCAAAATTTCAAATTTTTGACAAGTGGCTCTATGAAATTTACGCTTGGGATTTCTTCATAAACAAGATGACAAACTAAATTTATAGGTGGCCCTTACTAATAATCGAAAAATCACTCTGTCAATCATAAGAACTGTGTATTCCTGGTTCTTCCCTTATATTGGATTTTTTGTCAGTTAACAGAACAAAACATTTTCAACACTAATGCAATTTTTTTTCAAATTCGGTTCAAATTCATTGTTTTTTCCACAAATTCTCTTTGAATGAAACCATGGAAGGATTAAACATTGTTTCCCCAATATTTCCCTCATGCAATTTATGTCAAACACTTCTAGTGTAGACTAATTTTTTTTCGATAGAATTCAAATACGACCCATGTAGTCCTAGTGCTACAACCTGGGCTCTAATGCCGACATGTCACATACCCAGTGACCTCACGATGCCTTTGGGATCATGGGGTACTCAAATTGCTATCCAAAATCACCTCTAATACTCATTTTCATTTTTCCATTAATTTAATTATCAAAGTAACAATGGAATTATATATATATATATATATATATATATATATATATATATATATATATATATATATATATATATATATATATATAGATAGATAGATAGATAGATAGATATATGTTGCCAAGAATTAATATAAACATTTATGAAAACATTACAAGCAATTTCTACATGAATGCATTCACACAATGGAAATAATTACATGCATTCAAATCATTAGATAATATTAACTAAGTAAAATACATAACATAGGTAAATAATAAAACATTTATGCACATATGGAAAATTATCTAAAAATATAATCCAACTTTCTGTAGATGAAGGATGCTTCTCGTAGCCGTAGGCACTATATTATACTATTTATCTCTATAATAGAGGCCACCTTGGCTAGCTCTCCTCCCCCATCATCCTACACAACACAAGGAATGGGGTTCCCTTCTTTGAGTCAACAATCCCTCGCGTTCCTTTCTTTAAGTTAACAGTCCCTTAGGTTCCATTCTTTGAGTTAATTGTCGCTTGGCCTATTTCCCCAATTCCATTCTAGGGAACCAACACAAGTTGGTTAGGGATTCCTTGTGTTAGGACACCAAGTAACTCAAGTGTAATATCCCCCTTGTTCTCAAGTATAGCCCAATATATGGTATAATAGGGTAGCTCAAAGCTGAAAATAGATGATGGATGGATGCTAACAGAATGACCATGAACAAACTAGTTCTCAAAAATTTGTATGCATGTTGAGAACTATCCAAGTGGTATGCAAGGGTGATAAGAATTATACAAATGGCACTCATGGAAGTTCACATTTTTTCCAACTAGTTCCCCAAGTTTAAAATAATTAACTCAATTTAAGGCTAATGCACTTTAATTAGAGAGGATTTATAAAACTTAGGATAAAATGGAATAATAAAGATAGTGATTTAAATTATAATTCACTAAGGTCATATCCACCTCAAATCCCCTTCTCACTCTCCCTCTTGTGGAATCATAAACCCCCCATTTCTTCTCTGTCCTTCTTAGTCTACAATAGTCATAATGTTTATATTAAATTCAAAATGTAATAATTACATAATCTTGGTCACATGTGAAGAACCTGCAATAATTAATTAATGAAAACACACGAGATAACATAAATAACGGAACTCATAATCACTTTATTGATCACATGCCACTTCAAGGGGGAAACCTCCTTTGAGCAAGCTTAATACAAATAACTTCACGGTACCTTCATTGGACTCAACACACACTTATATACTAAGTCTATGCCCATTACAATGGGTCAATACCATGGGACATATAATACTATGGGAGGACTTACAAAGCATATGCTTCCAATACTATGGGTCAATACCATGGGCTAATAGAAACTATGGATCAACAAATACTATGGGATGAATTACAAAGAATATGCGTCCAACAACAATATACTAACAAAGTAAAGAGAAGGGTTGACATTGGTTCCTAACATCCCCTCTCCCTTAGAAAAATATTTGTCCTCAAAGCTTTAGATGTGGAAATTGATGCGGAATATGAAGGAGTGGTTCCCTTGTAGCATCCTTGGGTTGCATTCTGTGCCACTGAATTAATGCCTTTGTGATAGAGTGAGAGATAAGCTGACGCCTTTTGAGTTTCAGGGAGGATTGATTGGAAGGTTGTAGATGAAGAATAACCATCTCAACTGCGTGAAAATGGTGCTCAGAACAGTGCTGATCGGCATGTTGTTTCAGTCGAATTCTTGCCATGTGAAGATTGTCCTGCAGAATGAGAATAATCTAATCGCGGTTTCGAAGAACCGAGTCAATTGCCTGAACTGGGAAACTGCTGAGGGTGTATCGAAGAAGAACCAGCGGTGCCTGTCCATAGAATGTTTCATATGGTGTCATTTTAGATGTGGTATTGTACCACCAGAGCGCTTCAAGGAAATACATAGAGATAGCTGTCCAAATTTGTGTAGGGATGAGCAAGGGTTCGAGCAGTCCTGAAAGGAGTGTCATTCACCCTTGTGGACTTGGAAAGTATCACAGTCAGCCAATATCTATTGAATTGTCATTTTTAGGCCCTGCCAAAAGAAGTTACATTGTTTTCGTTCATACGTTTTGAGGAACCCAGAGTGCCCTGCCGATGGAGAAGCATGGAGTTCATAGAAGGGATAGCCCTGTTGATCAGATTGCAACCAATGTGGAACAAGTATATAAATAGTTGTAAGAGAAACTAGGTCATCAAGTGTGCGAGAAGGAGCATCTGCCACCAGATTGTCCTTACCCTTCGTGTAAGTGATCGCATAGGCATAACCCATGAGTTGGATAACCCATTTCAATGTGCTGGGGAGGAGACCCATTGTTCTAGGAATTTTTCGAGACTTGGGAGATCAGTCTTGATGCAGAAATAATACCCTAATAGGGATGGCTTCCACTTCTGTACTGCATGCAAAATAGCCATTAGTTCCTTCTGAGATGTAGATGCATCTAAATTCTTACTGGAAAGGTCTCTTGAAGGTGGCAAGCCCACTGGTTCAACAAAGACACCTGCATATCTATCCAAGGAAGTAGTGGAGATCGTTGATGGGTGCATCTGAATGGAATGGAGCTGAGCGATGACACTATGTGAATTCTTCTTAAGGATCTTTTCTAGGTGATGTGAATTGATGATTCAAAGAGACCCTGGTTGTAAGCCCGTAAATTTGTGTTGTTTCCCATTGACTGAAAACTGGATCCAAAGTTCAGCAAAATCCCATAAAATGGGGCCAAGCATGCGTAACCATTGAACGCCCAAAACCACATCACATCCACCTAAGAACAAGGCAAACATGTCAAAGCGCAGGTTATAATCTTCCAGAGAGATACGCACATTGTGACACTTCCCCTTGCAAGGTAAGGTGCCCCCATTGGAAACCATGACTTCAAAGTTGGAGCAAGGATGGACAAAACAATCAGCCTGTTTGGAAATCCAAGGGTCAATGAAGTTATGAGTGCTACCAAAATCATTGAGTATGGTAAGAGGGAGCTTCTTGAAGTAACCCCTGACCCACATTGTTTGTGGGGTGATGACATCGGTTATAGCATGGAGAGAGATCTTTGGTGGGTCATCTTGAGATGGGGGGTCAATAGGCAGGTGCTGAATGTCGACCTGATCATCTATTGTATCTCGAGCTTCTTCACCAAGTTTAGAGGTAGGCGGAGAATCCACATCCAAGAGATAGAGATTTTTCTCAACACATCTATGTTCCCGAGTGAATTTCTCATCACAATTATAACAAAGTCCTTTTTCTCAGTGTGCCCACATATCTAGTTCAGACAAATGCTTGATAGGAGTTGGTCGAGGAGATGGCATGATGGGAGGTCGTTGGGAACCCATATTTCTGAAGGGAACAAAGGTGGGTTTGGAGCGTCGTTGGGATGCGATCTTGTCCTCTGCCAACTTAGCCAACCCTAGGACTTCCATCATTGTGTTGGGACAAAACATTTTGACCTATGAGTGGATTTCATCCTTGAGACCATTGATAAAACAACTCCGGTAGAATTCATCAGACAATCCTTCTGTGTGATTGGCCAGTTTCTCAAATTCTGTCTGATACTCTCTCATTGTGCCAATTTGGCGAAGTTTAGTGAGTGCTCCTGTGAAGTCATCAAAAGCACTAGTAGCAAATCGTTGCAAAAGGAGTTGGAAAAAATCTGTCTCGTTTGGCTCATGATGAGCTTTGATGTACCAACAGTACCATTGAAGGGCTTCCTGTTCCAAATGAAAGGATGCAAGTGGAACTTTCGAGACATCAAAAGTATTATGCAGAATGAAATATTGTTCTTCCTAGTATATCCATCCAGTCAGATCAGTACCATTGAAGCGAGGAAAATCAAGTTTCATCCCATGAAAATTGCTAGAAGAAGAGAACCCAGTGGCTGCAAAATATTTTGGCTGTCGGTTATTGCTCATGGCTGAATGCTAAAGATGGAGGCTGAGAAAATTTTCATCTAGATCCTGGAGTTTGGTTTGGATGGTTGCAAGTGCTTCCTCCATGGTTTTTTCTCTTGCATGGGTGACAAACATAACTAGGATTTTTTTTTTTGAGTGGGTAGATAAACAAAAACAGAAATCGTTTTAGTAACGGAGAATCTGGATTTGGGAAAAAATTTGATGGGTAATTTGGGTTTGACTAGGTTTTGGACACTTTCAAAGGGACAGGGCAGCATAAAAGGGGGATTTTAGAAGCGGGGTGAAAGAATGAGAAAATTTGGCAGAGAGGGAAAAATAAGCAGAAATATGAATGAACACTGTGGTCAAATTTGAAGGCGATTGGGAGAAAATTGAAGAAGTTATGGCAAACCCTAAAAATAGACAAATGTGGAATTTATGGCATTGGGAAGTGGAATTTGGGATAGGGTCATCAGGAATGAAATATGAAAAATGGGATTGCAGGGGTGTCAGGGAAGTTCCAAGGGAAACATAGTTAAAAAAAGGGATATATGGTGGAAAACATATTTTTTTTAATTTTTTTCCAGAAATGGATCTACAACGATGTGGAAGGGATTGGAAATAGATGGATCTGCAATAGCGTGGAAATGATGAAAAGGACCAAGAAAAGGGGTTAAGGTCAAGGTGGTTTGGAAGCACCTGAACCAGTTCAAGTAATATGGGCTCCCAGGACCAATAATCCAAGAATTGAAGCAATTGAAGCAACAACAGCCTTAGGATCCTTTGCCAGTGCCAATTGGGATTCGATCCAGGGTTTGGGTAAGGAAGTTGACCTCAGGGATGAAGAGATAAAAAAATTAAAAGAGGAATTGGTTGAAGCTAGAAAACAACATTCTACTAATGTGGCTGACCTCAGAAATACTTGGGAAAGTAAGTTGCAAGACCTAGAGCAAAAGAATGTCACTCTTCTCACTGAACTCAGTCTCTCACAATCTCAGCATTCCATTAACATTGAAAAAATAGCTTCCTTGGAAAAGCAAGTTGAGGATGCAATTGCAAGTGCAACCTCATCAATTTTTCTCAAGTTTACACCCTGTGATTTTAAGAATCTATCCCTCAAGGTGAATCAGGATCATCATAAACTGTTGGAGAAGGTTTACATTGCTTTGGATGAAATCAGGGAAAATTTCATTGATTTTTCCAAGATGTCCTCCACCCTTGAAAAACAAAAGGAGAAGAGACTTCAAGATTTTAAGGCTCAGGAGGAAATTAGTGAATGACAGGGGTATATTAAGAATGCACCAAAAGATATCCCAATCCTCAGCAGTTTCCAGATTAAGAATATCAAAGGTTCTCTAAATACTTGGCTCGATTATAATGAAACAGCTGAAGAGACCATTAATAAATCTAAAGATATCTGCACCGGGTGATGGTACACAGTTGACAAAATTATGCATGCTCTAGGCTTACCATTAATGACCCCTATCCTAGAATATTTTCTGCCAAAATGCAGACTTGAAGAGCTCGAGAGCAGGTGTGAGGAGTTTGCACAGAGAATTCAAGATCTTGAACAAGTCAGCATCGAAGATGTGGATCGCTTGGTTAGAGAACAGGTCATCATGGAAGGAAAGATTCATATGTATCTTCACACTTGGCACAAGCTGGTGAAGCATGATATGGAGAACAACATGTGCAATGTTTAGTTAGCTTTAGAATCTGTCAATTTCCCAAATATAGATGAGTTGTTAGGCATATATGAGAAATGGCAGGATTTCTTGGATCTATAGTTTGAACTGATTTTGTAATCCCTATTTTTGGGAAATCTCTATCTTTCTGTTCTGCTGTAATTTCTTATTTAAGAAGGAGGACCTCTCATAGTTAGCGGTTGGTAATTTTGGAGTTGTAAGTCAACAGAAGACTGGACTGGAGATACTCTGGTAAGCAGATCTTTTCATAATTTTTGTACAAGACCTCTTCATACAGTAAAGTTATCTTTTAATCCGTCTTCTGTTATTCCTCAAATTTCTTTGAGAATTTCTTATTTATTCTTGAAATTGTCATCTATTATGTATCTGGTGTTTTTCTAAACATTTGTTAATATATAAATATGTTGTATTGATTTCTCTATATGACTAGTTTATGTTTCAAAGTATTTTGTTGAGTTTTTTCAATAAAAGTACTTTCATGTTTTATTTCTGCAAATGATTCGGTACATATAAATTTATATAATCATTGTTAATTTTTAAATTAGCAGAGTGATTACAGAATGGATCTTGAATGAGCCTGAATACTTGAAAGATTGTCATTTAATTTTCATTAACTGATAATAATTTAAGTTAACAAGTAATACAACTAAAGACATTTCTGTTGAAGCTGTTCAATTACTTGTTTAATCATATCTCAAGACCAATCTGCACATAAACAAGCTTTCATTTTAGAACATGATTAACTTAGACTAGTTTCCCTTTTATGAAATAGGTTAGGTTAGCTTTGCATTACCATATTCACACCTTGGTTTTCCTTAACTAGAAAACTGATCTAATAGATCAACTCACCAACTTTTAGAGTGCCAGCGGAGGCCTAATATCCGTGGGGGATCACCATACCAAACAGGTTGGGGATAGAACTGCCCTTGCGTAGGGTCTTTCGAAGCCTTTCAACTTGGGTTTTCTTCCTCTGTTGAGTGTCTTGGAACATTCCAGCACCTTTGCATCTAACCTGCACAACCGAGGCATCAACAATGCAGTACCCCTCACTCCATGACTCATGTAAAACTTATAACCACTTTGCCACAAATGACAGCTCTTGGTTTACCTCACGGGTGGGAGCTAGTCAATCAGGTAGGGGTCATTGACCTTTTCATTGGCAGGTCCTCTAAATGGGCCAACTACTTTGGGGTTCCTGTGGTACTCTTCACAATGAGTTTTAGGACTTATGCCCAAGTACTTCCCCCAATTAAGCGAATAGGGATTATTCCCATATTCGAACCTACAACAGATGTGAAAAAAAAATTGGCAGAAATTTCACCCAACGAGCCCAAGAAAGTGTTCTGATACCAAATGTGAAGAACTTGCAATAATTAATTAATGAAAACACACGAGATAACAGAAATAATAGAAATCATAATCACTTTATTGATCATAGGCCATTTCAAGGGGGAAACCTCCTTTGAGCAAGCTCAATACAAATAACTTCACGGTACATTCATTGGCCTCAACACACACTTATATACTAATTCTATGTCCAATACTATGGTTCAATACCATGGGACATATAATACTACGGGACGACTTACAAAGCATATGCATCCAATACTATGGGTCAATACCATGGGCTAATACAAACTATGGATCAACAAATACTACGGGACGACTTACAAGGCATATGCGTCGAACAACAATATACTAACAAAGTAAAGAGAAGGGTTGGCACAGGTTCCTAACATCACACTAGACCATTCATGTGCGACTACTATCCATTTCATCCATATCACATAATTGCATCACTACATACTTGGTACAAAAACAAGGTGTTACATGTAGCATGACCATTTCATGAGATTTGGTCCTTTGATCCTTGCTTGATTGCTGCTTTAAATGCTCTCCAAATCAATTGGACACAATCAAAGAACATACCATTTTCATTCCTTAAGCAAAAGACTCATAAAATGCATAGCAATTAAGATCCTATTCATTACCAAAGAAACAAGTCATTAGACAGGAAACTAAATTTACTTGTATTGAATCAAGAGGAAAAACACTACTTACATCTTCATCGCTTATGGTAGTGACATCCTCTATGATCTAGGTTATCTCTCCCTCACTCTTAGCTTTGATCACCAAAGTCTCAAGTGAATGAATGCTCATGATATCCCTTTAGTGATCCAACTTCCTTTCACTCTCTAAATTTTCCTCCTAAGTCTCCACCCCCGATGCATCTTTTGTAGCTTTGGATTTGGGTGAAAAAATGTAAGAAACCCAATGTGGGATGAAAATTTGAAATTAGTTGATCTTTTCATACTTTTGATTGCACTTTATTCCATAGCTAATATTTTCATGTATACTTAAGCTTTTCACATCTTAAATGCACTTTTTCTTCTATTTTTTGTCGCTTTAAGCTAATGGTGACCTTTCATATCTTGACTTTAGCAACTTGATCACCAGGGTTACTACTTTAAGGCCTGACAAGTAACCATTCACTCTTTTCTTCAAGGAAAAGTAGTGAGCAGACCATGAAACAATGGTTTACTTTAGTGTCATAACTAAATCTTCATGCCGAGGATAGAATTAGTATTTACTTCTGACCATCGACATGAAGGGTGCTTTTTTATAAATTTTCTAAAAAATATTATACTGACACGGCAAGGTGTTGGCACGTCCTAACAAATACTTGTTGATGTGTCAGATGGGTCCTATGTGTCACCTCAGTATACGACCATGTCACCATCCACTAGCCGCCAGGTCAATATACCACCTACCCTTGGAAAAAAAAGGCACTATTTGTATTCCATTATAGGAAGTGGTATCGAATCGTAGAGAAAGTTGTTTTGGGAACCCTGCAACCCGAGGCATTACCAATCAAAATGTGCCACTTATAACCATGTTATTTTTATAATGCATTAGTCGCCCGTGTCTAAAGTTTGTGCTAATTGCATACATGTTATGAGCAATTCTTCTTGATCATTAGTGCCTCCGACCTATCATGCCCATCAATGATGTTTAAAAACTTTTTTCTTAGCCTCCAGTTCTTACCCCTTGATCTCATGGTTCATCGGGATAAGGATTAGATGCTAATCTCCTATAAGCCTATGAAATGGGTTCTAATGATCAGTTCATGTGGCTATCCCACATCAAAACCCCTCATTCATATGGAATCTCCGCATCATTTGGAATTTGCGTGGAACCTCCACGTCACAATGACCACATGGTACCTATGGGGTCTATATAACAGTTTTCAAAAAAGTTCAAAATTTTGAATTTTCGACAATTTGATCTATGAAATTTATGGTTGGAATTTCTTCATAAATAGGTGTCTGGCCCAAATTTACAACTGGCTTATCCCAATACTAGAAAATCATTATGTCAATTAACAGAACTTTGTATTCCTAGTCCATCCCTTACACTGGTTTTTCCGTTAGTTAACTAACTGAAAAAACTTCAACACTAATGCAAAATTTCACTCATATTCAACTAAAATTCATAGTGTTTACCATAAATTCTCTCTTAATTAAACCATGGAAGAATTAAACATGGTTTCCCCAATATTTACTTCATGTAATATTTTTCAAACACTTCATGTGTAGCTTGAATTTTTTCCTATAGAATTCAAATATGGCCCATTAGTCCTAGTGTTGTAACCTCAGCTCTGATACCAATATTTCACATACCCAGTGACCTCATGATGCCTTTGGGGTCACGGGGTACTCAAATTATTGTCTAAAATCACCTATGATACTCAATTTCGTTTTTTCGATCAATTTAATTATTGAAGTAACAGTCGAATTATATCTCTCTCTCTCTCTCTATATATATATGATCACCCATAATTAATATAAACATATTTGAAAACATTACAGGAAATTTCCACGTGAATGCATTCACCCAATGCCAATAATCCCATGCATTCAAGTCATCATATAAAAATAATCAAGTAAAATACATAACATAGATAAATACCAAAACATTTTATACAAAGATGGGAACTTATCTGAAAATATAATCCAACTGATTGTAGACCAAGGATGTTCATCTCAGCAGTAGCAACTCTTTTATACCAGTTCTCTCTATAACAAAGGCCACCCCAAATATGGGGCTATCATTCCGCAAGGAGGTGCCAAACTTGCACCACTACTATCCCAATCCTCTAGCACTCCTCCTCCATCAGCCTACAAAACACAAGGAATGGGGTTCCCTTCTTTGAGTTAACAGTACTTCAAGTTTGTTCCTCTAAGTTAAAATTCTCTAAATCTATTTCCCTAATTCCTTTACAGGGATCTAGCACAGGCTGGCCAGAGACTCTCCATTACATGACTCCAGGGAACTCATTTGTAATTTCTCTTGTGTTCTCAAGTACAACTCCATTCTATGGTATGGTAGGGTAGCTCAAAGTTGACAACAAATGATGGATGAATGATGATAATTCCCTTCCATAGATCTAGCACAGGTCGACCAGGGACTCTCCATGCCATGAATCCAAGGAAATCATCTATAATATCCCTTTTGTTCTCAAGTAAGGCTCCAGGATATGGCAGGGTAGGGTAGCTCAGAGCTTAAAATAGATGATGGTTGAATGATGACAAAATGATCATGAATGAACTAATTATCAATAATTTGTATGCATGTTGAGAACTAACTAAGTGCCATGTGTAGCTAGTGTTTTCACACTAGTTGGTGCTAAAAATCACCTTCTAAGACTTATGGAAGTATTAGTAATAGTTCAAATGGGAGTGCATGCACTTGGTGAAAACAATAAATAATAGTAAACAAAATTTTAAACTATGTAAAGAAAATGTAAAGCAAATGCATGAATATTAAATCTACTCTAATGCATTTTTTTCTTTCACAAACAAAGGGGTAAGGAAAGAATATTTTCTTTTATTGCATAAAAATGGTTTTTTACTATAAGGAGTTACCTCAGAGAAATGCAGGAAAATGGGCCCTTGCAGCCATATAGAAGGGCATTCTCCTGGTCTCCAAAGTCTTTGCTTGTTCTCCACCAACTACTCACAAGGTGCCAAAGTCAAATGGGAGTGAAAATTGAACACAAATGGATGGCTCAGGGTTTCAGTAAATTTTTTGGTAGAGTGCCTGTAAGGTAGCAAATGGAAAAAATTGTGTAAAATGAGGACCTTCACCACTTATTTATAGAAATATTTACCTTGGGTTTTTGGCCCATGGTATTGGGCAAGCCTTGCTATTGGCCAGTGGTATTTGGGGTTTTCCCTCTCTTTTTTGATTTTTTGAATGTTTTTCCCCTTTTCTATTTTATTTTTGAATTTTTGGGGGATTTTATCCCTATTTTGGGGGAGTTTCTTATTTTTTTTTAGGAAATATACCAAATTTCCCTATTTATGGAGAGGGAAATAATAATTATGGGCCAATTTGGTCTTAGACTTTAGGATTTTTGGGTAGTTGAAGGTAAAATGCTGAAAAAAGGTATAATTAGATGATGCGGCTAGGGAATGAGCATTGTGTGCAATTTTTGGGTGTTAACAGATTCCCCCCTAATGTGTGAGGGAAGGATCTCATCGTATGGAAGATAGACATGATAGTATCTCTCTTTTCTAGGGTAGTGAGTAGGACGGTAGTGGAGAATGTATACTGTGTTGGAGAGTGGAACAAGCGCTTCATCTGAACTACAAGGGAGATAACTACAAATAAAACTCCTAAAAAATGGATGAGGTACATACAATCTAAAATATATAAATGATGTGGCATACCCATGCTCATATTAATGTCTCAAGATATACAAATAACAATGAGTCCCAAAGGGAACCTGAGCTATACATGAATAACTACTATGTACATCATAATGGTCCAGGGTAGACTCAAATATGGAATGTAATCATGGTCCAACCATGGCTAATATAGACAACTGTAATTGGAAATGATGGAATTCATCAAGAATGTGGATTCACAACAACTGATTCTCTACTGGATATGAAGGGGTCCACCAACTGTAAGGACTAAAAAAATCGAGAGTCTAAATCTGGGAGGTACAACGAACTACATCTGAACTAGATACACTAGGAACCAAAACAACTGAAGGGTTTCTAAACACTGTTGTCAATGCATCCCAGATATCCTTAGGAACATACTAATGGAAGGGTTTCAAAAAGACTCACCAATATGATAGAGTCAAGGGACATCCCTGGTCTTTGACCAAACCATAAATGAACCAACACCCTGTACGAATCTCAACAGTGCGATGATGAAGTTGAAGCCAAGCATGTGAGAAAAAAATCATTCTAAGGGGCACTAAGGACTGGCCTCAGGTGGTACGTAGGAACCCACCACTGATGGTGATGAGGCCAAGGTACAGAAACCTCTGCATCTATCCTTTGGAATATATGTGTTGGCATCGACAGAGGGAGACCTGCAACTGCCAAGGCACTAATGAGTCCTTGACAGGAGTGTGAGGTATACAACTAAGATGCGATAGAACTGGACATGGGACCGAGACACTTATCGGGGGTAAGAGGGTCAATGAGTAATGGGACTCAAGCTTCCTTTGTTCAGAGTATGATGACAGGGATGACCTGGTAGCATATGAAACTAATCTTAGGGGAGGGGTTCATATTTGGGGTACAAGGGACTATGAGTGCAATGTGGGATACTCAGAGAGGGGGAATGATAGGTGAGATCAGGGGGAATCCAAGGATGACACATCACAGAATACTCTAAAAAAATGAGACGATACTAGGGATGATGCCACAACAAGGGACTATATGTGATTCACAGGGGCATCGAAAGGCACTATTTAGGAATTCTTCATTGTTTAATGAGCTCAAAGTGGATAGAAGTGTACTATATGACACTATATTGTGGAATTTTGTCGAGCCCAAGATGGTAAATGCTCGTTGGTTTTTTCAATTTTAGAGAGTCTTAAAACATAGAGAAAACTCTATGACTGTTATTTTTCGTAAGTTAGTCGCCAAATCATGAAAATGCATAAAATTGTGCAATGGATAACTCTTCTAGCCAAAAGGCCTAGAGTATTCCTTTTTCATAATTAGTTCGTTCGGTCCAAAAAAAGGGTAATAGGAATAGTGAACATACGCCCTTACAAATACTTTAACGAGCATGAAAGGAAGCAAGTTTGCTCATAAATATTTTTATTCTTAACGAGTTACAAAAGGGCTTAAAATAAAATCCCTAAGTATCTTTTTCGTAAGTAGTATGCTCGGCCCAAAAAAGAGATAAACATGTACCAAACAAAAATGTATGTCAAGCAAGGAGGTAGTGCTCAATGAGAGGAGGGGCATAAGTGGAATAGATTGAGAGTAAGGTTGAACACTAATGATGCCTCCTTTCGGGTAGGTGGATGGCGACAAAATAATGTAATAACTACAATACGGAGGGAGCAAAGGGATTGTGAATAGGACACAATAAATAGGGATGTGTGGAGATACATTAGAGGGGAAAAATCACATGATGTCATGTGAATTGAGGTGGGTCCCAAAAATGGCCTAGAAAAACTTGGTAATCAAGAGAATTGGTATCTATAATCATTGAGGGAACAGTGTGTTGATTTCGGCGGTGTGAACAATGCAAAAAACGGGCGTCGGAGGACTCTGCTATGGTCAAAGGAAGAAAAGGGGCCAAACTGTGATATAAAATAGGGGGGAGCCCACCCTCCACAATTAATTTTCATTGTTGAGTGTTGAGGGTGTGTGGAGGGGCCCAACAAAAGCATTGTTGATTTCTCCTTATTGGGCCGGTGGATTCGAATTGTACGACGTCAAGGTAAATTCTAATGCCATTCCTCCTCATTTTGTCCATTTATTTCATGGATTTTGGCTTGCTTGGGATCCTGAAGAACCCCATGAAGGGTTTAGCTTCAGGTCATGCTTTTTGAATGGATAAGCACAAATGGGTCACACTTGTCGAGGATACAAGAGAAACTTGGTAGAACCAAATTTGAACCCAAAATACGATGACAAAATCCAACGAAATTGACCTTGTCGTCGGATTTCACCTTTATAATTGTGAATTTTCCTTAGTTTTTTTTTAAATTGACCCTGGTAGTCATCGAATTTCTGACGACCATCGAATATCCTACTAAAGTTGTCGGATTTTCAACTTGTGAAGTCAAATATCTGACCTATCCTCGTCAAAGTCGAATATCCAACTACAATGATCAATAGATTAAAATTGTCAGATTTTCGACATAGCCAGGTTATAATAGTCATTATGTTAACGTCGTCGGATATTCATTGATAATTTATTTTTAGAAACTATAAATTATAGGAATACTCCGACATGTTTTCTATACAAGCGACGGTTTGCAAAAATTCTAATCTTTGCATGGATTGTTTTTCGTACAAAAAGCCACAATTATTTCAATTGTTACTATGATTAAAAATAGTGAAGTGTGGAGGTTGATTTTTTAAGATCAATAATCATCATTCAAGCTTGGTATAAGAAAATGTCACATAACAACATTCCTTATCCAAACGAACAAAATCGAGAATAGCTTGCTATATTGTGGGATGGACTGAAAAGAAAGGGTGATGGGAAATGTTATTGTCCATGTAGTCAAGGCAGGGGCTTTAAAAGGAAAAGATTAAATATCACAATAGATAAAATACATTGTATGGAACATGGACACATTGAGGGGGGACATGACTATCGTCCATTGGTAATTTTTTCATTATATATGTCTTTATATCGATCATTTTTGTAAATGTATGTATCATTTTAATATTTCTTATATTAACTAATATCTCTTGATGGTTTGTAATTATAAAGGAAATACCTCCTACGGCATATCACTCGGAGGATGTGCTTGTAGAAGAAGCACCAGACGAACATGGAGCTATGAATAATGAAGTACAAGTTAATGATAATATTGAAGAAGATGATCATACTGATAACATAGGTGAAGATGATGGTACAAATACATTGATCCATGATACATTTAATGTTAGAATGGATGGTGATGATGATGATCATGAAAATGATGACTTTGATGATGTTCATGATTTACCTCTTCTGGATAAGGCATATGAACCCCTTTATGAAGGATCCAACACAAATATTCTCTCTTCTATATTGTTGATAATGAACTTGAAGGTTATGAATGGTCTTTCAAACACATTAGTCACACATATGTTAAGGTATGTAATATATTTCATCACATATATATGATTGTGATAAAGGTTATCTTTTTTCCTCTCATAATTTTATTGTTAATTCATAAGTAAAATTAATACGGATGTAATACGTTTCATTAATATTATTTATATATTATATTAAATAGTTTTTTATTTTAATTTGTTGTAGCTTGATAGCTGAATTTTTGTTACCACCGTAAATATTTTACCTCGCACATATCGAGATTTATCTGCCATCATGAAAACAATTGGAAGGCAGTATGAAGCAATTGATGGATGCCACGATGACCATATTATATATTATAAAAAACATGAATTTGAAACAGAATTTCTGGAATGTCATATCAGTAGATATCGAAAAGATCAAGTAACAAAAAAGGTGCCTCGCAAGGTTCTTCGTTATATTCCCATTATTCCATGTTTGCAACGACTATTCAGGTGCAAAAACATAGCACAATATATGGATTACCATGCACAGAACAGAAGTCAAGATGACATTCTTCAAATTCCTGCAGATGGTTCTACATTTAGAGATATTGAGGAAAAATGGCCATGCTTTAAAGAAGAACCTAGTAATGTTAGGATTTCTTTGGCAACAGATGGTGTTAATCCATTTACAAAGATGACATCTATTTACTCGGTGTGGCCTACTTTTGTTATCAACAATAACATTCCTCCATGGTTTTCAATAAATATGGATCACATAATGTTGGCAAAGATTATTCCAGGTATATGTCTACAACAATTTTTTTTTAATGTAGTGGCATCTCATTTGTTGTATTTTGTTGCATAATGTCATATATATATTTTTCTTTTACTCATGTATATTATTTATATATATAAGTGGTTGTAATAATTATATATTTTGTATGTTCGAATCAATCAGGTAAGTACCAAGTTAAATATATGAATGTATATATCGAGCCTCTTATTGATGAGCTACTAAACCTATGGAATGGCATCACTATGTATGATGTATCTAGACCAATATGACAAAGGCAATTTCAATTCCATGCAATGCTTGTATGGATAGTACATGATGCCCCAGGGTTAACCCATTTTTGTGGTATGTAATTATAACATCCACTTTAATAGTATTTAATTTTATGAAGTTGATATATTAAGCATGCATGTTTTTTAAATAATCCATTCATTTTATATAATTATAATTGATATAGTTAATCCATCTCTTTATGTAGGTCTTCAAACAAAGGCAAAATTTGCATGTCCAGATTGTGGTTCTAAAATCAAATCTCGTCATTCAAAATTTTTAGGAAAGGAGGTGTTTGATTAGTATACGCACTTCCTCTCTAAGAAACATAGGTATTGAGCTACCAAAAAACATATATTCAATGGGAAGCAAGAGACTGCATTAAAACCACAGAGAATGACACCTAACCTATGGAAGTTGCAATATAATATAAATCGTCAAGGTATGTATGGATCAAATTGTCTATCTATCATCATATATGAAATGTTTTGAATTTCTTTTTAGTGTGTGTTTTTACTATAATTGACATTGATTTCTATAATTTATTTATAAACTATGATTCATGATGGTCGTCATGATCATGAAGGAATTAATGGGCTTCCATGAGGAATGAAAAGTTATCCTAAACAATTCAGTAGGGTTCCCTACTATGAGCACCTACAAATTGCTCATATGTTTGATACAATGCATATCGGAAAGAATGCAGCTGAAACATTACAGTATATTGGATGGAATGAGTGACAAAGAAAAAGATGTCAAAATTTGCAATGACATTCAGTAAGCCAATCATGCAATGAAATATGTCATTCAATTACAAAGCAACGGAGACCAAATTAATATAAACTCACTTCCATGGTTGTTAATGGAGCAACAAAGCAATGTTGTAAAAGAAGTCATGCGAAAAATTAATTTTCCCAACGGATTTTGTTCGAACATGAAGAATATCATAACAAAGAAAGGTGATTTTGTGGGGGTGAAATCTCATGATTGGCATATCTTCATCAAGGTAATTATTATGGTATATATATTGCTATATTTTTTATTCTAGTGCATATTGTTGGTAATTTTTGTCTAGTTTTTGTAAAAAATAATGAAACAATTTTTATATTGTTATAGTATGTTCTACCTTTATCTTCCCCGGACAACTTCGACAACAATGTCAAACAAGTTATATATGATCTTGGAAAATACATGAGGTAAGTAGAAACATTTTGCATGCATAAAGTGTTTGTTTAATTCATTGTAGAACTTATATTTGACATTTGTTTTACTAACTGTTATGTAATATAATGTTTATTTTTGTTAAATATTGTGATTTGTTTTTATCACTTGTAGATGGTTGTCATCTAAATAAATCCATAAAGAAGATATAAAGTATTGGAGGAGAGAAATTCCTCATCTTATGTGTGAAATTCAAAAGAATCTACCTTTGTCATTTTTCAATGCACAAGAACACTACCTCATACACCAAGTTGAGGCGATTGAATTGTGTGGACCTGTACAGTCAAGGTCAATGTGGATGGTTGAGAGGCACCTGAAATTTTTGAATGGTTTGGTTAGACAACGAGCACGTCCTGAGGGTTCTATGGTGGAGGGATATATGGTATACTAGAACATGATGTATATTAGTGAATATATTCCTAAATTAGCGTCAAAGCTCAATTTAGGTCGCATTTGTGATCCAGACTCCAAGGACAATTTAGAAGGGGAGTACCTGAAGGGGAAAGGTAGATTGGGGAAGGTGAAAGGTAATTATTAGCTAATGGAGATTAATTATAGTACCTTTGAATGTTTATTTTTATGTATATATAATACTTATTTCATTTTCAATATTCAATATGCATCAATTAAAAGTGTATACCATGTTAAGTGAATATACATTTGTACTGAATTGTAATTTTATTTTCATCAAGCCGTTGCTCGAGAGTGGGATGCACTTCATTTATACATCGTAATCAATCTTGATTGGATGAAGGTATGCATTGACCAATGTGAACAATCTAGTCATGGAATATCATGGGAAGGTGTAGCTTCATTGGTTAAAGCAGCTCATTGCAATGGAGATACCAATCTTACACAAAGGGAAATTGATTTAGCATATGTTTTAAAAGATAAGCAGGAAATCATATTAATTATCCATACTCTTTATTTATTTTCAAATATATTGATGTAGATGCTGATTTGTTTCCCTGCAGAGCATAGACATGCACTTAATCGTCAATTCATGATGTGATCTTTATGTGTATGGTTTGTTGCAGGTAAAACACAATAAGGCTATGTGGTGCAATGGTCATATATTTTGCATAAAAAGGTTGGATGAAATGAATAAAACATCTAATTGTGGGATAACTGTAGTATTTGAGGTGACCAATGTTTCCTCTAGAAGTGACATACATCCAGAACTCTTAGAAAATCGATACTATGGTTATTTGGAAGATATTATTCAGTGTGACTTTAACTCCTTCAAATTAGTTCTATTTATTTTCGAATGGTACCGGTTACGATTGAATCAACTTGATCCCAATAGAACTATTATTGAACATGATAATGGATTTACCATGGTTAATACAAGTTTGTTTGAGCCAGGAACGAAGCCCTATGTTCTTCCAAGCCAATGTGAACATGTATTTTACTTTGAGGTTCTAGGTAGAGGGGGTTGGTCATTTTTTGTGAGACACGATCCAAGGGGAAGGCCGTTAAAGTATAATGTAGAGGAAGATAATGAAGAGGGTATTGAAGAAGAAGATGATGTTGAGGATGATCAACATGAGTTAGATGATAATGTTCCAGAGGAAGATGTCGAAGAGGTAGTTGAATTAGATGATGTATTTGTGTATTGATCATGATGGTTGCATAATGAGGGTAACCCATATTTGATATCTTTCATAATTCATGTATTGATCATGATGGTTGCATAATGAGGGTAACCATATAGTAGATTGAATGTTGATTATTATGATTCCATGATTTTCATGGTGTTGAAGAAATGGGGTACATGATAGATACCCTTTTTCAATTGGATTTTTTGCATGGAAATGTTGGGGAACCCAAGTTACATAGGTCAATGTACCCAATATGCCTAAGTTACTAGATGTCAAAAGATAATTAAGAACTGATAATTGTATTGAATTTGTAAACACCAATTTTAACATTCAATGCTCTACACAAGGCATTGATATGCAGTACACTATTCCACATACACTAAAAGAAAGTGGTGTTACCAAGAGAGAGAATTGCACCTTAAATGTAATGTCTAATTACATGCTCCAATCTAAGAACCTACAACTTCACTTTTGGGCGGAAGTTATCAATTGTGTTAATTATATAGTTAATCACACTCCCACTAAGGCTTTTAAAAATATAACACTAGAAGAAGCATGGAGCAACACTAAACATGATGTAAGACAATTTTGTGTGTTGCATAGTGAAGCTTGTGCACACATTCTTGATGAAAAAATGAAATCCTTATATCCTAAATGTCAGAAGTGCATTTTTTTTTGCGTATTTAGAAGTGTTTCTACTTTCTCTAAGGTTTCTTGATTAGCATATGCGTGATGAAAGTGATCCACACCCACTTGGATATTACGATATGTTTTGATTAGAGAGATACAATATCACCATTAATTTTTCTTACAAGCTTATACTCTTCTTGGGTAAACTATACCCTTGGAACTTGTGTACCTAGCTTGGTTTTTTAGATGTTGTTTTTCCACATGTCTCACTTGTTTGAGATGGATGGAGGTACTTCACATCTCATCCACCTCTCATATTATTCCTTTTTAAAGATGTCCGCCTCTCAAATTCACTTCTTATTTTATTGATAAGTATCATATTAGTATTAAGAAAGACATTATTGGGGAGAAGAGTTACCTAAAAATTATGTACAATATCCTCATCTATAGTAGTGATAATGCTTTTATTATAAGAGTGTGTCAATGTGCCTAAGTGATTCAAGTGATTTATTTATTGGAGAAATGTTTTTCCCATGGTGCAGGTAGAACCAAACAAGTATTTTTCATATCTGTCTTCCTCGAGTGAGCGGAGTTCAGGAAGACTAGAGGAAAGTGAGACATCTAGTAGGTCTACGAGAGGTATATCAACTAGATGTCAAAAGATTAGAAGAAAATTCCATAAACACATGGAAATTCTTCTCGCTAAACGGGGGTCATGTTCTTATGATGATGAGACCATAGGAGACATCGAGGTTCCCTTGAGGTACAAAGATCTTGTGAAACAATGGGTACCCAAGGATCTTCCTCAACTAAACACAGATTTTTGTGTGAACGAGAGGATATATCGGATCGCAACATCATCATTACATGGTTTGGGGTTGTTTTCAATGGACGGCATAAAGGTCGGTTACGACAGATGTACTGAATTGATGGAGTATGTTGGACCTTGTTAAAATTACAAAGATTGGATGCGACTGGTCCAATACACATGAAGTATGCGCAGATATGGACTATCTGCAAATTATTTATAGCTGAAAGACAAGGATCAAAATAAAGGAGTGACGATGTACATTGACAGAAGGCCGAAATCTACAGGGAATATTGCAGGGTTCATAAATAGTACAAAACTAGGGTCTACAATTAAGCAACCCAATTGCATATCTGAGGGGCGTGAAGGAAACCGTGCTTTTGATTGTGCCATTAAATCAATAGCTACAGGGGAAGAGTTGCTTATTAATTACAATTTGAATCGAATAGATACAAATGTGATTACTATGGGAGTGGTACATCTAACATTTTACCCAACCTTTAATTAATGAATCTAATATCTTATGTATTTTTCGTTAGTATATTGTTATAATTTCGTTAAAATTTTCTATATTTATTTCATAAGGTAGTGATCAAGTCATCTCCTCGGCAGTTGATCAGAGGATTACACCATCCTTGAGGCAGCATATATACATCATTGTTATTGTACAAATATAATATGAACAAAATGTTTTTTTGTTTTGTTTTTTCATGAGTATATTCATTTCGTTTAGATAATGTAATATATATTTTGTTCTAGAGTGTTGATCGGGGAAACTACCTGGTTGTTGATCAGATGACAACAGCCTCGAGCCAGAAGGTATACCTCATTGTAATTGTACAATTTAAATATGATCAATATGTTTTATTATTATGTTTTTTTCGTGAGTATTTTGGTTTAGTTTAGCTAATTGTTTCTATATTTTTGTTGCAGGGTGTTGATCGGGGCACCTCCCTAGTAGTAGATTAGACAAGGCCAGCTTCGAGACAATAGGTATACCTCATTGTAATTGCACAAATATGATTATATGAGAAATATGTTTTTTTATTGTGTTTTTTTCGTGAGTATATTGGTTTCATTTAGATATTTTTTTCTATATTTTTGTTGAAGGGTGATGATTGGGGCACCTCCCTAGTAGTAGATCAGACAAGACCAACCTTGAGGCAGCATGTATACTTCATTGTAATTGTAATACTATAATATGCACAATATATATTTGTATTATTTCTTTTCATGAGTGTATTGGTTTCATTTCGATAATGAATTCTATATTTTCGTCATAGGCTAGTGATCGAGGCATCTCCCTGATAGTTGATCATAGGAGTACACCATCCTCGAGGTAGCAAGTATACCTCATTGTAATTGCACAAATATAATTATATAAGTAATATGTTTTTTTTGTGAGTATACTAGTTTCATTTTGATAATGTTTTATACATTTTTTGTTGCAAGGAAGTGATTGGGGAAAGTCCTCGACCATTGATCAGATGAGTACACGATCCTTGAGGCGTCAGGTATACCTCATTGTAATTGTACAAATATAATATGAGCAATATTTTTTTTTATGTCTTTTCCTTGTGTATATTGGTCATTATGATAATGTTTTCTGCATTTTTGTTGTAGGGTGATAATCGGGGCAAGCCCCCATCTATGGATCAGACTACACCAACCTCGAGGCAACAAGTATTCCTAATTGTAATTTTACAAATCGAACATGAGAAATATGTTTTTTCCTTAGTCTATTGCTTTCATTTCAGTAATGTTTTATATATTTTTGTTGCAGGATACTGATTTGGAATTTGATCTAGTATCATATCAATCAATAGATATTGTTGTGGATGAGATAATGCACGATGCTCACATAGGATCTTTGTTATACCCAATTAAGATGATAGAGAAGACATTAAAAAAAAATCACGAGGATATACTTTGTCTTCTATTCATTCAGCCGCAGAGAAATGAGATCAGAGCAAAGGGTAAAGAGATATCAGGCCTTGAAAGTACATTACGAGATCTTGAATTAGAAGATAAATTCATTTAGTATTTTATAATTTGTACTTGTATATGATCGTGAACTAAAATATGGTTTGTATTTATAGTATTTTTTGTGCCCACACACTAGTGATCAGGGAGGTGTTGGTACTAGTGATGCTCGTGGAGAGTCATCACATTATCATATGACCCCAATTGCATCTCATGTGCCATTTTTGTTGACTAAATAGTCGGGAACACATTCTAAGACACCCCCGATACCAAATGTGAGTGCACCCACTAGTGGTCGGCACATGCTAGATCGTACAAAAGAAGGGGTCAATGCAGAAACTAGTATTGATATTGCTTGAGAGGCATTCCCTGGATATTCACGTGCCACTAACATGGGTACACTACATACCACACTTTTGTGGACAAGTATCTCATTCCCATAAATATAGAGAAGATCCCAGGTATTTATACAATGTTTAATTTATTGTTTATAATTCGATTTTAATATACCCATAAAACATCTTTTTCAACTAATGATGACATGAACGTCTTGCAGGAAATGATGTTTTTTATAAACATCTAAATGATTTTTCATTAGAGATATTTGGGCCCACCATCCGCACAAGGTGGGATAAAAAAAGTAAAAAATTAAAAAATGAGCTCACTAATCGCTTGGTTGACATGTTTAGTAACGAGACCTTAAATCAAGCAGAGGCCCTAAAGAAGGCTAACCAACATATGAAGATTGTGAGGGACCAATATAGGGTTCATCTAGAAAGGAACCCTAGGTATGAGTTCCCTCCAATGATTCTAGGAAGAGAGTGGAAATCCCTAGTGGAAGAGTGAAAGGAGAGGGATTTGATAAAAGAAGGAAAGCTACCACCGAGCACATGAAGGTACACAATACTTTCCACAATGTAATTATAAAGCTTATTATTATTAATTTTTAGATCAATTTAAAACATCTAACATATTTCAACCTTTTCATAGGTTGTCAAACACATCAAAGGCCACAAAGGAAAGACAATAAAAAAATGGACAGCACAAGATTGGGCCTGATGGTTATTTGAATTTGGTGGCACGAATTGTAAGTATAAAAAAACCAATATTACATCCAAATAATAAATTGCAATTTTTTTTTATTGCATTGTAAAATTTAAATTCATGAAATTATGCAAATATGCAAGCCGATCGATTCAAGGAAGTGCGCACCTAGGAAGACTTGAAGCTTGGCTTTGATCATGGCTTTGGAGCTATTGCTGAATGTCGAAAAAGATTGTCTGGGAAAACACATTCTTCTGGTGATCCATCTTGTGCATAGGCATATAAAATCAATGAAGTTTATTTAAGATTGATTACTTGTGAAATATATTCATTATAAATATTTTCCATAAAATATTGACTCTATTTTGAGCAGGAAACCAAGGCATCCACTTAATGTCGAGGATGGAGAAAAACCCATTGAAGGTCATGCTTTGAATCCTGGTAATGAATATATTCATATGCTGCAATTTAAAATATTTCATTGCAAATGGTGAATATTAATTGTACTTTTTCATGTTTCAACTATAGAGCATGTAGAGGGTCATACTATACAAGATGATCCTAGACAGGAATATGAAGTACATGATGTGGCCACATCAAGTAAAAAACACCTCTGTAATTTTTTTGTAATGAAATATTTGTCATTATAATAACAAAAGATATCAATGTAACATTTTTACATTATTTCAACAAATCCTGACCCCTTGCAGCAACATTCACGTCGCGAGTACTCTACTAGGAAGACAATACGACAAGATGCATATGCCATAAGAACTGAACAACAAGTTTCAAAATATGAGTTGCTTGTTGATTTTGTCAAAAGAAAAAAACCTAGAAAGAAGTGACCGAAGAAACACTATGTATACTTATTTTTGATACTATAATGTCATGCATTATTTTTTTTCTACTGAATGAATGAGTGTATTAATGAATACCATATTTTAATGAATGAATGGTTAATGTTTCTTTATGATGAAATCCACATGTTTTCACATAAATTTTTTTTTTTTTCAAGTACATGCATTGGGTATGGGGAATTGAGAGTGATGTGAGGGGGGGCAGGGGCCATAAGATATTCCACCTTCACATGGTTGTCCCTATTCAGTGGATAATATTAAATTATTCTCGAAAAAAAGAGGAGCTCAATGAGTTATTTATACCTATCATCAATGAAGTAGCTTCAATACCTATCACAAGTGAGATCACAAGATCAACTAGGTTTCAACCCATCGAATCCTTCACACATGTAAGTGCTCATCTCAAGCACACTAGGATTTCACCATTAATAAACAACCACTTCTAGGTTCACCAACCAAAATATTTTTCCTTCAAAACAACAAGAAGGAAATTTCAGCCCAATAAGCTCTGATACCATGTAAAATTTTCATAAATATAACTTTTAAATTTTAATGCAATCTCAGAAATTTCACTTCAACATCCTTGAGGTTTCCTAGATCTATTTCCTGTGAACTTTCATCCTTAGGGCCAAATATGAAATATGAATTTACAGCAACAATATTTCACTTAACTTCGTCCCAATTTCACAAAGTATCTCAATGCAATACATATCATTCAAGTGTACTTTAGTACCACAAAGATACAACCCTTAGGGAACAGTTTCCAAGCATATAACATATCTGAAATGTCTTAGCACATATTATTATAATAGTAGTAAATATTCTCCCTTATCTTCTAGACATGATAAATCACTTTACCATTTCATCTATATGTTATGTCAAATTGGTGTGCACAACCAATTGTAGAATCTACCCAATCAAGAATATAACATAAGTTGAAATTCAAATTTGTGAGAATGCATAGTTTGGAAACCTGGAACACTTCATATATATTAAAAAGATGAAGTACATACCATAGCTTTCTCACAATTTGGCACAATTCAAGCTCTCCAAACCCTAGTCACCAACTCCCCCTAGATATAAGAAATCAATTCCATCCAAAGCTAGTCACTTCGTCATTCGTATCACACAAGTGAACATCCAAGTACATCATAACATCTCGTTCCCAAGAAAGGAATATCTCCAGACTCCATCAATCATGACATCACATCAAGCTCCAAGTCCTCCAAATAAAGCATCTCACATGCTCCAGGTCTTCGTGTTAGTGCTCTTGTAATCCTTAGGGTTTACAAACCTGATCTATCTTGCATAAAACAAGCACATGGCATACAAGACAAGCACTAGACTCTAAGTCTACATTTCCATCCTAGGGTTTATGTCCTCAAACCCTAGGTATTCAAAACATGACATTCATGGAACATCACAAGTATAGGAAGCGGTTTGACAGACAATAACTAAAGAAATTCATAATCATACCATTCCTGGTTCTTTGGGGATTTGGATTTCCCACATTTCAATATTATTTGAAGGTAGAATTTTGCCTACTTTTTAGGTTATTACAGTAGTTTGTGCAATATTATAGCAATGTAAGTCCTCACTAAAGTTAGATATGTTTTAATTTCTCTACTCATTCTACCCTATAAAGTGTTGTATCTTTCTTATTGTTCCTTTGTGTTTATCATTTAGATTCAACTTATCGTTCCTCTATGTTTGTCCGTGTGTTGTTGGTAACTGAGGCAGGAGTTGATGCAAATCATTTCTTCAATCATAATTGGGAAGCAGTACGACTGCTATATGGAATTCTAGTTGTTTTTTGTTTGAAAACACACTTAATTGCTAACAATTAAGCCATATTATTCGCATAATATTTTTTCTTTATATATTTTGGTATATGAATGTCATGTTTTTATTATTTGGTTTGCAATATTTTAGACAGGACACTACATAATAGTTATTTGGTCTGCAAAATTTTCCACGGGAAAGCATTGATATAAATCGCAAGAAAATTCCACTATTGTTCACCATGGGGGATTCTTTTTCATTGGTATGTATGGTTACCATTTTTAAATCTTGGAATCTCTATTTGCATTTAATCTTATATTGGATTTCTCTACATCTAACCATCCCTTTTGCAAATGCAAAATAGTGACCAACAAATTTCTTTACCCCTTTATTCGCCAGGTAATGTTGCCATGATAGGTTTCCTAAGTTTAAATCACTTGTACATGATAGTTAATTTCATCCACTAGATGCATCTCTATGTAGCCAAGGGTATTCTGCACCAAAATCCATTTATATCAACTAATATTGTTGCATGTTATCAAACATTCCCCTTATTGTTCTATTGGGTTTTGAAAAACGTCTTGATGCATGTTTTGATCCACCTTCTTATTGACTTTTAACATCCCCACCTATTGTCTTCTTTATTCTTCATTATTGCTCGAAGAAACCATCAAATGAATTTAAAATTAAATATGAATTGGATCTATCATTATTACCTTCTAGTGCTTTCACTTCCTTAGACTTGATTTAATGGATTCTCTACCTCATCAAGGACCTGATGCCCAAGTTTTTCATAGTGGTGGATGTTGCGATCATCATTGAAACCACCTTTTCCACACATTTTTTCCACCTCTTCCTAAAAGGATTGTGATTCCACTCCTCTTGGATTCATTGGGAATTGTGAACATCACCATGGACATCATGTGTAATATTGAAAAGTTCCATCTATCCTCAAATATTAATGCCACCATTTCCTTCGTTGTTGCTCCACAATGGAAGATCATGTTCACCACCAAATACTTCTCCTCAGTTGCATATCCATGTTATTTATCATGTTACATATTGATAAAATAGATAAATGTACTTCATGTCATTTTCCACAATTAGTATTAGATAAATAGATTTTTCTGGAGAATCATTTGGTTTCTTCTATTTAAATGTTTGAAATTCTAGCCATTTTTTGATAAAATCTTGGTGATTCTATCCCTTCTCCCCTTAACCATTCTCTCTATTCCTTTAGGGAGGTGTGAAGAGGAGATTGCAAAGAATGAATGGATTCTTAAATAATTTCCAACATAGAAAATGAATTTATTTGTAAAATCATCGGCATGTATTCATTGTCTACATTGTCATTTCATGGCATATTTAGTATTTAAATTGGAAACTTGTTTTGTTATTCAATACTCTGCAAGTCTGTGTGGCATTTTTTCATGGTTTAAATGGCTAAACTGAGCTGGTTGATCTCTTATTGCATTTTTGACATAAGATTCTAGAACAGTTTATGAACCAAATATATCACTTCAACAAATAGTAAACAAGGTTAGTCAATATGCTTTTAAAGATTTTGATTTTTAATTTATGCTTGCCCTAGTTAACATTATATTGTTTTAAACTGGCATGCTAACTTGCACATTTCCTGGATACTGTGAGTGTTTTACAGTTAGAGTATACTGCGTTGAACCTTGCATGTTCCAAGAATGCTTTAATAAACCCAAATATGAGGACATGGTTCTTGCTACCCACCAATAGATAGAATCTCATAATCCCCTTGCTTTTGATCCTAAGATTTTTCATGGTGTTTATTCTCCACCAACTAATGGGGTGGGAAAATGGTTGGAGGTTTTCTGTTTCCATGTTTGTTCTCTTTAATTTCATTTGAAGGACTTCAATACTTATGGACCATTGTATTTAATTAGGATGAGTGCAAGGCACAAATGAGGATGCAATTGCAAGAAATCAATGTGCCCATAAAAAATACTATGAATGTTATTAGGTGCAATAATCTCATTTTGTAAGGTAACGTAAATGTGAAATTGGGATGAATGTTTCACATTGTTCTTACTACCTTTTGATGTGTGTTTTAGGATGGTGTTGGTTGCTTAGATGGATGCATATGTGGAGGATGAAAAAATGTGAATGGAAAGGAATAAGGTAAGCAATAAATTTATTTATAGTTGAATACCTAAAATCTTGTTTGACTGTGTATGATGCTAATTTTCATTGTTATTAATTTGGTAGGAGGATCAGATGACATAGAAGACAATGAAGCTCCAATTGAAGGATGGTACAAGGATTATTTAGAGGAGAAGGCTAAGATGCATGATGTTGGAAATGATATCATGCTTTCTAAGCAACAACATGCTAATGATATTTCACCTTTAACAAAATCCTTCCAATATTGTGGGTATGAATATGCACAAAACATAATCTATTGTTAAAGATATTTATACTAGTTGTTCTATGTTGGATGACGCCCAAGGTGTGCACAGTTTTTCCAAGGTTTGCGCAGTTTTGATAAAGAGGCTCAAGAATATCGCAGTTTTGTTGAAGCGTAGCTTGAGGATAAGTTAGCACGGTTTTGAGGATTAGCAAAGTTATGATGAATTGAAGTTAAAGTACAATAGCTTCAAGGTAGTACGGATTCAATGAAGGCTAGTACTGGCCTATTTTTGGGGGAAGCATCTCCGCAATTCTCGGGTGAAGGGTATGGAATGACGCCTGTCAGAGGAAAAGGATTTGTATCCTTAGTAAAAGCGAAAGTACTAAGGACAACCAGGGTAGTTAGAGTAGTTAAGGAAGAAGTGACGACCTGATAGCTACAGTCATGGCGTTGAAGGCGAGAAGTGCCAAGGACACAAAAGGGTTTTGTCAGCTCCACGCAGTCAAAATAAGTGCCTGTTAGAGGAAGCGACTATCAAAAGGGTGTTAGATTCAAGGAAGCGATGGAAAGGATGCTAATGACAAGCAAAGTAGTTGATAAGTTATGACGAAGTATGTTTAGCAGGATAACCACGCTGCATGTGCCCATAACTATTGTAATGACGTGACCTTCAGGCATGATCTATAAAAAGGGTGATTTTGTAAGGGAAGGATTGGTCTTGTTTTTGGTCTTAATTCCTTTGGGAAAGACTAAGTATTGTAAGAGCAAGAAGAGAGGAAAAGGGTCCGCAGTTGTGTGCACAAAGACCTGTTGTAGAGAAGAGCCCGCAGCTGTGTGCGCAGATTGGAATTGTTGACCCTTCCCGTTAACATAAACAACAGTTCCCATGGACGTAGCTGCCATCCTGGGGGTGAACCATGTAAATAAGCTTGTTATGTGAATGTATGCGTGTGATTGCTTATGTTTATGATTATGTTCATGCTTACAGTTATGTGTGTTTCCGCTTTTATATGTATTTTCACATGAATGATGGATGAGAATAATATGTTAAGTATCGAACACATATAGCTGAATGCATGAGTACTTTTGAGTATGTTGAATGTGTAGTTGCACAAGAGACACTAATTCAGTGAAGTCTGTAATGTGTGTGACTGCTGGAAAGCGTAGTCCTAGAGTTGCGATGTTATATTACATTGAGTAGCTTCCCGTAAGCGCAGACCCAGAGTGCAGTGTAGTATATAAAGTAAATGTGAAGTAGGTGTGACTTTTCTCAATTCACCAATTATTATCTGTGCATCACCTGGCTGTAGAAATGTGCTTCTGAAGCCCCCCCATAACTTCGCCTTGGGTGAGACCTCAGTATGTTCGTAGGCTATTTCCAAAAGGGCCGGTGAAGAAGGGTTTTGTTGGATCACAACTGCGCTGAATCCGAGTCTGATCTAAGTATTAAGAGATAGGAGAGCCAACAAATGGTTCTGTTTACGTGCTTGAATTGGTGATGTCTCTGATAACTGGAATCTCGAGAGAACAAAGATACATAAATGGGTGACTAAGACATAAAAGGATTTTGTGTTGGAATATTCTCATCATAGTTTTTCTATTTTGCATGCCTGCATGCAATTCTTCATGCATCCAGTCATATGCATGCAATTGCATGCAACCAGTCATCAGTATGGTAGTCTCGTAGCAACTAGTCCTTATTTTGCAGCCCCCAAGAGACTGTTTCTGCTTAGTTCTAGCACTACTAGCCACTAATGCGCCCTTGTTTTAATCACCGGAGTACAAGTGTGCTTTATTCCACCTATTTAGGAGTTACTTCAATTAGTTAGTTGGTTGATGACTCAGTTCCTTGATTCAGGGGATGATTGATCAATTAAGTGACTGAAGCACTTAAATAGGCACCTACTGAGACTAGTTTGAGCTATTATGACTACTCATAGCTCCTCGTGCGCCCACATTGGAGTCTGCTTCCCTACATCAGTGCCCATGCACTTAGTTAGACTCAGTTAGACTCATCTGACTAACTAGTTGACCTTTATGACCATTGCCACTTGTTTGGATGATGTCTCGTATGCTATCAAAGCCACACTTTGAGGATAATTCGAATGACCTTAGAGGCATTCGAATCTCATTCATTGCATTCAGTTATTATTCACATTACAAAGTATCATATTACAACTAATGTATTATACAACAGTTTTTCTCCATTTTATGTGTAATGAGTGATTATTGATGCAGCATTTATTCTTCTTCTTTCTGCATTACATGAGTAAATTCTAGTGAGGTATGCTACTCCTGAGTGATCCTACTTTTGAAATATTACATGGTATCAGAGCTGACATCAGCTATTTGAATTACAGTAGCATCAGTTGCAGCAATTCCTTGAGCAGTTGTCTTTCATTGAGCACCAGAAGCCTCTGAGTTTCCACAGCAAATCTTGGTGATATTACCTTGAATTCAGTGGAGCAATCCAGTGAGGTCTAGCCAGGTGTGAAGGACTTAGCCACATGTGCTCAGTGTCCTAAGGAAGTGTTCTATTTGAATTGTAGCAGATCTTCTTTTGATATTTCTCATTGTTTTGCAGGAATCTCCCCTCTTTCAACTTCGAATTCTGCAGCATTATGGATCTCAAGTTGAATTCATTCAACTACTTTGAATGGAAGGCTAAAATGGACACATTCTTGAAGTCGAAGAGTCTTTCTAGAGTGGTGAATGGCTCTGCAGTTGATCCCACTGGTGTAGTAGAGAAATCCAAGTACTTAGAAAAGCTTGATGAAGCAGTAGAACTGCTGCTACTCTCCATTTTTGAAGACCTACACTTTCATGTTATCGATTTGAAGAATCCAAAGGAGGTTTGGGACAAGATTGAATCTATTCTTGGTCAGACTGATGATTTGAAGGGTCCTAAGTTGGAAAATGAGCTCATCTCCATGAGCCCAAGCAGTTTCGAAACTATCATTGAGTTTCTCAACAAATTCAAGAACTTGATTTCACAGTTGAAGAGATATGGGATTGAGAAGGAGGAAAAACAACTCATCCTTTCCATACTGTCAAAGCTAGGCCCCAATTATTCAGTTTTTGTTTCGACCTTCCAATTAGCCAATATTTCCATTCCAAAATGGAAGTTCCCTTTGCTTGCATACTTCATCCATTCTCTAACTCTTGAGGAGGAGAATCTAGTGCACATGGGAGTGATAAAAACCAACTTGGATTCAGCTCTTGCATCCACGGAGATGAAAAGAGTGAATTGAAAAGGGAAACAAAAAAATTGTGATAGAAATTCTAATGATACAAAGAAGAAGGAGGCTCCCATACTGTCAGATGGAGCCTTGAATCCTAAGAAGGATAAGAACATTGATAAGGGAAAATCCAAGTGCACATATTGTAATTGAGGATACCATCCTGAAAGTTCATGCATGAAGAAGACCATAGATTTCATGGCATCACTCCTTGAGAAGAATAATATCACAGTACCTGCATGTGCTAGGAAGAAAGAGAGTGAACCATTTGCATCTGAGAACAAAGAGAGATGCCATACCCTCATGGAAAGTGCATCAACTCAATCCTCCTTCATCATATATTTTGGAGCTTTAAGACACATGTCTTCCTCCAAGGATCTCTTCACTAGATTCGAAGCTATTGTTGGACCATCCATTATGTTGGGGAATGATTTTGAAGTATCTTCTAAATGGATTGGAAGAATCAAGTTAGATCATGGATACTTCATCGATGTACTCTATGTCCCCACTCTCACTACTAATCTACTTTTTGTATATCAGATGACCCACACTGGAGAGCCCAAAAGGGTGATCTTATCTCCTAATGAGGTTGAAATTCAAGACATGGTATCAGGATCTACCATTGCAAAATGAGTTGCAAATCATAATTCGAAATTGTATGAGTTCTCCCACTTCTCACCTCTCTCAAGGAAATCTGCTCTACACACTCATGCCAATGAAGAAAGCAGATTGTGGCATGAAATATTTGGGCATCTTGAATATCAATACTTGCATGACATGCATACAAAGGAGATGGTTGAAGGGCCTCCCAAGATCAAGTTTTCCCATGGCACCTGCAAAGGTTTCCTTGATGGAAAAGATCCAGTAAAGAAGATTGACAAAAAGAAGATTCAGAAGGTAGAGTGAATGCTAGATCCAGATCCACAAGAACCTGAAGATCTAGCACCTAAGGTTCGAACTCCTATTGCATCATGGGCCACCACTATTGCTGCATCAACCATTGATCTTGTTGGAGTTCCATCATCTTCAAGAACAATCAGATCTGATCCACTCTCTCACAAAGATCCATTTCTAGCTGAGAGATGCTTTCTCATGATTAGATTAGATCCAAAGACATTCCTTGAAGCCTACCAAGATCCAATATGGGTAGCAGCTATGGATGAAGAGTATGAGTCTCTTCAAAAAAATGAAACTTGGGAGCTCTTTTCTCTCCCACCTGGGAGGAAGCTTGTTCAATGCAAGTGGGTTTACAAAACTAAGATGGAATCTGATGGGGTCACTAGAAAATACAAGGCTCGATTGGTTGCAAAGGATTACTCCCAAGTCCAAGGGATTGACTACTTAGAGACATTCCCACATGTTGCTAAGATGGATTCCATCCGTCTTATTCTTTCTCTTGTTGCATCCAAGCACTGGGAAGTGCATCACATGGATGTTAAGAGTGCTTTCATTCATGGAGATCTAGAGGATTATATCTACATGAATCAACCTCGGGGGTTATATTGAAGACTCTTCACTTGTTTGTATATTGAGGAAGTCCTTGTATGGACTCAAGCAAGATCCCCGAGCTTGGTATGCTAAATTGGACTCCTTCCTTCTATCACAAAACTTATTGAGATGGAAATCTGATTCGAATGTCTACATGATACATGAAGGTGACTCTCTACTTTTGATTGTTTTATATGTTGATGATCAATTGATTACTGGGAGCAACACTTCATGCATCATATCTATAAAAATAGCTTTGCATAACTCCTTCTCCATGTCAGATCTTGGATTATTGAGACAGTTTCTTGGTCTTGAAGTCATTAAGGGTGATTCAGGAATAAAGGTTTCACAATCCACGTATGTTTCATATATGCTTGACAGGTTCCACATGAGCGAATGCAAACCAGCAGCATTTCCTTTTCTTTCAGGGATCAGCCTTGAGGATGGTTCTTCCACACCTCTGGTGGATAGTACACTGTATCGGCAGTTGATTGGGAGTCTGTTATTTCTTACACATACTCGACCCGATATTTCCTATGCAGTCAGTGTTGTCTCCAGATTCATGCAGGAGCCTCATGAGCTTGACTGGAAGGAAACAAAGAGGATATTTCATTACTTGCAAGGGATAAAGAACTATGGTATTCACTATGTAGCTAGGTCTCCTATGAACCTTGTTGGCTACACTGAATCAGATTGGGCTGGGGACAACTCAGATCGAAAGTCAACATCTGGTTTTGTTTTCATGATTGGATCTGGACCTATCTGTTGGTCGATCAAAAAGAAGACTTCTTTAGCTCTTTCTTCAACCAAGGCCGAGTATAAAGGTGCAGTCAATGCAACCACACAGTGCATCTGGTTGCGGGGCATCTTATCAAAATTTGGGATTCGATTCAGTACTCCACCAGTCATCTATTGTGACAATCAGAGTGATATCAGGATTTCCACATATCTAGTTATGAGAGAAAGAACCAAACACATTGAGATACACATGCATTACATCCGAGAATTAGTGCATGATGGGACCATATCACTGCTCTACCTTCCGACAGAAGAGCAGATTGCAGACATATTCACCAAGACCTTCACGGTGAAGAGGTTCAATTACCTTATATCTCTTCTTGGGGTGAGTGATGACATGCTACATTAGCATCCTTCAGTCTATTTTGAGGGAGGGATTTCTTCCCACTGGGTTTTCCCTCTTTCCTCTTTTATTATTTATATTGTTGTGCGGGGTGACCTTTGGTCTCAGTCACAAGGGTCCTACTATTTAGTTCTTCAGTACTACCCATAGTATAGCTTGAGGGAGGGTGTTAGAATATTCTCACCTTCATTTTTATATTTTGCATGCATGCATGCAATTCTGCATGCATGCATCCAATCATCAGTATGGAAGTCTCCTAGCACCTAGTCCTTATTTTGCAACCCCGAGGAGACTGTTTATGCTCATTTGTAGCCCTCTTAACCACTGATGCACCCTTGTTTTCTTCACTGGAGCACAAATGCATCTTATTCCACCTCTTTAGGAGTTACTTCCGTTAGTTGGTTGGTTGATGAATCAGTTACTTGATTCAGGGGATGATTTATCAGTTAATTGACTGAAGCACTTAGATACGCACCTACTGAGATTAGTTTGAGCTATTATGACTACTGACAACTCCTCATGCACCCACATTGGAGTCTCCTTCCCTACATCAGTGCCCATGCACTCAGTTAAACTCAGTTAGACTCATATGACTGACTAGTTGACCTTTATGACCACTGTCACTTGTTTGGATGATGTCTTGTATGCTATCCAAGCCACACTTTGAGGATAATTCGAATGATCTTAGAGGAATTCGAATCGCATTCATTGTATTCATTTATTATTCACATTACATAGTGTTAGCTTACAGCTAATGTATGATACAACATTTTTCTCCATTTTCTGTGTAATGAGTGATTATTGACTTAGCATTTCTTCTTCTTCTTTCTACACTACATGAGTAAATTCTAGTGAGTTATTCTATTGCTAATTGATCCTACTTATGAAATATTACATGATATCAGAGCTTACAGCATCTATTCGAATTGTAGCAGCAGTAGTTGCAACAATTCCTTTAGCAGTTGTCTTTCATTGAGCACTAGAAGCCTCTGAGTTTCCAAAACAAATCCTGGTGATATTACCTTGAATTCACTGGAGCAATCTAGTGAGGTCTAGCTAGGTGTGAAGGACTTAGTGACATGTGCTCAGTTTCCTAAGGCAGTGTTCAATTCGAATTGCAACAGATCTTCTTTTCATAATTCTCATTGTTTTGCAGGAATCTTCCCTCTTTCAGCCTCGAATTCTGCAGCATTATGGATCTCAAGTTGAAGTCATTCAACTAATTTGAATGGAGGGATAAAATGGACATCCTCTTGAAGTCGAAGAGTCTTTCCAGAGTAGTAAATGGCTCTGCAGTTGATCCCACTAGTGCAGTAGAGAAATCCAAGTACTTAGACAAGCTTGATGAAGCAGTAGGACTGCTGATTCTCTCCATTTCTGAAGACCTACACTTTCATGTTATCGATTTGAAGACTCCAAGGGAGGTTTGGGACAAGATCAAATCTCTTCTTGGTTAGACTGATGATTTGAAGGGTCCTAAGTTGGAAAATGAGCTCATCTCCATGAGCCCAAGCAGTTTCGAAACTATCACTGAGTTTCTCAACAAATTCAAGAACTTGATTTCACAGTTGAAGAGGTATGGGATTGAGAAGGAGGGACAAACAAATCATCCTTTCCATCTTGTCCAAGCTAGGACCTGATTATTCAGTGTTTGTTTCGACCTTCCAGTTAGCTAAGATGTCCATTCCAAAATGGAAGTTCCCTTCGCTTGCAGACTTCATCCAATCTCTAACTCTTGAGGAGGAGAAGCTAGTGCACATGGGAGTGATAAAAACCAAGTTGGATTAAGCTCTTACAGCCAATGGGATGAGAAGAGCGAATGGAAAAGGGAAAGAAAAATTATGATAGAAAGTCGAATGATATAAAGCAGAAGGAGGCTCCCATACAGTCAGATGGAGCCTCGAATCCTAAGAAGGACAAGAACATTCAGAAGGGAAAATACAATTGCACATATTGTAATCGAGGATACCATCATGAAAGTTCATGCATGAAGAAGACCATATATCTCATGGCCTCACTCCTTGAGACTAATAATCTCCCAATACCTACATGTGCTAGGAAGAAAGAGAGTGAACCATATGCATCTGAGAACAAAGAGAGATGCCATGCCCTCATGGCAAGTGCATCAACTAAATCCGCCTTCATCATAGATTCTGGAGCTTCAAGACACATGTCTTCCTCCAAGGATCTCTTCACTGGATTCAAAGCTACTGTTGGACCATCCATTATGTTGGGGAATGATTCTGAAGTCTCTTCTGAAGGGATTGGAAGAATCAAGTTAGATCATGGTTACTTCACCAATGTACTCTATGTCCCCACTCTCACTGCTAATCTACTTTCTGTATATCAGATGAACCACACTGGAGATCCCAAGAGAGTGATCTTCTCTCCTAATGAGGTTGAAATTCAAGACATGGTATCAAGATATACCACTTCAAAATGAGTTGCAAATATTAAGTCGAAGCTGTATGAGTTCTCCCACTTCTTACCTTAGTATTATTAAAAACTATATTTCAAATCAAGAAGATCACAGGATGAGATGATACAAATGAGAGCTTGATATATCTATTTATACACATCTCAAGTGAGGCATCCTTTCAAGAGAGAGTTATGGGCCCACAAAACAAGGGTGCACACCCTCAATGGGGTTATTAAACCTACATATAAATTTTCACTAGGTCATCGTCAACCATACCTAATAATACAACAAATGAATAAAATATCATCTTATTAATAATTATGAGTATATAATGATACATATGAATTATCATGGCCACATGTAAACATTACACAATTAATTCCAATGCCCCACCCTAAGATGAAAATGGGGAAAGGAGAAAATCCATTACAATATAAGATTATAAAATTTACTTTATCCCTAATGATGATCAAAGAGATAGATAGCCCCCATTTGAACTCCACATCACTCCAGAAATCCATCAAGATCATCAATGACCAAGACTAAGCTCTAGAGAGATCTTAGTGGGAGATGTAGTAGTTCAACAAGGACATCATAAAATTGAATAATGGCCCATGGTGGGGAAGAATCCTCCTAAGATTTCTCAAATGAGCCAACAAGAAACTCATTTCAATCATTTTTTTCCTAAAAACAATTATCAATATAAGTAAGAAGGCCATGAGGTGCAGTATATCCCGACTGATAATATGCTAATAGACTAGCAAGAAATTTTATTGCATGAACAAGAGTGGATATATCCCACTTATATATTGGCCTTAAAACATCCAAAGGAGGAAAATCATACAATTTTTCTATACAATGGAGTCAAACTATCAAGAGAATCTACAACATGATGAGGGGATGAACCATTGACAAAAGTATTTCAATTTGAAACATGAGGATTAAATAAGCCACTGCCAATGGTATCTTTAAAAAGTAAAGGGACATATGTAAAGGGAAGAGTGAATGAGTCATCATTAGGGCCCACATTAACCATAGGCACTTTTCCAAATAGTATACAAGGAGAACTGGATAGAGTACTCATAGAAGTAGGGAGAGGAGCAAACTCATAGTATTAAGGATAAGGGTCAACTAAAATGCAACATGAGCCATCTAGAAGAGGACCTGTCTAGTGATGATAAGTACCATGATCCATGGAAGCATCCTAAAATACATCTAAAGAATATTCTAAAAGAAATAATGGGAAATATCTAAGTAGACTATGAATAGGAACCTTGTCAAAGACATCCTCTTTATATTTAACCACCTTATGAGTGGTGAGGTCATAAAGGAGATACCATTGAAAATTTTCAATGTAATCAACTAGAGCGTAGTAGGAGTCATATCAATTTGAAATATAAGGTTTTCCGCCATATCATTTCTCATGAATCATACTAGTAATGGGATGAATAGGTTTTCTATTAATGATATGGGTTATACAAACCATTGCCTCTCCCTAGATTCAAAGCTTCTTTTTCTTATAGTGATGCATGCCACAAGCCATCTTCATGATAGCCTTATTCTTCCATTTTTCTACTCCATTTTTATGTGAATTATAAGGAAATTTCTCTTCCAAATATACCCTAAGATATAAAAAGTCACTATAAATCATTGTTAATATATTTTCCTCAGCCATCAGTTTTGAGATACTTGATCATCATGTTGCTTTGAATTTACATAAGATATTTGGATTCTTGAAACTTTACAAACACCTTGTCCTTAGATTTAATGGTTTATACCCAAATAAAATATGGGAAGATCATTAACAAAGGTGAGGAAGTACTTATATTCTCAAATAGAAGATGCACCCATAAGTACAGAAATATCATTATGAAATAGTGCAAGAATCTAAGAAGATCATCTCACTTTGTCTGTAGGAAAGGAATCCCAGTGGTGTTTCTTCATTCCCCTCATAGAAACCATTGGGTGGTTCAATATATGAAAGGCCATTATCAATATGTAGTCAAATCATATGTTGCAAATACATAATTGGTGTGACCAAGACATTGAAACCATAGCATGCTAATGTCATCAACATTAGCTAACATAACACCAACCTTTTTTAATAAGGAATCAGGAGTCTACCCCAACTTGTACATATTATTGGAATCATCACAATATATTGTGGAAACCACCTTAAATCCATTACTCACGTATTTTTACATCCCATTAATATGGCCAAAATTAAGTTGAAATTCGGTTGTCATTGATGTCAACTGATGTCAAAGAGGACTCAACATTCTTGTGCTAGTTTGAAGAAGTATATAAACTATATCCAGTTTGAAGAAGTTCGTAAGGCACATGCGCAAGTTCCCAATCCATCTAGTTGTGATACTTCGAAGGTAATGTAAAATATATGGTTGGACAAGTATCGGAAGTGAGTAAGAGTCTCGTGAGCAAGAAGTGGTTGGACATGCACACAAGTCTCGGAAGTGCGCAAGAACCACCAAGCAGAAGAAGTATACAAGTCTTGGAAACATGCAAGAGTCTTGAAAGCAAGAAGTGGTTGGAAAATTCAAGTGCGCAAGACCCACCAAGTGTTGATACTTCAAGGGCACAAGACCCCATGGGTAGTGGTTCCCAAGTGCACAATTCCCACTATGCAAAGGACCAAGTGTGCTCAAGATCCACAAGGTATAATACCTCAGTTGCGTAGATCATGACAAGTGGTAGATGCGTGTAGCATGGGTTTTCACCCAAGCTTGTGCAAATGAGCACCTACTAACTTCATAGTAGCAGTTTATATCAAACAATAAAAAGTAATGTAAAAAGTAAATATTAATCTAACATGTGCAAGAAATTAAATCTAGATTAAGAACAGTAAAAAACTAGATCCATGAGAGAAACAATAAAAAAATTGATATTTTATATTAATGAGCAAACAATGTTGTTTGCAATGGCTTACCTCAATGGTAAGGTTGCTAGAATTCTTGCAACATTACAAGAGTAGTTCTCCAATAGTCTCTCTCTTCTCCAAGATGCTTCAAAGGTGGGCCAAAGGTTCACTCTCAATGAAGAACTTCAAGCTTAAAAAGGATGGGTAAAGCCCAAGAGTAATTTTGGCAGCATGAGGATAGGATGAAATTTGAATATGGATGAATAGTGGGGAGCCTCTATCACCTTTTTATAGCTTTTGGGTGATGGAGAATACAACCATGGTTTAAGATAACCAATGGTATTGGTAAAAATGGTTTAGGGTTTATTTTCTTCTTTTTCCCTCTTTTTTCCTTTTTTCAATATATTTTTGAATTGTATTCCCTTTTAATTGATTTTTGGGAATTTTGGACCCCTTTGGAGGGATTTTGTATTTTTTGAGGAAATTTAAATATTTTGAGGAGAAAAAGATGGATTTTGTCCTTTTTGGTGACCATTTGAGGGTTTTTTTTCGGGTTTTAGAGGCTAAAATGGTAGGAAAAGTGGACAAATGGGTCATGTGGATAGGGAAATGAGCTAGTGAGCACTTTTTGGGTGTTAACAGATTGCCCTCTGATGTGTGAGGGTAGTAGCTCATCGTATGGTCGATAGACATCATAGTTTCTTTGTCTTTTTCCTGGGGTTTGGAGGAGAGAGACCGATTAGAGACTGGAACAACGGTCCCATACAAACTGCAAAAACTGAAAATACATGGCCTCTAAATGAATGAGGAATAATCTCTGATAATGGACGAGGCGGGAATACCCATGCTCGTATTAAGACATATAAATAACAATGAGGCCCAAAAAGGGGACCTGAACAATACATGGAGAACTATTGTGTACATCATAATGGTCCAGAGGGGACTCAAAGCTGGGATATACTCATGTTCAATACCATTGTTGATCTGAATAACTGATACATTGGAAAAAGGAAACAATTGTTCTGAATGTGGTGTCAGAAGAGCTGATGAATTGTTGGATCTGAAGGTATCCAACAACTGGATTGATAACTTATGAGTCAGAATCTCAAGGGTACATTGAACTATATCTGAATTGTGTACTCGAAGAAGTATACAACTGGAGTACTTCTAAATACTGTTTCCAACCGCAGCCCGGATATCTACAGGAACATGTAACTAGTTGTTCGTAAAGTAGACCCACGAATGTGCTAGAATCAGGTGGCATCCGGGGTCTTCAACTAATAACTGAAAGGAACGATACCCTGTATGAATCTTAATGATGCGATCAAGGTGTTGACGTCGAGCATGTGAGAAAAAATCATTTGGAGAGGCACTAAGGACTCCTTTCAAAATGATCCGTAGGCACTCACCACTGATGGTGATGAGTCCAAGGTACAGGGACCTCTCGGTCTATCCTCTAGAATAGATTGGCTGGCGCAGACAGAGGGAGACCTGCAACTACCAAGGAAATGATGTTTCCTTGATAGGAGTGAGAGGTGTACAACCAAAGTGTGATAGTACTGATAGTGGGACTGATATACTGTGGGGATGGGGAATAATTGGGGTTGTAGAGTGGGGGGAAACTCAAACTTCCTTTGCTCAGAGCATGATGACATGGATGACCTGGAAGCATATGAAACTGACTTTAGGTATAGGGACCATAGCTTAAGGGATCAGGGGTATGTACTGCAATGGGAGAGACTCTGGAGGACAAACTGATGTATGGTATCGAGGAACTCTCAAGGTGGCATATTGAAGAATACTCTAAACAAAGGTGACCAAATTGGGGAAGCTTCCATAATAGTGTGATTATATACGCTTTGCTGTGGCGCCAAGAGGCACCGTTGGGGCCTTCTTCATATTTTAAGGAGCTCAAAGAAGGGATAGAAGTGTGCTAAAAAATGGTACTATCGTGTGGATTTGTACGAGCCCGGCACAGTTCATGCTCGTGGTTGCTTTCAATTTTAGAGAGTTTGAAAGCATTAAGTAGACTCCAAGGGGGTTCTTTTCATGCGTTAGTCTCCAAGGCCCAAAAAAACATAAAAGGATGCAATGAAGAACTCTTCTAGCCGATGTGACTAGAGTATTCCTTTTTCGTAATTAGTCTACAAGGTCCAGAAAAGGGGTAAACTTATACCAGGTAGATGCCCTTTCAAATACATTTAACGAGCATGAAAGGAAGCAAGATTGCTCAACGATCGTTTCATTGTTTTAGGAGTCAGAAAAGAGCTTAACAGAAACTCCCTAAGTGCCTTTTTCATAAAGGAATTGATCATCCCAAAAAAGGGATAAAATTATAACAAACAAAAGTAATGGTGAGGCAAGGAGGAAGTGTTCAATCAAGGGACAAGTATGGGGATCAATCACAGTAATGGGTGGGGAACATTGATGGGGCCTCCTTGCGGGTTGATGAATGATAGAAAAACAATGGCATAATTGCAGTATGGATGGAGTGAAGGGCTCATGTATAAGTTGTGATGCACAATCTTTGTAAAATATGACAGTTGTCGATGTGGCACACAAATCGAGGCGGCAAGGTGTGAGGACACAATGTCAAAAAAGGTTTATGGTGAGAGCGAGAAATGATCTCAAGCATCATCACGAGCACGAAAAACTGAATCTGGCGATATCAAATTCGTAAAAAAAGGACAACGGTCGATGTGGCACATAAACCGAGGCGACGAGGGACATGTGAAAAGTGCCCTAAAAATATGGTGGTGAGAGCAAGAAATGATCTCAAGCATCATCACGGGAACGAATATCTGAATCCAATGGTGAAAAGGGTGCGAAAAACGGAGGTCAAATGACTCAGGAATGGTTAAAGGAAAAAACAAGGTTAAAAAATGGCTAAAAATAAAGGTGAGCCCACCAAGCCAAGGATGTAGTGGTGGGGAGAAATGATGACCCGTGGGGGCGAAATACTAGGCGTATCAAATCAAATCAAATATACAAGTGACACGTGACCTCAAAAATGGTTGAGATCACAAATGTGAAAAAGTGAGCAGGGTTAATGACCTACCCTCGTGCTATGTGCATGGGGTTTGTGATTGTGGATCACATATGTGTTGGTTTGAACGATGGGCTCATTGAAGTGCTAAGATAGATGTGATGGGGTAGGGTCAAAATGATTGATCATGCCCCCTATCCCAGGTTCGAGGTAATCTATTATGCCCCTGAACTCAGAGGTGTCAATGCGGTGCATATGCTATCTTAGAGAGGGATCAACATGGCATTGACCAACTACTAGAGGGAGTGTGTACCATGAGGTTGTGGGCCATGGTGGCATACTGAAGTGATGATATGATGATGGGGGATTCCCCTTGCGGAGTGTATGCCCCCAGTATCTCCGACGAGAATGACGATGATGATGTAGGCAAGGTTTCAGGCCTGCCCCATGCTGTGGATATGTGGTTTCCTCTTTGATTTGAAAAGGTTGAATATGTGGGTCGGAGTGATCAATGGAAGGGGTCGACCGGACAAAGGGGTCTCCATTGGAAACCATGTAAATTGTGTTAATATCTTCTGAGGAGGAAGATGGTGGGGGATGAATTTCCTCAATAAGAGGAGGGCATGTCTCTAGGTCAGAATTATTCAGTTCATATAGAGCTGCTATGTAATCTGGGAGATCAGGGTAGTGATGTGAGTAATGGCCGTAAATGTCGCATATTGCACAAGGGTGATTGGTACGCAGGGATTTATCGTGAGGTTGAGGGTTGATGTTAAGTTTAACAACCGGGATGTTAGCATCGTCATCTAACATTTGCATGTGTTTCTGAGGTGTTGGTAGTTGTGGACATTGATGGGTAGCATGGCCCAGATCGTCGCACCAAGAGAATTTGGGGGGAGCACGAAATGTCATGGGGTTTTTTTCCTACTTTGGAGTAGGCTGGGCAGTGTAGGTCGCAGGTGAAGCAGTGTAGGTTTTTGGTCCTCTTCCCCCAGTGTGACGGGGAGGAGGAGGAGCAGTGTTGGATGTTGATGTGGTTCTCACCCTTGGAGGTGGTCGTTTTGTCACAGTGATAGGTTGGACAGCTTGTAAAACGACAGTTGGTGTTGGGGGAGGATTTGGGGCGGGCAGGTACCACATAGGTAGTCCTAAAGTTAACCTTGGAAGATTGAGCGTAGCCATTACTAGGGTGCTGACTGCTCCTGAAGGAGGAAATAGAAACGGGATACTGTGGATGGGTGTGGCTCCTACATGACTTGGCATTGAGGGTGGTTGTGGCAGTAAAGGGGGTTGTTGGTTAGGTTCCTGTGTATTGTGCGAAAGGGTGTACAAATCAAATATCTCGACTATCTATAGAGGGGGTGGGATGGATTGGAATGTGGAAGTCATGGGAGTATCTAAGTATATCCCTGGTTCGACTGTGGAGACAAATAATGTGGGTGCGCTCTGAATGGGTTGTTCAATCATAGGTAGAAAATTTTCAGGTCTGGCGAGAGCATTAGGATCGTAGTACATTAGTTGATCGATTTTGACTACACGTCCCTCATGGGGAAACATCATGATGCCGAAGACAGATGAAGCGACAACTTTCCACCTAATTGGGAACCGTTTTTCCACCTAATTGGATGGGAACATTAGCCAAAAGGCCTTGCAGTTGAGCTGAATGACCATCATAAGCTCGTAATGTGGTGGTGGATGGCTGCAGTGTGGGGGATCCGAGTTTCTGCTAGACAAATGTCGACATCACGTAGATGGAGGAACCCTCATCGATGATGCAATGATGAATCACAAGGTTTTGAATGGATACAAAAATCTAAAATGCTAATGTCGAAGGAAAACGTGGTTCGGCATGGTCTAAATCGAATGCCATCATTCGTGAGTCAGAAGGGTCTATTGCACTAATGGAGGATAACAATATTTTTCTCTGTGCAGGACATTTTTTTAGGAATTCCAAGGCAGACATAGCAGCGGGAGACTGGGCTAAGTCTTCTACGATGTTGTAATTTGAGGCGGCACGAGCGTTAGGATTATTGTTGATCCATCGTAGGGGGAAGTGAGGGGCTTTAGGACCCTCGTCCAACGCTATAGTAGGTATACATAATGGTTGATCAGTTGGAAGGGTGGTAGTAACTGGGTCAATGGGCATGGTCTCAGGGGTGGGTCCATATTGGTTTCTGCGTGTTTGTAGGTGGACATCATCCGATGACATCATTAATAGATGGTGAATACTTGAATCCATGTGTTGGTAATCAGTTGCATCATAAGTGATTTGCTGCTGTGGTGTCACAGATCCTTGTTGGGGATCCATCGGACGGGTGTTCACCACTCCTTGTGTGGGTAAAAATTTTTGCAACACCATGGGTTGCGTTTGAGGAGGTGGTGCTAGCTGTGCCGTGTGTCCTTGGCGTTGGGAATCACCAATCTAGAGTTGGCGTGCTCGTTCCAAATGGGGGCATGAGTGTGTGTAATGGAAATATACCCCACATATGGAACACAGATGGTTTGTTCTTAAGTTAGGATTTTTACCCTATTTCGGTGGACGATCAGGGTTTTGGTTGGTGGGAGTAGCGTTATTATTATTCAAAGGATTGGGTGGCTGACTTCCTTGGTTTTGAGGTTGATTGTTCTCGCTGTTGTATCCTCTTCCGCAGTTCTGTTGACCTCCTTGATTATGTTGGTTGTTCTGGTTTTGGGGTTGGTTCTGCTGTGCATACACTTTCCCTTGGGAAGTAAGTAGATTTTGAGGTTGCGTAGGTGTGGAAGTAGGCTGCGGTGGATAGTAAGCGGGTGGGTTTGGAGGTGGTCCAAGTGTTTGTTGCATTTTTTGGTAAGTCTGAGCTATTGGAAGTGTTGGGGCAGAAGGTGCTGCTTGTGGAGGGTAATAAGCCAATTGGGCTTGTGAGTGAATAGGAGCATGAGTGGCCTGTTAGTGATAATACGTAGGAGGTGCATAATCTAATGGTGCGTGCTCGTAACATTGTGGTGGACATGAGGGTCCATGAGTGTGGTTAGAGTGTGCCATGGGAGAATATGAGGTTGTAGCTTCGGAGTGAGATGTGGCGCGCGAAAGGTTGGGGCCAGTATTATTAGGCATAATTGAAAAGGGTTGGTTGTGTGATACAACATGACCAATGATACCATCGGTGGCATGGGATGCCCCCGGCGCGTCATTCCAGGATGGATCGCTGTGGGGGGCGTCAGGTAAGATGGTGTACAAATAGCCAGGTTGGGCATAGATTAGATCAAATTGTTGGGATTTGAGAATGGCTTCTTCTTCCGACTGGGATCGTTCAGACACCACATCTTTGGCTATGGATGGAAGAAGAGATTTTAGGAACCAATCCAAGAAAATACGGTCATCCAACCTGATCTTGCATAAACTATGGTGTTTACGCCACTCATGAATGTGATCAGTGATGTGGGTAGCTATGTTCGATCTACAAGACAAGAGCATTTCTACTCCTGCGTCGTAGCGGATGAGTAGTTGAAAGAACTGTAGGAAGGTCAAGGTGTAAAAGTGGGGTGTGTCCCATGAGGATGCTCGATATACCACTTGGCTTCTGAGCTAGTGAAAGTCCTTTGCAACAAGCGTAAGCGAATGGAGTCATCAACTATGGAGTTGGAGGAACACCATAGATGGAAAGACATAATGTGATTTTGGGGATCTTCACCAGCCTTCCCTTCAAACTTAGGGATGTCTGATGGGAATTTAGTAGGCATGTGAGGCCAAGTAGGATCATGTCTAATGGGATCGTTTGTTAATCTCGCCAGGTCCGGTAGGTTGAGACTAGCCATAAATGGAAAACTAGCAAAAGAGTGTGACATGGTCACCGGGGCGTATGTGGTGGTGGTATCATTGTTGATCAGGCCGCTGCCCCTAAAGGGAACATTAGTCGTGAGGGGGATATGACCCCCAAACAGAGGTGTGTTGTTAGTGTGGGAGGGGCCTACGCCTCCAAGTGTAACGTGAGTCACAGATGGGTTCGGATTGGGTCCAGTAGCTGTTGCGATCGGAGTTGTGACCGGGATGGTAGGTGTAGGTCCCATCAAGGGAATCCCCAGAGTAGGTGTGGGTCCCATTGAGGGCATACCGAGGGTAGGTGTGGGTCCCATCGAGAGAATCCCCAGAGTAGGTGTGCGTCCCATTGAGGGCATACCCAAGGTAGTTGTGGGTCCCATTGAGGGAATACCCAGGGTAGTTGTTGTAGTGGTGGCTAATGTGGTGGTAGTAGATGTTCCACCAACAGTCCGTATAAAGAAGGGGTTGAAGTCATGCCAGCCATGGGGATAGTTTGTGTTGTGTATGTAGGGTTTTCTAATTTTGCCTCAGAGTCAGATGTGAAATGAGGGGCATCAGAATCGAGTGATGAGGCTCTATGCCGATGATGTGTGGAGTCAAGTGACAAGGTTCTATGCCTGTGATGAGTGGTTTCAAGTGAACCGTACTGCGGGGGTTCACCCCGGAAGCACCGAGAACGTCTCGGGGACTCAATGGTGACAGACGACTAGTAAAACTAGTAGGTAGTCGTGAGTGAAAAGCTCAAAAACCCTAATGAAACCATGTGTGCAGGAGGGGAGTGCAAAAAACTATGGCACTCAGGCCAACAACCAAACTCAAAACACTTACGGTAATAGTTGTGCTATGGTAAGTGGAGTGATCAAAAAAGGGTGGTCAAAATACCAACAAGAAAACGGCTCCTAAAAATAAAAATGGTGTACTCGCTAAACCAAGGGGAGGTAAGAGAGCATGCAAACAACTAACTAAAAAGGTATTATGGTTTGAACAAGACGTTTCCTCTACAAGGTTATGAAATCCAAGTCAGACAATACGAAATGTAGAACCAAAGGCTAATGATATCCCCCTACCGGGAGGGACACCGAGTAGACAATCCTAGAAGAAAGGCCACTAAGATACCCTGTTCATGACATGTCCAGAAAGGTGAATCTGCAGTTCCTGTTCTATCGCCGTTGTACTCCCATACAGGTAGTACACCGAGAAAAACGAGTAGGTATCCTTCGGTGACTGAATGGATAGCGGTATTCCACTCAGGCCTCTGGAACCAGTCTTGCTACTTCGACCCTCGTAAGGGAGAGGCCTTTCCGATAAATTGGTGTATAACCGTGCCAATAAGTAGTAAGGGATTTTGGTACCCTAATAGACAACAACTATGTCTCAAGTGAAAGTGACTAAGGAGTGTTATTTGGATGCCTATCCCCTCAATCCTACCTAAATACAATCTTCTTTTAATGTTCCCCAAGTGGGGTTAGAAGGTTGGTTGAGTTAAATATATTTTAAGGCTCACTTGATTAATGGTGACAGAGTGTGTGTAAGTGTAATTATGTACCAAATAAAATGCCTTGCTTGGGAGAATATTTATCAAATTAAAATGTTGATTTCACCTTGCAAATATGAAAATTTAACTATAAATGCTTAACAATTTTCTTTTCAATAAAAATATTGAATTTTTTTCCAAAATGATATAGTAAAGCAAATAACATAAAAAGTAAATGAATATCTAAGGCTGCAAGTAAAATAGTAGCCTGTCAAAGTGTAGGGGAGATGGCAGAAAAATATGGGCCAAAATGGCTGACGAAATCTCGAAGACAAATCGCAGGGTTCGGGTCGAAATCACGATTGTCTGAGGCAAAACTCGTGATCTGGATCGCGGCTATCTGGGCAAATATCGTGATCTCAGTCGTGGTTGAGGGGCTATAAGTCACAAATTGGAATCCCTGCGATGGGTCAGAAAATCGCGATCTGGATTGTGGTTAACTAGGAAAAACTCGCGATCTAGGGTCAAAACTCATAGTTTTGGAATCGCGGCTTTCGGCTAAACAGTCGCGATCTGGATCGCGACTGTGGGTTAAAAAACCTGCGATTTACGGGATGGAAAAGGTTGCTGAAAACGAAAGCCAAAATTAAAAAATTGGGACTGTAGATGTTGCAAAAACAACAAAGGGCTATGGAAGTAATCTATAGGCTTGGTGATAAGCTAGATCTACAAAAATAAATCTAAATAACAACTAAAATAAGAAGAATTATAGATCTAACTAAAGATTCAAAGATTCAAAGTAAAGCGGAGTCGCCAAAAACCGTAGCATGGGTTTTCACCCAAGCTTGTGCAAATGAGCACCTACTAACTTCGTAGTAGCAGTTTGGATCAAACAGTAAAAACTAATGTAAAAAGTAAATATTAATCTAACATGTGCAAGAAAGTAAATCTAGATTAAGAATAGTAAAAAACTAGATCCCTGAGAGAAACAATAAAAACCTTGATATTTTATATTAATGAGCAAATGGTTTGCAATCGTTTACCTCAATGGTGAGGTTGCTGGAATTCTTGCAGCAGTACAGGAGTAGTGCTCCAGTTCTCCAATAGTGTCTCTCTTCTCCAATATGCTTCAAATGTGGGCCAAAGGTTCACTCTCAATGAAGAACTTCAAGCTAAAAAAGGATGGGTAAAGCTCAAGAGCAATTTTGGCAGCATGAGGATAGGATGAATGTGGATGAATAGTGGGGAGCCTCTATCACCTTTTTATAGCTTTTGGGTGATGGAGAATACAACCATGGTTTAAGGTAACCAATGGTATTGGTAAAAATGGTTTAGGGTTTATTTTCCTCTTTTTCCCTCTTTTTTCCTTTTTTGAATATATTTTTGAATTTTATTCCCTTTTAATTGATTTTTGAGAATTTTGGACCCCTTTGGAGGGTTTTTGTATTTTTTGAGGAAAATTAAATATTTTGAGGAGAAAAAGATGGATTTTGGCCTTTTTGGTGACCATTTGAGGGTTTTAGAGGCTAAAATGGTAGGAAAAGTGGACAAATGGGTCATGTGAATAGGGAAATGAGCTAGTGAGCACTTTTTGGGTGTTAACAATGCGTAAGTCAGCTTGAATGTAAATAAAGGAAGAAGGGATGCTACGACCAACTTGTAGGAACATGGTTTGCACAGGAGAAGTATAAATAAGAATCCAAGTTGGAAAGTGGAAGTAAGATTGAAGATGCGAAAGTTGTAGTATTATGATTTTGCAAGCTTTGAATTATTTGGGTTTCAATGGCTCATCGAACTGGAACAACATGATCTAGCAGAGAGCTAGACATGCAAAGAACATAAATGCAACACAATAGATGATGTGCAGTCTGATGTGATTTATCTGAGACAAATGCACAAAGACAAAAATGCAACAGATGATGTGATTTATCTAAGACAGATGCACAAAGACAAAAATGTAGAACAACATATGATGTGTAGTATGATGGGGTTTATTTGAGACAAGTGCACAACAACATAAAGACAATATCATAGATGGTGCACAAAAGGTTATAATTTATCTGATACATGTGTGCAAGAACGAAACTGTAGAACAATGGAGGATGCAAAGTATCAATTTAGTTTGCAGATGCACAGAAACATTATGCTGAGAAAACGCATAGATTGCAGAAGGGTATGAAATATAAGAATCAGTGTGTAATATTGATGCAGTGAAGTGAAGTGTGTGATATAGTACAACAATTGCAAGATCAATGTATACAATATGCGCACACAACGGAATGTATTGCAACAAATATGAAGAGTGAGTGGATCAGTAAAAAGCAAAGAAGAATCTTCTACATACCAGGGTGGTAGGATGGGGCAAGGAATAGGGAGTTGGCTCTTCCTTTAGGTCGGTGCCTGTAAAACTAGGGAGTCAGTGCCTCCTTCTAGTTGGTGTTGGTAAATCAGGGAGTTGGTGCTTACTCCAGGTTGTATCCTGTAAATCAGGGGGTTGGTGCCTCCTTATAGTTGACGCTGGATAACTTTGGAAGTTGGTGCTTCCATGAATATAATCTGTATATTATAATAGAGAGTTCCGTGGTTTTCTCCCATTTGGGTTTCCACATAAAATCTTTGTGTTCTTTGTATTGCACATGTGGTGTTAAATGACATTGCTTATTATAAGTGCTTAATATAAGTGTTTTTTATATTTGGTAAAGGTAAAAATTGTTCATAACTATGCATAATATTGATTCACCCCCCCTCTTAGTACTAATAAGATTTCCAACAATTGGTAACAAAATGGGTGTCTTCAGTAACAACTTAACAACTGGAAGATAGATCCTTGCACAAATATGAACAAGAAAGAAGGACTTTCCACCAACACAACACCTAGATTTGGAGGCTCTAACTACACCTTTTGGAGGATAAGAATGGTGGTATATCTGTAGTCCCTTGGTGCTAATGTCTGGAATTAAATTGAAAATGGCTATAATGTTCCAGCAAGTGCACCAGTTGATCCAATTGACATAAGGCAATATGAATGCAATGCAAGAGAAAGGAATGTGTTGTTTTACGGATTAGAAAACTTTGAGTTCACTAAGGTCCTACATTGTTCCTCAGCAAAAGATGTATGGGACAAACTCAAGAACATCTATGAAGGAGAAGATAAAGTCAAGAAGGAAAAACTACAGACATATTATGGTTTATTTGAGTCCTTGAAGATGAAATATGAAGAAAACATTGCATTATACTTTATTCGAGTCAATGAGATATTCAATGCTATCAAGGGTCTTGGATTTTTTCTAATTGAAGAGTCGATTGTGCAGAAAATAACGAGCACTCTGCCTCCAAGATTTGACTCAAAGGTGTCCGTGTTAGAAGCTGTCGAGACTGATCTTGAAATTTTGACAAAAGATGAACTTCATCGAATCCTCACTGCATATGAGATGAGGACTGAAAGGGAAAATAATACTAGGAAAGAAGCATCCTTCAAAGTCACCACAAAAGAAAAACATGAGCATAACAAAAGATTTTGTGATGAATTACATGAGGAAGAGGAAAAATTTGCGAGAAAGTTGAAAATAGGGAGTTGCAAGTATAAGGGTAAGTTACCCTTCAAATGTTTTAAATGTGAAAGGGTAGGCCATTTTGATTCAAAATGTCCTTATAAATAAGATAGAGATATTGGTAGTGAAGAAGATGCAAATGAACGAAGGATGGAACACCCACAAGACAGATCTGAGAGCAGGAAGAAGTTCCATAAATAAAGGAAGAGTTTGTACTCCAAGGAAGACAACAGTTCATCCGAAGAAAGTGAATGTGATGACAGTCCAAAATAAGTTATTTTCATGTATTTTCCTTAAGACGGAGGCAGTGAGGAAAAGAAACTTTGTTGTTCCTCCAAAGAAACATCAAAAATTCAATCAGGAAATCTGGATAAGCACTTCTTTAGTAGAACCTTTAATTCACCTCCAAAACCTATCACATAAATTGGATCAGATAGTCAATCTGAAGAGGTTGACTAGGAGGGTGAACTTGTTAGTGCCTTGGAATAATTAAATAATTCAAGAAGGAAGAATAAACTTTTGCAGGATCATATGTCAAAATATTAAGAGCAGGTCAATAATACTAAGGATATTCAAGAGTCACTTGAAAAGCAAGTGAGTGAAAAAGAAATGGATCTTGAGAAACAAATAAATTGTGGAGTAGATAAAATCAGGAAGCTTGAAGAAGAGATATCTATATTGAATGTATCACTGGAAGAGTCAAGGGATAAAAATGTGTTGTTGACAAACCAACTTGAGGAAAGGAATAGAGAAATCTCTAACGTAGAAGAAAAAATATTTTGAGATAAAAGGGAAGGAATAGGCTCAAGGTCACAACATGAACGATACTCTGGATTGCACAAACACTGGAAATAACCAAACTTGTATTGAATTAGAGAACAAATTCAAAAACAACACATCAATCCTAGATAAGATATTGAACGATCAAAGATAAACTGTAGACAAATCAAGAATTGGCTATGACAAAACAACTAAGAAGGTCTGCGATAATAAGTACAGTCCAAATCAAATGAAGCTATTCCAATCCAGGTATGATAGTTCCTTCAATGATTACAATTATTTCCATTACGCTATTAAAAGAAGGTTCAATTCATTGAAGCGCACAAGGTGCAACTACTATGGACATGTTGCAAAATACTGTCATACTGTGAGATGTTATACTTGTGATGGTTTTGGACACAAGGCTCAATATTGTTGAAGAACATAAAATAGTCCAGATAGAAATAACATCAACAACAACATTTGGACCAAAAAGAAAAGAAGTCAAGAACAATATCAAAAGGAGTGTGCACACAAGAAGAAATAGGTTAAGAAATCTCCTCAATCAAATACAATCGAAATAAATGACCCAAGTATGTATCAAGCAACAAGAATTGCTTCCCCTATTGCTAATCTCTAAAAGGATAAGTAAGATCCTTGAATTCAACATGCCATTTGTTAGAAATTCAATGAATGTATTAGTATGTATTGCAATTAGAAGATATTTGATGTTTGGTACATAAAGTTGCATTGATGAAATGCACATACTGCCATATTAAATTATTTGTGAAAATACGTTGAAGTAAAATTGTTGCACAAAGGACTCATACATGTGATTGTTCAAATAAGGGTACAAATAAGTATTGCAGATAACAAATATAAGTTCCGCGCAGATACACCATTCTTGCTTAATCAAATTTTATATGATATTCAAAAGTTTCCTTTACAAAATTACATGAGACCTCTGTTGTATAAAACTGAGTCAAAGTATCAAGAGGAAACATGTTAAGGCCTAACAACAATCGAAGTACATTACAAAGATGGAAGCTAAGTTGAACAAAATTGAGAATTACAAATTTTACTTAGAGCCAAAGCTTGAGGTCCAACTCTATGACATGATTGGTTGGTTGTTGAGATAGGAAAAGTTCAATATTCTATGGATCCTGCTCGACGAACTCAAAATATTAGCAATGGAAAAAGCTGCAGGGTTGAAGAAGACGGGTTGACACTACACTGCTCCATTTGAATTAAATTCAGCAAGTCAAGAATTTGTTGTTGTTGCTTGTTTAGGCAGTCAATTCTCCTCTTCAAATTTGACAATTCCTCTGAATTTCCCCGGTTGACCTGAGACTACACATACCAATGCATGAAATTGGATTCTTTCATATGGGATTTCCAAATCCACATATCCACTTTCAGTTTTGCGAATTCAACCTGCTGCGACTGAACTGTTGAATGAAGACTATCGAACAAGTTGTTGAATCTATGAAAGTAAGAATACATGGTATATAAAGACAGGACACTCATACGCTACGACACTTAGAACAATCTTGACAAGGAATGAACTAGGATGAAGAACCAGGCCATAGTCAATGCATATATAGAATTGGAATGTGTTTCCCTCCGCACATGAAATTAAATTGAAGAGAAGTTGAGGTTAAATGCATTCATGGCCGTGCGATTCGAAGCTAACTAGAGAGACACCAAAATTTATTGCATGAGTTAATAAGATCGGGAAAGAGGAAAAAAGTAGAAATCCAATTAATTGTTCCATGCGATCGAAATGATGTCTCCTAAAAGCTCAACTACAACAACAACACGTCATATTTTTCGCACGAGTTATTAGTTATGTTGACTTATTTCCAAGCTGTCTAACGGAAGGGAAACATGTGTGATATTGAAAAGGAATTTATAAGACGTCGTGGAAATATGTGCAAAGTAAAAAAAAAAGTATGTATGCCATAAATTAAGATGTGATAAAGACATGTCACAATGCAGTAGATGCAAGATAAGAAAAAAATGAATGCTGGAAGAAGTTGCAAAACCAAAAGCACAAAGAACTTGCAATTGCACAAGTGGAACGTTTTGTTGCAACAGGAAGATGAATAAATAAGCTTGAAGGATTAAATGTGACATGAAAATAAGGCCAATATAAAAGGAAGTTGGAAACTGTACAAGGGGATCTTATTCAAGACAACTACAAAGACAATGTTAATGTATAGGTTGCAAGGCGACTAAGCTATGCACACAAACTCCAACAAAAGGAAAAAGAATGAAGCACAAAACCAAAGAATGAGCGCAAAAGAGAACCTGAAGTAGTGCATAGAAATCACCTCTTTGTCATTGTTGTCAAAGGGGGAGAAATATCATGAAGCATGCATCAATGACAACGATCTGCATAGAAATGAAAAACAACATAAGTACTGATTGGAGATTGCACAAAGAAACCAAAGGAGAAAGATCATGAAGCATGCATAAGTAACAACAATCTGTGCAGAAATGAAAGACAATAGAAAAGTACTGATAGCAGTTTGCACAGAAGAACAAAGGTTCAAACTAGCAAGAAAACAGGGGGAGTATTGTGCCGTGTACGAATAGAACAAAGGAATTCATAATCAGGAAGAGCATAGATTCATGAGGTGTTGACATACACATCTTCATTAGGTGTTGACATCTATGACAGAGGGGGATATATTGGAACTTTGGTTGTCATTAATGTCAATTGATGTGAAACAAGATTGAGTATCCTTGTGTTAGTTTGAAGAAGTATATAAATTATATCTAGTTTGAATAAGTACATAAAACACATGAGCAAGTTACCAATCCATTTAGTTATGATATTTCAAAGGAAATTTTAAAGAGATGGTTGGACAAGTCTCGAAAGTACGCAAGAGGATCGGGAGAAAGAAGCGGTTGGACATGCACACAAGTCTCAGAAGTGTGCAAGACCCACCGAGTGGAATAAATATATAAATATTGGAAGTACAAAAGAGTCTCAGAAGCAAGAAGTGGTTGGAAAAGTCAAGTGCGCAAGACCCACCAAGTGTTGATACTTCAAGGGTGCAAGACCCCATGGGTAGTGGTTCCCAAGTGTGTAAGTCCCACTATGCAAAGGACCAAGTGCGTGCAAGACCCATAAGGTATGATATCTCAGTTGCGCAGATATGACAAGTGGCAGATGCTTAAGTTAGATTGATCGTAAAGAAAGGAAGAAGGAATCCTATGACCAACTTGTGGACACACGATCTGCGCAGGACAAGTATAAATAAGAATCCAAGTTGGAAAGTGGAAGTAAGATTGAAGATAAAAATGTTGTAGTATTATGATTTTGCAAGATTCAAATTATTCAGGTTTCAATGGCTCGTTGAACCGGAACAACATGATCTAGCAGAAAGCCGGACACATAAAGAACAAAAATGAACCACAACAGATGATGCGCGGGATGATGTGATTTATTTGAGACTGATGTGCAAAGATATAAACGCAGCACAACAAATGATGCACAATATGTTGTGATTTATCTAATATATATGTGCAAATATAGAAAGGTAGGAAAACAAATGATGCGTAGTATGATGAGGTTTATCTAAGACAAGCGCACAAGAACAAAAATACAGTATCACAGATGGTGCAAAAAATGCTATAGTTTATCTGATACAGATGCACAAGAATGAAACTACAGAATAATGGAGGATGCATAGTATCAATTGAGTTTGCAGATGTTCGGAAACAATATGTTGAAGCAACGTGTAGACTGCAAAAGGGTATGAAATATAAGAATTAATGTGTAATATTGATGCAGTGAAGTGAAGTGTGTGATATAGTACAACAATTTCAAGATCAGAGTATATAATAGGTGCACACAATGGAACATATTGCAACAAATATGAGGATTGTGCTGATCAGTAAAAAGAAAACAAGAATATTCTACATATCGAGGTGGTAGGATGGGGCAATGAATAGGGAGTCGGTGCTTCCTTCGGGTCAGTTCCTCTAAAACCAAGGGATCAGTGCTTCCTTCCAACTGGTGTTGGTAAATCAGGGATTTGGTGCTTCCTTCGGGTTGTAGCCTGTAAATAAGGGGGTTGGTGTCTCCTTCCAGTTGGTGCTGGATAAATATGGAATTTGGTGCTTACATGAATGTAATCTATATATTATAAGAGAGCATTTCATTTTTTTCTCCCATTTGGGTTTCCAAGTAAAATCTTTGTGTTCTGTGTACTACGCATGTGGTGTTAAATGACATTGTTTATGATGAATGCTTAATATAAGTGTTGTTTATATTTGGTAAAAGTAAAAATTGTTCATAACTATACATAATATTGATTCACCCGCCCTCTCAGTATTAATAACATTTCCAACAAATTCCACCTTTCTATTGGTGTGTATAATGCAATAAACATAAAGAAGATTTTGTCCAACACCTAGAACATGAATACCATCTCCAAACTTAATTGTATCAATGATGATATTACCACAACATGCAACCTATATGGATAAATATTTATCGATTGCCAATTTATCTCCACCATGTTGTTATCTATAATTAGAAAAGAGACATTCATGTTTGGTCATGTGTCAGGTATCTCCAAAATCAACAATATGCTCTTTCTTAGAAGAAGAAGACTAGATGGTACAATGTATTTCCAAATGTGAACTATGAGGAGATCTAACATTATCATAAAAAATTTCTTTAGTTTCAACTATAGATCTTGCTTTTGAACATGATCAAGGAAATACTTGAAGGGATGTCCCTTCTTATAACAATAGATGCATATGTGTAATAACCTTGTTTGACCCTTGGAATCTATTGGATGGGATTATATATAAAATTGTAAATGCATGGTCATAATGATGGGAGTCAGGAAATTTGATCTTAAATAATCCCCATGTATAAATTATATAAATATGTTTTTGTGGATTCCTAGTGTGGATCCTAATTCCAATGCCCAACTAGTGAATGGATATGCATGTATATGGTGTAAATATAGTTCTATGGACTGTGTGTTAGGTTTTCCAGGGAGAAATCAAGCTATGTAAATATTAATGTTCAAATATAATTTATAATGGTCCAAGATGGTTGCTAATATCTTGAGAAGGGTTATGATTCCACCAGGGGGGAATTGAAAGGGGCGTTATGGGTGACCAATACTAAATTGACAAGTGTTAGCCTAATATCTCATATCCTTTTACATCTTGTCCTTAAATGAATCCATCCACCTCTAGTGAATTAGAAATCCAATCATTGAATGAATGTAGAGGTGTGTACAAAAGTTTGCTTATGTAGTTATTGGAGCATGGGCCAAGTACAATCATTATGGGGAATCATAAGAGTAATTCATCCACATGTCAGAAGGAAATTCAATCAACGTACCCTCATATCTCTCTCATTGTCATTCATTCCATTGCTCCCATGTTCATACTTCACACTTCTCATGTTGTGTTCTCGTTTTCTAATCATTAACCAATATGGAAACGAACCAATTAATCACTATGGAAAGGGAATTTGTAGATGTTGGATAAGAGATAAATGGTTGTAAGTGAGCATAATGCTTAAGAAAATTATGATTCCTTCAACCACTATATTATTAATTCTCATTGGATGATTGAGAGTCAAGTGTTAAACTTACAGGCCATTCCCAAAAATAATTCAATGGATTTGACACTTTATGTCTACACTAAAGAGCTCTAAAAGGGATAAATATCCCCGAGGGGTTGTTGAGAAAATAAAGGGAATATATTCCTTATGTTGTGTAGTCTAGTGGACTAAAGTGCCATGGTATTTTTTTACATCTATATTATATGCTTGTAGTGCTCTTTAATGTGAAAACAAGTTGAGCCATGAGAGCGATTGGGTTGGGTTGAGTGAGATAAGGGCCTATAGATTAGTTCCTTAATCATGGTGGTTGTTGGATGCAATATGTTAGACACAGGGTTCAATTTATTCTACCAAAAAAATCCTACATGCATCAACATTTTCAATACTTTGCAAGAAGAGTAAGATGGCACTTGAGATGTGTGCATTAAATTACATAGGAACCTGAAATAGGGATGTGTAAGGCAAGATAGATTCTCTTTATTTAGAATTGTATTCGTTACCTACACTACAACAATTTACCCATTTAGCAAGGGTTTAGGCTTCCATGGGTCTTTCCAAAACCGCCTCTCAAAGTGTTTTTAGAGATTTCAGGGTGGTTTTTGAACCCACCCCAAAAGTCAAGAAAATTGAATTTTTTGTGAAATTCTAAGTCACAACAGATCTAAAGAGATGAGGATACTTCATAGAGAAAGAATGAGCAGAAAATTTGAAGAAGAGTGAAAACTACAGTAAAAAAGAGCAGAAGAATAATAATGCAGCAGAACTCGGATAGGAGCAGAATAATGTCACATGTTCCATTAATCAGTATAAGAAACAATGATGTTACAATGGAGAGAATTTGAATAATGCAGGATAATTCGAACCTTAGTTGGTCTAGCATAGGGATTATCACCACTAGAGTGCTCCAGAAGACTCAAAGTCAACTGAACTGAACCTAAATTCAGCTAATTGAAGTCACAATTAGTTAACTGACTAAGGAGGGTGCAATAGTGAGTCTGTCATGCATGCCAGTCAGAAAAGGGTGCATGAGGCCACAATTAGTGGCATCTGGAGCTCTAACCTCCCACAAGAGTCAGATAATTCAGGTGGAATGCACTACAACACTCAGCAAGTTCCTATAAAATAGGTAAATGACTAAAGTGATCCTAAAATGATGCATGCAGGGATCAGAAGGTGGTAGATGGATCCTGGATGACATATACACACCACTAGGGGGGAAATGACATCAACAACAACTAGGAAAAATAAATAATGCTAGGTAGGACAAGGACAGAGTATTAAAATATCCTAACACCCCCCCCTTAATCCATACTTTGCATCATAGGCCCTAGTTACTAAGACCAAAGGTCACCTATACAATCAAATAAATGATAAAAAAATAAAGAATTGTCCATGAACCAAGGAAATAGGGAAAAACCTCATGGGAAAAATACCCCCCCTCAAAAAGAACAATAGTAGGGAACTCAAAGAACCTTCATGCTAAGTAGAGAAGGAAAAAATTCTCCTCAGTGAAAGCCTTTGCAAAAATATTGGCAAGCTTCCCCTATGAAGGATAGAAATGCAGGTGCTAGATCCGGATTTGCTCCTCTGATGAGCCTCCCACTGTATAGAAGTTGTATTTTCCAAAACAAATCTTTCAAGAACCCTTATTGCTATTGGAGCGAATGGCTCATTGTGGTCCAAATCATGAACCTTTGAGTACCTTTTGTCAGGAAACCAAGATTTTTTCCTGGTTGTATATCCCCCATGGCAAGTCTCTCCAAGATATTGTGGATCAAACCCCAACATCATGCAACACCTCTTTGAGAGAAGTCGATCTGCATGACATAGTGCAAGTTTTACATGATACTGAGATCTGGTGGTTCTATGGTCAGATGAATCCCCAACTATGTTCCTAGTAGCTACAAGGACTTTGTGAGCCCATATTGGCATTGGCCATGGATTGGGAGCATTTTTTGAATCTGGATCTGAATCTGAATCTCCTTGAAATTTATTCTCAACATCAATATCTTGATCCTCATCTTCATTAGAAGAGGTATCACTTTGATATTCATCAGATTCTAATGGGGTAGGCAGAGAGTATGGAAAAAAATGTGAGAATGCATATTCCTTGGAGGCATGGTTTGCAAACCCTTTCGCTATAATCTTCCCAATGGAGATGTCTACAATATCATCTGTGTTAGGACCAAAGACCACTTTCTTCAATGAACCTGTGTAAGTCATCTGATATACATACAACAAATTTGCCAACAAAGAAGGCACACATAGAACATTCTTGAACTTGCCATGCTCCATATGTGTTGTTCCCTTCCCTTCAATAGAGATCTGAGAGTTGTCTCCCATGCGAATAATCAGACCATCTTTTAGATCTAGAGAAGAAAATGATTCTCTAGAGGAAACCATGTGGTTGGAGGCTCCTAAATCTATGAGGAGGGATTGCGATTTTGAAAATCCATCCTTTAGTGCATGGAAAATCTCATGACCATCAGACTCACTTCTAGAATCAGTCTCTCTTGCACCTTTTTGGAGGGACATGTTGTGTTGTTCAAGAAGCTTGGTCATCTGATATATCTTCTTCTGCATGCAAGATCTCTCTGGTTGGTTTCCTTTCTTGCAATGGGAACACTTGGATTTCTCAAATCCCTTATGTTTGTCCTTATTAGAGCTAGAGACTCCTTCTGATGGACTTGAATTGGCATTCTGCTTAGGTTAAAATGGCCTCTTAGCCTTTCCCTTATGCTTCCCTTTCCCATTCACACTTTTTTCTTCTCTAGCCATAAGATCTTGATCTTTGAAGGCCTTCAAGGCACCCATCTGGATCAACTTATCCTGTTCTTAGATGAGAGATTCAGTGAAAAGATCTAAGGAGGGAATCTTCCAACCAGGGATTGACATTCACCAGAAATGGAAGGTAGAGAGAAATATGGAGAACTCTGGACCTAGCTTGCTCAGAATGGATAGCACCAGTTGCTCATCCTTCTTCTCAATGCCACATTGATTGCATTGCATAAACAAACATTTGAATTTTGAAAAGAATTACTGAATGGTCTCGAAACTGCTCGATTGTAGATAAATCAACTCATATTCCATAATATGGCCTCTTATCTCATCTTGTTTGTTGAAGAGGGTCTCTAAATTTAACCATAAATATATTGGAGTCTTCAGTCCTTCGATGCAGAAGATTAGATCTCTGGAAATATGGATACACATGAAACCATGTGCTTCATCCAATATATTCCGATACTTGGTTTTCTCCATAGTTGAATGTGGTTTGGGATCCTTCCCCATTGTCACCCTGTATAGTTATTTGTTTCACAATACCATCTGCATATCAGCCCTCCAATCAAGATAATTGAAGGGTGTCAGGATACCGGGAGAGAGAGGAGAGTTCTAATTTTCCATTACAAATGTTGGAGCGAATACAAGGTGAAATTGTTGCTACTGCAGAAAAAATTGTTGCAATTGTTGCTGCACTCAAAAACTTTGAATAACCTACAAAAAAATCTCAATAAGGAGGTATACTACTAGTGAGCACTACTTTAGAACAATAGGCACTTTTACTTGGATCCTTCACACCTGGATAGACCTCATTGGATTTCTCCAATGAATTCAATGCAATGGCACCAGGATTTGTTGTGGAAATACAGAGGCTTATTGTGCACTACTGAAAGCAACTTGTCATGTCCCTTCCCTAGTGTCCTTGGTCAAGACTTGGATCCTCCCATCCCCAGGGGGTCTAAGAAAATTAATTGAATAAGGCATAATTAATAGGGGTAAATTTTCAAGCACACATACTATAGTTATTAATTAATTATCAATATTCAGAGTTTGAATTATTTTTAATAATAAATGCATCATCATTACTAATTAATTTTGTGGAAATAATTGATGATGACATGGCTAGGAGGGTGCATAAGGACAATGTGGACCTCACTTTCCTAAGTGGAAAATCTTAGAAAAATCAAGGAGTTATCTAAAGGAAATATGTGTTACAAAAACAGGATCGTAGAGCAATAGCAATAAACAGAAATGCAAATATAATCACATAGACACATTACAAGAGAGACACCAATATATTGTGGTTCACCCAAAATGGGCTACGTCCACACTGAAATTGCTAGTCCTTATTATTATATCATCCAGCAAATTAAGGGATACAACCTGCAGCACATCCGTTGCACTTCGTCTTCATTGTCTCACAATCTCTCTTCATGATCTCATATATCTTTACAATGCATAATACCTAATACATCAACCCTAGTTGTATTACAATGTCTTTCTTATAAAGGGGAAATACAAAGGGGAAATACCATGGATTACCCAAAACCATGGGCCCATAATCTGTTGGAGAAACAACCCAAAAAATTCCTTCGGGGTCCCGCTGGCCCCTGGGACATGTGCCGGGATCATAACCGAACTTGGGGTACAACATGGATGAAACAACATCATCTATGAGACTGGAAGATCAGGCTCCACAACCAACAATCTCCCACTTGGAGACTAATCACAACAACTCCACCACTGCTGTACTTGTTGGACTTGGACTTGGAAAATTTCTAATATTCTCCTTCACACTAGAAGGCCAACTGAAACCGAGCAAGAACTCGGTTTCTATCTGGTCACTACCTTTGTGAACATGTCTGCAGGATTCTGGCTAGTATGTATTTTTTCCAGCTTCAACAGTTCATCTTCCAGAACAGAGCGTATGAAATGGTACTTGAGCTGTATATGTTTAGTCCTGGAATAAAATGCTAAGTTCTTCGCAAGATGAATGGAACTCTAGTTGTCTCTATACAACCTGTTATCCTTATGCTTCTTACCCAATTCCTCCATAAACCTCTGCAACCAAATCATCTCTTTACTAGCCTCTGTAACAACAACACACTCTGCTTCCGTTGTTGAAAGTGAAACAACCTTTTGCAGTTTCAAAATCCAACTTACTGTTGTTCCACCTACAATAAACACATACCCAGTGGTGCTCCTCATACTATCCTTATCACCTGCCATATCTGCATCAACATATCCCTGTAGAACAGTGTCTGAACCTCCAAAACATAATGCCTGAGTGGTAGTACCTCTCAAATACCTGAGAATCCACTGTATTGCCTTCCAATGTTCTTTACATAGATTTTTCATATATCTGCTCACAACTCCCACTGCATGTGCAATATCTGGTCTTTTGCACACCATGGCATACATCAAGCTTCCAACTGTTGATGAATAGGGAATCTTGGACATGTAATCTGTCTCTTCCTGTGTCTTGGGACACATTTCCTTACTTAGATTTAAATGGCCGACCAAAGGTGTACTAATTGGTTTTTCATTCTACATTCTGAACTTCTCCAACACCTTTTGTATGTACTCACCCTGAGACAATGTCAATTTGCGATTTTTTCTGTCTATTATTATTCTCATACCAAGGATTTGCTTTGCAGCACCCAAATCCTTCATCGCAAATGAATTTGCTAATTTCTTTTTGAGCACATTTATTTCCTGCATGTTAGAACCTGCAACAAGCATGTCATCCACATACAATAATAAGATAATATAACTTCCATTATACAGCCTCTTGAAATAAACACAGTCGTCAGAATGACATCTACTATAACCTTGTTCTGTCATAAACCTGTCTAATTTTAAATACCACTACCTTGGAGCTTGCTTCAAACCATACAAGCTCTTCTTCAACCTGCATACCAAATTTTCTTTCCGTTTGACCTCATACCCTTGTGGTTGCTGCATATATATCTCTTCCTCCAAATCCCCATGGAGAAAGTGTTGATGTATATGTAACTTCGGAATGTATTTCATATATATTTATTGTACCCTTATTAGAGATGTGTTATTCCTCTATAAGGAAGTGTCGTCATGTGGATTGACAAGTGTCGCAAGTGTGTGTACTTGCCGATGGGTTATTAGACCACCATGTGTGGGGTCGGCCCTGAAATATATATTATATTATGGATGTATCTAGATAGACAAGTCGGCCCCATAGTGTAACTGGGCAAACAAGTTAAGTATAAATAGAGATCGGGAGATCTCTATTTGGATCATTCGAAAAGTCACACTTCTCTCACTCAGAAAGTGGTGCACTAGTGAGGAGGAGGATCATCTGCTCTAGGAGACTATCTCAAGTGTATTTTGGTTGTACTTTGGTTGAGCCATTGCTTTCTCTATCTCTGAGGAAGTTGTGGGGTTTTTCACCTTAGGGTTTTCCCCACGTAAACTCTGTGTCTCTTGTCTCTCATGCTTTTGATTCTTGTGATGTTTGTCATGCTTATTGTGATTGTTATGCATTGATATACTGTATATGTTATTCTCTCAGTAAAGATCCATGAGTATTGTGAATTAATGCTCAAAATTTAACATGGTATCAAAGCTAACCTGAGAAGAAGACATTTTGCAGTGACAGAAACTTGAGTTTCTTGTTTATTGGGTTTCTCTCCACATATTTTGGAAAAGACACATAGTAGATTGACTCTACTCATCAAGGAGAATCTATCTGTCCAATTAGAATTAAATTTTGAGCATTTTCTGATTTGGCCCTAAAAATTAGGGTTTCCACAAAAATAGGAATTTCTGGAATCTGAAGACATAGCTAGAAGATCCTTGCAAAAATCGAAGTTTAGAGCTTTGGATCGAGATTTTTGGATGGGTAGATCTCCGGGAAACTCAAACCCTAATTCAGGGCTCTCCCTAGTGAACCTGTGATGACAAAAAGGCAAATATGAAGGGTAAAACTTTGCTGATCTCAAATTTTGAATGCACCAGGCTGATCAGCTCATCAAGGTGCATCTTTCTATCCTTTCAGAAAGTTGAAATTCACATTTTGAATTTTTAGGGTTTTTCCGACAAACCCTAATCCGGGACCAGATCCAGTTTTCAGCATTTCAAGTGGTAAGACCTAAATCTTTTCTATTTCCATTTGAAGTACTCTTTAAGATGTCTCACCACACTAAGCTTGAGGATAAGCTTGAAGGGGCTGATAAATTTCGATCTTGGAAGTATAGGATTGGGTTAATCCTAGAAGAGAATGAGTTGGACTCATATATAAAAGAAGACATCCCTATCCTAGAGGATGAAGAGGCCAAGTTATTGCATAAGAAGAACTTGGTCAAGGCAAAGAGAATCATTGCCAATTCTATTAAAGACCATCTCATACCCCATGTGTCTTCTCTAAAGACATCCAAGGAGATGTTTGACTCTTTGACCAAGCTATTTGAAGGGAAGAACATAAATCAGAAGATGACCCTGCGGAATCAATTGAAATGAGTAAAGTTTCAGAATGGAGAAACCATTCAATCTTATTTTTCTAGGGTCTCCTAGATTAAGGAACAATTGGAAGCAGTAGATGAAATAGTGGAGAATGGTGAAGTTGTCATGACCACTCTGAATGGCCTACCTAGGTCATGGGACTCCTTTATTCAAGGAATCTTTGCAAGAAAGAAGTTGTTATCCTTCAACAAACTATGGGAAGAATGCTCACAAGAAGAAGCAAGGCTTGTGGCATGAGAAGAAAAGATGGGGATTGAAGATCAAGCTCTTGCAGCTCACACCAAAAGAAGCAAGCCCAAGAAGGAGCACTCTCGCTACAAGAGATCCTATCACAAGAATAAGAAGGATCTAAGATGCTTCACATGCAATGAGAAGGGTCACTTTGCTTCAGATTGTCCCAAGAACAAAAGGGATAATAACAACAACTCCAGCAAGAAGAAGAAGGGTATCAAAAGAAATTTTCATTCTCATGCTGCCGAGGATGATGAACCTCCAAAGAAGAAGGCTAGGGAAGAAAGTGATGACAGTGACAATGACTCATAAAGTGAAGAAGAGTATGTTCTAATCTCTGCTCTCACAGGTACTATCTCCCATGGCTGTAATGATTAGTTGATTGATAGTGGTTCTTCCAAACACATGATTGGGTTTAAGGAATCTTTTTTGAATCTATCTGAACATGAATCACCCCATAAGGTGAAACTTGGGGATGATTATGAATACCCAATCAAAGGAAGTGGTGAAGCCTCCTACAACCTAGATTCTGGATAATCTTTGAAGATGAAAGAAGTCATTTATGTACCTAGGCTCAAGAAGAACTTACTCTCCATCTTTGCTTTGGATGCAAAAGGTATGAGGGTTGCATTTGTGGATGGCCAAGTCCTAATGTGGCCAAAGGGAAAGACCATTTATGATGCAGTAGTGATTGGAGAGCAAGAGGGAGGTTTGTATAAATTGAAGGGACAACCTGAACATGCCATGGTGCATGAATCCATGGATCCAAGTGAACTTTGGCATAGAAGACTTGCTCATATGCACTATAGGGCACTTCCAATTGCAAGCAAGGCTATAGAGGGTCTTCCTGAAATCAAGACTAAACATGAAGGTGTTTGCAAAGGATGTGCAAAAGGTAAGAATATTAAGAAGGCTTTCCCAAGCAGTGAAAGCAAGGCAAAAGATATCCTGGAAATCATCCACTCAGATGTATGTGGTCCTATGTCATCCAGTTATCTTAGTGGGTATGTTTACTATGTCTCATTTATTGATGACTTCTCCAGGAAGACTTGGGTATACTTCTTGAAGAACAAAGATGAGGTGTTTGATAATTTCAAGGAATTCAAAACCTTGATGGAGAATCAAACTGACGAGAAGATCAAAACATTCAGATCTGACAATGGTGGAGAATTCACCTCAGGTGACTTCAAGAAGTTTTGTAGTGATTCAGGGATTAAGAGGGAGTTGACTGCTCCTTATAATCCTCAACAAAATGGAGTTGCAAAAATGAAGAACATAACTATCATGGAAGCAGCAAGGGAAATGCTGCATGACCAGGATCTACCTATGCATCTATGGGCAGAAGCAGCTAGAACAGCTGTATATGTGCAGAACAAAACACCCCACAAGATATTGGACAACAAGACACCAGAAGAGGTCTTTTCTGGTAAGAAACCTGAAGTCAGCCATCTCAGAATATTTGGTTGTCCAGTATACACTCATGTCCCAAAGGAAAAGAGGACTAAACTAGATCCTTCAGGAAAGAAGGGTATCTTTGTGGGCTACAGTGAAAGCTCGAAGGCTTACAGAATATATTTTCTAGGGTTCAAGAAGATTGATGTCAGCAGGGATGTAACAATTGATGAAAACTCAGCATTCATCAAATCAAGGAAGGCACCTATCGAAGTATATGAAGAACCTAAGGAAACCAGATTTCAAGACACTACCATGACTGAAGCAATTCCAGAAGTTGTTCATGAGTTTGAATATCCGCAAGAACCTATAGATCCACCCCATGAGGATAACTCTCACAAGAGGAAACCTGGATGGGATAGAGAGCTCATTCAAGATGCATAAAGATTTGGCATTCCAGAAGAAGAACACAGAGCAAAGAAGAGAACCAGATCACATACCAGCTATGTTGCTTTACTCTATGACATTATGAACAAAGAGCCTTCCAGTTATGAAGAAGCAGCGGAAAAGAAATAATGGAAGGATGCCATGGTTGAGGAATACTAATCAATAATGAAGAATGATGTTTGGGATGTTGTCCCAAGACCTAAAGAGAAGTCTGTTGTGACTTCTAAATGGATCTACAATATCAAGCATGTTGCAGATGGCAGTGTAGAGAAATACACGGCAAGATTCGTAGATCGTGGCTTCTCTCAGAAAGAGGGAATAGATTATGAAGAAACTTTTGCACCTGTAGGCAGGTATACTTCCATCAGAACAGTACTTGCCCTGGCTGCAGCAATGAAATGGAAAATACACCAAATGGATGTCAAGACTGCTTTCTTGAATGGTGCAGTTGAAGAGGAAGTATATGTGGAGCAGCCACTCGGTTTTGAAATATATGACAGGGATTCATATGTGTGCAGATTGAAGAAAGCCTTGTATGGATTGAAACAAGCTCCCAGAACCTGGTATGGTAGGATGGACAGTTTCCTATCTAGTTTGGGCTTTACCAAGAGTAAAGCGGATTCCAACCTTTACTACAAGGTTGAGGAAGGGAATCCTGTGATTCTACTCCTGTATGTGGATGACTTATTTGTAACAGGAGATGACAGATTGATTGCAGATACTAAGAGGAAGCTTGCTGCCGAGTTCGATATGAAGAACTTGGGGATGGTCCACTATTTGTTTTTGGCATGGAGGTGTGGCAGAGTGCAGATGGAATCTTCCTTGGACAAGGGAAGTATGTAATAGAGACCCTGAAGAGGTTCGGGATGATTGATTGCAAGGCCATGGCCACACCTATGGCATCGAATCTAAAGCTTCTTTGTGATGCTTCATCTGAGCCGGTTGATGTCTCTATGTATTGTCAGATGATTGGGTCCTTGATGTACCTGATGAACACGAGACCAGATATTTGCTTTGCGGTGAACACATTGAGCCAATTCCTGATGGATCCAAGGAGTGTTCACCTGGTTGCTGTAAAGCATGTTCTGAGGTGCCTGAAGGGTACAGTGGATTATGGGCTCAAGTATGAAGCGAATCAAAAGTTTAACCTGCGGGGTTATGTTGATTCAGATTGGGTTGGCAGTGCTGCAGATAGGAAGAGCACATCTAGATGCTTCTTCAGTATGGGATCAGGTGTGATCTCTTGGTTTAGCAGGAAGCAGTCCTGCGTAGCACTGAGTACAGCTAAGGCAGAGTATGTTGCAGCCTGTTCAGCTAGTTGTGAGGCAATATGGCTACGGAAGCTACTGTTTGAGTTATCTGATCTCCCGTTGGATGCTACTGGTTTGTGATAACCAGAGTTGTGTGAAGCTCTCCGATAACCTAGTGTTTCATGACAGGTAGAAACACATAGAGATCAAATATCACTATATCAGGGATATGGTGCAGAGAGGAGCTATGAAGCCCCTGTACATTGCGATGGACGAGCAGATTGCAGATGTGTTGACGAAGCCACTAGCCAGGGTGAAGTTTGAGTACTTCAGGGAGAGGCTTGGCATTCTTCAGATTGATGACACTTCGAGGAAGAAGTGATGGACACATTTGCTGAAGCCATTCCAAGCATGTTGGAAGGAGGATCCTTCACATGACTGTGGATGTAAGCGCTGGATGATGAGCATCGGGATGATGTTCTGGTTTCTGCTTTGTATGATCAGTTGGATCATTTTTATATGTATGTATGCATCATGTTGGATGCTGGATATGATTAGTTGGATCATTTATATGTATGTACGCATCATGTTGGATGCTGGATATGATCAGTTGGATCATTTATATGTATGTATGCATCATGTTGGATGCTAGATATGATCAGTTGGATCATTTATATGTATGTACGCATCATGTTGGATGCTGGATATGATCAGTAGGATCATTTGTATGTATTTTGTATATGCATCATGTTGGATGCTTGGACCATGTATCTGTATATGTATCAGGTGGATACATTGTATGATCTAATGGATCATGTATGGTGATATGTATCATGTATTTGTATTTGTATCAGGTGGATACACTGTATGATCAGGTGGATCATGTATGATGATATGTATAAGGTAGATGCATTGTATGATCAGGATGATCATGGATGACGAGCTTCAGGATGTTTTTCCAGATGACATGCAGCAAGATGTTGTAGTGAAGATGATTAGGATGATCATGTGTACATTAGGATGATGTATGGTGAGTAACAAGTTGATACTCTATGGTCGTGGATCAGTTTGTGCAGATGAGCATATAATTTGGCCCTGGGAGATTTGCAGATAGTCTTTCGAGGTTTTGCCTATGGCATATAATTTGGCCCTGGGATATTTGGCAAATGCTCTTTCGAGGTTTTTACCTAGGAGGACATATAATTTGGCCCTAGGAGATCTACAGATAGTCTTTCGAGGTTTTTCCTATGGCATATAATCTGGCCCTGGGATATCTGGTGTTCGGGTACATAGGGTACTATTACAAATGAGCTTCTCATAATTGATCAACTAAACAATGACCCTCCATGCTCTTTAAATAGAGATCATGGACCAATCGGGTGTTAAGCCACGGATCAAGGTTAGGTTTGATCTAAGAGAAGTTGAGCCGTCGGATCATTCTATGTCGGGAACATATCGTGACCGTCAGATTAAGTATTTACAAATGCATACTAATGCATACTAAAGAAACACACTATCCCTAACGGATATATTACACAAGTTGATCTTAACTAACTCCTAAGTGTCTAAATATCCTAACATCTGGCAAATGCTCTTTTGAGGTTTTTTCCTATGGCATATAATATGTCCTTGGGAGATCCGATAGGTTGAGCTGTGTGTTCGTAATAAGTCCTCGGATGCTCTTGCGAGGTTTTTCCAGGACCACATATAATCTATCCCTGGGAGATCCTATAGGTAGAGATGTGTGCTCGTAACAGCCTGGGATGCTCTTGTGAGGTTTTGTGGTGACCACATATAATCTGTCCCTGGGAGATCCTATAGGTAGAGTTGTGTGCTCGTAACAGTCTGGGATGCCCTTGAAAGGTTTTGTGGTGAGGTCACATATAATATGGCCCTGGGAGATCCTTTAGGTAGATTCATGTGCTCGTAACATCCTGGGATGCTCTTTCGAGGTTTTGTGACACACATAATAAGTCCTGAGGATTCCACAGTATGGCTAGTGATGACGAAGACCTACAGGTGGTGGGCCTACATCCAGTATGAAAAAGGACTGGCTCTGTAGAACTTCCTATGATGAGTAGAGTTAGAGATTGGTTGAGATAGCAGCAGTAGTGATGATGATGATGACGATGATCCCGAGAAGAAGACTTGTCTAGCAGATCTGTGTCGAGAAATACCTTCCTAGTTAAGAGGGAGTGTTGATGTATATGTAACTTCAGAATGTATTTCATATATATTTATTGTACCCTTATTAGAGATGTGTTATTCCTCTATAAGGAAGTGTCGTCATGTGGATTGACAAGTGTCGCAAGTGTGTGTACTTGCCGATGGGTTATTAGACCACCATGTGTGGGGTCGGCCCTGAAATATATATTATATTATGGATTTATCTAGATAGACAAGTCGACCCCATAGTGTAACTGGGAAAACAGGTTAAGTATAAATAGAGATCGGGAGATCTCTATTTGGATCATTTGGAAAGTCACACTTCTCTCACTCAGAAAGTGGCGCACTAGTGAGGAGGAGGATCATCTGCTCTAGGAGACTATCTCAAGTGTATTTTGGTTGTACTTTGGTTGAGCCATTTCTCTCTCTATTTGTCAAAACCCAAAAATTTTGAAAAATTTAAAATTTTTAAAATAGCAAACAATGTTATTAAATGCAGTCATTTAACTGCTTGTTTAGCTTACGTGATCGTAAATGTGTCTGAATGATCTTTTGTTATACTTAAATGTTATTATGGGTTTCTCTTTTCCGTTACTAATTATTTTACTGTTTTGCAACTACAAGGGGGAGTTGCCATAGCAGACTGGACTTACTTAGATTTCGAGCTAATGCATCAAATTGTCTTTCTCTTACAGATATACAAGTAATGTGCAGGTCGCTACATTTAAATCTTTAAAGTATTATAAATCCATTTAGCTGTACCAAATCATTCAATAAAAAGTCTAAGCATGCTAACCAGGTTATCAGGTGTTTGAAGGTAGCACTCTGCCTATGACCTACTTCTGATCTTACTGTTATTAAATTAGAAACTACTAGAGAATATGATAGCTATGTTTCTGGAGTATCAGTGAATTAAACAACTCTGTGGAATAATTGTTCTTGATGATGTTACGGTATTGCAAATATGCTTCATAATTAGCACAGTGAAAAATAACTTGCTTGTTTTTAGCATTTGCAAGATATTCTATCAGTTACAAGTCTCCTCTTAACATCTCAGGATTTGTATGGGTTGAAAAATTATTCCTATGTCAATGGTTCAGGAATTATAAGCTATCTTGAGTAAACTCATCTACTTGTTATAAGGAATCTGAAACTATTAAATGATTGTTATGGTATCGTAATGATAAGTGAAATAGTCTAGAGTAACTCTGATCCAAGATTAAGAACTATGTAACTGGAATCCTACAAGTGGAAGTCACCTAAAGAAGGACTGGCTAGTCCTAAACCATCTGTGTACAGCTATCGTCATTATCATTATGGTAACATAATTGTAACCACTAAATCCAATCTCATTTCATTACTCATAGACTTAAGGAAAAGATCTATGTCTTGCACATGAGGTTATGGTGATTGGCAATGTCATGATAGGTTTTTATGAACCAAATAGAGCTTGCATTGCACCCTTATCTTTATAACCTTTCTAATGCAAATACATTTTCTTTGTATCTAGAATACTTCAAGACTAAATTTTAAATGATGTTTATAATGCAATGGTTTAATAATTCAAGTTTGGATCGATACTAACAAGAATTAAAGGCATTATTGTAATGTTTTGCTTGTAAAACGGATGGTAGGTAAGCTATGATATTGCAACCATCATGATCACCATGCAATGTTTATGTTACCCTTACTATGATTTTTGTTTGGCAACAAAGGGTGAGATTCTCATCGTAATATTTGAACACTAATAACAAATGCATGATTTATTGGTTTGTAGGGCAAGGTGATATTATTCACTATGCAAAGTTCGATGGCATTGTTTTGAAGCATGGATTGTAATAAGCAATTTCAAACTATGGTGTCACGACCCTAAGGGAATATCCATGTTATCATTTTTATTTGAAAAACATATGATGGGAATCTCGTTGTAGAACTATAGAACGACGACCCACTGCATGACAATTATTTGGATGCTACGTGGTTGCTTCCAGGGCCATGCATTGGTGATATTTAAACGTTGACTAACCCTAATCTTTGGCATTTCTCCCTTGCCTTCGGGCTCGGTAGCTCTGTAAACCCTCCTGTCTGAACCTTGCTGATACGTTGGGGAAGACAGCTTCCCTGCTACTTCAGTGATCCGTGCTTGTTAACTGCATTGTATGGGAGCTGTTATGCTTTGTTGTTGGCGACTGTAAATTTGTTATGAACCTAGGATTCATCCTTTTGTTACCCAGTTATACTCCTGTCACGGCGTGCCTACATTTCTTGGTTGAGTTTTGTTACGGCTTCCATCGTAGGACATACCTGTTACTTCTTCCAGTTTGTTCTTTCGTTGACAAGGGTGGGGGTTTACAATCATCCTGCTCATGGTTATCAAGCCAATTACTTTGGTTGCAATTACATTCACTCGCTGGTAAGTTACATAATTCCTATTGCGTTTTCTAGTTAAAAGAAATAGTATTTCGAATAAAACCTGTTGCTGATATTCTTTTATTGTTTGCAGGTTCTGGCCCCTTCTCAAAGGCGTGGATGGCACAAGCTCTTACGAATGGCTATCCAGTTAAGCCTGGTTTTCACCATGGCATTCCTCCTTGTTGGTGGTTAGGATGGTTAGGGTTTGGTCTTGAAAGATCCATCCTTGTGGCTATCTCTATTCTGTTTGGTCTTGTAGCTGCTTGTTACCCAAGTTCATGGACGGTTTAACCCTGTGATGTGTGTGGAATGTTATGGCTACATTCATATGTAATTTATTCGTCTTTCTTGTGGTATTTAGGGTTTATAGGAGAATTACTGTATAAAAGAAAAAGTTGTAGGCCTGTTCTGAAGATGAGGTTACGGCCTTGTGTTTTTTTTTCTTTTAAAAATCGTTACAGCACTTTAAAATGATTCAGGGTTAACACCCAGGCTTTTGAGTTTGACTTAATATAAAGTGTTACCTGTATAATGGCTTGTTTAATGCATACGTTTTTAATTCTAAACTATGTACAGTAGTAGTAAATTTAAGTTTTAAGCCACTTGTACTGCGAATTTGGAACATGGCTATAGGTGAAGATATTGTCTTAACTATTGAGTTTTTAGCTTTGCTTGTATCAGTTAGACTGGTAGGGTTTGACCCGAATTAATTTGCAGTTGGAGTTTTGAGTTATATTGTTTAAACTATTAATTAAATACGACTCCAATGGTAAATGTAAGCTGGAATAAAAAATAATAACCGAAATGGTTAAACTCGAGGAATGAGCTAAATAATGTTCTGTCTGTTTCTTCTGTTGTAAAATTAGTAACTAGGTTATTTCTCTGCAAATAAAAAAAAATCGTGTTATAGAAACTGGAATGATAGGGTTCATTTCGAACTCCATGGTCGTGATATTTTGTTTAGTTACTTATTCAGTTATTAAGATTACGATACTGTGGTTAAAATGGAAGTTAAGGAAAATAATACTATACTGTTTAAGCTCAAAGTCGAGCTAGATTTTGTTCTGATACTTCTTTTTGTTTTTAATACAATAACTAGTTTGTTGAACTGTTAATAAATTCTGTGTGAAGAAGTTCTGTTAGGGTTTCTGCACAATCGTTTTGTTTGATAGGTAATGAATGGATAATCTTAGCTAGGGTTTGTGTTTTGATTTAAATAATAGATTTAAAACTGATCAAACTTTGACTAGGGTTTGTACTCTAACATAAATAATCTAACAGTGGCTACAATTTCTCTGCAACGATAATGATAATACTATCGATACTGTAATATATCTGGTTATATTTTAATACTGTCTCATATGATTGTCTACTTGGTTTTGTAAAACACATGGTATCAATACTTGGTACATAGTTTTTACTTATTATCTCATCGAGTACAAATAATTAGGTTTGTAAGTACAATTGTAAATTATTACTTACTGTGTTAGTCTTCTATGATACGCATTATAAACACAATACTGGTATTACATTAACTACATTAATTCTTACTAAGACATGCTGAAAACACCATAATTCTACCAAATCTATCTACTGCTTATTCTAAGATACTAACTTTACCCTACTAATTACTCTTCAGACATCAAGATAATAAACTCATCATACATCTATTCTTACTTAATAAACATAATGAAATCAATAGAATTTTTACTTAATAAACATAATGAAATCAATAGCATTCTTACTTAATAAACATAATGAAATCAATAGCAGAACCTGTTTCTGTGGACAACAACAGCAATGGGAGGATGTTCCTCCCTACCAACTCCTGGAGAGTGCCCAGGCAGCACTTCTCAGGACCCCCAAGCTTGCTCTGGTCTCCCTGGCTGGAACTAGGTGCAGCAAAATAATTCACTCAGCCCAAACAGCTATAATGGAACCAAGTTACTGCAACATTCCTCTCAAACAAATCCCTTACTGTAATTCCCTCTTCCTCAATGGGACTCCTGAATAACATTCACCTGAATGTATTCTCCCTCTAGAACAAATCGAACCCCCAGCTCAATTCATTGAGTACTATTTAAAAGATTGCCTGGGTCTTTGTTGGGGTAACTGTCATTAATGAGCCTCCTGCTCAGATTCCACTTCCTTGGGGAATCATGACCCCAAATATAGGGACGTTGCCACCTGCAACTTAGGAAGTGTTTGAGGATACTGCCACTTGTCTTTTTCCTTTCAACCTAGTTCCATCCACTAGTTTGACCAGTAACCTCTTTTTAACAGCTCTCCCATGCTGTTGTCTCCATAATTTATTTATTAATAATAAAATATTCTGAATTACATTCCATTTCTAGTGACTCTGCTGAGTCATCAATTCCTACTTAGCATTAAATTTAACGTAATGTCTCAGGAATATAATGAAATAATTACATAATTTTTTAACGAAATTGGGGTATGTGACATACACACCCCCTTAAAATGTAACATCGTCCTCGATGTTACTTATTCCTCATCCTCATCCACCTTCTGGAATAGATTTGGGTATGCTTCCCGCATCTTACTTTCCAGTTCCCAGGTAGCTTCTTCAGGACTAAGGTGCTTCCATTGCACCTTCAGCTGTCCAATTGTGCGGTTCCGCAGAGTAATTTCCCTCCTCCCGAGGATACAATCCGGTTCCACTAGAACTTCCCCTTCTGGTTCTACCTGTACAATGTTCCAATCAATCACATGAGTAGCATCATGAACGTACTTTTTCAGAACAGAAATATGAAAAACATTGTGCACTTTTAAATTAGGTGGTAATGCTAGCTGATAAGCAACTTGACCAATTCTAGATAAAATTTCAAACGGACCACAGTAACATGGTGCTAATTTTGCATAGCTCCCCAGTCTTAGGGAGCTCTTCTTTGGTCTTACCTTTATGAACACATGTTCACCTACCTGGAACTCTTTAGGAGTTCTTTTCAAATCTTCTTGACTCTTTTGCCGATCCTGGGCAATCTTCAAATTTTCCTGCACTTGTTTCACAATCTGTTCCATTTCCTTTAATAATTCAGGACCTAACACTAATCTATCTACTAGATTATTCCAAGAGATAGGAGTGTTACATTTACACCCATACAGAATTTCAAAAGGACTGAACTTAGCTGACGATTGATAGTTGTTATTGTATGCAAATTCTGCTAAATTTAAATAATCCTCCCACTTACCTGGTTGATCCTTAACATACATTCTTAGCAGATCTTCCAATACCTGATTAACTCTTTCAGTCTGTCCGTATGTCTGAGGATGGAAAGAAGTGCTGAAATTCAGTGTTGTGTTTAATCCCTTGAACAAATATTTCCAGAAATTTTCGGTGAATTTAGGATCCCTGTCTGAAATAATAACCTTTGGGACACCATGTAACCTAAAAATCTGCTTCAGAAATATATCAGCTATGTTTGCAGCCTTGTAAGTGGTTTTAACAGGAATAAAATGTGTTAATTTACTTAATTTATCTACTACCACCATAATTGAATCATTCTGATTTTGATTTCTGGGTAACCCAGTAATGAAATCTAAGATGATTATTTCCCACTTCCAACTAGGAATAGGCAAAGGTTGCAATAACCCAGCTGGATGTTGATGTTCTATTTTTACTTGTTGGCAGTCTAAACATCTAGCTATGTACTCAGCTGCTTCAGATTTCATATTAGGCCAAATATAATCTTTTCTCAACATAGTGACAGTTTTCTGGTAGCCTGGATTCCCTGAGTAAGGGGTTTTATGAACTTCATCCAGAATTAACAGTTTAACTTTAGATACATTCGGAACATACAGTCTGTCTTTAAACAATAAAAATCCATCTTTATTTAAACTATAACCTTTTATCAAACTTTCTGTAGGTTCTTCTTTAGCTGTAGCTTGTAAATTTTGATAAACTTCATCCAATTTTGTCCCTTCAGTCAGCTGTTCATTTAAATTAGAGGTATAAGTGCTGATAGCTGTTGTAAAATTCAGATTTGCATTTCTGCTCAAAGCATCAGCCACCTTATTTTCCTTTCCTTTTATGTGCTGAATTTCGAAATCGTATTCACTTAAGAAGGCCAACCATCTGGCTTGCCTTGCATTTAAGTTAGGCTGGTCTAAAAGGTATTTTAGACCCTTATTATCAGTCATTAAAGTAAACTTTCTGCCTATTAAGTGGTGTCGCCACATCTTTAAAGCATGAATAACAGCAGCTAATTCTAAATCATAAGTGGCATAATTCTTTTCATGAATCTTCAGCTTCTTGGACTCATAAGCAAATACATGCCCATCCTGAGTCAACACTCCGCCTAGACCATCATTACAAGCATCGGTACAAACCACGAAATCCTTATTAGGATCTGCTATTCTTAGAATAGGCGCAGTTGTTAATAAATTCTTTAATTTATTAAAGCTTTCCTCACACTTCAAGTTCCAATCAAACTTCTTGCCTTTCTTTTGTAAGGAAGTGATTGGGTTGGCTATTTTTGAAAAACCTTCAATGAATCTCCGGTAATAACCGGTAATTCCCATGAAGGACCTAACATCTGTTACGTCTTTTGGTACTGGCCATTCTTCAATTGCCCGGATCTTTTCAGGATCAACTGAAATCCCTTCCTTAGTCACTACGTGACCTAAGTACTGGATTTCATCCTTGAAGAAATCACACTTACTGAACTTCACAAAGCGCTGTTGTTCTCGCAGTTCTTGTAAGACTATCCGTAAATGTTCTTTATGTTCCTCTTCGTTTTTGGAATAAATTAAAATGTCATCGATGAATACGACAACAAATTTATCTAAGTATTTATGCATTGTGTTATTCATTAGGCACATAAAGACGGCTGGGGCATTAGTAAGCCCAAATGGCATTACGACAAATTCGTAATGTCCATACCTCGTTCTGAAAGCTGTCTTGAATATGTCCTCTTCTTTACTCCTCACCTGATGATAACCCGATCTCAGGTCTACTTAGAGAACACTGTAGCTCCACGTAACTGATCAAACAGATCATCTATGCGAGGCAACGGATATCTGTTTTTAATTGTCATCTTATTTAGTTGACGGTAATCTATGCAGAGTCGCATAGTTTCGTCCTTCTTTTTAACAAAGATTACTGGTGCTCCCCAAGGGGACACACTGGGTCGAATGTAATTCTTATCTATTAATTCCTTTAACTGTGTTTTTAATTCATTAAGCTCCAGAATGTTCATACGATACGGAGCCTTTAAACTGGGTACAGCACCTGGTACCAACTGAATAGTGAAATCCAGTTCTCTCTTGGGAGGTAATCCTGGAATTTCTTCCGGAAAAACATCAGTAAATTCGTTTACTACAGGGACATCCTCCACTTTTATCTTATTTCAGACTTAACTGTCTCATCTGTAATAGTTACAACATAAGCTTTGCACCCTTTTCTCACTGCCCTTTTAAGTTGTAAAGCAGAAATCTGCCTGATTACTATTTTCCTAGGAATACCCTTAACAGTTACAGGTTGTTCATTGTTATTTACACACGTAAAAGTTTTATCAAAACAGTTTAAAACTACCTTATGATGTTCTAACCAGTCCATACCGATAAGTATGTCATACGATCCAAGTGGCAAAACATTTAATTTAACAGTAGTTTTAAAATTATTCATATCTAGGGCACATTCCTTAACATAACAGTTCACCTTCCTTTTTGCCCCAGTAGCTAGTTGTACTGACCAAGAGTTATCAAACATTTCAACAGTCAAATTACACTTTTCTACTATCTGTGGTGAAATATAACTAAGGCTAGCACCTGGATCTATTAAAATAGTTACAGGGGTTTTGTTAACCATACCTCCTACTTCCACCATGGAAGTTTGATAATCAGCTTGGCGGTTCTCCAACGCTGCATTGATTCGGGGCATAGTCCCTGCAAAGTCTCCAACAGTCATTTCATCTTGTATAGTATGAATATTCTTGTTTGGTTTCTTCCGATTTGGGCAAACTGATGCATAGTGTGGGCCATTGCACTCCCAGCACTTAACAGGCTCCTTTCATTCAAAATTCTTAGTGTAATTTCCATGATTGTTAGAAGCCTCCTTGCTGCCCTTGAAGTTGTTGGAATTATTAGCAGCTCCATTTTTGCTTCCCTGGAAGTTTTTACCATTAAAATGGTTTCTGTTCTTGTTATTCTTGAAATTTTTCTGGGGTACAAACTCCTTTTTCCTGTACTCCAGCTGATTACTGTTCTTTTTAGCCTTCCAGTTGGCTATTCCTTCTTTCTTTTTATTCTGTTCAAAACATAAATTAGCCTTTCGCATAGCTTCTTCCAGAGTTTTGGGGTTAGCATATTCGATTCTGTCCTTTATATGATATGGTAGGCAGCTGAGGAACCGCTGTACTTTAGGTTTCTCTTCAACAAAATACGGCACATATCTCAACAGACTTAAGAACTTACTGTTTAAGTCCTTCATCGTCATAGATCCTAGCTTTAACTCATAAAATTCCTTGGCCCTCTCTTCATAGTATTGTTCAGACAGAAATTTCTTTTTGAAGTACCTTTTAAAGGTACTCCAATTGACTTCTTTTTCTTTGATCCCCTTGAACCTTTTCAAGTCTTGCCACCATATATACGCCTTTCCAGAAAGGTTATAGATGGCCATTCTTGCCTTCAGCTGATTTGAATAGTTGTATATCTGGAAATATTTTCTCATCCTGGATAACCAGGATTCTGCCTCTTCTCTGGTTTCAGATTCTCCATTGAAAGTTGGGGGTTTTATTTTCTTGAACTCCCCAGAAATCTCTTCATAAGGCCTGAACTTCTTCTTTCTGTTATACAACTCAGCCTCACTACTGTCACTAGTAGTGTGATAGCTTGGTTGTTCCCTTCTTCCTTCAGAGGATGAACTACTGTCTGATTTAACTAGTTTCACTCTTTTAGACCCTTTTTGATGACTAGCTCCTTCAGATTCAGCTCTTTTGCTTCTTCCTTCAGTCTGAAATTTTTCTATCAAAATTTGATTTAACTGCTCTTGAGTTTTCAGAATCCTTTCATTATCCTTCTTGACTATTTCTATCTCAGTCTTTAAACCCTTTATAGTCTGCATCAGCTCCGAGGAGTGAGAAATTACCTCCTCTATCACAGGTTCTCTGGACATCTCTCTTGTCTCAGTGTTTGGAGATTCCTCCTCAGCATATTCTCCTAGCTTCTCCATACCTGTCTGTTAGATTCAGAAAAGGAAATTTTCTGCTCTGTTTAAATGAAACAAAAATACAAATTAGTGCACTATATAAATATAAATTTTCTTTTCATTGTCACCGTTCTGCGGAAACTAGTTGGGCCATATCAAGGCCTAGTATTTGAACCATGCTCTGATACCACATGTCAAAACCCAAAAATTCCAAAAAATTTAAAATTTTTAAAATAGCAAATAATGTTATTAAATGCAGTCATTTAACTGTTTGTCTAGCTTACGTGATCGTAAATGTGTCTGAATGATCTTTTGTTATACTTAAATGTTATTATGGGTTTCTCTTTTTCGTTACTGATTGTTTTACTATTTTGCAACTACAAGGGGGAGTTGCCATAGCAGACTAGGCTTACTTAGCTTTCGAGCTAATGCATCAAATTGTCTTTCTCTTACAGATATACAGGTAATGTGCGGGTCGCTACATTTAAATCTTTAAAGTATTATAAATCCATTTAGCTGTACTAAATCATTCAATAAAAAGTCTAAGCATGCTAACTAGGTTATCAGGTGTTTGAAGGTAGCACTCTGCCTATGACCTTCTTCTGATCTTACTGTTATTAAATTAGAAACTACTAGACAATATGATAGATATGTTTCTGGAGTATCAATGAATTAAACAACTCTGTGGAATAATTGTTCTTGATGATGTTACTGTATTGCAAATATGCTTCATAATTAGCACAGTGAAAAATAACTTGCTGGTTTTTAGCATTTGCAAGATATTCTATCAGTTACAAGTCTCCTCTTAACATATCAGGATTTGTATGGGTTGAAAAATTATTCTTATGTCAATGGTTCAGGAATTATAATCTATCTTGAGTAAACTCATCTACTTGTTATAAGGAATCTAAAACAATTAAATGATTGTTATTGTATCGTAATGATAAGTGAAATAGTATAGAGTAACTCTGATCCAAGATTAAGAACTATGTAACTGGAATCCTACAAGTGGAAGTCACCTAAAGAAGGACTGGCTAGTCCTAAACCATCTGTGTACAGCTATCGTCATTAGCATTATGGTAACATAATTGTAACCACTAAATCCAATCTCATTTCATTACTCATAGACTTAAGGAAAAGATCTATGTCTTGCACATGAGGTTATGGTGATTGGCAATGTCGTGATAGGTTTTTATGAACCAAATAGAGCTTGCATTGCACCCTTATCTTTATAACCTTTCTAATGCAAATACATTTTCTTTGTATCTAGAATACTTCCAGACTAAATTTTAAATGATGTTTATAATGCAATGGTTTAATAATTCAAGTTTGGATCGATACTAACAAGAATTAAAGTCATTATTGTAATGTTTTGCTTGTAAAAAGGATGGTAGGTAAGCTATGATATTGCAACCATCATGATCACCATGCAATATTTATGTTACCCTTACTATGATTTTTATTTGGCAACAAAGGGTGAGATTCTCATCGTAATCTTTGAACACTAATAACAAACGCATGATTTATTGGTTTGTAGGGCAAGGTGATATTATTCACTATGCAAAGTTCGATGGCATTGTTTCGAATCATGGATTGTAATAAGCAATTTCAAACTATGGTGTCACGACCCTAAGGGAATATCCATGTTATCATTTTTATTTGAAAAACATATGATGGGAATCTCGTTGTAGAACTATAGAACGACGACCCACTGCATGACAATTATTTGGATGCTACATGGTTGCTTCAAGGGCCACGCATTGGTGATATTTAAACGTTGACTAACCCTAATCTTTGGCATTTCTCCCTTGCCTTCGGTCTCGGTAGCTCTGTAAACCCTCCCGTCTGAACCTTGCTGATACGTTGGGGAAGACAGCTTCCCTGCTACTTCAGTCATCCGTGCTTGTTAACTGCATTGTATGGGAGATGTTATGCTTTGTTGTTGGCGACTGTAAATTTGTTATGAACCTAGGATTCATCCTTTTGTTACCCAGTTATACTCCTGTCACGACGTGCCTGCATTTCTTGGCTGAGTTTTGTTACGGCTTCCATCGTAGGACATACTTGTTACTTCTGCCAGTTCGTTCTTTCGTTGACAAGGCTGGGGGTTTACAATCATCCTGCTCATGGTTATCAGGCCAATTACTGTGGTTGCAATTACATTCACTCGCTGGTAAGTTACATAATTCCTATTGCGTTTTCTAGTTAAAAGAAATAGTATTTCGAATAAAACCTGTTGCTGATATTATTTTATTGTTTGCAGGTTCTGGCCCCTTCTCAAAGGCGTGGATGGCACAAGCTCTTACGAATGGCTATCCGGGTAAGCCTGGTTTTCACCATGGCATTCCTCCTTGTTAGTGGTCAGGATGGTTAGGGTTTGGTCTTGAAAGATCCATCCTTGTGGCTATCTCTATTCTGTTTGGTCTTGTAGCTGCTTGTTACCCAAGTTCATGGACGGTTTAACCCTGTGATGTGTGTGGAATGTTATGGCTACATTCATATGTAATTTATTCATCTTTCTTGTGGTAGTTAGGGTTTATAGGAGAATTATTGTATAAAAGAGAAATTTGTAGGCCTGTTCTGAAGATGAGGTTACGGCCTTGTGTTTTTTTTTCTTTTAAAAATCGTTACAGCACTTTAAAATGATTCAGGGTTAACACCCAGGCTTTTGAGTTTGACTTAATATAAAGTGTTACCTGTATAATGGCTTGTTTAATGCATACGTTTGTAATTCTAAACTATGTACAGTAGTAGTAAATTTAAGTTTTAAGCCACTTGTACTGCGAATTTGGAACATGGCTGTAGGTGAAGATATTGTCTTAACTGTTGAGTTTTTAGCTTTGCTTGTATCAGTTAGACTAGTAGGGTTTGACCCGAATTAATTTACAGTTGGAGTTTTGAGTTCTATTGTTTAAACTATTAATTAAATACGACTCCAATGGTAAATGTAAGCTGGAATAAAAAATAATAACCGAAATGGTTAAACTCGAGGAATGAGCTAAATAATGTTCTGTCTGTTTCTTCTGTTGTAAAATTAGTAACTAGGTTATTTCTCTGCAAATAAAAAAAAATCGTGTTATAGAAACTGGAATGATAGGGTTCATTTCGAACTCCACGGTCGTGATATTTTGTTTAGTTACTTATTCAGTTATTAAGATTACGATACTGTGGTTAAAATGGAAGTTAAGGAAAATAATACTATACTGTTTAAGCTCAAAGTCGAGCTAGATTTTGTTCTGATACTTCTTTTTGTTTTTAATACAATAACTAGTTTGTTGAACTGTTAATAAATTCTGTGTGAAGAAGTTCTGTTAGGGTTTCTGCACAATCGTTTTGTTTGATAGGTAATGAATGGATAATCTTAGCTAGGGTTTGTGTTTTGATTTAAATAATAGATTTAAAACTGATCAAACTTTGACTAGGGTTTGTACTCTAACATAAATAATCTAACGATGGCTACAATTTCTCTGCAATGATAATGATAATACTATCGATACTGTAATATATCTGGTTATATTTTAATACTGTCTCATATGATTGTCTACTTGGTTTTGTAAAACACATGGTATCAATACTTGGTACATAGTTTTTACTTATTATCTCATCGAGTACAAATAATTAGTTTTGTAAGTACAGTATAAACACAATACTGGTATTACATTAACTACATTAATTCTTACTAAGATATGCTAAAAGCACCATAATTCTACCAAATCTATCTACTGCTTATTCTAAGATACTAACTTTACCCTACTAATTACTCTTCATACATCAAGATAATAAACTCATCATACATCTATTCTTACTTAATAAACATAATGAAATCAATAGCATTCTTACTTAATAAACATAATGAAATCAATAGCAAAACCTGTTTCTGTGGACAACAACAGCAATGGGAAGCTGTTCCTCCCTACCAACTCCTGGAGAGTGCCCAGGCAGCACTTCTCAGGACCCCCGAGCTTGCTCTGGTCTCCCTGGCTGGAACTAGGTGCAGCAAAATAATTCACTCAGCCCAAACAGCTATAATGGAACCAAGTTACTGCAACATTCCTCTCAAACAACTCCCTTACTGTAATTCCCTCTTCCTCATTGGGACTCCTGGATAACATTCACCTGAATATATTCTCCCTCTAGAACAAATCAAACCCCCAGCTCAGTTCATTGAGTACTATTTAAAAGATTGCCTAGGTATTTGTTGGATTAACTATCATTAATGAGCCACCTGCTCAGATTCCACTTCCTTGGGGAATCATGACCCCAAATATAGGGAAGTTGCCACCTGCAACTTAGGAAGTGTTTGAGGATGCTGCCACTTGTCTTTTTCCTTTCCATCTAGTTCCATCCACCAGTTTGACCAGTAACCTCTTTTTAACAGCTCTCCCATGCTGTTGTCTCCATAATTTATTTATTAATAATAAAATATTCTGAATTACATTCCATTTCTAGTGACTCTGCTGAGTCATCAATTCCTACTTAGCATTAAATTTAACGTAATGTCTTAGGAATATAATGAAATAATTACATAATTTTTTTACAAAATTGGGGTATGTGACACTATCTCTGAGGAAGTTGTGGGGTTTTTCACCTTAGGGTTTTCCCCACAGAAACTCCGTGTCTCTTGTCTCTCATGCTTTTGATTCTTGTGATGCTTGTCATGCTTATTGTGATTGTTATGCATTGATATATTGTATATGTTATTCTCTTAGTAAAGATCCATGAGTATTGTGAATTAATGCTCAAAATTTAACAGAAATGATGTTTTTACATCTAACTATTCAAGATGCAGATCTTCTACCGCCACTAGACTTAAGATAGTGCTAATTGAAGTCATCTGAATAACAGGAGAAAATATTTCATCAAAATCTATACCTTTCTTCTGTGCAAACCCCTTTACATAACAAGTCTATCTTTGTACCAGTTCTTACCTCCTTCTTCTTCCTTCAACCTGTAAATCCATTTGTTCTGCAATGCTCTTTTACCAGCAGGAAACTGAACCAAATCCCAAGTCTGGTTTCCTACCAATGAGTCCATCTCCTCATTCATGCCTTGCTCCCACTTCTTTCTAGTTTCTACCTGCATTGCTTCTTGATAACAGTTTGGTTCACCAACATCAGTCATCAATAAATAATACATTGAAGGAGAGTATCGTTTAGGGAGTCTACTTAACCTGGTAGATCTTCTTACACTTGCAGGAGTTTCAGGTACTTGCTCTTATTCTTGATTTTCTGGCACCTTTGGAACTTCATTTTCTTCAATTTCATCAAGTACTGTGTACTCTGTGTTTTCCTTTTCCTATTTCTTTCCCTACAACTGATCTTTATACATGACCTTTTCATTGAATATCACATCTCTACTCCTAATGATTTTTGTATTTTCATAATCCCATAAGGGATAACCAAAATCATCAACCCCATATCCAATAAAGGTACATTTCTTGGATTTAGCTTCAAGCTTTGTTCTATTTTCTTTATCAATATGGGAAAATGCTTCACAACCAAACGTTCTCAGAAATGATTAGTTTACCTTTTTACCTGTCCATGTTTCCTCTGGAATACCACCATCCAAAGCACTTGAAGGCCCTCTGTTTATTAAATAAACATCAGTATTTACATCATCTTCCCAAAACTGTAAGGGCAACCCTGCATGCAATCTCATACACCTTCCACGCTCCATGATCATTCTATTCATCCTTTCTAACACACCATTTTCTTGTGGTGTTCCTGGGACTGTCTTCTCTCTACTAATCCCATGGTATGAACAATAACTATCAAACTCCTTGCTGCAGTTCTCACCTCCATTATCAGATCTGAGACACTTCAACCTTTTTCATGTCTCATTATCAACCAAAGATTTTCACTTCTTAAATGTAGCAAACACATCAGATTTATGTCTAATGCAATAAACCCAATTTTTTCTAGTTGCATCATCAATAAATGTAACATAATAATGAGAGCCGCCAAGATATTGTACCTGAGTCGGTCCCCATACATATGTATGCACAAGCTCTAACTTTTCATTCTTATTCTATTTCCCAACCTTGAGAAATATGATAAACACAGTTCTCACATAATTCCAAACTTACCTGCTTCAAATCTGGTAGCAACTTCCTCGAGTGGAGAATCTGCATCCCCTTCTCACTCATGTGGATAAGCCTATGATTCCATAATGCTGTATCTGTTCCTGTAGAAGCTAAAGAGATAGAATCGTCAATATTATGAGGACATAAATACAACGTACCTACCTTGTCTCCTTTTGATATCACCTTTGATCCTTCAGTGATAGTCCACCATCTTTCTCCAAACGTAGATAGACAGCCGCCATCTCCCAACTGCCCTATTGAGATCATATTTCTTTTCATAGAAATAATATTCCTAACATATTTCAGCAACCATTCAGTTCCATTCTTAAATTTTATCCATACCTTACCCATTCCAACCATTTTACATGGCTCATCATCACCCAGTAAGACATGTCCAAAATCACCTGAACATAATCATGAAAATATTTCCTATGGGGTGTATCATGACATGAAGCCCCTGACTCTACTACCCAATAATCACTAGTATTATCTAAAGCAAGAATCAAATCATCTTGTAACACATCACCTGCTACATTTGCTTCATGAGTAGTCTCCTGCTGTCCATCTCCTTTCTTCTTTAGAGATATGCAGTCTTTCTTCAGATGTCCTTTCTTTCCACAGTTCCAACACTTTATTTTTCCCAATTTGGACTTGGATCTTCCCATTTTAGACTTGCTACGATTACCTTGGCTCTTTCTTTTCTCCCTTTGTCTTCCCCTGCTCTCCATGGTCAACGCATTACCTGATGTCTCACCTGTGCTTTTTCTTCGCATTTCCTCGCTAAGAATAACACCAATAACGTCATCAAATTTCAAGGTGTTTGAACCAGAGACAGAGTTACTTACATCCATGACCAAGCTATTCCAGCTTTCTAGCAATGAACACAAGATTAGAAGAGCCCTAACCTCATCATCAAAGTTCACACTTACATAAATTAGTTGATTTGTAACCGTATTAAATTCATTTAAATGATTAGCAATAGATCCACCTTTATACATCTTCATATTAAATAAACCCTTCATTAGAAATAACTTGTTGGAGGCCGAGGGTTTTTCATATAGTTTATCGAATGTGCTCATCAAACCCTTCATTGTCTTTTCTTTTTTGAAAGCCACCGGCGAATCCAGGAACAGTCATGTTGTTTCCAATGACTTTCTCTCAAGAACCTCCCATTCTTCATCCTTCATAGTCACCGGCTGCTTTGCTATTCCTCCCAATGGTAGGAATATATCCTTCTAGTATAGATAGTCCTCCATTTGCATCTTCCATAACTGGTAGTTTTGGCCATTAAATTTCTCGACCTTAAACTTTTCTTCTTCCGCCATTGCTCCCACTCGAACCAGAAACCCTAGTTTCCTGCAGGTTTATCTGTCAAATAGACCTTTGGCTCTGATACCAATTGATAGAAAAACAAGATCGCAGAGCAATAACAATAAACATAAATGCAAATATAATCACACATACACATTACAAGAGAGACACCAATATATCATGGTTCACCCAAGATGGGCTACGCCCACACTTAAATTTCCATTCCTTATTATTATATCATCCAGCAAATGAAGGGATACAACCTGCAACACATCCGCTAAACTTCTTCTTCATTGTCTCACAGTCTCTCTTTACGATCTTAGAGATCTTTACAATTCATAATACCTAATACATCAACCCTAGTCATATTACAATGTCTTTCTTATAAACGGGAAATACAAAAGGAAAATACCACGGATTACCCAAAACCATGGGCCCATAATCTATTGGCGAAACAACCCAAAAATTTCCTTAAGGGGCTACGCCCTCACACCCCCCATTCCCTGGAACCCCTGGGGCACGTGTCGAGATCATAACCGAACCTAGGGTACAACATGGCTGAAACAAAATCATCTATGAGACTGGAAGATCAGGCTCCACAACCAACAAGATGGCAGCAAGAGAAAGTGGAAACTATCAAAAGCAATAAAAAATAAGCAAAAGAACAAAGCAGGAAAATAAAAAGAAGGAAAGTACATAAAGCAGTCAGTTGGAAAAGAAAGCAACACTCATAAAAGCTAAGTAGGGCGCTGTTGGCACCCCAACAACTCCCCTTTCATTTTGTGAAATAAAGGGGCCCCCATTAGATTTTTGTAATTATTTGATCTTTGGTTTTCTTTCTTTGATCCCTCAATTTTTGCGTTGCTTATACTTTGGCTTGGATTTCTTTAGATAAAGATTTGATACCTTCGATTTATGCTTGTCGTTTAACTCACTTAGATTTCTAGTAGTTCAACAACAATTTGTTACCCTTGGTAAACCTTATTTGAGTTGATCATATACTTTGGTTTGGCTTAATTGGATCCAAATATAATTGCTCTTTTCCTTATGAATTTCCATGTTTATTGAATTTATTGCAAAAGAGTAAAAACATAACTTAGCTTAACTTTTACCATTAGCATAATAATAGATCTCAAGATATCTGGCTGACTTCTAATGAACATTGTCACTTATAAGTTTTTTATTTAAAATACTTCATTTGAATTATAGATGGAAAACTTCTTGATACAAAGTATTTGAAAATACTTAATAGTTTTGTTTTACTTATTTTATTGTTAAACCATTTACCTTAAATATATCTAAGAAATTAGATATATGATAAGTAACATGATGATTATAAAATCTTTAATATAATTATGTTATCATTATCACATAATGCTACTAGTTTGCAATTATATAATGAAGTATTTTATTTTTATTTTGTGTCCTTATTTAAAGCTTTATAATTTATTTCTTTTATATACTTTTGTTCTTTCAGGGATATTAGTATAAAAGATATTTATCATTCACTTGAAGCTTTGAGGATAAAAGAGAAGACCATTAATTTATTATGCCATGAGATTATGTGAAAAAGGGAGATAGTGGAACTTTACATCCCAATGTAAAAGTAAAAGCAATAATGTTTAGTAATCCAAATTTCACATTTCTGGATTTCGAATATGATTAAAAGGGTCATTTTAATGGCAATTAACCTTTTGTTTTATCCACACAAGGAGCTCTTTTACAAGGTCATGTCAATTGGAGTAGATAGGCTCATTAGATAATGACAAAACATCACCTAATTTGACTTTTCCATAATAGTAAAGTGAGGTCATTATTTTATTGAAATTTGTGTTGGGTATGAAATAACTGGTTATAAAATTAAAAGGAGAAAAACATACATTATTCGTTTTTCAGTTTTAATACTTAATTTTGGATTGTATGGCAGGCTCGCATTCCACCGAATCAAAGGAGATCATTCATTTTGCAAAGATTGTTCTTAGCAAATTTCGTTAAGTCTCACCATTACCAAACAAGAAGATGGCTGCGACAGAGTTCGATCAACTTGAGATCCATTGAGATTTTAGATTTGTTTTTGTCAACAGAAAATTATTTTACTATGTTTCAAAGGCAACTATATCAAGTCAAACGGATCTCGACTAATGAATGTCTCGACTAGATCGTTAGTGAAAGAAGACACTTGGCCATGAAGACGCGTTTGCACAGATCTTGATCATGAAGAAGAGAAGCCACGTTTCCACAAAAGTTAAGATAAGCTATTATCTGTTAGAAAAGTAAAAAGGAGTTGTGCCAAGACAACACGGATCTCTGGAAAAAATGTTATCAGTTGTTTGTCATATTAAAAGTATTGAGAAGATTTAGCCAACATTGATTTGGAGGAAATGAATACCACTCTAGTTCGCCAGCAAAATCGCCATGACAGGTTGGATATCAATGCATTCAATCAGGTCGACAAGAAACATAAATGATTGATTCGCTGCAGCAGCCAAGGACCAGGAATCCTCTTCTATTTTGAGACAGTTTCGCACCAGAATGCAGGTTTTAAGGAACTTCTAGTTTGCATCAAAAGATCCCTCGTGAGAGTTACAGCTCCAAGATTCGCGAGGGTGAAAGGGAAGTCTCTAATTTAACATTTTTATTTTACTTCTCTTTATCTATATTTTTCTGTGTTAATTTCGCTGGAGGTTAATTTCTTTTGTTTTTATGGCAGAGATTAACCAACAACTTCATTCACCGGATAAAAGAATATTGTTACTGCACAATCAACATATGAATTGACCAGCTCTGCGGATTTGATACCAATAAATTAATTGGTCACAGCTTTGTTACTCGCATTACCATCAGTTTGATCAAAAGATTTCTACGAGGAAGAATTTATCATCTTTGAATTCACACTCCGCTTATTCTTATTATTTTTATCTTTTACTTGCGAGACGTCACTAATGGTGGAAACGACGAAGATAACTCAGCTGGAAAGATGGCATTTCAAGTTGGTTACTGAAGCAAATCATTGAGATCGTTGCGTTTTGTTGGAATGTGACAACCAATTGACGGTTGAGGTCAAGTTGGTTCACGGAGGTTTCACCAACGGTATAATTGGTTATCGGTTATGTGTAACTGAAGAAGGAGGATCTTAAATATGTGGCCCATTGAGGCAGATATTGAGTCGGGGCTTTAAGCCCTCTCTGAGATAGTTTGTAAACTATGTTGATGATGAATAAAGAATGCCTGCCCTTGTCCCGTGGATGTAGCCCACACTCAGTGGGTGAACCACGTATATTTCTGTGTCTCTTGTGTGATTGCTATTCTGTTTAAATATGTTATATATCTGTTATAAATCTTTTATGTTTTCTGTGATTTATGTGGGCTGAATGCCCAACTAGTGGTATCAGAGCTCGGGTGAAGAGTTGCAGAGAACAAAATAGAGCCAGAGTCGTCGTGAAGAAGTAGAGTCTTTCGTGTCTAACCAGAGAGAGACCGTTGGGAGAAGGAGATCTATGTGGGAGCCGTCGACCAACTGCGTGCCCGAAGAGCCGAAGGTAAAACCAGAGCTTGAGAGAAAACGAAAAGGGAGCCACCGAAAGGCAATTGAGCCATTGCAGATTCGCGTGGAGAAAGAGAGTCGCCTGTCCAAAAGAAATCTGCAGAGTACATGAACATGTGTGGGAGCCACCGAAAGGCAATTGAGCCGTTGCAGATTCGCGTGGAGGCAGAGAGCCAAAAACAAGATTGTTGCAGCCCGTTTTCAGGGAGACCGCCGCCCATGAGGTTCATTGAGACCATCACCGGAAAGGCTGAGACTCGCCCGTGAAGTTCACGATCATCAAGCCAGCAGAGGTGGAGGTCGAGTCCGTGGTGCAGGTCGCCAGATAGTAGCCGTCGAGCTCAAGAGGGCGCCGCAAAACGCTGTGAGGAGAGGTGGAGCTCTGCCTGTGAGTAGAGAAGTCGATCACTCCCATAGAGGAGATCATTCCAGAGCTGTGTTGAGGAGCAGGAGTCTTGGAACCTGCGTGAACAACAAGTGAGGCTAGCCTGTAGCAGCTGGTGCAGAGTACAACCTGAAGTTGGGCGTGAAGCATCTTCAGGTGGAGCAGCTGTTGTGGAGAAAGAGCACGGACAAGCATGGGGTTTCAAGAGAGTGAAAGTGTTGGTAACATTTGTAAGGGCAGGGTATATATATAAATATATATATATATATATATATATATATAATGGTAGAAAGATTATTATTATTAATTGGAGTTGTAAAATTTTGTAATTGGGCATATGACTGTAAGACCTGAATGGCATGCATACCCTAGGTTGTTTAGTTACCTATGAAAAATCTAGACGTAGATTTAGGTAAACTAAAAGGGGTAGGGCATGAGTTGGTTGTTGTGAGTTTATGTTTTTTGTCCATGAGATTACATGTAATGAAGCCTATTTTAAAGGCTTGGTTAACTCCATTGTAAAAAGACCTGAAGGTGAGCGGTTTAGGTTCATTTGGTTGTCTTGGCCGGATTTGGCTAAGGTCTTCGGATGTAAAGTTCGAGGTGGAGCATAGAAGGTGCTCAAGATTGCATAGGAAGATTTTGTTTGCAAGCTCAAGGTAATCATTGTATGGCTTGAAGAGCACTCTCAAGCGTTTGGTACAAGATGTTTTTGATTTCGTCATGGTGAACCAGGTTTTACAAGAAGTGGGTGTAACCATTGGGTTTATGGTATATCTTGGTGTTTTTTGGATTGTTGGCGTTATGCTTGAAACAAGCACAAGCATGGATATGATCAACAGGTTAGTTCGGTTGGACATTTATGATTCATGAAGAATCAAGGAGCAGTAGAACAATCTTGAGTGTAAATGTACAAGAGACGGATTGATGTTAAGGTTTGGTTATCACAGCAAGAGTACATGGTAATGATATTCAAGAAATGTGAAACTGGTAAACATCATAAGCTTTCTTCATGTTGATGACCAAGTAATGAAGAAAAGGGTTATATGTCTTGTGTATGGTACGCTGGTGTGATGTATGCGATGAGATCTTTTCACATGCGGTTTGTGTTGTCAGTGGATACATGGCAAATCTAGGTGAAGCAGTGAAATGGGTGCTTTGATATTTAGAAGCACAAATGGACAAGGGTAGGGCATCAGGTAAATTGTTGTCAAGGTGGAGATTGTTGGAATGTGACAACCAATTGATGGTTGAGGTCAAGTTGGTTCACGGAGGTTTCACCAACGGTATAATCGGTTATCGGTTATGTGTAACTGAAGAAGGAGGATCTTAAATATGTGTCCCATTGAAGCAGATATTGAGTCGGGGCTTTAAGCCCTCTCCGAGATAGTTTGTAAACTATGTTGATGATGAATAAAGAATGCCTGCCCTTGTCCCGTGGATGTAGCCCACACTCAGTGGGTGAACCACATATATTTCTGTGTCTCTTGTGTGATTGCTATTCTGTTTAAATATGTTATATATATATTATAAATCTTTTATGTTTTCTATGATTTATGTGGGCTGAATGCCCAACACGTTTCTTCTACTAGTTCCAAGATGTGAAAACTCAACTTAAGAAGATAAATGTTGCACTGAGTGAATTCATGTGTTTTTATCTCAGTAATGGGATTTTACCGAAACTATAGGATGTTGCTACGCATCAATGGCTGTTGAAGATGGACGTTAACTTGGAAAATGTGAAAATGTTTACAGCGGATCCTAAAACTTACTGCAACAGTTTACATAGATTCTTGTGGTTAAAGCATCATAATATCATTTTCATATTTGCCAATCTGCTAGGCTAAGTAAAGACTATCAAGGATAATACATTAGCAGTTCATCGAAATCGCAAAACATATTATATAAAGGGAAGATTCTTTTCCTATTTAGATAAAACTTCTACTCGTTTATTGTATTTGTTAATTCGTCTTTATCTGCTCTGGATAAATAAGTTTTCACACATTGTTAATTTTTATATGCAGATATGCTGTTACGCGAGGTTTGTTGTAACTATTTTGGAGCAGGAAGCCCACCATACGACCGGGATTGAGATTGACTTGTAAATCGCAGACATATTCTTTACAGAGGAGATGGAATGAATAATAGCTTTGCAACGTGTAAGATGGAGGGCCTTTTCTCCAAATTTATTTCAGCAATTTCAAGGCACCCTGTTGCCTATAAGACAGAAGCAATTCAATTGTAGAGAGGGGGGGTTGATCTCAGCAGAATAGAGAGGACTTTGTAATTCTCAATTCTGTTTCTGCTTGTAAATCTTTATATTTGCAGATAGAAGGAGAGATTCTTCCATAAGCGATTTCTGGTTATGTAAAGAGATCTGTGTTCTTTAATCCAGAAATATTTGCAACCAGAGATTGCTGCTATTATTGTTCCAAGATTCTTTCAACAATTTTAGTGAGATTGTACTTTGTTGTTGTTCTTTACTTATTTGTTGGATAGAATGTTTTCTAACACATTTTCTTCATACATTCTTGCACTTAAAATCTTATTTTTATTTGCTTAGAATGACTAATTTCATTGTGTTTGAATGTTTGGGACAATCACAGATATCTGATGTAATAAGCAACATGTGAATCAGTAATTATTTTGTTAATTATCCGGTTTTGAATATGTTGATGTGATTTAAAAATTATATTTTATTTGAACTTCTTTAAATAAACTATAATTAAATCATACTCTTTATGCATCAAAAATTATTCTTTTAAACTTGCTCCTGATCAGGATAGTTAGGATAGCTAATTTTAGAAATAGATTAATTAGAAGTTTTACTTAGATTTTATTTCGTAATTACAACCTACAGGACTTTTTAGGAGCTACTAAACTGTTGTTTACAGTTTAGGAGCTACTAAATTTTCTGTGTTTCAATTTTTAATTGCATCATAGATTAGATTAATTTGCATCTTAGGGTTTTAGTTACATTTTTAGGAATTTAGACAACCAGATTGAGAGACTCCCTTTCTGGGGAGCATGTCATAAAGGTATCAGGGCCTTTATTCATGTGAAAGTTAGCTATTTCAAACACATCGGAAGCTGTTGTAAGTGACCTGTGTGGGTTATCTCTCCTTCGTTGGCCTCGGTCACAAAATCGGGCCAACAGGCGCACTTGCCAATTTCAGTGAAAGGACACAAAAGCAGGAAATTTTGCAAAGCGAGTAATTACTAATTCTCTCAAGGAATGTGCCCTTCCTCTCTCACATGTGTGGGTGGCTTGTGGATGAAGTTACCTCATCTATAAAATAATGCTTCCAACTCCCATTCACATCTTTTGGTTAATTATTTTTTTCATTGAGAGTTCTTGCTACTCAACTGTTGAGAGACGTGCCTCAACCTTTGCTTGGGAGATGAGCCCCAAGGTATTTCATGTTCCAGTCAGTTATTGATTAGATCCAAAGATATGGAGTACTGATATTCAGCTCCATATCAATCCATTTTTGAATAATCATAACCATCCATAAGGTTTTCTACAGTTCCAGTGCCATTGGAGATAGTGTTGAAGGAGTTCACCCAGTAGAAGAGATCCATTCCAGTGAAGGCGCCCAGTGCAGCTCAGGAGGACTAGTGCACTCCTCATATTCAGATATCATACTTGCTATTAGTCCTATATCATATCCAGAGAAGAAATCCATCTTCTTCTCTTGCTTTTACACTCACTCTCTCTCAATGTGTAAGATCTTCCTAGCATTGGAGACTCCCTATTATTTTGATTGTAATGAAACATCAAATATATGTTATGGAATTACAAATTCTACTTGCTGATGTTAATGAACATTTATAATATCCATTGTATGCTTCATAATTTATTTTAGTAATCCTTTAAGGCAGTTGGGAATAAGAAATGCAAAGACTAGCTCAGTGTGCAATTTAATTTAACTAGTTTTTCCATTTATGCAGTTAATCATTATCTATGCACCGGTTTTAATATCTAGAGGTTGTTTGAGACTCTTAAGACAGTGAAAAATATATTACAACCCATTCCCTAAGTTTTCAAAATCATGTAACACTGTTTGGAGGAATCTATAAATCTCCCAGTTGAGCAATCCACAGTAGGGCACTTGTCTATTTGGATCCCAAATCCATCTTTAACCTAACAAACCCATAGGAACTATGCTCCAATACATTTTATAGAGTTTTATACCTGATATACCCCTTTCACCATTAATTAAAATTTCCCATTCTAGTATGCATCCATTCTAGTATGCATATGCTGGAAGGCCCATAAAGCTTTGAAGTATGCAACAGACTTGTCTGATTGTTGAAAGGTAAATGGATCCAGTGATTTGTGCGTAGGACTTAGAGTTTGGCCATGTTTTACCTTGCTGTTGCACATTTGTCATACAAAAACTAGAATCAAAAGTCACTCCCATCATCCTTGACCAGTGAATCAACATTCAACATTATCACCTTGCACACTATAAAAATTGTTAAAATTTACTAGTTAATATTCTGTTAAAATGGGAGTTTTGAGTTGATATTCTGGCCTATTCTTGGCTGGAATATTACAGTGGTATTAGAGCATGGTCATATGAACCTTCTCTTTAAATTTGGTGATGAGTCCTAAGAGAGATCCATTCCCCAAAGGAAAGAACCCTGAAGAACCTTCTATTGAAGAAGAGGTGGAATCTATTGGAGGGAAAACATAAGGGGAAAATAACATGTATGATTTAGATGAGAAGGAAGAGTTCGAAATTTTTTTTGCAAATTATGTTAAAGGGGCTGCAAGACATATCTCAAAACATCATTCAATCTGGGAAAGACACCAGATAATTCTTTGCTAATCAGCTAGGACATAAAGATGTAGAAGGGAGAAATAGTGGCTCTCAGAATGAAGAAAGGAAGATCCCTAGTGGATTTATCTTTTCAAATACTGGGCCTCATAAAAGGCCTAATGAGTTCAAATAATAATTCAAGGATGAACCCTGACAGACCATGCCCAAGTTCCTTGAGGAACACAAGGAGGATCATGAAGTTCCAACTGAATCAGTTGCTTCATGGGAGGATCGGTATGTATTATACCAAAATTTGACTGATGAATGCAGAAGGGCATTGCCTTTCAAGGATTTTTGTGAAACACAGTATAAAAATAATCCAAGAGGAGGTCATAGTATGCCAACACATAATTATGAGCTGAGGAATGCAATTGGTAAGATCCAATTACCCTTCTTTGATGGATCCTCAAAGTGTACTGCTAGCTCCTGGATGTAGAAGCTAGACACTTATTTTTAACTGAATGCAATGGCTGAGAGGGATTCCATCAGAATGGAAACTTTGCATTTGGAAGGTGAGGAAAATGACTGGTGGTTCCATGGCATGATAACTTTGGTCCATGATCAAGTGACTTCCTATGCATATTTCACTAAGAGACTAATGGAGAGGTTTGATAGAAGAGACCCTGAAATATCCTTCAGGGAATTGGTCCATGTCAAGCAAACCGGAACTCCTGAAGCTTACATCTCATTGTTCCAAAAGCTTGCATTAATGGTCACTGACAAATCTGAATTCCACTTGATCCTCCTTTTCACAGAAGGATTAGCAGAACCATTGAAAGGGCTTGTTAAATCTTACCTACCAGCTACCTTACAAGAAGTAGTGAGCAAAGAAAGGGATCTGCAAGATGCAATCCCAAGAACAAGATATCCACCAAAGGTTAATGCACCTGCTAAATTTCAGAACCAAATACCACCCTTCCGAAATGTGGCTGCCCCGAACAAGAAGGAATACTCATACAAAGATCGAGATGAGTTAAGAAGGAAAAAACTATGTTTTTTTTGTCAAGAACCTTGGGTTCCAGACAATAAATGTGCTAAGGGGAAAGCACACTACATTGATGTTTTTTTTAGAAAGTGAGGAAGAAGTGGGATTAGAAGAACTAGTAGAAGATGGTTATGAGACAGCAAGAGAAGAACGACCCCCACAACTAGAATGCAAAATTGCAGTTTTAAGTGGAGTTTCCCACTACCACACCATGAGATTCAAAGGGGTTGTGCAAGGGAAAAAGGTATCAGTTTTGGTTGATGGGGGTGCCACCCATAAATTTATTGATGCAGACATGGTAGAAAGGATAAAATTACAAACAGAAAAATTTGGAGGTTTCACAGTTATCATTCCAAAAAACAACACTATGCAGTGTGACCAATGGATTCCAAAACTGCAAGTGACTATTGGAGACCATACTATGACTGACAGATTTTATATTGTCGATGTGGCTAATACGAATGTGGTGTTGGGAGTGCAGTGGTTCTACTCCATTGGTGAGAATTTGGTAAATTACCAAGTACCCCAGATGTGCTTCAAAGATGTTAAAGGGAAACAAGTGATTTTCAGGGGTGTCAACACCTACCCAAAACAAGTAATTTATGCACATAGTATGAGGTCAGTATTGAGGCATGGTGATATTGATTGGGCTGCTGAATTTTTCATCTCCACTCAGACTTCCATTGATGTATCACACCATCCGAAAGACATCCAAAGGCTTCTACACAAACACAAGAAAGTGTTTGAAGATCCGCCACATGGAAGGCCTCCTAACAAAGGTACTGAGCATTGGATTGAGCTGGAACCTGGCACTTTTCCTATCAAGATCCATCCTTATAAGCACCCCAAAATATTCAAGGATGAGATTGAGAAAACCATCAAATATCTTCTTGATATGGAATTCATAAGACCAAGCTCAAGTCCCTTTACATCATCGGTGGTCCTAGTAAAAAAGAAGGAAGGAACAATGCACATGTGCATTGATTATAGGGATTTGAACAAGAAGACCATCAAGAAAATATATCCTATCCCAAGGATTGATGAACTGATGGATGAGTTGCATGGAGATAAATATTTTTCAAAGATTGATCTCCATCCTGGATACCACCAAATCAGAATGAAGGATGAGGACATTTAAAAAACTGCTTTCCGGTGCCATTATGGGAATTTTGAGTTCCTTGTCATGCCTTTTGGCTTGACCATTGCACCAACAATTTTCCAATCTTGCATGAACATAATTTCTAGTAAGTAGCTATGTAAGTATGTCCTTGTATTCTTTGATGATATTCTGATTTATAGTAGGACATGGGAATAACACTTGCACCATTTGGACAATGTCTTAACAATCCTTTCATAATAGTCTTTTTATGGTAAATTGTCAAAGTGTGAGTTTGGTTTGACATAGCTCCTTTATCTTGGTCATATCATTGTGCAAGGATTCAAGGTACATATGAAAAATATCAAGGCCATACTTGGATGGCCAAGCCCAAAGAACATAACATCCTTAAGGGGATTCATTGGTTTGTACACCTACTATCAGAAATTTATAAAAGGATTTTCTAAGCTCACATCCCCTTTGACAGATCTCACCAAGAAGGATGCTTTTTGTTGGTCAAATGAGGTTGAAAAATATTTTAACAGAATGAAGGAAGTCATGAGAAGCTTCTCAGTACTTGTACTTCCTGATTTCACTCAACCTTTCATATTGGAATGTGATGCCTCAAGTGAAGTCATTGGAGTAGTGTTAATGTAGAATAGGCATCCCATTGCTTATGAGAGCAAAACATTGCAGCCACATGAGAAGAATTATTCAATATATGATAAAGAGATGTTGGCCATCATGCATGCCTTGGCCAAATTCAGACAATTTCTAGTGGGAGGCAAGTTCATAGTCAAAACTGATCACAACAGTTTGAAGCATTTCTTGACCCAAAGAGATTTGAATGATAAACAACAGAAATGGGTAAGTAAAATTCAGTCTTATGACTTTGACATAGAATACAAAAAGGATAAGTTGAATGTGGTAGTTAATTCCCTCTCTAGGAAACCTTCCCCATTGTCACCCTGTACAGTGATTTGTTTCGCAATACCAACTGCATATCATCCCTCCAATCAAGATAATTGAAGGGTGTCAGGATCCTAGGAGAGAGAGGAGAGTTCTAATTTTCCATTACAACTGCTGGAGCGAATACAAGGTGAAAGTGCTGCTACTGGAGAAAAAATTGTTGCAACTGCAGAAAACTGTTGCAACTGTAAAAAAATGCTACAACCATTGCTACACTCAAAAACTTTGAATAATCTACAAAAAAATCTCAATAAGGAGGTAGACTACTAGTGAGCACTGCTTTAGGAAAGTAGGCAGTTTTATCTCGATCCTTCACACCTGGCTAGACCTCATTGGATTTGTCCAATGAATTCAATGCAATGGTGTTAGGATATTCCTATACTCCATCCTAGTCCTACTAGCTTTTCAGTCATTTTCATTTTCAGTCTTTTAGGGTATGCATGCACTTTTAGGGTTTGCATGCATTCTAGGGTTTGCATGCATTTTGGATGCATTCCAGTCATCAGTCCCAACACCTAGCCCTCAGTTAGCTATCCCCTGTAACTTCTTCCTAATCAGTTTCAACCCTCCTAGTGCCTAGTGCGCCCTCCTTTCACCTACTGCATGAGAGAGGTACACTTCTTCACCTACCAGTCCAGTTATGTTCAGTTAACAGAGTTCTCTCCTTGATTTTAGGCTTGACTCACTCTTAACTGACCTTATCACTCTGATGGACCTCCAGTGTGACTAGATAGCCTATTCCGACTCCAGTTATCTCCATGAGCGCCCTCCACTGAGCCTCCTTCACTACATTAGTGCTTCCATGTGCCGGTTACACCTACCACATTCAGTTAGACTCAGTTTGACTCCTGGTTGACTATTACTTGTGCATTGATGACTTCACTGATGATGAGTTGGACTCCTAGTTATGCCTTGATGACACTCCACTAATTATGGATCAATCCATGTAGGCTAATCTGAATCACACCTAGTGTATTCGAATCATGAGCATTGTATATTTTTTGTTTTACTATTCAGATTAATGTAACATGTGTAATTATTCTGCCTCTATTTGAGCTCCTTTGGATCTATGTTCTTCTGCTATATTCTTCTTTTGTTATTCCTAAATTATTTCATTGTGAGGTTTACATTATCTCTTTGGATCTACTGTGAGCATCTTCACATGGTATCAGAGCCAGTTGAGAGTATATTCTACCTCCATTCTTGAGATTTTTTTGCAAGTATTTCGAAGTTCCAGCAGTTGCAGTAGCAGTATCAGCAGTTCACCTTTGCACTCGTTCCGGCAGTCAAGATGAGCAATTCGAATGCTCTTTCCTCTCCTATAATTCTCACTCCCTTCAATTACTTCGAATGGAAGGGTAAGATGAAATTACACTTGTGTACTAGACAACTAAATAGAATGGTGTTTGAGAAAGATGCCATACCTCATACAGTTGTAGAGAGGACCAAACATCTAAACAAAATGGATGAAGCCTTTGGATTCATATGCCTTCATATGTCTGAAGATCTATTGTTTCATGTTGAAGGATTGAAGTCTCCAAATGAGTTATGGAAAAAATTGGAGAGTCTCTTTGGCAAACAAGATGGGCTAAGAGGCTACATTCTCGAAAATGAATTGGTTGCCCTACAACCTAGCAATTTCAAGAGCATTCAAGAATTCTTCTCAAAATTTCACAAATTGAATTTACAATGCAAGAACTGTGGCATCACTAAAAGTGATGAGCAATTGGTGCTCTCCATTTTGAGAAAACTTGGATCTCAATTTTCTGTCTTTGTTTCTACCTTCCATTCTGGGCGAATGTCAATCACTGGATGGAATTTTCCCACCTTAACAGTATTTGTTGAAGCTCTCATTCAAGAAGAGGACAAATTGATTCAAATGGGTGCCATCAAGGCCTCCAAAGATCTAGCTCTTCTAGCTGGAGAAGCAAGTGGGACGAATGTGAAAGGGAGGCAAAAAGACAAGGATAAGAAGTCATCCAAATCCAAGTCAAGCCCATCAAAAGGAGCCTCCAGAAAGGACAAACACAAGAGACCTGCATGTTCCTACTGCAAGAGAGGAAACCACCCTGAGAAAGCTTGCATGCACAAGAAAATAGACCTACTTGCCAAGCTTCTTTAACAGAACCAAATTTTTATTCCACAAGATGCAAAGATGTATGATTCTGGAAGTGGATCTGATGGTCATGGGGATTTCCATGCATTAATGGATGGTTTTTCAAAATCTAAAGCCCTCCTCATAGATTTTGGAGCCTCCAATCACATGGTTGCCTTTGAAGAATCATTTTCTTCTTTAGATCTCATTGATGGGCCTACTATTCACATGGGAGACAACTCTTAGATTTCTGCCAAAGGATTGGGTACAATATGTATGGAGCATGGCAAGTTCAAAGATGTTATATTTGTTCCCTCCTTAACAACAAACTTGTTATATATATATCAGATGACTCACACCGGATCACCTAAAGAGGTGGCTTTTGGTCCCGAAACAGTTGAGATTACAGAGATCTCCACTGGGAAGACTATAGCAAAAGGGTTTGCAAATCATGCCTCCAAGGCATATGAGTTCTCTCATTTTCTGCCCTTATTTCTTCCTACTTCCTCAGAATCTGATGAAGATTTGAGCGACTCTTCTTCTGATGAAGACATAAAACAAGATCTTGATGTTGAGATCAAAGTTCAAGAAGTTTCAGATCCAGAACCAACACATGTTCTCAATCCAGATTCAAGGCCTATATGGGCTCACACAGTCCTTGCAACTACTGAGAACACAATTGAGGATTCATATGTTCACAGAACTACCAAACTTCAGCATCATGCCAACCTTGCATTATGCCATCTACCTCTCCATGAGAGATGCATCATGATGATGGGGTTCTCTCTTCCATCACTTGGCAAGACTCCTCATGTTCCATTTGCTCCAGTTGTAGAAAGAACTCCTAAGAGACTTGCTTCGTCCAATACATCCTCTACACAATGGAAGGCACATCAGAATCCTAGATCCATATCTAGCACTTGTTTTGGCATCCTACAGGGGATCAACATGTCAAGTTTTTTGCAAAAATTTTCACTGATGAAAGCTTCCTTCTTTTCTGCTTAGTACGATGGTTCTTTGAGGTATTGACTATTCTTTTGAGGGGGGTTATTTTTCCCATGAGGTTTTCCCCATTTTCTCGGTTTATGGATAGTTCTTTATTTTTCTATCTTATTTGATTGTATGGGTGAACTTTGGTCCTAGTTACCAGGGCCTAGGATGGATTAAGGGGGGGTGTTAGGATATTCCTATACTCCATCCTAGTCCTACTAGCTTTTCAGTCATTTTCATTTTCAGTCTTTTAGGGTTTGCATGCATCCCAGTCATCAGTCCCAGCACCTAGCCCTTAGTTAGCTAGCCCTTGGAGCTTCTTCCTGATCAGTTTCATCCCACCTAGTGCCTAGTGTGCCCTCCTTTCACCTACTGCATGAGAGAGGCGCACTTCTTCACCTACCCATCCAGTTATGTTCAGTTAACCAAGTTCTCTCCCTAATTTTAGGCTTGACTCACTCCTAACTGACCTTATCACTCCGATGGACCTCTAGTGTGACTAGATAGCCTATTCTGACTCCAGTTAGCTCCATGAGCACCCTCCACTGAGCCTCCTTCACTACATTAGTGCTTCCATGTGCCAGTTACACCTACCACATTTAGTTAGACTCAGTTTGACTCTTGGTTGACTATTACTTGTGCGTTGATGACTTCACTAATGACGAGTTGGACTCCTAGTTATGCCTTGATGACACTCCACTGATTATGGATCTATCCATGCAGGCTAATTCAAATCACACCTAGTGTATTCGAATCCTGAGCATTGTATATTTACTGTTTTACTATTCATATTAATGTAACATGTGTAATTATTCTGCCTCTTTCTGAGCTCCTTTGGATCTATGTTCTTCTGCTCTATTCTTCTTCTGTTATTCCTAAATTCTTTCATTGTGAGGTTTACATCATCTCTTTGGATCTACTGTGAGCATCTTCACAAATGGCACCAAGATTTGTTGTGGAAATATATAGGTTTCTGGTGCACTACCGAAAGCAGCTTGTCATGTCCCTTCCCTAGTGGCCTTGGTAAAGACTTGGATCCTCCCATCCCTAGGGGGTCTAAGAAAATTAATTGAATAAGGAATAATTAATAGGGGTAAATTTTGAGGCACAAATACTATAGTTATTAATTAATTATTAATATTCAGAGTTTGAATTATTTTTAATAATAAATGCATCATCATTACTAATTAATTTTGTGGAAATAATTGATGATTACATGGCTAGGAGGGTGCATACGGTCAATGTGGACCTCACTTTCCTAAATGGAAAAGCTCAGAAAAACCAAGGAGTTAGCTAAAGGAAAGGTGGCAGTAAGAGAACGTGGAAACTATCAAAAGCAAGAAAAAACAGGCAAAAGAACAAAGAAGGAAAGTACAGAAAGCAGTCAGTTGGAAAAGCAAGTAACGCTCAGAAAAGCTAAGTAGGGCACACTTGCCAATTTCAGTGAAAGGACAGAAAAGAAGGAAAGTTTGCAAAGAAATTAATTGCTAATTCTCTCAAGGAGTGCACCCTTCCTCTCTCACACATGTGGGTGGCTTGTGGATGAAGTTACCTCATCTATAAAATAATGCTTCCAACTCCCATTCACATATTTTGGTTAATTAGTTTTGTCATTGAGAGCTCTTGCTACTCAAATGTTGAGAGATGTGCTTCAACCTTTGCTTGGGAGATGAGCCCCAAGGTATTTCATGTTCCATTCAGTTATTGATCAGATCTAGAGCTATGGAGTACTGATATTCATCTCCATATCATTCCATTGTTGAAGAATCATAAGCATCCAGAAGGTGTTCTACAGTTCCAATGCCATTGGAGATAGTGTTGAAGGAGTTCACCCAGTAGAAGAGATCCATTCCAGTGAAGGCTCCCAATGAAAATCAGGAGGAACAGTGCACTCCTCGTATTCATATATAATACCTGATATCATTCCTCTATCAGATCTAAAGCATAAATCCATCTTCTTCTGTTGCTCTTACACTCATTCTCTCTTAGTGTGTAAGATCTTCCTAGCATTGGAGACTCCCTGTAATTTTGATTGTAATGAAATATAAAATATATGTTTTGGACTTCAAAATTCGACTTGATGTTGTTAATGAACATTTATTAGATCCATTGTATGCTTCAGAACTGATTTTAGTAAGCCTTTAATGCAGTTGGGAACAAGAAATGCAAAGACTAGCTCAATGTGCAATTTAATTTAACTAGTTTTGCCATTTCTACAATTAATCACTATCTGTGCACCCGTTTTAAGATCTAAAGGTTGTATGAGACTCTTAATACAGTGAAAAATCTATTCCAACCCTTTCCATGATTTTTTGAAATCATTTAACACTGTTTGGAGGAATCTGTAAATCTCCTAGTTGAGCAATCCACAATATCCAACTTGTCTATTTGTCTCCCAAATCCATCGGTAACCTCCCAAAACCATAGGAACTCTGATCCAATACATTTTACAGAGTTTTATTCCTGATATACCTCTGTCACCATTCAGTAAAACTCCCCATTCTAGTATGCATATGCGGGAAGGCCCAGAAAGGTTCGAAGTAGGCAACAGATTTGTCTGATTGTTGAAAGGTAAATGGATCCAGTGCTTTGTTCATAGGAATTAGTGTTTGGCCTTGTTTTACCTTGCTTATGCAAATTTATCATACAAAAAATAGAATCAAAAGTCACTCCCATCATCCTTGACTAGTGAATCAACATTCAACATTATCACCTTGCACACTATAAAAAATGTTAAAATTTACTAGTTAAGATTCTGTTAAAATTGGGAGTTTTGAGTTGATAATATGGCCTATTATTAGCTGGGATATTACACAGATTCTAAACCAATTCTCTCAAATGGATCTGATACCATGTTAAATTCTAAGTCACAGTAGATCTAAAGAGCTGAGGATACCGCACAAAGAAAGAATGAGCAAAAAATTTGAAGAAGAGTGAAAACTGCAGTAAAAAAGAGCAGAAGAATAATAATGCATCAGAACTCAAATATGAGCAGAATAATGTCACATGTTCCAATAATCAGTATAATAAACAATGATGTTACAATGGAGATAAATTTAATCATGCAGGAGAATTCGAACTTCAATTGGTCTAGCATAGGGATTATCACCACTAGAGTGATCTGGAAGACTCAAAGTCAACTGAATTGAACCTAAACTCAACTAACTAAAGTCACAATCAATTAACTGACTAAGGAGGGTGCAATAGAGATTCTATCATGCATGCCAGGCAGAAAAGGGCGCATGAGGCCACAATGAGTGGCCTCCGGAGCTCTAACCCCCCATAAGAGTCAGATAACTCAGGTGGACTGCACTGTAACACTTAGTAGGTTCCTATAAAATAGGGAACTGACTGAAGTGGTCCTAAAATGATGCATGTTGGGCTCAAAAGGTGGTAGATGGATCCTGGATGACATATGCACACCACTATAGGGAAAATGACATCATCAGCAACCAAGAAAAATAAATAATGCTAGGGATGACAAGGATGGAGTATTGAAATATCCTAACACTTTTGGCTATGATTTTTTAACAATCACCTCTAAAAGTTCGATTCTCATGAATTTTAGGGAGGGTTTTAAAACAAACGCCCTTAAATGTGATTTTAAGGTGGTTTGTTTACAACTCCCCTAAAATTCACGAGAATTGAATTTTTTGCGGCGGGTTTTTAACAAACACCTCTAAAAGTTTGATTTTTATGAATTTTTTGGGAGGGGTGGGTTTAAAATGACCACCCCCAAATGTGTTTTTTAATCTAGTATTTTGACAACCTTTTCCAAAAATCCATGAGAAATTAACTTTTGGAGGCGTTTTTTTAACAATCGCCTTGAAAAGTTCAACTGTCATGCCTTTTGGGGAGTGTTTAACTAGTCTGCCCCTAAATATATTTTGAAGGCAGTGTTTTGACAACCCCCTCCCTAAATGTCAAGAGAACTTAAATTTTGGAGGCGGTTTTTTCAAACCCCCCCAAAAGTCATGAAAATTTAACTTTTGGAGGTGATTTTTTAAAACCCATCCCAAAAGTAATGAGAATTGAATTTGTGTAGGTGGTTGTTTTACATTCTCCTTGAAAAGTTCAATTCTCATAACTTTTTTTTTTTGGGGGGGGGTTAAACCAACTGCCCCTAAATATATTTTTCAAGGCGATGTTTTGAAAACCCCCCTACAAGTGATGTGAATTTAAATTTTGGAGGTGATTTGTTAAAACTTTCCACCATAAGTCTAATTATCATGACTTTTAGGGGGGTTTAAAAAGAATACCCCTAGCTATTTTCAAGGCGGTGTTTTGAAAACCCTATTAAAAGTAAGGCAAATTGAACTTTTGGAGCTGATAGTGTTATAAAAAAACATCTCCAAAAGCCATGTTTTAGAGACGGTTTATATATGTTAGCTTTTATTCTGGAAGTTGCATCATGTGTTTGGGTTTATATGGGGCACTAATATATATATTCTGATAATGTTTTATGTTGGAAATATCACCAATACTGAGAGGGGGATGAATCAGTATTGGACACTTCTTAACCAATTTATCCTTCACTTTAAATTATGTTAGCAACATTCATCATTACTTATCATTCATGTATAAACATAAATAGAAAGTAAACAATGCACATAACACAAGGATTTTATGTGGAAACTCAACGGGGACAAAAACCACGGAAACTTATCTTCAAAGTTTCAATGTTTAAAAGCTAAGATTGAAGGAGAGTCCTACCCCCTAAATGTCAGGCTCCAACCTGAAGGGAGCTACAACTCCCTAGATGTTCCATCTCCAACTAGAAGTTGAGGCTACAACCTCTTAAATATAAATATATATGGGAGAATATAAACCTTCCACAATTATTGCATGTCACTATCCCTATAACTTCCTATCACTGTCATTGTCACACTATCACATTGTCACTGTCATACCATCATCATACTTCCATATTGTCATCAATAAGTCCAAAAAAAATCATCTATATTATTTGTGTAGAAATATTAGGGTAAAACCATAATTCAATCCCATAAAATCAAAACCTAGGTCATGCATATCCCAAAAAAATAATGAAATTTCAGCTCCAAGAGGTCTCCTCATGAACATTATGATTCCAAAATTCTCCTCAAGGTATAGTGCAATCATCCAATATCCCAAAATATTTGTACTTTTCCCTACAAAAATTATGCACAAACCCTAGGTCATGATTAAGACCTCAACAAGAGAGAGAAAACATTATCATAGTATAGAGAAACATTAGAAAAAAATAGATCATCCTTTTAAGTGTAGGATCAAATATCCCTTACAATAATATTTACCACGAGCTAATAAATTTGTGATTCTGATACTGTATGAGAAATTTATGCAAGTTTCTGTGAATCTTCTGCATGTCAAAACCCTAGGTCAAGGTACCTTTAAAACTTCTCCTTGTAGAGAGAGTCCTCATGCAAGGATAGTGAACCCAATAAAGATAAAAGAAACTTATAAAACCTTAATAAACCCTTGCAAAAACAAATCCTTGAACTCCTCTTGATTGCACATAAGAAAGTTCCTTGAGTTGATGATGAAATGAGGTAAAATGAAGGTGTATTTATACCCTTGCAAAGAGATGTTTAACTTTTCTTGAAGCCAACCTATAAGTTTGAGAAATACATAATGTAGGGGAATTTCACATATCTTTATGTACTCCATCATGTCCCTTAACCGTAGGACTGCTTACATACAAAAGTTTTACATAAACAAGGAGTTTTGTACACATGAAGAGGGGCTTTGATACCAACAGGAGGGGATTGCTGTCCATAAACTTGTGCATACTTTCTTTGTCACATGGATGGTTATTTGATGCATATTGTAGATGTTATTCTACCCTTACTAAATATTTGATTGACCTTGACATTGTCCTTGTCTTGTCCTTTGACCTTTTCTTTGTACTAGAACCTTGACATCAAAGGAAACTTGCTTGATCTTTGACATACTCCTCCTTGATTGGAAAGGAGGGGACATAAATCAATGACACTTCATTGGTGAGGCATATTTAGATATGTTTCATTTGTTTGTATGCTCACCTTAATTCCTATACAAAATGATGATCTAAATGATTAGACATAGGCTCATAATGAAATTTGCAAATATTGTGGTACATAAACTCAACTCTTGAGTGGACTTGGAAATAGTGCCACCTCTCTTGTTTAAAGGAACAAGAATCTACTTGATGTTATCCAGTTTAATGTAACACATATCACAGTGTTCAATCCTTTTCTCTACTTGGATTTCAACTCCAATTGCTAGGGATGTTTCCATAGTTGTCCATATACCATCACCAAAAGTATTCACTAACACAAGCAGAGTTTCCATAAGCCTGCCTTTCAATCTCACTTTGAAGCAACTAAGTAATCAATGGAAGTATCACTGCATAAATATCCAGTGTGAAGACTTCACTTCTTTAATGTTAGTAGATATAGACTGATCTCCTACTGTAGAAAAACAGGATCATAGAGAAATAACAATAAACATGATGCAAATATAAATCACATAAACACAATACAAGTGAGACAACAATATAACATGGTTCACCCAAGATGGGCTACGTCCACAAAGAAATTTCTAGTCCTTATTATTATACCATCCAAAAAAATGAAGGGATACAACCTGCAGCACATCCGCTACAATTTCCTCTTCACTTTCTCACAGTCTCTCTTACACAACCATAGAGATCTTTACAATGCTACAATACACAACCATATTACAATGCCTTCCTTTTAAAGAGGGATTACCATGGGAAAATATTATGGGACACCCAATACCATGGGACCATAAATCACCCATTATTGACCAAGTCATCACTATGAAATTACAACATTTTACAAGGCATTTTTTCCAAAAAAAATTCTACGGGGGCATTGTCCCTGAACCCCCGCTAGGGGGGGCTCCTAAAATGTAGTCTCTGTCCCCCCTGGACCCCCATGATGAATATTTTGGGGGGGGAATCTCCCCCAACCCCTCCATCATGGGATGAGATCCAAAAACAACTGAAACACGACCTCTGAATAAGGAAGATTAGGCTCCACAACCAATAATCTCCCACTTGGAGACTGGTCACAACAACTCCTCTGCTATTGCACTTGTTGGACTATGCTCCGAACCTTGGACTTGGAAAATTTCTCATTTTCACCTTCATGCTTGAAGGCCAACTGAAACTGAGCAAGAACTCTCAATTTCTCTCCTGTTACCACCTTTGTCAACATGTCTGCAGGATTTTGGCTAGTGTGTATCTTTTCCAACTTCAACAGTTCATCTTCTAGAACATATCGTATGAAATGGTACTTGAGATGTATATTTTTAGTATTAGAATGGAAGGCATATTTATTTGCAAGATGAATGTCACTTTGGATGTCACTATACAACCTGCTATTCTCATGCTTCTTATCCAATTACTCCATGAAGATACTTCGCTTCCATTGTTGAAAGTGAAACAACCTTTTGCAGCTTCAAAATCCAACTTACTGATGTTCCACCTATAGTAAATAAATACCCTGTGGTGATCCTCCTTTTATCTTTATCACCTTCCATATCTGCATCAACATATCACTATAGAACAATGTCTGAACCTACAAAGCATAATGCATGAGTAGTAGTACCTCTCAAATATATGTGAATCCATTGTACTTACTTCTAGTGTTCTTTACCTGGATTGTTCATATACCTGCTCACAAATCCCACTGCATGTGAAATATCTAGTCTTGTGCACACCATGGCATACATCAAGCTTCCAATTGCTGATGAATAGGGAACCTTGGACATGTAATCTATCTCTTCTTGTGTCTTGGGACACATCTCCTTACTTAGTTTGAAATGGCTGGACAAAGGTGTACTAACTGGTTTTGCATTTTGCATTCTAAACCTCCCCAACACCTTTTCTATGTACCCACCTTTAGACAATGTCAATTTGTGATTTGTTCCTGTCTCTTGTTATTCTCATACTAAGGATTTGCTTTGCAACACCCAAATCATTCATCGCAAATGAATTAGATAACTTTCTTTTGAGCACATTTATATCCTACATGTTAGACCGTGCAACAAGCATGTAATTATCTTCCATGTGGCCTAAATACACCTTTCAAGTCATTCCTTTACAAAAACCTCCTTATTACCTACAACTTAGTCAAGAGGTTTTGAAGTATGCTTGTGAATGTATTATGTTGTTGCATAAGTTCTTAGCTGTCCAATCACTTTCATAAGTCTTATGGATTCCTCTTAGAAAGAATGAGCTCATGCACAGTCCAAAACTTGTGGTGGGACGACCACTAACTAGTACATGTGTGTCCATATTAAGATCCTTATCTCGTATTTCCTAACTTGAAACCAAAGTACGAGCATACAGACCATACTCGATCACTATTTTTTACAATTCAGATGCAATAACTTGTCAATATCGCCGCCATTTAACATTAAGTTCCGACCATGGAAAAGTAGGACTTCTGCTATTTTGGGTTACAAGTACATTCTTAGATGTGAATAATTATTAGAGTTTTTATTCTTATTCTCTTCCTTGTTTTTCCTTGAAGGTTGGCCCTGTCTCATATGAGATCTTTCCTTCAAAGGAATATCATCAAAATTATCATCAAAGATCAGATTTGAAAAACCACTACAATGCTTTCCAAGTTATGTGAAAGCAGTATAAACATTTCAATCCCTATGGTTTATAATATTCAAGGAGACACTAATAGGCCTATGTCCACCACACAAGCCGTATAAAGGGAATCTTTGTCATTTAAGAGGAATATGGTGTTCATTTCAAGTTTGGCACACTAAGTATGGCTCTCATGTCCTAGTCCATGTGCTAGGGTAAACATATAAATTCCTAGGCCATAAAATTTTCCTCAAGGGATCAGGCTGATGCATGGGTCCCTAGTCCATAATGTCATCCCTATGTGGGGAATCTTTGGCTTACATGGAAGATATGGCCATTTAAAGCTCAATGAGACCAAGAATGGTTATCATTGCTTGGGCCATATTATCAAGTCAAAACATAAGGCATAAGGGTAAGGGACTCATGGGTCATGTGTGATGCCCTATACCACATTTTTCTATAGGGATCATGAACTATGTGTGGGGTGTTAGGCCACCACAAGTCCCTACAAGGGGAATATTGACATGTGAGAAAGATATAGTGCCTCTTTTTATGAATTTTGGTTAACCATGGATATTTCTTGTAACTTAGGTAATGGACAAGGTCAAAAGAAATAAAAACAACTCCAATAAATGGCCAGCACAAATCCCCTACTAATATGAAGTACAAGTATGATCTTTTGTTAATTTATCATATTCTTCTATGTCTACAAATAGGCTTGAAGGATTCAGATCCAAGCATCAAGCTTCTCTCACATCAACATTCAAGAAAGATTAGGAATATTGTTCTTTATATCATACTTGAAAGTAGGCTAATTGATAGGAACTATCATACGGATTTGAGACTTTTGCAACTATAATATTCTCCCTTCTAGTATTGGAACATAGACATCACAATAACCGTCTGTAGCAACAAATCGTTTTGGGTTAGAGAAACCATGGTAGGAATATGTTGGGTAACTTTAGCAATTTCCGTCAATCTATCCCTGATTGTTTCCATCATGAGATATTGTAAATAGTTTGTCATTTATTCTTCTATCTTTACCCACCTGTTGGCCATCGTCCCTCTTTAAGGGAAATTATATTTCTTTGCCTGTGTTGAATTGTGGATCTATGGAAGAAGCTGGGGTTATGCTCCCCTTCCTACAAATAATGGTTCCTTGATTTCTGTTTCCAAAGGATTTCTTCTTTTTTCTCTCTTTCCCCAATATGCATGATAACCTAGGCTTCCATTTCCTTAATATATTAATTAAATCCCTCTTCCATCCATCGAATTTGAATTTTTTCTAGATTCTCTTCTAGTTGCTTCTTATCCTGAAAAAATATTCCCAAAACCCTTCCGCTTCCACATTTTCAGTCTCACTTTTATCTCTTTGATTTTTTTTTTAAACTTATACATACACGACCTGGTGGGAACCTCTATGTTCTCCCACCAATGTTTCACCATCCCTTTAAAATTAGGGTGACTAAGCCAGAACTTCTTGAAGCAAAAAGGCCTCCTAGAATGGTAGATTTTCCAAATCCAACTTAAGCATATCAACTAATTGTCCGAACTAGCCTACGGCAGAACCATGGTAGTAGTGTCCCTCCCATTTAACAATATAGACTTCAAAATTAGGAACCGATCCAGTCGAGAGGATATATGTCTCTCTCCTCCTTATCTATTGCTCCACGTAAACATGTTATTCCCCATTTCCATATCTACTAAATTCATTTTTTCATACAACTCTTGAAAATCCTAGCTTACTGTATCTAGCCTTTCCCAACCCCTCTTTTTCTCCACCAAATACTTGATCATATTAAAGTCTCCTCCAATGATCTAGTGCTTCCTGTTTACCCAACAACCCAGATTCTCCAAATCCTTCAGAAAATATCTTTTCTGTAGGGGAGAGGGAGGGCCATACATATTTGATATCACACGTTGCACTGAATATGCAAGGATCTAGAAATCCACTAAGATGATTCTTTGAGTCACCACAAAATTTGAAAGTTGCACTTCGACCGGATTCCAAAGAATAGAAATACCCCCTTCCATCCCCTGGGCATCAATCACGATTACCTCATTATCTTTCCAAACCTTTCTTCATATCTCTCTCATAACATCTTCAGTACATTTATGTTTCTTGAATGAACATAACCATTGGTTTCTCCTTGAGAATGTTTTTCTTTAGGAGCCTAACTTTTTGAAAATTATTAGAGCCCTTTATATTCCATGAGATTAGCTCCATTGGGAAAGGATTTGAAATGAAGCTAAAGTTGCTTTGATTGTAGGATATTGGCCCGAGTCTACCATTTTTTCTCCTACCTCCGCTATCCTTTTCCTATTGCTTCTCCTTTCTCGCTTCTCTCCTGTTTCTTTATACTTCCACTTGTTCTCACTAGGGTTAACTCCCACTGTAATGTCCCCATTTTGACCCTTTTGCATTAAAATGTAAATGATGTAATATTGTTATAAAAACGTGGTGAGGATCTTAAGGCCAAGGCCCCGCCATCAATTTATTGATGCATACGGTTTGCGTGCTAGCTAGGCACATTGGAATTTCAACATCATGTAAATATGCATTTTAATAAAAATACCCACAACTAGCTATGTAATGCAACAAGAGATGGAGGCATGATTTTACAAGGAATTGGGAGAGAATTTTTCAAACCCTTGGATCCAATCAAGTCAAGCCAAGTGTCAATGAGAGAACCCATCAAACCCTCAACTACCCATGTTGACTTTTGTACTCAATCATTCATTTCTCCCAAGAGTTGGTTGAGGTAGTTAATGCCTTGGGAATGGAGAGGTATGGCTATCCAAATTCGAGTATGGGAAAGCCACCCTTCATGGAAATACGTGTTTGGCTTCCTTGGCAAGAAAAGAGCCATGAATTGCTCCCCAAGCCATTACCCATCAACCAGTTTTTCCTCTCTCACGTTTTTAGAGCTTGCTCCTCCCTAGTTTTTTTGTGTTTCCCTTCATCTTTCTAGCTGGGAAGGGCGTTTTTGTTTTGGTTACCAGTGGGGAAGGAGAACAGATCGATTTGGGGCTCATTGAGGCCATTTGGTCCATTGGAATGCGCATAACCTAGGGGAGAAATCGGTTTTGCTCCCTATGATCGAATTTCTCTTTCCAAGGTTCGTTTTGGTGTGCCCACGATTTGGGAGAAAACCCATGGCCATCTTGTTTGTAAATGCCATTGTTGGAAATGTGTATCCATGCCCCATTTTTGAGTTGTTGTTTGTAAGAGATTGTTGGGGTTGAGATGGGTATCTGTTGCTTTGACTTGAGCTTGAGTGCAAGCACCCAAAAATGAAGAGGGTTCAGATTTAGCCTGATAAACCTAGCTGTGGACTGGCTTGGCTTAGAGGAATGATTATCTGGTTGTGTATGAGCTTGAATGCCCCCTTTTCCTTGTAATAATCATGCCCAGCTTGGGGGTGGAAGTTGTGTTGAGAGAATGATGAACACAACTGGCCTATGGTTGGGTGGAATGTTGCAGCGACATAGCTAGTTGTTTGGGACAATTGCACAACAAAGATAAGTGTTTTCTTGTCTATGCATTTACTTCTGCAATGTTTAAATTGATGACTTTTTTTTATATGATGTGTGCATATGATATGTGTGTGGATGAGTTTTAATTCTGCTGTGCATAATTTCTTAATTTGCATCCGCACACTTCTGAACTTATGTGTATGAATCTAATGAATGGGTTGAGTTTATGTAAAAGCCCAGATTTTTGGTATCATGTTCCCTTCCTAGAATTGGGTCCACGGGAGGGGATGTTGCACCTGCTAACCCTAAGGAATTTAAGGTCGATGATTTCAAAATGGATTCACGAAGAAGATATATCTGTCAAAATGTAACATATCCCTGACTCTTATTTGAACAGGATTGGTCAATACCATCTACATCTAGCTCAACTAACTCCATTTCCTCATCTATATCTTCCTTCATGATGATATCTTCCTAGTCATCTTGTTGGTTTCCATTTGGGATTTCTCCTAAGTCATATTTTCTGTTGATTTAGAAGATGGATTCTCTAGATCTACTTCCTTCTCTGCTTCCTTTGGGTCAGTTTCATTTTTGGGGACCTGGTTCAAGAGCTCAACTATTCTCCCTCGAGGGATTTTTTTCCCACATTTATCCTTGCCTCTTTTCTCCCAGACCATTTTCTATTGGAGACCTTTGTAAATCCATCTTCATATATTTCTTCAATTGGTTTCGCCTGAGTAGCAATTGTATTTTGTAGGCAATCCCTAAAAATATGGCCACGCTCATGAAATTTTCTACAATGGAAGGGGATGTGCTCATATTTTGGAGTCTACAACAAATCTTCATCCTACCAAGTAAGATGTATTTCTTCTGGAAGATCCCTAGGAATGTCCATATAAATGCAAATCCTAGCATAAGAGTTGTATTAAACAACTTTAGTTTGATTTGACACCTTCACAAAATCTCTCAACAGGTTCCCTAGAATCATTAGTCAACCCAACTCCTCCCGCTCCTACCCACAACACTTCATTTCCATTAATGAATGCTTCAACACCACCATCCTGTGGGGAAGGGCACAATCCCTCACCCCTCTCCACCTCCATGAATCCGCTTGAATCCAAACCTACTTCCTGGAAAATCTTGTGCCTCACTACTGAATATCCCAAAAATAACTACAGAAACCCTAACCGCTCCTCCTCAACATCCTCTTAAAACAATTCCGGTGAAAAAAAACTTAAATTTGATAGTAACAATCAACTTTTTAGTATTATATCCTAAATATTACTACTAAATCAATTAAAAATATTCAAAATTTAACATGATATTGTCATGTTTATTTGACTTAACACATTGGAAGTGCCTTAACCAAACCTCACATTCTAATTCGTTTATCGTCAATATTATAAATTGATAAAATATCTGTATGATATTTTGTTGAGTGGGTGTTGGGATATCATTTCCATCTCATACCAAACTCACCTAGTTTGTCACATCCCCTTCCATCAAACCAATGCAAGGGAGGAAACATGACCAAACCTACTGGGCTTATTTGGTAAATTCAGCCCCACACATTACTAAGAAATTCATAATAAATAAAAACTTCTGTGTGCAATTCATACTCAATATAAACACAACAAAATTAAATCATATTTGCACGCGCACAATTGTAATGCATCAACATATCTATCACAAGTAGATGATGAATCAATATGCAGAGAGTCCATCCCCTTCTCATACTATGCACAGACTTCATATCAATTCCATTAACATGAATAATTATCATTCAGAATTAACACATTGCAGAACACAGAATGCATATAATTTAAACACGGAGAACACTTATCTTCAAGATGAATCTGTCCAAAAAACTGGCTATGTGAGAGCAACGTTCCACCCTGCCATAGATCTATGTCCAGCCTATATTCTTTCAGCTGAGAGATCACCCCCGAGATAGGTTGTGTATCCACTAAGGAGGAACTGGATGGGCTCACTCACAGCCATGGTTTCACTCAACAGCTATTCTAAGCCAACACATAGTTGGGTTTATCAAGCATACAAAAGACAAAGGAGGGAAATGCTAAGCCAGTGAACTCAACCACAGAGCTACAGGCATCTCAAGATAATTCAAACAATCAAGGCACCCACAATACCTACCACACCCAACACAAGGAAGGTCCCCTTCTCTGCTGCACAGTCCCTCAGGCGTCCTTTCCCTCCAATGATATTTAGGATGGGAATAGAAAGGTCCAAGCTTCTAAATCCTTGAAATTCCAGCCTTCACTGGGTTTATCAAGCATTCCCAACCTCTGCTCAATCATTCACACTTGGATTTCTCACAATTCTATCATCAAATAACTCAATCCCGTCACTAGATTTCTGGGCTATAAAAACTGGATTTTCCAATGGATTTCGAGGTATCTAATACTCTCAATTTCGCCCCGAGGTTCATATCTATGGATCCCCCATTGGATTTTACTATCAATACCAAATTCTGGGCATTTATGGCTCTTCAAAACATGGGTTCTTGCAAAGTTGCAATTTCTGGTTTTTCTCATTGCTGGGCATGTGTAATGGATGAAAACTAATGCTGGGATGTTCCACAATGGAATGGTAATTAGGAAGAACCAATTCCCATGAGGTAGAGTGACTTGTGGTACAAGAAAAATAGAGCCCATACCTGCGATACGAATTTCTAGGTTGCCCATGCTCCATTGAAGCCATGGACTGACTTCCTCAACAACTTCCTTACAACAAAATTAAATGTCAGCAAGGAAAGTCAAATGGGTTCACAAGATAACATTTGGCAGCATATGGTTCATCCCCACAACCCCCTCACCACTCCCTAGTGGATCACACATGGCCCTTTCTCATTCGTTGCTTCCATAGACAGTTTTGGTATTTTATTGAAATATTAAATATTTACATCATTTACAATGTTCCATAGCTTAATAGCACATGGATGGAAAAATGTCAAATACTTGTCCATTTTAAATAAAATACGAACATACATTAGTGGGGTCTTGGCCTTGAGCTCCACGCTAGGGAAACATATATCGCATGTACACAATATTTACATTAAAAGCCAATATTTCATAAGGGTCAAAATTGGGGTATTACATAGTTACTCTGACTAAACACACAAGCTTTGATTAATGTATTTTATTTTCTATAGTTGTATGTGATGTTATGCTTATATAGATGTTGGTAATCTTAACTTCCCTATTCCACGAACCCACGCATAGGGATATTAGCGGGGCCAGTTTTGGGGGTGGCAACTGGTAATTGTTAGTGAACACGATTATAAAACTTAAACTTTGGTTCTACCTTGCTATTCCACAACATGTCGTAAACTCTTCTTCTCTTCATATCTAGTTTGCTGCACCTTTTCCTTCAATGTATGTATTCTTTTCTTGTTTTTTCAGATCTAGAGTTTTTTTTATGGTAATAGGGTTAACTGGTAAATGGATCTCACTTCCAGGGAAGTTACGACTTTTCAAACCCCAAAGAAATGGCTTCCCGCATTGTTGTATACCCTCACATGGCCCCAAGAGATATCTCAAGTTCACTCTCCCAATTATGCTTGGCTTCAACACCTAATTATCCATGGGTTGAGGTAACACCACTCTCCCTGCAATGGAGGTGACCAAATGGTTCGACACCAACTAGTAAGTTCGATCCCCATGGCCCAAGGTAAGTTCAATTAATTAAAATTTTGTATGGTTATTGTATTCTTCCATGTAGTTAGTGATTGGATTATTTTTACCTGTGATAACCTATTATTTAATACATTCTTTCGCTATGCCTGTATTTAAGGAAACTATGGATGATGTTTTGATTTGCACCGTTAATAATGTCTAATACAACCTAGGATTTTACTTAACAATTTAATGTCATTTATCAGGACCAATATTACTGTCTAGGCTCTTTTTCCAGTAACTTTCATCCAATTCTAGTCATAACTTTTATAATTCTAATTGAAGGCAAAGTAACATTAATCTTGAGCAGCAACATAAAAAGTTAAATCTTCCAATTGTTCCCACGACAACAATTGGGTCATTTTCACAAACAGTTGAGTTGCACATGCTTTACCGTGAATACAATATAAAAAAGTGGGTTTTGTCTCATTGTTGTGATTGTTCAATTGAATTGAGGTTTTATGTTTCTATTATCTAGAAACATGGTTGTAAAAAATAACATTTGATGTTATAAACATGGATTTTAGATGAAGAGTATATTAGCTCTATCAAGGAATAAATCACCAAAGTTTTCAAATTGCAAGAGGACCTTGATATTGATGTGCTTGTGCACGGAGAACCTAAGGTGAGTACCAAATAAATTGCAATTAATGCTAAATCTTTTATGAAGTTTTCAATTGGAAATCTGAAGCGAATTATCTTACTTACCGTTATAGAGGAATGACATGGTGGAGTACTTTGGAGAACAACTCCAGGGATTTGCATTTACAGTCAATGGTCGAGTGAAGCATAACGGATCCCATTATGTGAAGGCACCAGTTATCTATGGTGACATCAGTCGATCAAATTCCATGACTGTCTTTTGGTCTAAGATGGGCTAGATCATGACTGCTTGACCCATGAAGGGAATGCTCACTGGCCCAGTGACAATTTTGAAGTGGTCCTTTGTTTGAAATGATCAACCAAGGTAAGGGAATCCAAAATTTCTGTCATAGTTCAATATTTTGAATTTACTAATTATGCCCATCCTTGAATTTGGGTGACTGAACATAATTTGGTCAGTTTGAGGCACTAATGCAATCATAATGCAGATCTAAAACATGTGCGGCAAATCATATTGGCCATTAAGGATGAGGTTGAAGATTTGGAAGTAGGTGGAATTCAGGTAAATGTGGTTGTTACCTTCAGATGTTGCTACCAACTTCTTGTTACATAACTATTGCAATGGTCAAATCCTACATATATGTAAATATTTAGTATTTTATTGGAGAAATTATTTCAATCTTTGTTAGTCTATATTTTTGAAAGCAATGCATATTATAAATCATTAAATAAACTTATGCAATATGATCTTCTTCTTCTTTTTTCTGATATTTATGCAGTTAAGTATAAGATAGCATACTTAGAAGCTGCACATAAATGCTATCTATTTTGATTTACCCTATGTTGAGGAAGAAAATATTATGTATATAATGTTGGCTTGTAGTGATGAAGATAGAAAATGGTTCATGGAAGCTATGCAAGCACAAACAATAGATGTGGTTAAGCTGATGAAAGGAATCTCTGATGTTGTGCAGACACTGTAAGAATTTTTGGAGGCTCAGGTGGTCACAATTGAGGAAATGGAAGGAAATTCATTTATCTATTTATTCATTTATTAATTAAGTGTGGATTGATCTCCCACTTGTCATTGAATAGCCAGTGGTTGATATAGATTAGTTGGTTTTTCAGGGCTATTGGAGGAGGTTCAAGAATATGTAGAATCTATTGGTATGGTTAATGGTAAATGATTCTCAACTTTCATTGTCATGTTTTGTAGAAAATGTAGTAGGCAAAGGAAAAAGTAGACCAACTTGATGACTGCTACAAGTCAATGAATAAAATATGTTATTCATTATGAGTTAGGCCATGCCCAAGTACAACTTAACTACTATTATAATACTATGTATTAGTGATAATATACATTTTAAAATAATTATTTCTTTTTAGGTATAATATTTGTTGCCCCTTCTCGAATGGCTTCTTCCTTGTCTTGTTTCAACTTTGGAGTATACTATGGTATCAAATTTGACCACCAAAAATCACCTTCTCAGCTACCAAATCTACTAGTTGTGAATGACATATTTGATATTTTTATTTAACTTTTAAAGTGACTTTATGAGCATAAACACTAATTTATTCTCATAGAACATGAGAATGTAGTGTTAATTCTCATAATGACAGTAACTGATTGTGGTTGTCACATTCAACAATTGAATGGTGAAATCCCTATTTATTGAAAATTTGTTCCCTCGACAAAGTTAGAATTCATGTCACTTATAAAAGGTGCATTTGAGTTTTAGGGATTTACCACTTGAAGTGCAGTTTTGGGAGGTAACATGTCATAAAATATTTGTATTATTAAGCAATTTTTCCACATCATGAATGGACCTATTTTACATCCATGAAGTTTTCAATAGAATTCATGGAAACATTAGTCCCATGTGATCCAATTTCCACAGGATGATTTAGAATTTGATCTCACCATCTTCAGAGTTAGAAATATCATCATATCAGTAACCTTCACTCTCAAAAAGTTTAAGTCCAAACAAGCTTATATCTTTTGATCATCAACCAACTATAAGATCCCTGGTGGATATTAGTGTTTATTCAAGAACTCATCCAAACCTCTTAGTAACAGTTTTAAATGAGGACCAACTATACTTAGCCATAGTTATTATTTGATAGGTGTTTATAGAAATACATTAGTTGTTGCGAGAGATCCATGAATTATCCTAGTCTTCACTTGTTACCTTCTTTAAGGTGATAACATGAAAAAATTATTAGAAGAGGGACACTAATTTATATGGAATTTAAAAAAAAAAACAGGCATTGAACCTCATCTCATAAGTCATTGTTATACAAATTTGTAGAGATACTCACGAACCTTCAAGGATTGCTTCCACCAACAACAAATTACTTGCTTCTTTCTACCAAATAATAGATTAAACTCAGGTGATGAGCAAGATGCATCTTCATTGTCAATAATTACATGTCTTCCTCTAAGTATTGTGTAGGTCCCCCCCTTCCTACCGCTTCTCCAAGATGATGTGTGGGCACGTAATAAGCGAATTTAAGGTATTTAATGAAGAGGAATGGGTTGCAACTATTTTTCCTTTCACATATCCTCCTTTAATGCAGTTGTATGTCACTGTGATTTGAATAATGTTTTTCCAATTAAATTATCATAGTTTTCATTTACAATTAGCAAAGGGATACCTTTAACATGTGCTTGAGATACATTAAACATGTGCAAGTTCCACTATTGGTCATTCCATCATATCTGGACATTAATATTATTTATTTCTTTATTCCTTTCTATAAATTTTTATCGCTAATTCAGATTAAAAAATAAATTGCATTATAAGTTAGAGCTATTAAGGCATGAGTTGCAACATAATCATAAAATCTATATTTATAAGACATGACCACCACAAAACATAACAAATCTGGAAGCATCTACAACTAGCTTCTAACGATTGATACTACACACTTGAGAGATGCTTATGTTTTCATTCACATGAATACTTGATTCTTCTCGACGGAATAAATGATCTTCATGGAACTGCATAAATGATTGAACACTTATCCAATTGCAATAGTTGAAGTCAACTAAATGTATAGATCCAATCACATTAGTTAAAGTCAACTAAATGTATAGCTTTGAAAAACCATGCCATGGTATGTTTCACATTTAAAAATAGGGCATCAAAGTTTTAAAAAATGACTTCTAAAATAGGTGATAGAAGCAAACCAAGAAGGAGATTTCAAATTTCAAACTAATCAAACCTTTACGGTTACAAGAATATATCTAGGTTAACCACCTTCCCAGTCTACTCCACCACGTCCTAAAAATCTTATTGTATCATCATTGTTTTTTTTAACAAGAACGAGTAAAATTTTGTATTATCAAAAACCCAAATGTGAGGTCATTTGGAAAGTTACAGATTAGTCTTCAAGACAATACAGTGAAATATCATATTGCAAAACAAAAATTGCAAGTTCCAAATTGTCCATAAGAAGGAAAACTAGAATCGTAACTACATCTCTAAAACCTAAAAGAGTTATTAAACATATGAACTGTCCCAAAAGGAGACTATAAAACATATTTTAAAGACCTGTTGATTTGCCAAGGGAATTCCCTAGAATTTTCCGGTCATCATGCTTCGGGTGGGATTCTAATTCCTGGTGGACAGGGGATTCAAAATTCATGGTTCCTAGTTGAATTTCCACCAGGAGAAGTCTGTCGGACAGAACCTGATTCACCTGATTCTTCTCTTTTCTTTGGGCCTCTACCATCGCTGTGTGTTCTTGTTGGATTACTCGGGTCTGATGAACCAATTCCTCCATTTTATCCATCCTTTCCTCCATTTTATCCATCCTTTCCTCCATTTTATCCAACCTTTCCTCCACTTTCTCCGTGAGCCTTCTTATGCTTATTTTATATTATTTCATGGCCTCTTTCAGTTCCCGCAAACGTCTCCCCATGGCCGCAACCTCATGCTGTAGGAAACAGTCTCGGATCTTGTCACTTGAATCCATTCCCTTGCTCCCTTCTCTAAACAGTTCCTTTATGCACCCAATAGAAAATCTCATCGAAAACCTCTTACAAATGAAGAAATAGAGGTAGAGCGCAAGAAGAAAGGTGGTATATTGCTTCTTATATCCTTTTTTATTATCCCAGCAATCTTGGACAGGAAAATGGTAAAAAATCTGGACATGGTCTCCCATTAATACTCCCTCTTCTGTTGATGCAGGCTCGTACTCTCCCGGATCCAAATTCTTAACAAATTGTACTATGATGGCATCTATCTGCCTTAGCGACGAGTTTAAAGTCAAACATAAGGAATATTGGAGCGCCTGAAGATCCATTTCGCTTGCTTTCTCTCATACATGAAAAGACTATCCCAACTAGAATTTAATTCCAATAACTCTGTAACGACGTACCTCCGCCTAATCCATTTAATTCTCCACGTGTGTGCACCTGTCGCCCAGTTCATCCACCTGCTCTGCTATTTGTTTTGATACATGCTATCTATCCACCACTAATCTTTCATGTTCCTCCACTCATGTGGATATATGCCAAAGGACATCAGTAAAGCGCAACTCCCTTTAGGGGATCAGGTCCGTCTCCAAAGTTTATTCATTGAGGAGGAGCGAGCTTGGTGCCAACGTGACTACTATGTTGGAAAATAGGTCAGCCTCCTTGTTATTCTTGCGAAGCACATGAAAGAAATGAAGTTTATGAAAGAGGGAGGCTAGGTCTAGGATCTTGGTGACTATTTGTTTTAAATGGATTTCAGTCGGTTTTGAATTCTTGACTATAATATTAATGATAATTTGAGAGTCTCCTATAATTCTTGTTTGCATAATTCCTTTTTTCCTTAGTTGACGAATACCTTGAAGGAGACCGAGAGCTTCTGCTTGGTTATTAGTTGCAGAACCTAATCCCCAAGAGTACTGAAATTCCTTTGATCCATCGGGACAAAGGATTATCCCTCCCCCTCTTGCCACCCCAATTATTGTCTCATCATTGTTAATGCTTGAAAATAAATAACAAATTAGAAACAAATAATACTCACAAGCTCAAAAGCACATCCATCAAGTAGAAAGAAGGAAAAAGAGTTTGACATAGAGACAAGAAAGGGTTCCATCCCCGAGAGGGGTTATGGACCCATGATAATGAAAAGGTTGGAAAACCTCAAAGGAATAAAATAAATAAGTGTTGACTAGGTTGACTTTATGCCACACCTAGAAACAAAATAATAATGATTGCAAAGTGAGTTCGGCCTTATCCTCAACTAAAACTTATACCATCATCTCAACATTTTAAATATTAAATTGTAATGATCATATACTAGCAAGTATTTCATCAAAATGTTCAAGTTGATTGTTTATAGTTTACTTATTGCTACTGTAGGCAAGGCAATGGTAGTGCTTTTGGAAACCACAACTTATTTCCTTTTCAGACAATACCCCAGTGGTGCATATCTATCATGAGTTACTCGAATAGAATGAGTTACTTCTCATTGTAACATGAGTTACTTGAGTTACATATCATTGTAACTTGAGTTACTTGAGTTACGTCTTTTCATATCCTATAGCCTATAGGCATCATATCTATCATTCTATTGTCTTCATGGTGTGATCTATTATACATGGGTTTTCTCTCAGGTGTTGTGGTCAATTGTTCCTAGGTGATTCATCTCTAAGGTGCACTTGACACTAATACCAATTTATATTTTTCCCTAATGCCAGTTATTCATCTCCGTGTATAGATTTAGGGTTTGTTAATGATTACATTCAATCCTTTCTATCCCTCTCTTGTTAATCCAACATAGTTTCATAGTGGATTTCAAACTCTCTTACTCTATTCAATGGCTGTGATCCAAATACTTTTGTCTAAAATAATTTCCCAAAGGGTTGTAGATCTAGCATTTTGGAAAACAAATCCTATTAAGGGTTTTTTAGGGTTTAAACTAATCTTACACTATCTGTGATTTATTGCCTATATCACAATATATTGCAAGTTTATCCCCAATTCAAGAGTATCAACGATAAATATCACAATAATTTCATATTTTGAAATTACCACAATAAATTCATATTATCACAATAATTTCTTTCAATATCGCAAGTTGATGGAAATTATTTCCTTGTATACATCAATTTCTCCTTATAACAAGACTCTCAATCTTTTAAACCTCATTTTGCAAAAAGTGCAATAGGGTATTGAGCTCTTAAGACACCGTGACTATTTTCCATTAAGAAGACAATGAAAAATCCATTGGTTTTATATCCATTAGCCGAGCCGATTTTGTTTTGATATGATTTCATATCATCCTGTCAAGACTTATAATTGGACAAATTTCATATTTCAGTACTGATGTGTGGTGTACCAAATTATATCTTATACATATTATATGGTCAGTTTTATTTTCATATTTATGTAACGATGTGTTTTGTTTGATGTTGTAGTTGCTTTAGATGTTTAAAAATTTGAAAAAAATGATTATTTTTCTATTTTTATGTTTCCCAATATTTTCTGATATTTTCCCCCAAGACTGCCGATAAGATATATTATAGACCCTCCACGATAAATTCATTGAAAAAATAGATGTAACATTGGTTTAAAACCTATATCAAGGAACCACTTCAATAGTTCATCCAAATACTTTTTTTCTTGTGGCATGACTGTTGTTTTTGTGATGCAAAATCAATGTTTCAGATTGATACCCCTCAAGTTTCATGTGCATTTTGAGACATACATTCTAGCAATGCTGTGATGGGGATGCACTTAACAAAGGAGTTATTTGTGAATTAGAAGTACCTCTTTGGTTACTTTCCAAGTGATATTTTGAAATAACCTTAGCTCTAGATTCAAAGCTCTCCCACATGCTCATCCTAGGCTCCACTATGGGAGGAAAATATGTTGATTCCTTAGCACTAAGGAACCTAAGTTAGGCAACTATCTCAAGCAAATTTTAGGGATAGGCCGTGTTATTTTATGGTAGCATCCCTTGTAAATTTCAAGTCAATGTTTCATCATGGTTGTCTTTGGAAATATAAATTGGATTTCAAGCATGGTTGTCTTTGGAAATATATATTGGATTTTAAGCATGGTTTTCTTTGGATCTTATTATCTTTTATTGTAATTAAAAATTATGCAATTTGGTTTTTAATATTCTTTCTCTCCCAAATTATTAAAGGGTTCTAGCTCAATGGAAGAGGGATTTCCTTACAAGTATAAGGTTGGTGCTTCGATTCCTCTGTGCCCTAATGATATTTCAATATTGGTTTTCCTAATAAAATATTTTTTATGATGATTTATATTAATGGATACAAGGGAGGTTTCAAACTGCCTTTATATGTTGCTATGAGGGGGTTTCTGAACCGTCTTCATATGTTTCTATGAGCGGGGTTCTGAATTTCCCTCATATGTCACTACAAGGGGGGTTCAAAACCCCCATCGTAGGTTTGTAAGAGGGAGGTTCAAAACCACCCCTGTATGTTTGTAAGAGGGAGTTTATGAGGAGGGTTAAAAAACACCCCCCGTAGGTTTATGAGGTAAGGGGGGGTTCCATATTCCCCTTGTAAGTATCTACAATGGGGGATTAAAACCACCCCAAAGGTTTGTAGGAGGGAGTTTTAGGGGGGGTTCAAAAGCTGTTACAAGGAGAGTTCTAAACCACCCTCATAGGCTGCTATGAGGGGGGTTCTAAACCACCCTCATAGGCTACTATGAGGGGGGTTCTAAACCACCCCCAAAATTCAATCCTTTTAGAGGCATTTTTTATGATATATACACCTCCCATATAGGTTGCTACACGGGGGGTTCTAAATCACCCATAAAATTTACTTTTCGAGGGGGTTTTAAAGCCTCCCCTAAAGGCGCCACTACTAAAATTCAATCTTTTTAGCAATGTTTTTTGAAGAGATATAAACCGCCCCGAAAAAAATGACTTTTAGGAGCGGTTTAGAACTGCCCCCAAAAATGACTTTTAGGGGCTTTTAACACCCAAAATTCACACACAGGAGAAATTTCGGTGATTCATCCAGTAAAGCGTCATCAACATAAAGAATGCATCACACCACATGCATGCTCAACAGATACAAAACACAGCATGAGTCCACAAGTGCCAAGAAAAATTCAAAACAAAGGGTAGCGCAGATATTACACAGTTGACCCGCACTATAGCACAGGGTACCTGAACAATGCCCACGCTACACCTGCACGAATTTTCCTTCCATAGCCACACTACTGTCAAAACAGTTGGAACACTCACACCCAACAGTGCATTAAAGACTCAGTCCTCCCCAAGGATTAGAATTCAACTCCTCACACACTTGGGGGAATTAATCAACCCCCCTTGTGTACCTTGGAACTAGTTCATGAAGGAGGAGAGTTCACTTTTGGATCTAGTTGTTTAATGGCCATCTCTTGACATATAAAAGGAATCCATTGGCATGAATTTGGTAGGGATACATTAGAGCAAGGTTATGTTGCTAGATTTGAGTTGGAGCTTCCTCATAGCCCACCATTTCCTACCATTGTGAGCATTCCCAAGCTTGCTTTCCACCTACCTTAAAGGGGCAAGTGTTTGTCTCCATTGTTCTTCCATCTAATTAGCATTTAGTTTGGACAACAAAGGCCTCCCTAAGGAATATTGTTGGATTCCCTTGAATCCTTCACCTCCTAGGTGTTCTACAACTATTCCAATAGGAAATACAAGAGTAATTTAGCATATCTTTGGCTGTTGTAGGAGTTTGCATCTTTCCCCCATCTCTTTCATTTTATTTTCATCAATATTTTCATGTTTGGATGTGAACTACATTAAAAATATCTTGTAGGATCACTTGGAGGAATACCACCAACCAAAAAAGGGGCTCCAAGGACTCAGGCCTTGCAACAAACTACAAGGATTATCCCCTCACCAAGTTGAAGAGTGCATCTGTGCAATTTTTTCCACAACAGTTCTAATGGTGACCATATAGTTTTTTTGTTTATTTATTTTTAAACTAGGTTTTTGTATGCTAAGTAGCTAATTCTGGGTATTTGTCACTTGCAAGAGATAAAGTATTCCACCTCTTGCTTCCAGAATTTGGCCCCATCACGACCCCATTTTTTTCTGCAGCTACACGGTTCCTAGCGTGGAATCGACTCGGACAGTCATGCGCATAGTACAGGTTACTAGTGTTAGACTCGCACTACATCACCCGTTGCACCTGCGCGGAAGGTTAGTGTATTACCCACACTATAGTGCATATTTTTTGTATTAACCCATATGGTCCGCACGGAAGAGTCTAGTTTAGCCGTGCTACTAATTTTTTATTTGCTTTTTATCTGCATAACTTAGTTTGGTAGCCCAATTACTGCTTACTAGTGAACTTAAATTAAGGCTAATTCACCCAAATACTTAATTTTTTAGTAATTAGTGCACCTAGACCAATATTAGGAAGTAAAGAGTATATATCTCTTGAAACTTAACTAGGTAACAAACTTTGAGGCTTTCAACGGGCCCCATTGTTGTCACTAGTATTCAAGACCATTTCTTGTTTATGCATGAATCAACATGTTTTTAGTAGTATTGCTAGTGTAGAAAACACTTTTTGCACACAAGCAAGGACCTAAAGACACTTGTCTCCCAAACTATGCTCTTCACCTCGCACTCAATGTGATCTTGATGAATAAGAAAAAGGGTGAGAAGTGTGAAATACCTCCATTGCACACTTGTATATTAGTTAGAATATTTGATTTTGCAAAGCTCCACTAGCATCTCTTAGATTTAAAAGTGCATAATGCTTGATATAATATTTTAGTTAAATTGCCAATAAAATATTTTTTTTCTTTCATCACATGTGTTTGCTCCACTAGCACACAATAAGAGGCCTAAAGACTCTTCCAATCCATGTATGCTCTTCACCTTGCACTTCATGTGAGCTTGGTGAATAAGAAAGGTAGGGATTGTGAAATACCCCTCTTACACTCCATAAATGAAACATACTAACCCCTTAAAATCAACGTTGTAATTGTCTTAACCAACTAAAATCCTCCATAGGAGGTCAAAGAACAATATTTTAGTTAGGTAGGAGTTATTGGGCTAGGCATCCATTAATTCCCACCAGTCTAGTTTTATTAGCAATATTTTGAAACATAGCAATGTTGTATTTTAGGGTACTTACAAAATATTGCCATAAAGCAAGTGTTAAAAGAAAACCCAGATCAGAAGTGCGCCATGAAAAAGGAGGTGAACTCTGAGGTATAACTTCCTTGCTCTCCCCTACAATCCACTCATCTTGTTGTAGGGATATGACACTATACCGTGCAGGACGAACCACTGATCCACACTTGACGCAAGGTATCTTAGTGGCCCAACTTAGGATATCACCAAGGAGCAATTGTGAGTGCAATTGACTCCTGAAGTTAGCTATTTCCATTGGGAGGTTTTTCCAAGTCTTCTTGATTGGATCATTGGCCCCATCTCCGGTAGAACTATCTCTTTGTTACCTCCACTAGTCGATTGGTGAGTGGATACCATTATCACCATCAATTGTGCATTTGGGAGGCTGAGTTACATTTGAGAGGAAGGATGTTAGGTCTTCTAGGGAATACATTTATTTTCTTTTTTAACTACAAGTTCACTAAACTCATAATAAAACGAACCTATATGTGGGGACTAATGCACTAAAACTGACATTACACATACCACTCACTTATTGCACCATTTTGCATCTGTTGTGTTTGGCATATTTTTGAATTTGTTCAATTGTGTTCACTTCAATATCACTCTCATATTAACACATATCCTTCACCATTGAGGAACAAAACAACACCCTAAGACAGTATTGTAGAATACAAGGCCTATCCCCTCTCTCGAGGGGTGTTTTTACACGTTCCCCCCATATCATACGTGGAGGGAATTCAAATGGGGTCATTCCTAGGCCGCATTGATAGGAACATCTAGTCTAGGACAAGCCTCGATAGGTACATTTTATCCCCTCAAAGAAACTACTAATTACACCACTTCTTCCCCCATAGAAAGAAACACCCTGCTGTATTTTCCCCAAGGAGATCCCTCGGTTCCATTTGACTCATCCTCTCTCATACGAGGTCAACCATTGTTTGCAATGCCACCTGGGTATCCCCCTTGTGGAAATCATATCCCACATACATTGGAAAGACCCGTTGTCCCTACCTTACCATTTATGGCTAGTTTAAATCTACCTAATTTGGACAAACTGAAAAATGACCCCATTGCTCATGATGCGACATGGCCAACTGTGCCAAACAAGCTTCCTTCCGATATTCCAAAATTTGAAGGAAAAAAGGGAGACTATCCCGCCAACCATGCTATGTATTTCCACTTATAGTGTTCATCAAACAAGATAGTGGATGACCCCGTGAGGCTTCGCCTCTTCCAACGTACCCTCACCGGAATAGAAGTGAAATGGTACATAGACCAAGAAAGTGGAACCCATTCCACACTTGCCACATTGGCCACCACATTTATTACATACCTTCAACTACCAATCTGACATGATATGGGACTCGAAATTCTCATTGGTTTTTTTCAAAATACTTCCACCCACATTGCGTACCACATCCATGAGTGGTGTAGATGCTGCACACTATGAAAGATCGAAATACAACCTTCCTTTTTGTTGGATTGGTTTATAAAATATTTCCAACCCACCATAGCTAAAGATGTCGCCACCTCCATGCCACAAAGCAAGGAAGAGGCTATTTTGAAAGCACAACATTTCGAACTCATATATGCACAGTCAGGATACCTTTACATAATCCTCCGTGATGCCCCAAGGCATTGGTCGTTGGTTCCTACACCTTCGTGCTTGTTACATTCAGTGGATGGGATTATTGGGTCTATTTCCCAATTAGGAAAAGATCCCACCACATCAATGCCATTCAACATGGTTTTGTATTACCCATCCATTCCACCTACGTCGGTAACCCCAACACTCGCACCAACACCACCAGTTGGTCAAGTACAGTATGGACCATATAGTCCTACCTACCCAAACGTTAGCCACGCGATGACGGTTCCCACACCGCCAATGGCGCAAGTCACTCCTACATCCACATCTTACGGAGCACAAATGGAATTTATCCCACCACCAGGATATAATCCGTATTACCCTTTCCCATGCCCAATTTGTTAGCAACCTTCCCCCCACATGGGGGTTAACCTAGTTCAACCTACTTATGTTCAACAAGCTCAACAATTTGAGCAATTGAATGCCGCAAACCCCCAGAGTCCACATATTCAGGGGAGGAATAAAGGTAAGAACATGTAGAATCAACAACCAGGACAAGGGGGGAATACCCCTCCCCAGCAAAACCAGAATACAAGTGATCCAAATGCGGGGACTAATAATCCCTAGAAAAAGAAAAGAATACCCCCCTGAGAACCAATTATTGCTGCTCCATTTGTGGTGACTATGGTCATTACACACATCATTGTCCTATCCTCCACGACTTCCAATAGTTAGTGGAAGATAAAAGGAAGATGGCGATGAAACCTCCTCAGGAAACGAATCCTCCCCAACCACAAACAAATGTGTTACAACAACCCTTTTCCAATCAAGGGACAGTTACACAAGAACAAGATCATCGCCCACTCGATAGTGGCTCTTTCCAAAATATCTATACGTTGGATATAAACCTTCAAATGCAAGCCAAGGGTTACGACGAGCCTTCCATCCCCCAAGTGGAATAAGTCTCTATTCCCTCGGGGTGCCTTTACAAATACCATGCCTAAATAACAAACTAATCCCATAGATTCCAAAAGTACCACTCAACCGTACCCCTAATAACCCCCACATGAAAGCTTCCCAAAATTACAATATTGTGGATGACTTAGCTCAATCCCCTGCGGCGATGTCCACATTAGAGGTGTTATAGTCTTTCCCAACATAGTGAAAGGCATCACTCAATGCACTTGGTGTCGTTGACCCATCTGAACCACACATCATAACCTTTGATATTGACAAAGGAGACCCGTGACTACCATCATCAGTCACATTCCAAGTTCCATTTACAATAAAGAATGTCATCATCCATCATTGTATCATCAATGAAGGCACATCCACTTGTGTCATGTCAGCCAAAGTCTGGAAACGATTAGGATCCCTCGAGCTAGCCCCCTCATCTATTGCTCTTTGTGCATATGATGGGAGACCATCCCAATCAAGAGGATTGTACCAAAATGCACCCATAGTGATGGGGAGAAAGATGGTTATGATCGATATTGAAGTAATTGATGTTGTTCTCGACTACAACATCCTCTTGAGGTGTAGTTACATGTACACCATGAAGATGGTATCCTCCCCAGTCTTCCGCATTGAGATGCACCTGCAACAATTAATTACTAAGAATATGCGAAATAGCAGAAATAATAGAACAGAATCACTTTTATATTGATCACAGGCCACTTCGATGGGGCAACCTCCTTTGAGCAAGCTCAATACAATTAACTTCACCGTGCCTTCAATGACCTCAACACACACTTATATACTAAGTCTATGCCCAATACCATGAGTCAAAACCATGGGACATATAATACTACGGGATGACTTACAAAGCATATGCGTCCAATACTATGGGTCAATACTATGGGCTAATATAAACTAAGGATAAACAAATACTACGAGACGACTTACAAAGCATATGCGTCCAATAACAATATACTAACATAGTAAAGAGAAGGGTTTACATAGGTTCCTAACATCCCCTCTCCCTTAGAAAAAGCTTTGTCCTCAAAGCTTTGGTTGGAGAAATTGCTGCAGAAGCTGAAGGAGTGGTTCCCCGGTAGCATCCTCGGGTTGCATTTCAGGCCACTGACGCCTTTGAAGTGTCAAGGAGGATTGCTTGGAAGGTTGTAGATGAAGAAGAACCCTGTCAGCTGCATGGAAAATGCGCTCAGAACGGTGCTGATCGGCTTGTTGATTCAGGCGAATTCTGGCCATGTGAAGATTGTCCTACAGAATGAGAAGAATCTGATTGCGGTTTCGAAGAACCGAGTCAATTGCCTGAACTGGGGAGCTGCTAAGGGTGTATGGAAGAAGAACTGGCGGTGTTTGTCCATAGACCGCTTCATATGGTGTTCTGTGAGATGTGGTATTGTACCACCAAAGCGCTGCTAGGAAATCCATAGAAATAGTTGGCCAAAGTTGTTTAGGGATGGGAAAGGGTTTGAGCAATCCCGAAAGGAGTGTCGTTTCACCCTTGTTGACTTGGAAAGTATCATCGTCAGCCACCATATGTTGAATTGTCATTTTTAGTCCCTGCCAAAAGAAGTTACATTATTCTTGGTCATACCTGTTGCAGAACCCAGAGTGCCCTGTTGATGAAGAAGCATGGAGTTCATAGAAGAGAGAGCCCTGTTGAACATATTGCACCCAATTTGGAACAAGCAGAGAAAGAGTTGTAAGAGAAACTGGGTCATCAATTGTGCAAGAAGGAGCATCTTCCACCATATTGTACTTACCCTTCTTGTAAGTGATCACATAGGGATAACCCATGAGGTGGATAACCCATGAGGTGGATAACCCATTTCAGGTGTGTTGGGGAGGAGACCCATTGTTCCAGAAAATTTTCCAGACTCGGGAGATCAGTCTTGATGCAAAAATAATTTCCTAATAGGTATGGCTGCCACTTCTGTATTGCATGCAAAATAGCCATCATTTCATGCTGAGAGGTAGATGTGGCTAAATTCTTACCGGAAAGGTCTCGTGAAGGTAGCAAGCACATTGGTTCAGCAAGGATACCTGCATATCTATCCAAGGAAGTAGTGGAGACTATTGATGGGTGCATCTGAATGGAATTGAGCTGAGCGATGAAACCATGTGAATTCTTCTTAAGGAGTTTTTCCAGGTGATGTGAACTGATGATGCAGAGAGACCCTGGTTGTAAGCCCATAAATTTGTGTTGTGCCCCATTGACTTTAAACTGCATCCAAAGTTCAGCAAAATCCCATAAGATGGGGCCAAGTGTGCGTAACCATTGAACGCCCAAAACCACATCACATCCGCCTAAGGGCAAGGCAAACATGTCAGAGCGTAGGTTATAATCTTCCATAGAGATATGCACATTGTGACACTTCCCCTTGCAAGGTAAGGTGCCCCCATTGGAAAACATGACTTCAAAGATGGAGCAAGGATGAACAAAACAATCAGCATGTTTGGAAATCCGAGGGTCAATGAAGTTATGAGTGGTACCATAATCAATGAGTATGGTAAGAGGGAGCTTCTTGAAGTATCCCCTGACCCACATTGTTTGTGGGGTGGTGACGCTGGTTACAGCATGGAGAGAGATCTCAGGTGGGTCATCCTGAAAGGGGGTGTCAACAGGCGGGTGTTGAATGTCGATCTGATCATCCACTGTATCTGTAGCTGCTTCACCAAGTTCTAAGGCAGGCGGAGAATCCACATCCAAGAGATAGAGCTTTTGTTGAACACATCTATGTCCCCGAGTGAATTTCTCATCACAATTATAGCAAAGCCATTTTTCTCGGCGTGCCTGCATTTCTATTTCAGACAAATTCTTGATAGGAGTTGGTTGAGGAGAAGGCGTGATGGGAGGTCGTTGGGAACCCATATTTCTGAAGGGAACAAGGGTGGGTTTGGAGCGTTGTTGAGCTGCAATCTTGTCCTCAGCCAGCTTAGCCAACCCTAGGACTTCCATCATTGTGTTGGGACAAAACATTTTGACCTCTGAGCGAATTTCATCCTTGAGACCACTTATAAAACAACTCTTGTAGAATTCATCAGACAATCCTTCTGTGTGATTGGCCAATTTCTCAAATTCTGTCTGATACTCTCTCACTGTGCCAATTTGGTGAAGTTTAGTGAGTGCTCTTGTGAAATCATCAAAAGCACTAGGGCTAAATCGTGTCAAAATGAGTTGGAAAAAATCTGTCCAGTTTGGCTCGGGATGAGCTTTGATGTACCAATGGTACCATTGAAGGGCTTCCTGTTCCAAATGAAAGGATGCAAGTGGAACTTTCTGGACATCAAAAGTATTATGCAGACTGAAATATTGTTCTGCTCGGTATATCCATCCAGTCGGATCAGTACCATTGAAGCGAGGAAAATCAAGCTTCGGCCCACGAAAATTGTTGGAAGAAGAGAACCTGGTGGCTGCAAAAGATTCTGGCTGTCGGTTATTGTTCATGGCTGAATGCTGAAGATGGAGGCTGAGAAATTTTTCATCCAGATCTTGGAGTTTGGTTTGGATGGCTGCAAGTGCTTCCTCCATGGTGTTTGCTCCTGCACGGGTGACAACCATAACCAGGTTTTTTTTTTTTTTTTTTGTGGAATGGGTAGAAAAACACAAACAGAAGCTGATTTAGTAAAGGGAAATTTGGATTGGGGAAACAATCTGATGGGTAATTGGGGTTTGACTAGATTTTGGACACTGTCAAAAGGACAAGAAAGCAAAAAGGGGGATTTCAGAAGCGGGGTGATAGAATGAGAAAATTTGGCAGAGAGGGACAAAGAAGCAGAGTTCAGAAAGGAACTCTGTGGTAAAATTTGAAGGCGATTGGGTGAAATCTGAGGAAGTTATGGCAAACCCTAAAAATAGACAAATGTGCGATTTCAGGACTTGGGAAGGGGAATTGGGGATAGGGTCCTCAGGAATGAAATATGCAGAATGGGATGATAGGGGTTCCCCAAAAATTTCAAGGGAAACAGAGTAAAAATAAGGGAGATATGGAGAAAAAACTGAATTTTATACTTTTTTTTTTCTAGACTGGAGCGGCTACGGCTCGAAAGGGATCTGGAACAACGCCGAATGGATTGAAAACGACTGAATCTGGAATGACTTGCAAATGGATCTGAAACGATGCAGCAGTGATCAACAATAGTTCAGCTGAAAGTAGATATGGACCCCAAGTATGTGCGACTTCCTAACAGTTCAGGGGTTTCACTCGGCCACCAATGCTGTCTGAAGGCTTGCGTATTGGGGCAGTACCCCTCACTCCATGGCTCAGGTAAAACTGATAACCGCTTTGCCACAAACGACAACTCTTGGTTTACCTCACGGGTGGGAACTAGTCAATCAAGTAGGGGTTGTTGCCCTTTTCGCTGGCAGGTCCTCTCAATGGGCCAGCTACTTCAGGGTTCCTGTGGTACTCCTCACAATGATTTTTAGGGCTTATGCCCAAGTACTTCCCACAGTTAAGCGAATAGGGATGATTCCTAAATCCGAACCTGCAACAGAAAAAATTTGGGCAGAAATTCCACCCAATGTTCAAAAACTGGATCTATATTGCTTAGAATCGCTATTATAGCATGTTTCTGGAACTGGAACAACCACTCTGCTTCTACTCATGAAAGCGGAATAGAAATTTGGGCAATCGGTCAAAAGATTTTCTCGCTGCAATTTCCGCGGTCGTCACCGAAATTCTGAAAAATTGCTGATTTTAAATCCGCGATATCTCCACTTTTAGAACTCCAAATGAGATGATTTGGTTTTTGAAACTGCATATTTTTGAAAGAGGAATTCAGATATGCAATCCGTTTCTTCTGATTTTGTGCAGAAATTTTCAGAAATTGATCAGATACCAGATGAGATGCTCTGATACCAGATGAGATGCAAGGAAAGTGCCAAGGAAAGTGCTCTGATACCAGATGAGATGCACCTGCAACAATTAATTACTAAGAATATGCAAAATAGCAGAAATAATGGAACAGAATCACTTTTATATTGATCATGGGCCACTTCGAGGGGGCAACCTCCTTTGAGCAAGCTCAATACAATTAACTTCACCATGCCTTCAATGACCTCAACACACACTTATATACTAAGTCTATGCCCAATACCATGAGTCAAAACCATGGGACATATAATACTACAGGACGACTTACAAAGCATATGCGTCCAATACTATGGGTCAATACTATGGGCTAGTATAAACTAAGGATCAACAAATACTACGAGACGACTTACAAAGCATATGCGTCCAATAGCAATATACTAACATAGTAAAGAGAAGGGTTTACATAGGTTCCTAACACGCATCATGATGTTTCCATTGAATGGGAAGGTAGTTACCATTGACCAACTTAACTATTATAACCCTAATACCACAAGCAATATTGATAACTTCCTACCAACCATATTGTGCGATTACTAACCATATGTTGACATTGCCCTCGGTATGTACAAGGAATCCAATTTGTTAGGAACATATTCAGTACCACCACCAAATATCCCTACATCTAGCGATGGCCTAATGTGCACAATTTTCACAACAGAAAATGAATCCGCCTCCACCTCAACACCATCATCATCTCCACCTCTGATCAATGGTATTGAACAAATGTTGAGTCCATTGGCACCACCATTTTTTCAAATCCGATTCTTGTATCCCCCAACGGATGTACAAGGAATGTCAATTATGACTTAGTTAACTATACCTCAGCTAACTTTTGGAATACCAGTATGGTACCTCACACCACCATACCCAGAAATTCCTTCCAAACCATTCGCCCGTTATGAGTTGGTCCCTGTTTTGGCTAGTACATATGCAAGGCCCTTAACATGTTCCGTTGTGACAGACCAACCTATGACATCTACAACTACATCACAATTGATCGTTGCTAAGAACACCAATAGGTGCAAAGTTGATAGGTCCCCTATTACCAAACCATACATCCAATTCAGTAGAAATCGCAAATCCTAAAACATGGGGCATCAACCATCAAGAATTGAAGGCCCTATTTATGTTCAAAACCCCACTCAAAGAGTCACACCGCCATGTGCTCTTTGCGGGCAGAAAGGCCATGCAACAAACCTATGTCCTACTCTCCCAGAGCTAAGGAATTTTATTAACACCCAGTTAGCATCACCCACGCTCCATCAATGGTGAAAGGGGGCACGCCTTCCTCGCCCATATCTAATCCCAAAACATTGCGTATGAATCACGCGTGTTCCATTTGTGCTCAAATGGGCACTATACGCACCATTTCCCAGAACTCCCTTGATATCGAATTGGAAACAGTCCATCTCACTCAAGTAACCATTTAGGAACCCCCCTTCATATGATAGAATTAGCATCCATTAATCTTATCACCACATTGGTGACACCACCAGCCACCCATCCCACATAAATGGTGCCAACTACAGACAACGCGGTAGAGCTTGTAATGTCGCAAGAACCATCTAAAATTATGATGACAACATCACACAATGAATGCTTGTCATGTGGGCACTCTACCCATATGCTCCCTCCTAGCACTATCACATGCATAATGGAGCAAATAAACACCCAAGAAGACCAATAATGCTTCCACCCCCATGTACCAAGACCTTGTCGATCTTGTGGAGAGACCACCCATTACTCCTTTCATTTCTCGATTTTGCGCTCCAAACAACAAACTTGTATTGACCTAATGAGAATGCAAGATCAATTACAAACACCCTATGTAACCCCGCAAGTGTCACCAACCGAGTAGGAAGTCCTGACATTCCTAGACACTGTTGATAGCCGGTGTCCTCACTTGCAGTGATTTCTTGTCTTTCGATGAAGACACAAACCCGCAAACATTCCCAAAAAATTAACAACCAAAACTTGAGTTTCGTAACCCCTCAAGACAAACAAGACATCCGACACCAACTGTTGCTTTTATTATTTCCGTTACAACTTTTACTTTCATTCCACACTATATTGAATTAGAAAGTAAATCTACCTTTCTTATCAAAATGTAGATGACCTCCCATACAAACACCTACATAGGATACACAGACGGTGCCAGTCGATGGTCAAAACATATCGCATCCGCTTCCTGGGTTATATATTCCCCCTCCCATGCATTCCATCACACCGGTGGGGTATGCTTTGGGGAACTAACAAACAATCAAGCATAATACGATGCCTTAATCGGTTTATTAAGTGATTCCCTACACCTAGGTATTCACCATATACAGGTGCACCTTGACTCCCAACTTGTTGTATCACAGTTGAATAATGTATTTAGTGTCCGCAACTTGTTCCTCTTTCAAAATTTTCTGCACGTGCGCCTTCTCATTCGACAGTTTGAAACCATACATTTCACACATATACCGAGAAACGCCAATGAAGTATTGAATTCTCACCTAGTACATCACCCAGCTGCATCACCCTGCATACCAATCATGCATAAATATGTCTATGTCTCTCACCTATGACTACAAATATATGTATTTCATCATCGCAATTCCTAAAAGTCGATAACACATGCCCAAAACAAATATGCTAGTACCAACTATTACATATGCATCACATCAACATATAGGCAACATAAAGAAAAATACATATACATCACATACATATAGAGACGCATTGTAATACCCCAATTTTGAACCCTTAGGCAATATTGGCTCTAATGTAAATATTGCAAATACGCGATGTATGTTTCCCTAGCGTGGAGCTCAAGGCCAAGGCCCCGCTAGTTTATGCTCGGATTTTATTTAAATTAGACACGCTTGATATTTTGTTACCCACGTGCTATTAAGCCATGGGATATTGTAAATTGATGTAAATATTTAACATTGAAATAAAATACCAAAAACTGGCTATGGAGGCAACGAATGAGAAGGGGCCACGTGTATCCACTAGGGAGTGGTGAGGGGGCTATGGGATTAAACCCTAGGCTGCCATTTGTCATTATGAGAACCCATTGACTTCCCTAGGTGACATTAATGCCTGCTGTAAGAAGGTGGTTGAGATTTCAGCCCATGGCTTCAATGGAGCATGGGCAGCCCTGAAATTCGTATGGGTGGGCATGGGCTCTGATTACTTGGGAAAGAAGTCACTCAACCTCATGGGGGGTTGCTTGATTCTCACCCCAGGCCATTGTGAAACTACCTAGCATCATTCCCATCCAAAAAAACGAGTGCCAGCAGTGAGGAAAAACCAGAAATCGCGACCTTGAGAGAACCCAGTTTTTGAAAGACCAAAAACGTCCAGATTTGGCAGGGGACAGGGGAATCCAATGGGGGATCCAATAGCATGAACCTTGGGGCAAATTTGGGAGCATTAGCTACCCCGAAATCAATGGGAAAACCCAGTTTTTGCAGCTCAGAAAACGAGTGACGGATTTGAGCATTTGGTGAGCAGAATGGTGAGAAATCAAGTTGGGATTGACTATGCAGAGGTTGGGTGTGCTTGATAAACCCAGTGAAGGCTAGGATCTCAAAGATCAGCAGCTGGACCTTTCTATGCCCATCCTGAAGAGCACTGGAGGGAAGAGTTTCCTGAGGGACTGTGTAACAGAGAAGGGGATCTTCCTTGTGTTGGATGTGGTAGGTAATGTGGGTGCCTAACTGTTGAGTTCACTTGAGATGCCTGTAGCTCTGTGGTTGAGCTCGCTGGCTTAGCACTACCCTCCTCTATCTGCTTGGATGCTTGACTGAAGCCATGACTATGAGTGAACCCAGCTAGTCCTCCTTAGTGGATACACGGCCCAGCTCGGGGGTGACCTCTCAGCTGAAAGAACACCAGCTGGACAGAGGTCTACGGTTGGGAGGAACGTTGACCTTCCATAGCCAGTCGTTTGGACCATTACAGTTCAAGATGAGTAATCTGTGATTTAATTTATATACAGTATGTGTTTTGCAATGCATTCATGATTAATGGAATGAAATGCATCATGTTTTATGCAGTGTAATAAATTGTCCATGCTTAATGAAATTGGTAACTGTTACATGTATGAATGATATGGGTATGCTGAATGTATGAAGAAATGGTGTGCATACGTAATGATTAATTTCCGCTGTGTTTAAATTGAGATGAATCTGCACAAGGACGTTTTTAAAATGTTAGGATTTTATGTGTAAAAATTATTGGGGCTAAGTCTCCGATAAGCCCGTGTGTTGTTAACGTTTTCCCCTCCTTGCCTTTGACGATGGAAGGGGGCGTTACACGCATACATCATGTGCGGCAAAAAATGTTATATATATATATATATATCATCAAAAATATCTGTGATGTACAAAAAATGTCCCTCCTAGGGAATATAGGTAGCCTTATCAGTGATACATCAAAAAAACCGCCTCCTATAGGCCCATAAAAAATTTATACATACAAAAATGGGACTCAACAACCCTATACATAAAGAATCAAGCTATCCCTCCACCTGGTGGAGCTTGGGGTCCCAAAATAACAAGTGGATGCACAATCTCCCCTCGTGTCGGCTCTGGTCCCTGCCGCGACCTCTGTCGTGGAGGAGGAGTCACTCCTCCCTACACCTCTCGTGCCACATGAAATTAAATGAGACTTATTGCATGATGTTGATGTATTGTAACTTTGGAATGTATTTCACCCATGTATTTCATATATGTATTTTTTACTCCTATCGAGATGGTATTATTCCTCTATACGGAAGTGTTTGTATTCCTATAGAGATGTTATTATTCCTCTATACGGAAGTGTCGTCATTTATATTGTAAGTGTCGTAACTTATACTTGATGGGTTATTAGACCACCTTGTTGGGGTCGGCCCTGTGTAATTCATGTGGGTCAAAGGGTTATTAGACCACCAAGTGTGGGGTCGTCCCGGATTAAGTTAACCATGGGTTAAGCTAGACATGTAGGCCCCATTAGTTTATTGGGAAGGACAGAACAAGTATAAATAGAGATCGGGAGATCTCTATTTGATCATTTATTCACACACTTCTCTCATTCGGAAAGTGGCGCACTTGTGAGGAGGAGGCTATACTGCTAGGAGAAGACTATCTCTTGTATTCTGGTTGTATCATTGCTCTATCTATCTCTAAGGAAGTTATTGGGGTTTTTCACCTTTATGGTTTTCCCCAAGTAAACTTTGTGTTTCTTGTGTGCTTGCATTATTGTGTCCATGATTGATATGCTATAGATTTGTTGTACATGTTGTTCTCTCAATTAAGATCCTAGATCAAATTGAAGTAAATTCTGAAAATTTAACATGGTATCAGATCTAGCCTGAAAAAAGGCACGGTATGGCATGTATGACACTTGTTGCACTTATGATGCTAGGGCTTGATATAGCAAAAACCAGTCATCGTAGAACTTTCACTATAAATCCATTTTGGAGAATTTTTCGGATCTGAAACTTTTACAGTTCGAAGATAAGATCCCCATGTAACGTTTTTCCAAAGGACAACCTCTAATTCGTTATAATTTGTGATTTATGATCTATACAATATAGGGTTTCGACCTCTTCCAGATCTGAGTCAAAAACAGGTGACCTTGGAAAAAAGGTCATAACTTGGGCTAGGAAGCTCCAAATGAAATTTCGTAAAAAGTGACAGGTAGTAAACAGACTGTACTATCTCAAACAACTTTTTCAGAGGCCGAAGTTGAACCAGTGACATGTGGAATGCCGTACAAGTTTGCTCTCCTGTTTTATCCCTTAAACAGGTCACGTTGCGACACCTGTCATAACTCTCTCTCAGAGAATCCAATTGAGTTCAGAACTGTCGGGATGGAAATATGACAGGTCAAGATGCCACAGAAAAGGTTTTCAGACATTGGGGATCAAAAAGTGTGGAGTTACACCAGAAACAATCAGGTACATATTTCTGTCAAAACAGAATTAATTTTGAGCACCTTCATTCATGGCTTCCGGAATTTAGCGTTTCGAAGAAAGTTAGAATTTTTGTAATCGGAGACTAGGGCTGAATGCTACTAATCAAAATAGAAATTTAGAGACCAAGATCAGAATTTTTGGTTGTGCAGAAGGCCGGGCCTGATCAGACCCTAGTTTGAGAATTTGATCGGAAAAGTGGAAATTTAGGGCTTCTGCAAAAATGGGAATTTTTGAAATCTGTGACCACGGCTGGAAGCTCCTCAGAAAAATAGAAGCTTAGAGCTTTGGATCAAACCTTTTAATTGGGAATAAGAGTGGGCTTGATCAAACCCTAGTTCGGGGTCACGTCCAGTGAATCCAGAAGTTTCAAAGGCAGAATTGAGGAGTGAAACTTTGCAGTTTTCAAATTCTGAATATACCAGCTTGATCAGCTCATCAAGGCGCATATTTCTATCCTTTCAGAAGTTTGAAATTCAAAGTTTGAATTTTTGGGGTTTCTCTGACAAAACCTAATCCATCTCCAGGTCTAGTTCTTGCAAGTCAAGTGGATTGGGTTAATCCTAGAAGAAGATGGATTGGTCACCTACATAAGTGAAAAAGTTCCTGTCTCAGAGGGAGATGAGGCTAAGGCCTTCCATAAGAAGATTACAAGCAATCTTGACAGTTATGGCTTATAGGTATGTCTCGAATTCTGTTCATGGTTAAGTTTATGATATGTTTCTCTTCATATCATTATAGTACAATATTGATTAATTACTAGACTTGTCGTATCACCTTAATAGAAGTTATTCATTGATTAAGGTTTTGACACTTATGATTGTACTAATGCATTGTGATGTTGTATGAGGTTTATGTTGTTTGCTAACATAAAAGGTACACCAAGAAAAGATAAATCATGTTCTACTTCAAGAACATATGATCATGGTGACATGAAGACAAAGATTTATCCATTGTCATGGATCACATAGAAGATCTACTTACAAGGTATGTATAACTTGGTTCTACAATGGTTAACTTATGAGACATGGAGGTTACTAGCACAAGTCACTGAAGAGAACCAGAAGACATTATGTAGGTATGTTAGACATAATTAGCTAGCATGCTAATCCAGGTATGTTTTTCCTATATCAAGCTAGAATCCTACCTTGTGTTAGGATCTTATACTGTTGTGTTGTTGATAATGATTACTCATGAAGTCATAGGTTTGAATAGTCATGGTTGTATGCATATTATGTTTCTTACCATAATTGATGATTTAACTAACCATAAGAGTCCTATGATCAAATAAGAATATGAATGAGTAAAAGAAGACTTCCCTAAAACCTTGAATACTAATGCTTATTATTTATGTTTGAAATGATCATGACTATACATGCTTAATATTATTGTGTTTTGATAGTATTGAGAATATACTAATGAATGTATGAGATTACAAGGATAACACAATCATGATACTAATAAGTATGCATAGGGACCTAGGATGAATATAGGTTCAAGGACAGGTAATCCAGGAAGAAAATATCAAGAGGGAGCTCACTCCAGTAGTTTCTGCAAGGATGTAGATATTCAGAGGGAGTTGACCACTTCTCACAATCCACATCAGAATGGAGTTGCAAAGATTCAAAGGGAGTCCACCCAGCAACTAAACAAAGATAAGTATTTGAATTGTCATTTATTACATAATTCAATGTTGTATATGCTTATGTTCCTAGAATTAGGTTGTGTATTATGCATATTAGAATAGTTGCATTGATGAACAGTATACTACTAATATACATGGGTAAGTGGCCTATGGAACTGTACAACATTCCATTGCTACTTATCTAGAATGAAACCTCTTTGTTGACATGTTATGGAACTGTACAACATTCCATTGCTACTTATCTAGAATGAAACCTCTTTGCTGACATGTTAGGAGTTGTGCACACTCTTAACAATGTTCTGGTAGAGATTGGAAGGCATCTAGAAAGCTATGGGATATGGATAAATGTTGTATTGAAGCATTGGCTAAAGTAATTGCATGACTGTATGACATATTTCTTTATTTGTAAGAATTTGTTCTGAAAACTATAAGATGTTTTCTATTCATGCAATTTAACTTGTTGTGTAGGAAAGATCGTATACCATCACCTACAAAAGAAGGACTACAACATTTTTTCAGCAGCAAAGTTATCTATTGAAAATATTGAAGTTCCCAAGATCTATGAAGAATGCCATGATCGAGGAGTACCAGTCGATCATGAAGATGTTTGGGATGCAGTCCCAAGACCTGAAGGGGAGTCTGTAGTGACTTCCAAGAGGATCTACAAGATCAAGCATGCTATAGGTGGTAGCATAGAGACTTTTGCTCTTGTAGCCAGATACACTTACATTAGATCAGTACTTGCTCTGGCTGCAGTGATGAAGTGGAAGATACACCGGATGGATTTCAAGACAACTTTCTTGAATGGTGTAGTTGAAGAAGAAGTGTGTGTGGAGCAGCCACTTGGTTATGAGACACATGACAGGGAGTCATATATGTGCAGAACTTGGTATGGTAGGATAGACAGCCTTCTATCCAATTTGGGCTTTACCACGGGTAAAGCGGATTCCAACCTTTACGACAAGGTTGAGGAAGGGAATCTTGTGATTCTACTCCTATATGTGGATGACCTGTTTGTAACAGGAGATGATAGATTGATTGCCGACACGCAGCAGAAGCTTGCTGCCAAGTTCAAGATGAAGAACTTGGGGATGATGCACTATTTTTTTTTGGCATGGAGGTGTGGCATAGTGCAAATGGAATCTTCCTTGGACAAGGGAAGTATGCAGTAGAGATCCTGAAGAGGTTCGGGATGATGGACTGCAATGCTATGGCCATATCTATGGCATCGAACCTGAAGCTTATGTGTGATGCTTCATCTAATCTGGTTGATGTCATGATGTATCGTCAGATGATTGGGTCCTCTATGTACCTAACGAACATGAGACCGGTTATTTTCTTTGCGGTGAACACATTGAGCCAGTTCTTGACGGACCCGAGAGATGTTCACCTGGTTGCTGTAAAGCATATTCTTAAGTACCTGAAGGGTACGATTGATTATGGGCTCAAGTATGATGCGAATCAAAATTTTAACTTGCAGGGTTATGTTGATTCAGATTGGGCAGGCAGTGTTGTAGATAGGAAGAGCACTTCTGGGTGTTGCTTCAGTATGGGATCAGGTGTGATCTCTTGGTTTAGCAGGAAGTAGTCCTACATAGCACTGAGTACAACTGGAGTAGAGTATGTTGCGACATATGAGCACGTTGCAGATGTATTGACCAATCCGTTGGCCAAAGTGTAGTTTGAGTACTTCAGAGAGAGGCTTGGTGCACTTCAGATCATGGTTCCTTCCAAAGGGAAGTGATGAGTCTGGAAGATGCAGATGCACATGAGCTTTTCTAACATGGTTGATGTGTTCTCCCTTGGTCATGATGTAATTACTGAGCCATTTTTCACATGGTGGTAGATGTGTTCTCCCATGGTGAAAAAGTAAGGGCTGGAGCCTTCCCTGAATGGTGGTAGATGTGTTCTACCATGTCAGTGGTGTAAGTGTTGGATGATGTGCATCTGGGCTGTGCTTCATGGACGATGAGATGATCTGAAGAGGACGATGCTATGATGATCAAGAGGATCATGGATGATGAGCATCAAGATGATGCTCCAGTTACTACTCTATATATGCACCATGTTGGATGTTGGATATGATCAGTTGGATCATTTATGTATGTACACATCATGCTCGATGTTGGATATGATCAGTTGGATCATTTATGTACGCATCATGTTGGATGTTGGATGTTGGATATGATCGGTTGGATCATTTGTATGTATTTTGTATATGCATCATGTTGGATGCCTGGACCATGTATCATATATGTATCAAGTGGATACTGTGTATGATTAGGCAGATCATGTATGTTGATATATATCAGTGAGATGCATTGTGTGGATCATGTATCTATGTTTGTATCATGTGGATACACTGTATGATCAGGTGGATCATGTATGATGATATGTATTAGGTAGATACTTGGTATGCATCAGGTGGATGCATTGTATGATCAGGATGATCATGATGACGAGCTTCAGGATGTTGCTCCAGATGATATGTATCAGGATGATACAGTGATGATGATCAGGATGATCATGTGTACATTAGGATGATGTATGTTGAGTATCAGGTTGATACTCTGTGGTCGTGGACAGGTTGTGCAAAGGAAATCCTATATTTGTTCTAGGTCACATCCAGTATGAAAAAGGACTGGCACTGTGTATCACATGTAAGACCTGGGAGATCATATAGGTCAGAGTTGTGTACCCATAACAGCTTGGGATGCTCTTTCGAGGGCTTGTGATAGTGGACCACATGTAAGACCTGGGAGATCCGATAGGTTGGGCTGTGTGCCCGTAATAAGTACTAGGATGCTCTTTCGAGGGTTTGTGGTGGGATGCTACATGTAAGACCTAGGAGATGTGATAGGTTGGGCTGTGTGCCCGTAATGAGTCCTGGGATGCTCTTTCGAGGGTTTGTAGAAGAGTTCACATGTAATCAGTCTTGTATATCTTGTCGATCATGCTTAATCACATGAATGTTCCTGGGATGCTCTTTAGAGTTCTTGTCGGTCGTGCTATGCACATAAACATTCCTAGGACACTCTTTTAAAGTTCTGTGACAGTCACATGTAATAAGTCCTGGAGATCTGGACAGGATGAAAAAGGCCTCAGATGCTCTTTAGGGTTCTTGCTAGTCAAGAGACTCTTTTAAGGTTTTGTGATGCACGTAATGAGTCTTGAGGATTCCATGGTATGGCTAGTGATGACGAAGACCTGCAAGTGGTGGGCCTACATCCAGTATGAAAAAGGACTAGCTCTGTAGAACTTCCTATGATGAGTAGATTCAGAGATTGATTGAGATAGCAGCAGCAGTGACGATGTCGATGATTCAAGGATGATGATTCGCTGATGATGATCCAGAGAAGAAGACTTGTGCTAGCAGATGTGTGTCGAGAAATACCTTCCTAGTTAAGAGGGAGTGTTGATGTATATGTAATTTTGGAATGTATTTCACCCATGTATTTCATATATGTATTTTGTACTCCTATAGAGATGGTATTATTCCTCTATATGGAAGTGTTTGTATTCCTATAGAGATGTTATTATTCCTCTATATGGAAGTGCCGTCATTTATATTGTAAGTGTTGTAACTTATACTTGATGGGTTATTAGACCACCTTGTTGGGGTCGACCCTGTATAATTCATGTGGGTCAAAGGCTTATTAGACCACCAAATGTGGGGTCGGCCTGGATTAAGTTAACCATGGGTTAAGCTAGACATGTAGGCCCCATTAGTTTATTGGGAAGGACAGAACAAGTATAAATAGATATCGGGAGATCTCTATTTGATCATTTATTCACACACTTCTCTCATTCGGAAAGTGGCGCACTTGTGAGGAGGAGGCTCTGCTGCTAGGAGAAGACTATCTCTTGTATTCTGGTTGTATCATTGCTCTATCTATATTTGAGGAAGTTATTGGGGTTTTTCACCTTTATGGTTTTCCCCAAGTAAACTCTGTGTCTCTTGTGTGCTTGCATTATTGTGTCCATGATTGATATGTTGTAGATTTGTTGTACATTTTGTTCTCTCAGTTAAGATCCTGGATCAGATTGAAGTAAATTCTAAAAATTTAACACATGATCTTCAGCCAAGTTGTCCCACACTCTGCTGGTAGATGAAGTGTCAATTCTACCTCATCATACTCGAGGTCGGTCCAGTCTCACTCATCAACCCCACCTATCAGCCTTCCTAACCATTGTTCCAAATCAACTACCAAAACCGCCATCCGATCCTCGGTAACTATCCCAACTTCCATAGCTCCTTCAACTCCAAATTCTCCCACTTCAATAGGACCACCCTCAACCGCCCCTACTCCTCTTATGGCCGACCCAACCCCAGCATCCAGTTGATACTTCCTTGGTATCTATCTTTGAGGTGGCCTCACAAGACCAACATCTGCATCATAGAGGAGAAAACCATCACAAGTACCTAATAAACATATATATCATACATGTGCAGAAATAAACAATAAGTACAAATATACATGTGAACAATAGTAAACCATAAAAAATACCAGTAGCGTTGAATCCACCAGTAAGAAGGGGAAGCTCCGGATCTACTCGGTATTCCATCTTGCTCGGAGGATACCTCTCAGTTCGGCCTATGCAACCCTCCCATACATACAACACCTTGGCGTAAAAAAGGGCCCCATGGGCCCACTACCAGAACGGGGCATAATACGCCCCCGGAACACTATCGAGGGCTACCATGTCCCACTCTATGACACCACTACCTATGGCCTCAAATAAAGATATCGCTTGAATAAATATGAGCACAATACGATACCATAACAAAAGGTGCACCACCCCACACCCCAACGTTAATATGACATATGGTGCATCATGGACTACAGCATCAATGAACCCCAAGCCACATGATGACTAGTCATCACCCTCTCCACTAGATGGAGGATGTGGCCCCAACACATGCACAACGAATGTCTACACAAAATTCATCGGTAGAGCCCTCAGATGGCTCACCAAAATGCCACCTGTTGACACAGCAACTGTTGACAGGGGTTCACTTCGCACTATCGTCAAAGAACCATCAACCGAACTCCCTTACGCACCATCCTGGAAACGTTTTACCCTTTCCAACAACACTCACAAAGAGAGTGAAGTCTCACCCAAGATGCACAAGGGGGCTGCAGGAACCACGTTTCCGCAGTGGATTTGAGGACATGCATCAAACATACATTGCAACCGTAGAAACCAGAGATTATATCTTTCGCACTAGTTCATCATTCGCATATCCATCAATCGCAGAATCAACTCATAATAAACATTTGCATCAACATGATCTAACTACTCATTAGCATGAACAACAATTACCGAACCCACAGAGCATTAAACATTAAACAAACATTCGTATTCACCATTTAACAGAAACAAAGACACAGATAGCACCATAATCGAACATCTTCATGCATTCATTAAAACTTGCGGAATGACCTTCGCAGAAACAGTCAATACATCATATCATGGATACAAAACAAATCAACAACTCGATCAAAACTCAAAAGGTCGAATGCTCTATTCATCACTGGATCAGTGCCCTTAGGCTTACAATCATACTCCTATTTATACAATACTAATTGGTTACAAAATGGTCCACATGACCCTTATCTAACAAACTAACTACTTCCACACTTCCGCATTCTCCGCGAATGACCCTTTCTTCCGCGGATTATCCCTTTTACAGTTGTTGGCTTCCGCACTTCCTACTGACTAATCCCATGCCAACAGGCCCCCAACACAAACTTGTGGCTCACCCTCGAGCCACCTCAACTGCACACCACTGGTACTGGTCTCGATTGTCATGGTGGTAAAATTCTGAAGCTATTCTTGACGTCTGGAGCTCGTTGTCATGTACTTCTTGAACTCATCCTCCAGTCTTTTGAAACCTTGCTCATCTACCTCGAACTCATCCTCCATTCCCTTGGAACCTTGATCATCTACCTCGAACTCATCCTCTAGTCCCTTTTAACCTTCATTATCTACCTCTTCTGCGCTTACTTGGGCGTTTCAGGATTTTCGCGACTTGGGGACAAGTTTATTGTCGTCGCCAAATTGTGAAACAGGCCAGTTGCTCTAGCACATCTGTTTCGCACATTTGACCATCCACTGTTGGGGCTAGCACGCCTCCGCCCCTAGTGTTCTGGTGGTCGTGGAAACCCTGACCTTTCTAACTACTACCGTAATCTTAGACATCTCGGGTGATACCTCATCTCTGCTCCGACCAAGTGTCTATGCTGTTTCCTTCACTAGTTTTTCATGAATGGTCATCATTCTTGCTCTTAGCGCACCTGGAGTGCTTCCACTCGAAATGAAGTGCACCATTACAACTATCTCACTTCCCTTTTCCACAGATTCCTTGTACTTGTGCACCCAACTTCCCAACTCTCTTCATGTAAAGTACTGACTCGCATCATACAACCCACTAATTCTCTTCTTCGGGCTCTCTATACTTTGATTTGCGTTTTGCAATCCTTACACCGGTATTTATGCTTGCTTCTTGATACTTGCTCATCATTGTCGAAATCTTACCCACAACCAGCCGAATCTTCCATCATACTTCCCCATCATCTTCCAATGATGCTGATACGCAGTGCTCGGACTCGGATTTGACTCCCGCGTGCTAAAACGAGTGAAGCATCGTTGAGCAATATGGCGGGCCATGCTTCCCACTTTTTGTCATCATTGGGTTTTTTTCTTTTTGTGCACTATGTTTCTCAGTCGCTATGCACCTGATCATGGCGATAGGGTTTCAACCAATTCATGTTTACTAACTTTTGCAACAATACCCCGTCTAAACTTTGTAGCTGCACCGCACCTCTGTAAGTGACAAAATTTATGATGTAGGGACCCAACCAATGCATTTGTAACTTATCTGGGTGTTTAGAAAACTTCTTGTCATATAGTATAACGGTATCCCCATGCTAAAAATGATTTTGTTTAACGTGTCGATCAGGCCAAGCCTTCTGTCGATCCCTTCCACTTTCTGATGAAAGCCAGTGATGAACCGGTCCTCATCGAGTTGTACCAATTGTGCCAATCTTTCTTCTAATGCTCCATCGTCGCTCATGCCTGTGACAACTGCAATCCATAGACTGGGGATGATATACTTCATCGACATTATGGCTTCCTTCCCGTATGCAAGTTTGAATGGTGTCTAGCCAGTTAGACATTTGGAAGTTGTGCAATACGCCCAAAGTATCGCAGGGATATTCAAATCCCAATCGTCTTGATTCGTGTTACATACCTTCATGAATGCATGCTCCAATATCTTATTGAATGCCTCAACTGTCCCATTCACTTGAGGGTGATAGGGGTACTCTTCTTGTGCTGAATCTGAAATTCCACGGTCATCATTGCGATTATCTGATTAACAAAATGAGTCTGTTAGTCACTCATCAGTACTTTTGGGCACCCAAACCTAGTGACCACATTGTCGAATAGGAATCTTGTTGCCATCGTAGCTGAGCAATCCTTCACCAACGCTACTTCTTCCCATTGCATCAAGTAATCCGTTGCAGTGATGATGTAGTGCGACCCTGTTCTTTTTCCTGGTGCATTGATGGGTCCCACAAAGTCAACTTCCCACTTATTGAAATCCTGTAGTGTTAATTGTGGTAATAGGGGAATTTCATCCCTTCTTGATGGCTCCCCTGTCCATTGACAGACATCATAGCTTTTAGCATAGTCCGCAGCATCTCCATGCATCGTTGTCCACCATAATCCAGGTTGTAGGATATTCCTCGCAGTGGCACATTCTCCGTAGTGTCCTCCATCGATCCTATCATGAGCTTCCACAAGAATCCTCTTTTGTTCGTGTAGAAGGATGTATCGTCAAAGTATCTCGTTTGGCCCCATTTTATACAATTTTCCTACAATCAATTGAAAATATGCAACTCTGACGACTAGCTGCTTCTTTTGGTTGGTAGTGAAACCTTCTGGCACCTCCCCTGTTTCCAAAAACTGAATGACTTATTCATAATGGTCATCGACCATGCCAACCCTTAACAACTGAGCATCCAACAATCCTTCGTCAATGCTCCTTGGCTCTTCCATTGACTCGATTTGTGACAAGTGGTCTGGTCCTGCATTAAGTCATCCTGGATTTACAATGATTTCGAAATCAAATTCCTGGAATAGTAACAATCATCTACAGATCTTCCCCCTCAACACAGGCTTGTTCACCAGGTATTTTAATGTTGAGTGGTCAGTGAATATTTTAAAGAGTCCCCCTAATAGGTAGTGTCAAAATTTCTGTAAGGCGTAGACCATCGCTAACCCTTCTCGTTTGGTGGTTGTATAATTCTTCTCCACAATAGACAACTTCCTACTTGCGAAGGCTATTGGGTGGTTGATGTCTCCTTCTCCTGGTTGGTCCAAGATGACTCCTAATGTGACTGATGATGCATCGATATGAACATGGAACTCCTTCGTCCAATGTAGGAATTCCAATATAGGTGCGGAAACCATATTTTCTTTTAATATGTCCAGACTCGTCTGGCACTCTTCATTCCAATCAAACTTGGTTTCTTTCTTCAACAACTTCTCCATTGGTGCAGTGATTACTGCATACCCTCTGATAAAATTTCTATAATAACCTATGTGGCCCAGCTTCGCTCTCAACTACTTGACTATTTTCGGTGGTGGGAGGTCGACAATAATTGCAATCTTCGCCGGGTCTACCAGCATTCCTTCCCTACAAACAATGTGCCCCAACAAAATCCCGAACGGAGCACAGAAGATGCACTTTTTTAGGTTCAATGAAACCTGGCCACTGTCGACATAATTCCAGCATTAGCCTCAAGTTTGTGATGTGTTCTTTGACCAACCCTTACACTGTCCAATCATCCATATAGATAGCAATAAATTTATGAATGTACTCTTTGAACGCCGAAACTACTAATCTTGAAAAAATTGCTGGAGCATTCTTTAGTCTAAATGCAATCACTGTATACTGAAAGCATCCCTACTCTATGACGAATGTAGTTTTATGCTGGTCTTCCTTTGTGATTTTGATCTGGTGATATCCTAAAAACCCATCCATAAATGAGTAGATTTCCTAACCTCCTACTCCTTCAAGCACCTCATCTATGAATGGTGTCGGGAACGGGTCGTGTAAGCATGCATCGTTCAACTTCCAAAAGTCGAGACAGATTCGGAATTCACCAATTTTCTTGTCCTAGACCACCATTGGGCTGATCCATTCCAATTCCTCTACTGGTTCTATGATTCTTGCTTCCAGCATCCTTTCAATCTTATCCTGCACTCTCTCCTTATGCCTTGTATTTAACTGGTAGGGCTTCTACTTGACTGGCTTCGCATCGGGTTTTAGGGGGATCTTCATTTCGCTTAAGTCCCCGAAAATTCCTTTCATCTCCGAGAATTTCGTTGGGAATAGATCCTGAAACTCATGCAATAGATCAATCATATTCGCAATGGTGGAATCATCCCAATAATCCCAATTTCTTGCAAACTTCGGATTGTCCTTCAACCCAATTTATACTTTTTTAAGCTTCAACGGTTGTTGGAATTTGTCGGAAGGTATTTCTAGTGCCTTGACACTACGACTTCCTTCTGAATCTGGTACATGCATAGCCCTCAGATCATCCCCGTCATCCAGCTCTCTTGTGATGTTATAGCACCCCACCATCATTTTTGGTGTCTCATTCCACCAAAGTTCTAATGGTTTCTATGTTGGTACTGTTTCAAATATTTTCTCTCGAATCACATGCAATGCACTATGGATGAAGGGGTTCTCATCTGAGAAAAAAAATGTTTGGCTCAAGCCAATTGTTATTTGCTCCTAAGAATTCGTTCTGCATCACAGTTCTGCTACAACATACCAACTCCACGGTACTTCATCCAAGGTGTGAACAAATGCATGGACCCATTCCTCTTTTGCTCGTAATCCCCATTTGCTTTCACACTCAGCCAAATGTGCCTTCGGGTCACCTCTACCATAAAACTTCCTTCCATCAAATCCTTCTGCATCATTGAACCTAACCTCCATGAGGTGTCGACATAGTGGCCAGTTTGTGATTTTAGACATATGTGCCGCCCACCAGCGTGTGAGAGTAGCCTTCAAGGCTTCCTCCAAGGCCAATAAATGTTGTATTTCTGCCACTTTCTCCTCAAACTCTGCAAGAAATGTAGCCAAATTGGGCAATCCTTCATATGTACTCCTTTGTGGCTACCCATCGCACTGACTGTGTGATCTGGCACACCTTCTAAATGACACTTCATGCATCCGATTCTTCCAATTCTCGAGCGCCTCATCCGAATCCGACGACGTTGAACTGATACTGTGCCATACGAATTATCCATCTATGGTAGGATTAATGTAATCCTCGAATATGTTGTATACGCTATCCCATCCATCTGTAAATTCATCTCTCGTTGGTTCAATGTATCGATGCCTTTCCGTAGTATCCAAAGGTGCAACGACCCTCATCTCACGATTCTCAAATCACATAGTCCACTTCTTGAAATTGATAACCGCTAGATTATCGATTTCCCATTCAATCCCTAGCTGTGATGGGTAGGGACTGGTATTGTCCACAATTTCAATTACATCAAAATCTACATAAGTCTTGAGACCCGCAATTTCGACTGGAAGATGGTACACCCGAACAAGTGGAGTAACCTTACTCTGATTTGATAATCGTAGTTGTACCGGTGAACAAGCCAACTACGGTTTCCCCATTGTTTCCCATGTCTGCCTTGTCAAAATGTTTACATCCGACCCCAGATCTAGGATAACTGGGTGGACATCAAATGTTCCAATTTGTGTCGACATTCGCATCTCTCTCTCCGTCTTCCTCTTGTGTGTGCGATTGACCTTTTGCTCCTGTCATGCACCCTCTCGTCGATTCAGTAGATTGGATATCTCTTCTAGCGCATCTTGATCCTTTGCCAACTCTAGGAAACTCTTCAAGAAGGCTTTTAAGGTGCTAGCCTTTGCCCACGACTTCGTTGTGTTGAACTTCGGTGACATATCATAGATAATTTCTTCCTGAAGAGGTAGCTGCCTCCTCTATCTCATCGCCTCCTATGCTTCCAAGAACACATCCCTTTCGACCTCCGCGTCAAAGGTGGCATGTTACTGTGTTGTTGGTCGGACAGTATCTTGTGACTCATCCGCGCCTATCACAGCTCCTCCTCTGGTCACTACTCCAATGGTCGCATGGTGTCACCGAGCCTCCATTGATATCATCTGTATAGCCGATGGTGGATTCCGATTCTGGTTCTGTGGATGTGGTGGCGGATTCTTGGTCTACCACTTTGCGATGAGCTATGGAGAGTCTTCAACGCCATGATCCATGGCGCTGCAATAAGAGCACTATGGCGCTGGATTCGGTAAATCCATCTGATAGTGCCCCTGCTTCCTGTGAAGATGCTCACAGTAGATCCAAGAGATGATGTAAACCTCATAATGAAAGAATTTAGGAATAACAGAAGAAGAATAGAGTAGTAGAACATAGATCCAATGGAGCTTAGATAGAGGCAAAATATTACACATGTTACATTAATCTGAATAGGAAAACAGTAATTATACAATGCTCAGGATTTCAATACACTAGGTGTGATTCGAATTAGCCTACATGGATAGATCCAAAATCAGTGGAGTGTCATCAAAGCACAACTAGAAGTCTATCTCATCATCAGTGGAGTCATCAATGTAAAAGTAACTGTCAACCATCAGTCAAACTGAGTCTAACTGAGTGTGGTAGGTGTTACTAAGTCTAACTGACACATGGAAGCACTAACTGAATGAAGGAGGCTCAATGGAGGGCACATGAAGAGCTAACTGAAGTCAGAATGAGTAGTCTAGTCTCACGGGAGGTCCATTAGAGTGATACAGTCAGTTGAGAGTTGGTCTAGCCTTAAATCAAGGAAAGAGTTGAAGATAACTCAACTAACTGAAGTACAACTGAATGGTAGGTGAGAGAGGGCGAGTGGCTTTCTTAATTCAAGGAAGAAGGGTGCACTAATCTCTAGGAGGGATAAAACTGATCAGTGAGAAGCTCCCGGGGCTAGCTAGCTGAGGGATAGGTGCTGGGACTGATGAATGGGATGCATGCATGTAGAATGCATGCTACATGCAGAAATGCATGCAAGACTGATAATGAAAATAACTGAAATGTTGGTAGGACTAGGATGGAGTATACGAATATCCTAACACTACCCACAATTGTAGCATATAATCGGTCCTTTTCCTCGTCCAACAGCTCATCCTCGTCCTGCGCCAGCACCTCGACCTCTGCGGAATCCTCCTCTATCCCCTCTACACGGTGGGCCATATGGTGGGTACTACATGTTAGGATATATTCATCATTCAATTTTATTTCTGCATGCATTTTTTCATGCAACATGCATTTCTGCATGCATGTCATGCAATTGCATGCATCCCAGTCATCAGTTTGGTGTCACCCGGCACCTAGTCCCCACTTTTCTAGCCCCGGGAGCTTCTTTCCACTCATTTTTAGCCCTCCTAGTCAGTGATGTGCCCACCTTTCACCTACCACTTGAGAAAGGCTCCCTTCTTCACCTACCACTCATTTACACTTCAGTTAGTTGAGTTATTTGTGGATCTTTCCTTGATTTAAGGCTAGATTGACTTGTTAACTAACTGAAACACTCCGTTGGACCCCCAGTGAGACTAGATTTCCTATTTTGACTCCATTCAACTCCCCATGCGCCCTCCACTGAGCCTCCTTCCCTACATTAGTGCTCCCATGCGCTAGTTACACCTACCACACTCATTTAGACTCATTTTAACACCTAGTTGACCGTTACTAGTGCATTGATGACTTCATTGATCTGATGATGAGGACTCCTAGTGGAGACAAGCTATTCCATGCAACATATTCGAATGACCTCCTTGGTTAATTTGAATTATTCAGTCATTGTGACTGCACATTGTATTGTATTCTACTTCTGAGTTCAATAGAGCACTGCTGCAATTCTCTTGCACAATTTACACATATTATTCTTTATGCATCTGTTGTAATTGATTTACTTGTTCAATTAGATATGTTGTGCTTAATTTCACATGGTATCAGAGCCATGGCAGGGACAAGAATTATTTTCTACGGGGATTATTCATGAATATTGAGTGAATTTACTCACAAAAATATTCCAGCAGTGGCATGCAAAATCTCATGTGCATTTGCTCTTGGTCATGCAGTACCAAAATTTATCTTCCAATCCACTCCAAAAGCCAAAAATTTTCCACATAATTCCTGGACTTGAATCATTGGATATTCATTCTTGCTTGATTGTCTTATGCTAGGTGTGAAGCAACTTGAAAAGGGTGGATTGTTCAACCTCATGGTTCTTATTTTCTTGTGATTTGCAGGTTATTCTTCTCCTCCATTGCATTCGCTCATCTTGAAAGATGGACACTTCTTCATCAAATCTCCTCACTCCTTTCAACTATTTTCAGTGGAAGGATGATATGGAGATATTGCTGCACTCTAAAGGTTTCTACAGAGTTACCATAGGCCTAGAATTTGAAGCTACATCAGTAGTAGAGAAGGAAAAATATTTCAATAAGCTTGATGAAGCTTATGGTTTCCTTTGTTTCAGCATCTCTAAGGATCTTCTTTCCATCTCAGTGGATTGACTACTCCGAAAGAGGTATGGGAGAAACTTGCAACACTCTTTGGAAAGAAAAATGATATGAGATCTTATTAGCTAGGGAATGAGTTGATTGCCCTCAATCCTGAAAATTTTTAGACCATCAATGAATTCTTCACTAAGTTTGAAAGCTTGGTTATGCTATTGAAGCAATGTGGAGTAGAAAAATAAGATAAACAATTGATCCTATGCATTCTTTTGAAACTTGGGAAAGATTATTCAGTTTTTGTTTCAACTTTCAATACGGGAAAACTCACAATTCCCAATTGGAAAATGCCTACCTTAAGTGCCTTCATTGAATCCGTGACGAAGGAGCATGACAAACTCATTCAAATGGGGACCATATGCTCCAAAGATAAATATTTATTTTCTGGAGGATCCAAAGCTACAAATGGAAAAGGGAAGCAAAAGAAAGAGAATCCAAAGTTTGATCCTTCCAAGCAAAGAGAGAAGACAAAGCAATCGGATAAGCCATCCGGTTCAAGAAACATGAAAAAAGGGAAAGAGGGAAAAGAGAAATCTAAATGTTCTTATTGCAGCAAGGGTTTTCATCCTAAAATTTCATGCATGAAGAAAACCATAGATCAGATGGCCCTTCTTTTAGAGAAAAACAACATAACCCTTCCTGATGGTGCAAGAAAGAAGGAGAAAAATGATCATCCCGAGAGAGGTCATGCACTCATGGAAACTATTTCGACTTCCACAAATCTACTCTTTGATTTTGGAGCTTCAAACCACATGTCTACAAATAAAGATTCTCTATCATCATTTGATCCCAATAGCACCATCTCCATCCACATGGGAAATGACTTTCAGATCTCTTCAAAGGGAAAAGGAACCATTCATTTAGAGCATGGCAGTTTTCACAATGTTCTCTATGTACCTTCCTTAGCTTCGAATCTTCTTTCCATTTATCAGATGACACACAATGGTTCAACAAAAAAATTTGTATTCTTCCCTAACAAAGTTTAAATTTCTGATATTCAAAGTGGAAAAATTATTGCGGTCAGAAAAGCAAATCATGCTTCAAAAGCATATGAATTTCACACTTTCTGTCGCATGACAAGCCCACCGCTCTTCTAACTCATGGAAATGAGGTTAGTAGGATATGGAATGAGAGGTTTGGACACCTAAATTATAAATATTTTCAGCTGCTATAGAAAAATTCCATGGTTGATGGCCTTCCGATGATCAAATCCTCGAAAGGAATATGCAAAGGTTGCATCATTGGGAAGCACCCCGAGCACAAATTTGACCGAGGCAAAGTTAGCAGAGCTTCATGCATTTTGGGGCTGATACATTCTTATATCAGTTTTCTACTTCCACATACCTCCATAAATGGCTCAAGGTATGTTCTGACATTTATCGATCACTTCTCCAAATTTACATGGGTATTCTTTCTCAAAAACAAGTCAGAAGTGCTAGGAAAATTCAAGATTTTCAAGGCTTCCATTGAAACTGCTACCGAGAGAAAGATCAAAGCTCTTAGATATGATAATGGAGGTGAATATATCAAATCATAGCTGCTGTAAATTTGTGCTGAAAGCAGCATTCAGATCTAGCACACAGTTCTGTACACACCTCAGCAGAACGATGTAGCGGAAAGGAAGAACCGATCACTAAAAGAGATGGAAACCTGTATGATTGAGTCAAAAGGTTTGAATGCAAATATTTGGGATGAGTCCATGAATGTTTCTGCATACATTCAAAACAGATTTCCACATTCATCTTTGACAAATACTACTCCTTTTGAAGCCTACACTGGTAACAAACCTGATGTGTCCAATCTCAGGGTTTTTGGCTCAATCGGTTGGGCTAGAATTCCTATTGAAAAGAGAAAATATTTGGATCCGCAAAGTGTTGAATGCATCCTATTGGGATATGCTGAAGAATCAAAAGGATACAAACTCATGGATATCATATCCAAAAATATATTCATTGATCGAAGTGTCAGATTTGAAGAACCGCTTCAAAATCTAGAGCTAGTCAAGGAAGAAACTGTTGATTTACCACCTCTACAAGAAGAAGATTTCGGAGAAGATGATGAAAGTTATGGTTTTGATATTTCTGATACTTTATCAGACTTTGATGAACATGAAATATCAGGTTCAGAAGCTGATCCATATGTGCCCCAACACTTTCCAAAGCGGGCCCAAAATACACTCAATTCTGCTGGTTCAAACATTGGAAATCCTGCCGATCCAAGGAGGACTCGAGCAGACTTTCAAAGAGCAAGTATGGCTCTTTCATGTTCTGATCCTTTGCTATCTGATAATTTTTTTTATGATAGTTTCAAATTCTAAATCATATTATCAATCCCACCAAGATCTGAGATGGCAAACAGCCATGGATGAAGAGTACAGTTCTCTTCAAAAGAATGCTACACGAGAGCTAGTTTCTCTTCCACCTGGGAGGAAATTAGTCCAATGTAAATGGGTATATCGTACAAAGGTTGCTGCTGATGACTCAAATTGAAAATACAAATCTCGGTTGGTTGCAAAAGGCTTCTCCCAAGTCCAAGGAGTGGACTACTGCACTGAGACCTTTGCACCGGTTGAAAAGATGGATTCTATCTGTCTAGTTTTGGCCATTGCTGCATCCAAGCACTGGGAAGTGCACCATATGGATGTGAAGAGTGCATTTCTCCATGGAGATATGAAAGAAGAGATTTACATGAATCATCCAAAATGATATATATTAGATCCAACATTAGTGTGCAGATTGAAGAAGTCATTGTATGGCTTAAAATAGGCCCCAAGAGCTTGGTACGCAAAGATGGACTCCTTCCTTGTTTCACAGAATTTCGAAAGGTGCAAATCAGATCCAAATGTGTACCTATATAAAAATGAAGGTGATTTGATGATTATAGTTCTGTATGTTGATATTTTAATAACTGGAAGCACTCTTGCTTCAATCGACAAGTTAAAGACTGCTTTAAATCTAGCTTTTGACATCATCGATTTGGGCTTGCTAAAGCAATTTCTGGGGCTTGAGATTGCTCAAAATTTTGATGGGATCACCATATATCATCAAAAATATGTTTTATACTTGTTAAAAAAATTCAATATGTCATATTGTAAGGCAGCCCCATTCCCATTTCTCTCGGGAATCAATCTTGAGGAGGGAAATTCTACACCACTTGCAGATTCTACATTGTATCGACAGCTGATTAGTATCCTTCTCTACTTGACACACTCAAGGCCTGATATATCTTATGACATGAGTGTTGTATCAAGATATATGCAGTAGCCCCATGAGCTCCATTGGAGGGCAGACAAAAGGATCTTGCACTATGTGCAGGGTGCTAGACATTTTGGCATACACTATGCTGCAGATTCTAGCTAGATTTGGTTGGGTACACTGATTCAGATTGGGAGGGTGATAGTATTGATCGGAAGTCCACTTTTGGTTATGTTTTCATGAATTGCACTGGGCCTATTTGCTGGTCAAGAAAAAATTAGGTAGCTATTTCCTTATCTTCAGGAGAGGCAGAGTATTGAGGAGTAGTCAATGCTTGCATTCAGGCAGTTTGGTTGCAGGGTATTTTGGCAAAGTTTGCTATTGGTAGTATTCGACTATCATCTTTTGTGACAATCAAAGTGATATCAAGATCTTGATCGATCTAGTTCAGAGACAGAGGACCAAACACATCGAGATCCACATTCACTACATCCGAGAGCTTGTGCATGACAGAACCATTGTTTTGCAATATTGCCCTACCAACGAGCAAATTGTAGACATCTTCGCCAAGAGCTTCATTGAGAAGAAGTTCTTTTACCTCCATTCACTTTTGGGGGTCATTTCCATCATGGTGGAGACAGATTAAATCCTTCTATGCTCAACTTGAAGGGGGGCTTTCTTCCCATTGGGTTTTCCCTCTTTCCTCACTTAGATTTTTTCTAGCATTTTTGGATTATTATTTGTTGGGCCCTGGAATTGTCCATTTTTCATCACTTACCGACATACCTTTCATCCATTTTCTTACCATTATTTCTCATTTATCATTCCATTTTTCATTCATTTGTTGTAGCTGCGCGTTGAACAGCCTGCTACTTCTATTGATGTTTTAAGTGGTTAATAGTGATTATTTTCTTTTATATTTGATGAATTAAAAGACTATTATGCATAATTTTACTAATGATGGTTTGTGGAGTGAGTTGTCACGTACAGGACGCTCATAGCCAGCTGTTACAGCCTTAACCAAAAACGCATGCCACATAAGAACACCTTGATTCGCATCTTGATTTGCGGACAGATGGAAACGTATCTCAAAAATCTGAGACATGGGTTTTGTGCGTAACATCCTCATTTACCTGAATCGCGAGGAAATTGCCCAAACAAGCTACGGTTTGTGCTATGCAGGTGGTTCTTCGAGAGGGTATTTTGCAGATTTGGTGTTGCGGCCGGCTCCAAAGTTGCCAACAATTACGGCTGTGTTCCAGCTGTTGCAGATCACAAGCTGGGGGTTCAGTTCTTCATTTCCATTAGATAATTTTATGTATAAATATGTAATCAATCTCATTGATAAAGGGGGATAGATTGATAGAGATTAAGCATGATAGATTAGGCAGGATAGGAGATGCAAAATAGGAGAGAACACAATGTTATGATGTAGGATTTGATCCAGATCTGTTGTAATTCTTCCATTATGATAATACATGCTGGCAGTTTCTTAATTCTGGAGTTGTAGACTTTCATTGTGGAGATCCAGATCTGCTCAGTGGAGGAAGGGCCCTCTTCCCTGAGCAGATGCTGGTAGTGTTAATTGTAAGTGTGTTATTGTTTAGATCTGCTTATTATTTTGTTTATGCTTTCATTCATTAAGCTTATGATAGTTGTATGCTTTCATTCATTAGATCTGTCATAATCGTTGTGTTGATAATTCATTTGGTAAATCATTGGCCAACATAACAATTCTTTAGATGTACGTAATCAGATCTTGTTTCATAAGAATAGATCTTGTTTGAAGTGTATTCGATTTATAGTTTGATTCATGAATAGGCTTAGGTTTGATTTCTTTTCAAGCAGATGTGATCTAGTTTACAAACAATTATGATTGCATACCAATAGATCAACAGTGTCAGGTAGAAATTGTACTCGCATATATTTTGCACGATAGCTTTGAAATAAAAGACTTCCTCGGGTTGATAATTTATGTTTAGCACTCTACATGTTAAGTTTTAATTAACTGACATATAGTAGGCAGGACATTTTGGCGCCGTTGCCGGGGAAGTTATCAATTGTGCAATAGTATATCTGACATTGTTTTGCAGATGCATTGTTAAAATAGGGCATGTAGGTTGCATGATTACATTTCAGTTTATTGAATTTATTTTGAGTGTTAATTTTCTGTCTTTACATTCAGTTTTATTTCATTTTCAATCTTTGATTCATAAATCTTATCATTCCCCTAGTGGTGTTGTGAGCACCACCCATTCTACTAACAAGTTGACAGGAACATTGGAAGGAGGAGCCTCAAGATAGCACACAAAGAATCTAATGAAGGGATGGCAGGTGAAAAAGATGGAGAAGTTGTTACCGAATTTCCCATCAGAGATTCGAGCGAAGTGGCACCAACAAAAAGAATTCCCCCACATGTTCTACCAAATTTTCACGGTTTGGAAAACGAAGACCCTGATGTATTTTTATTTCAGTTTGAAGTACTTTGTAGAGGATATGGTTATTGTGCTAATGATCAAAAGTTGAATGTATTTCCCCTTACTCTAAAAGGAACATCCCTCCGATGGTTCATGAGCCTCGGTGGGAATTGTATACAAACTTGGGAAGACATGAAACATGTGTTCTTGAAAAGGTACCAAGATTATTGCAGGGTCAATGAAGACATCTTCGAAATGACACAAGGAGAAGATGAAAGTCTGGAGGAATACATAGAACGATTTCAATATAATCTCCAAAGATCCAAACAGAGGAAACTAGGGAAGGAGATCTTAAAAACACTTCTACTCAAGGGAATCCAAGCTGAATGTTTAGAAATATTGAATCTGATCGGAACAGGTAATGTATTTCAATTAGCATATGATGATATTTGTGAGTTATGCAGAAGGTATTCAAGAGGAAACTTCAAGACTGGTAAGAATTCTAAGGAACTTTTATCTTTATTTTTGGAATCTGCTGCAAAAACAAGAGGTTTACGAGCTGAAATTAGCAATTTATTTGACATTTCTAAAGCTGATTTACAATTGGGTGTTTTGCAGGATAAAGAAAAGCAGGAGGAAATAAGAGAAGCAAGGGATTTCCCTTTGAATAGTCTTGAAAGTTGTGGTATATGTGACTTGAATCACTCCACAGATCATTGTCCCTCCTTACCAAAGATGAAAGAAACATATCATAGAGATCTGGGAGTCGCAACCAACTTATTGCAACAGTCATGTCAACCATGGCCTACATCTATGGTGCGAAATTCTATCCCTCCATTTTCTTACTTTCATACTCAGTCATTGAATACTCTTCCACCATGGCAGCTGTTGCAGCCTCAATTTAACTCTTACCTACCTTACCCACAAGGTTGGAATGGCCTATTTTATGATCATATGGCCACTCTCCCTCATGCTGCAACACAAGTTGGTCCTTCAATATCAACCTCACAACTCAATCATCTACATCATCCATATCTATCTTCTCATCAAACTCCTTGGTATCCAACACAATTTCCTGTCCAATCCACCCTCCACCCTAACCATAATAAAGCAGTACAGTATGCTTACAGTGCTGAACTGCAAAATGTTCCTACACTTCCCTCTTATTCTACCTCATCCACACCGCTGCAAAAAGGCTGTGCGTTGTTGCAGCAAATCCATACGAGGCCTAAACATGTTTTAGATCCAAGTTTTGCAGATGGAGTTTCTTCTAGTCCTCATAAGCAAGCAGACAAGATCAACAATACACACGTAATATTTGATGGAGAACAGCCATTGGAACCAAAAGCATCATTCACATCATTAGATCCGGAAATCTTATGCATTGAGGAAGATCAGTTTAATAAGGATCTTCATGGTGTAACATCCATGAGCAATCAAGGGAACAAAGACTATATTGAAGCTTGGTTTCAATCTGTAATCGGTCTGCAGCATCATTTCATACTTCACCAATTCTTGGCACCATCATTTGAAGGGAAGTTGATCTCTCATATCCTAGAATTCATAAAGTTATATTTTTCTATTAGGAGTATGAGCATACTTGAGTCACTTTTTCGAAAATGGCTCCATTGGAAATATGCATACACTTGAACAATTTTTTTTCTTTTTCCAAGTAGAATAGGGTAGGGTAGAATAACATAATAAAACCATGCTTTTGTTTTTTTTTAAGTTTTTATTTTTGAATAAGTATGCTCTCTTCCTGCGCCTTGTTGCGATCTGGAAGATCGGAAAGTAGAAGTATGAGGAATGGGTATGAGATGTTTTCATGAATGCTTTGGAATTGTTGACTATTTGAACAAAAATGCTCAAGTCCTTTTTGTCATCAATTTCCCAATTTCAATTTGTTTCTATTTGTTACAAATAAAAATAAAAATATCATGAAAACAAAATTACAGTAATTCGAGAAAGTGAATGAAGGATCCACAGGAAAATGAGCCCATGATTATGGAACCCTTCAAGCTTGAAATTTGACATAAAGTTGTTAGCTGCAACAACCCAACTGTGAGTGATTACTCTCAGCTGTGATTACTCGCAGCTACAACAGTGAGCTGCAACATTGGCTGTGACAAGGAGATGCAACACCCAGCTGTGACTGTGCTACAGGTAAAAATTAATGAGTTTGAGATACGTGGGTGTTGCACATCATGATATGTCTTTAGTTTTTTATTTTCCATAAAAATTCACATGCTTTATTTCAACATTATGTCATTTTTTAAGAGTTGCAGCTGTGGCTGCAACAAACTGTGTAAGTCAATCTAGGTGCTCAATGCTTGAAATTTTTGGTATGGATGTGTATTATATTTAAATTTACATCATTAAAATCATTCACACCTATTTTGATCACTTTTTGCGGGTTAAATTTAATTTATTGGATTTTTGTAACATTTTGGCTTGAAAATTTTACTGAAACATAGACGGGACAGTCCATTTTTGGGAGACCAAATGAACTTATTTTTAAAACCTGTTTATACCCCAAGTAGCCCTTTGAATCTAGTTTCCAAAACAATTTTAATTTTTACGATTGGGTGTCAAACGAAAATTTTATGGCCAAAATACTAATAGGGTGTCAAGCTGGCAACTTAGGAACAAAGCTGGGACAGTCCATTTTTGGATGCCTTATTGGACATATTTTGCAAACCTGTTTCATTGGTATATTCCCCTATGAATCTAGTTTACAATGCAGTTTGAATCACTCCATTCCGATGTCGTACGCAAATTTTATGACCAAAATACCGACTGCCTGTCCCAAATCTGCATTCCTAAAACTCTATTTTCTAGACTGTTCATTGGCTTATTTAACCCATCAATTCTTGTTGGATTCAAAACCTGTTTCTAATGTATATACCTACATGAATCTACTTTCATCTCCAATTGGAATCACATCAATCCGTTATCAAACGAAAAAGTTAAGCCTAAAACCGTGACTGTTTGTCTAGTCCAGAATTCAAAAAAAAAAAAAACACCTTGTCATGCAGGTTGTTACTGAGTGATTTGGAAAATCATTGCATAGAATTTTAAAAATCTGTTTCTAATGGAAATAGACCTATGAATTTACTTTCATTTGGCTTTGGAATCACTCAAATTGGGCAAGGAACGAAGACGCTATGATCAGAATACCGTTGGTGAGTCTAGATGGACATTGCTCTGCCGCAGGTATAAAATGGATTTTGCTTTGTTCATTTTTATTTGGATTTGTTTTATGAGTAATTGCTTGTTGTTTTTTTTCATTAGTGTTGGGTGAAGAGAGACCAATCATCTCTCTTCTTCCATCATCTCATGTTTTATTACAGGCAAATGCTAGGTTTTGCAGGTCCTTGGAAGAAGAAGGTCAATGCATGCACAAGTGACTCTTGAAGACTTTTTATCGATTTGCAAATGGATTGAGCACATAAAAAAAATAAAAAAATGGAGAGATTGATGTGCAAACCATACAGAGTCCAATGTTTCCAAATTCAAGTCCCATTGCTACATGACAGAAATCATTTTTAGACACCTGTCATCCCACTTGTTGCTGAAAGAAACCCCTCAAGAAGCCAATTTCCCTATGGTAGATTCATTCACCCTCCTCATTTCAAAACCCTAAAAATCCATTCATGTCGAAGTCTCATTTTCCACTGCTTATGTAGTCACCATAACCATTTTATTTCCTATCACTACTACATCATGACTTCACATGTACTTTCCACTTCTGAGTTTCATGTTGGTCCTATTTTTCACTATGAGTCTTCACAATCATTTATTTTGTACTCGTATTGGATGATGTGGAATGCATTAAGGTCCACCTTCCAATGGTCTTGTCCCATCGACTCCGACACATCATCTGGGATCAAGATTAGAGTTTTTATAGTGCCCTGGTATCTGCATGAATCAATGGTAGATTTCCTTGTTGTTAATCATGGGGATTCATCAATGCCTCTTGATTGACAAATCTTGCAGGTGACTCGACTCCAGCACATCCATTCGTACCTGTCAAGATGCACTAAGGTACTTTAGAGCTCATTGTCATCAAAGGTGATTTTCTTCACATTGGTTAACGGCATACATTAATGGCCAGTAATCCAATGATTTCTTTCCATGCTCGACTTCAGCACACTCATTCGCATGGTAAGAATTGTACCTCGGGTTTGTAGCAGCTGAAGATTATGTGATCTAATGGTTTCAACAATGACTTGCAGCATCATTTGTTCAGTAGTTTTGCAGTTGATTTGCAGAATAAGAGAAAGGGATTTCTGCTTCTATGGTAGAATTTTTCCTCATCAATTGTCTCAGCAATTAGTCTTACAGGCAACCAGCATAATATCATGGATCAAATTCAGTCTCATCCAGTTTCAGCTCTCATATACATATGTCTCAGCATCAAATCAGCCTACATAGCTCCAGCATACACCAGTCCATTCATGTCAACCAAGGCTTCCATGGAGGTAACACTTGAGGTAAAATAGCATGAGTTTTTTATTTATTAAAGATTTAGGGAAATGTCATGAAGAACCACTAAGCATTAGCCATTTCCATTTTCTAAATAGCATTTTATGTCCATCCATTCCCATCATTTCCCACTCAGTTTTAACACTTCATCATTCATGCACATCCACTTCAAGTTCCAACCCAACATCTCACCAACCCAACTAACCAAGCAAAAAAAAAAAAGGGATACCTTATTGTTGTCACACAAGAACCAACAATAAGAAGTCTTGCTGCTGCCACACAAGAACCAACAGTAAGAAAATAAGTCTTGCTGTTGCCACACAAGAACCAGCAGTAAGAAACGGTGCTCTGTTGCCATATAAAAAATAATGAGGAGAAATAAAGCAGCTGATACACATCTTGAAGGAGAAGGATAGGCTGGACACAAGAACCTACAACAGAGGATGCATTTCAAAGGTATGTGTTTCTTGGTTCACCTAATACATAAATCGGTTCAAACGCATGGATGTTGTGGCTGAAGAAGAATATAGGGGACTTAGTTGCAAGTTACATGAATGGCTCTTCTATCAAAAACCACATATCATCATTTTCAGTATATACAAGATAGAAGGAAAGTTTGAAAGTAATAATATCAAGTCTTATTACTGTAATTGTGAGGGATGGAAATCACAACATTCCTGTAGCAGTGCATACCAGCGTTATCTTGTACATTCAAGGCAGAGGAATAATAGCATTTATGACTGGTTCTAATCTTTTATGGGCATATTTCAAAATCAGTAATTACAGCACATCTTTAACAGTATTGTGTTGTAGGTAAAAGATGAGACAATTTTATGACATTCCTTTCTCCACATGAAGGTTGGAGGGCTACAAAACTCAGTGGAATTTCCATATTTTGTCTTGGGGCAGCCACATCTTTGTTACTTCATCTTAATTACATGGTAAAATTGGCATTTGGTTACCATGAGCTGATTTGAATTATGTTTCGTGCTATCACAAAGTTATATGCATGAGTATTGTTGAGTGATTGAGAGCCATAAAAATTTGATATATGCATTTATGTAGCAACATTCTAAACAGATCTATGCTATATTCTTCTCCATGGAGCAATGGGCCAGCTGTTACAAGTGAAATGTTTGTGAGAATTTGAGAATCATTGAATGCTGCATATGTTAAGTTTGGGGGAGATGGCTACTTTCCAACTAAGAAACAAACTTCTACTTTCCATGAGGACATGAAAAATTATTCAGTTTGGGGGAGGAGCTACTATGCTTGTTGCTTTTTCATTCACATTCATAATTTGGATGCATATTGTTCTTCACATAAAATGCCTAATTTGAATTGAGCATATCTCACAAACCACGAATTGGATCCTCATGAAATTTGGACAGGAAATGCATAACAGCATGATGAACAACTGTGGCAAGTTTCAGCTCAATCCAGTGCACGGGTTTCGAGAAAATGACCATTATCACCTACAGCCAATTCGCATTTTTCTCGAAATCTGTGATGTGGGTTCATCTAATTTTTGGTGAGGAGATGCACTATAATGGTATTTACCTGCTTGAAAATTTTCAGCCCAACCCAGTTTGTAGTTTTTGAAATATTGGCTCTGGAAGTTCAGCTGCAATACATTTTTTTTCATGTTCAAAAGTGCAGAATTTGATTTGGGCATATCTTTCAAGTGGTAAGTTGGATACTCATGAAATTTGGCCAGGGGATGCATAACATCATGAAGAACAATCGTGGCAAGTTTCACCTCAATCCAGTGCACGGTTTTCGAGAAAATGGCCATCATCACCTACAGCCAATTCGCATTTTTCTCGAGATCCGTGATGTGGGTTTGTCTAATTTTTGGCGTGGAGATGCCTTAGAGTGGTAGCTACTTGCCTGCAAAATTTCAGCCCAACCCAGTTCGTCGTTTGGGAGAAAATGGCTTTAGAAGTTTCCCGTTCAAAAAGACTAAAACGCCGTAAAATATTGCCGTTTCCCGTTTTCCGACAGCTGCAAGTCCACCAAATTTGCCGCTAAATTTAGTGCTATTCCGCCAAATTTGCCGCTAAAACCTTCGCCAATTTCTCTGCTAAAATTAGCTGCCCGTTTTTCGGCAGCTGCGACATCTTTTCCGGCAGCTGCAACATATTTTCCGGCGACCGCTTTTCGGCAGCTGTGACATCTTTTCCGGCAGCTGTGACATCTTTTCCGGCAACTGCGACATATTTTCCGGCGACCGCTTTCCAGCAACTGCCCGTTTTCTGGCAGCTGCGACATCTTTTCCGGCGGCTGCGACATCTTTTCCGACAGCTGCAAGTCCACCAAATTTGCCGCTAAATTTAGCATTGTTCCGCCAAATTTGCCGCTAAAACCTTCGCCAACTTCTCTGCTAAAATAAGCTGACTCCGCCAAATTTGCCGCTACATTTAGCGCTGTTCCGCCAAATTTGCCGCTACATTTAGCGCTGTTCCACCAAATTTACCGCTAAAACCTTCGCCAAATTCTCTGCTACAATAAGCTGACTCCGCCAAATGTGCCGCTACATTTAGCGCTGTTCCGCCAAAATCTTCGCTAAAACCTTCGCCAAATTCTCTGCTAAAATAAGCTGTGACTTTGCCAAATTTCTACTAAAGAGCTGCGAATCCGCCAAATTTTCTGTTAAATCCTTCACTAAGTGACTCTGCCAATTTGTGTTAAACTCTCTATTTCTTCTAGCTACAGCGGTGCAAATGGTAAAATAAAAGAACAAGTGAATGAGTTTTTTTTTTTTTTCAAGTTGGATGCTACACAGGTATTGGGTTGCATGAGGACATGCAACAAGTTCAGTTTGGGGGAGATGTTGGGCCCTGGAATTGTCCATTTTTCATCACTTACCGACATACCTTTCATCCATTTTCTTACCATTATTTCTCATTTATCATTCCATTTTTCATTCATTTGTTGTAGCTGCGCGTTGAACAGCCTGCTACTTCTATTGATGTTTTAAGTGGTTAATAGTGATTATTTTCTTTTATCTTTGATGAATTAAAAGACTATTATGCATAATTTTACTAATGATGGTTTGTGGAGTGAGTTGTCACGTACAGGACGCTCATAGCCAGCTGTTACAGCCTTAACCAAAAACGCATGCCACATAAGAACACCTTGATTCGCATCTTGATTTGCGGACAGATGGAAACGTATCTCAAAAATCTGAGACATGGGTTTTGTGCGTAACATCCTCATTTACTTGAATCGTGAGGAAATTGCCCAAACAAGCTACGGTTTGTGCTATGCAGGTGGTTCTTCGAGAGGGTATTTTGCAGATTTGGTGTTGCGGCCGGCTCCAAAGTTGCCAACAATTACGGCTGTGTTCCAGCTGTTGCAGATCACAAGCTGGGGGTTCAGTTCTTCATTTCCATTAGATAATTTTATGTATAAATATGTAATCAATCTCATTGAGAAAGGGGGATAGATTGATAGAGATTAAGCATGATAGATTAGGCAGGATAGGAGATGCAAGATAGGAGAGAACACAATGTTATGATGTAGGATTTGATCCAGATCTGTTGTAATTCTTCCATTATGATAATACATGCTGGCAGTTTCTTAATTCTGGAGTTGTAGACTTTCATTGTGGAGATCCAGATCTGCTCAGTGGAGGAAGGGCCCTCTTCCCTGAGCAGATGCTGGTAGTGTTAATTGTAAGTGTGTTATTGTTTAGATCTGCTTATTATTTTGTTTATGCTTTCATTCATTAAGCTTATGATAGTTGTATGCTTTCATTCATTAGATCTGTCATAATCGTTGTGTTGATAATTCATTTGGTAAATCATTGGCCAACATAACAATTCTTTAGATGTACGTAATCAGATCTTGTTTCATAAGAATAGATCTTGTTTGAAGTGTATTCGATTTATAGTTTGATTCATGAATAGGCTTAGGTTTGATTTCTTTTCAAGCAGATGTGATCTAGTTTACAAACAATTATGATTGCATACCAATAGATCAACAGTGTCAGGTAGAAATTGTACTCGCATATATTTTGCACGATAGCTTTGAAATAAAAGACTTCCTCGGGTTGATAATTTATGTTTAGCACTCTACATGTTAAGTTTTAATTAACTGACATATAGTAGGCAGGACATTATTATATTGGGATGACCTTTGGTCTCAGTAACTAGGGCCCTATATTTTATTTTACACTTCATAGTATATCTTGAGGGGGGGTTTTAGGATATATTCATCATTCATTTTTATGTCTGCATGCATTTTTGCATGCAGCATACATTTCTACATGCATGTCATGCAATTGCATGCATCCCAGTCATCAGTTTGATGTCACGCAGCACCTAGTCCCCACTTTGCTAGCCTTGGGAGATTCTTTCCACTCATTGTTAGCCCTCCTAGTTAGTAATGCACCCACATTTCACTTACCACTTGAGAAAGGCGCCCTTCTTCACCTACCACTCAGTTACACTTCAGTTAGTTGAGTTATTTATGGATCTTTCCTTGATTTAAGGCTAGATTGACTTGTTAACTAACTGAAACACTCTGTTGGACCCCCAATGAAACTAGATTGCCTATTTGGACTCCAATCAACTCCCCATGCGCCCTCCACTGATCCTCCTTCCCTACATTAGTGCTCCCATGTGCCAGTTACACCTACCACACTCAGTTAGACTCAGTTCGACACCTCGTTGACCATTACTAGTGCATTGATGACTTCATTGATCTAATGATGAGGACTCCTAGTGGAGCCAAGCTATTCCATGCAGCATATTCGAATGACCTCCTTGGTTAACTTGAATTATTCAGTCATTGTGACTGCACATTGTATTGTATTCTATTTCTGAGTTCAATAGAGCATTGATGCAATTCTCTTGCATAGTTTACACATATTATTCTTTATGCATCTGTTATAATTTATTTGCTTGTTCAATTAGATATGTTGTGCTTAATTTCACACTGTGGTTTCCCATACTGCAGTTGTTGCGGTGGTCTATATGGTGGGTATTGCGGTGGCGGATACTGCGGTTCTAGATACTATGGCTGACCATACTGCGGTTTCCCATACTTCCCCTGATGTAGCTAGGGTTTTCACCCTAGCTTGTGCAAATGAGAACCTACTAAGGAGAAGGGCCTCCTTAGTAGCAGTTCAGTAAAATAGTAAAACAAGGTAAAATCTAAGCTAACATGTGCATCAATAGAAAATAAAAAGACAATAATATAATGGGAATTTTTCTTTTGTATTAAAAATGAGAACAAAGTTACATTTACCTCAAATGTTGAGGTTGGTGGAGTTCTTGTAGTAGTCTAGGAGGGATGCTTCCATGCTCCAATGGGTTCCTTCTCCTTCTCCAAGATGTTTGGATAATGGGCCAAAAGGGGCACTCAAATGGGAAGCTAGCTCAAATGGTGAGCTAGGGTTTCAAGAGTGATTTTGGCAGAGTGAGGATAGGATAGATTGTGGATATAAAATGGGGAGCCTCCATCACCTATTTATAGGTTTTTAGTGGTCGAGTATTGACCTATGGTTTTTGGCACCATATGGTTTAGGTCAATGTGTTAGGGTTTTTGCTTTCTTTTTCCCTCTTTTTCCTCTTTTTTATATTTTTTATTCCCTTTTATTTGATTTTTGGGAATTTAGGACCCTTTTAGAGGGTTTTTGCTATCTTTTGAGGAAATTTAAATTATTTTTGGGGGGAAAAGGGGTTTTTTGCCTTTTGGTGGCTTTTTAGTGGTTTTTTGAGGTTTTGGAGGCAAAGATGGTGGGAAAAATAGACAAATGATTCATGTGGTGAGGGAGATGAGGTAATGAGCACTTTTTAGGTGTTAACATATTTCCCCCTGATGTGTGAGGGTAGGAGCTCATCTTATGGCCGATAGACGTCATAGGTCTTTTATGGTTTTCCTGGGGTGTGGAGAAGAGAAGAAATGGACTGGAGACCGGAACAGTGGTCCCAAAGCAACTACAGAAACTGAAAATACATGACCTCAACAATGAATGAGGCATAATCTCAATATATGGACGAGGCCGGCATACCCATGCTCGTATCAAGATATATAAAATAACAATGAGGCCCAAAAAGGGGACCTAAAATATAGATGGAGAACTACTGTGTACATCATAAGGGTCCAGAGGGGACACAAATCTGGGACATACTGCCGATCTAACCATGTCTGAGCAGAAGAACTAATACACTGGAATAATAATAGTGTTGCTGAGTGTGGTACCAGAGGAACTGATGAGCTGTTGGATCATAATGATGGGGATTCATACCCTCAATGGTACACTGGACAGTAGCTATACTGGGCACTCAAGGAAGCATCTGAATGGGTGGCCTTCGAATACTATCGCCAACGTAACCCAGATATCCTTGGGAACATATACTTGGGCGTTCCAAAGTGACTCACCAATGTGCTAGAGTCGGTGGAAATCCGGGGTCTTCGACAACTAACTGAAAGGACTAATACCCTGTATGAGTCTCAATGATGCGATCAAGGTGTTGATGTCGAGCATGTGAGAAACAATCATTTAGAGAGGCACTGAGGACTCCTTTTGAAATGATCCGTAGGCACTCACCACTGATGGTGATGAGTCCAAGGAACAGGGACCTCTGGGTCTATCCTCTGGAATAGATTAGTTGGCATCGAAAAAGGGATACCTTGCAACTATCAAGGCAATGATGTTTCCTTGATAGGAGCATGAGGTGAACAACCAGAAGGTGATAGTTCTGATAGTGGGACTGACATATTTTGGGGATGGGGAAGAATTGGGGTCACAGAGTGGGGGGGGGACTCAAACTTCCTTCATTCAGAGTATGATGACATGGTTGGCCTGGAAGCATATGAAACTGAATTTTGAGGGAAAGGGATCATATCTTAAGGGATCAGGGGATATGACTGTAATGGGAGAGGCTCGGGGGGTCAAACTGATGTATGAGATCTGGAAACTCTTAAGGGTGTCATATCATAGAATACTCTTAACAAAGGCGACCGTATTGGGGTTGCTTCCATAATGTGGGGACGAGATATGATCTATCATGGCGCTAAGAGGCATCGTTGGCTCCTTCTTCATGGTTTAAGGAGCTCAAAAAAGGTATAAAATGGTACTGTCATGTGGATTTATACGAGCCCAGGACAGTTCATGCTCATGATTGCTTTCAATTTTAAGGAGTCTGAAAGCGATAAGAAGACTCTGAAATAATGGAATGGTACCGTCGTGTGGATTTATATGAGCCCAGGATAGTGCATGCTCATGGTTGCTTTCAATTTTAGAGAGTTTGAAAAAATAAGAAGACTCTAGGGGGTTTCTTTTTCGTGTGTTAGTCTCCAAGGCCCGAAAAAGCATAAAAGAATGCAATGGAGAACTCTTCTAGCCAGTGTGACTAGAGTATTCATTTTTCGTAATTAGTCTACCAGGTCCGGAAAAGGGTTAAAATTATACCAGATAGACACCCTTTCAGGTACTTTAATGAGCATGAAAGGAAGCAAGATTGATCGACGATCTTTTCATTCTTTTAGGAATCAGAAAAGAGCTTAACAAAAACTCCCTAAGTGCATTTTTCGTAAAGGACTTGTCCGGCCCGAAAAATGGATAAAATTATACCGAACAAAACGAATGGCCAAGCAAGGAGAGAGTGTTCAATCAAGGGACATTGATGAGAACCAAGAACGAGGGTTGGGGGGAAACAATGGTGGTGCCTCCTTGCGGGATGGTGAATGGTGGCAAAATAATGAAATAACAGCAGTATGAAGGGAGTGGAAAGTTCATGGATATGCTTGCAGTGTCAAAACAAGTGTAAAGTGATGGCGGCCGATGTAGCTCGTAGACCGCGGTTGCGCGGTGGACAAACCAAATGTCAAAAAAGGGGTGACTGTGACAGCGAGAAATAATCTCAAGAATCATCACGAGTGTGGAAAACTGAATCTGGTGATATAAAAAATGTCAAAAATGGATAACGGCTGCGGTGGCACGCAAACCGAGATGACTAGGGGCTAGTGAAAAGTGCCCAAAAAATATGGGGGTGAGAGCAAGAAATGATCTCAAGCATCATCACAGGCTCGAAAAACTGAATCCAACGGTATAAGGAATGCTAAAAATTGATAACTGCTAATGTGGCACGCAAATCGAGATGGCGAGGTGCATGGAAAAAATTCCAAAAAAAGGGGTTCGGAGAAAACAAGAACTTGAGTCAACCATTCTGAAGGTCTCATCGTTCTGATTCCAGTGGTGGAAAAGGTTTGGAAGATGGACTCCGTATGGATAAAAAATGGTTGATTCAAGAAAAAGTCAACTGTCTATAAATAGTAAGTGGACCCATAATGCGAGGACGAAAAAATGGATGGGAGGTCGGTTATGAGATGGGCAAACGCAAGGGATTTAGTACTTTTTGGAGTTGTGAAAGTCAGGTCGTACTCTTGTAGGATAATTACCCATTTAGCGATGCGGCCTTTCAAAAGGCGATGGTTCAAGAGGTAGATCATGGGGTTGGAATCAACAACAATGGTAGTATGACTTAGGATGATGTAGTGTCGCAATTTCTGTATGGAAAAGACGATGGCAAGGGTCATCCTTTCCTCATATGGGTAACGTAGGGGTGGTCCAGATAAGGCGTGGCTGACGTAATAAATGACACGCTCTTGGTGAGCAGCGTCTTCTTGAACAAGGACCCCTGACACGGCGTGGTCAGATGCCGAGACGTAAAGGATGAAGTCCTAAGAGAAATCTAGAGGGGTGATCAAAAGGGCTTATGTGAGAGCTTTTTTAAGGGATTCGAATGCATCTTGCGCTTGGTCAGCCAAAACAAAGGGTATGTGAGTACGAAGCAGACGTAAGAAACCATGAACTGTGGTGGCATAATCAGGAACGAAGCGGCAAAGGAAATTAGATTTCCCCTATAAGCTTTGTAACTGCCGGAGCGTGCGTGGTGCAAGAAGGTCTAATATGGCTTGAACTTTGAGGGGGTCGACAATGATTCCTTTGTGGGAAAGAATGAAACCTAACAACCGGCCTGCCGGAACGCAAAATACACACTTGAGTGGGTTCAAGCGAATTTGATACTTGTGACAAATTAGAAAAACTTGTCGGAGGTCGTTAAGGTGGTCGGATCGTTTCTTGGAACATGTTGTGAGGTCGTCAAGATAGAATAATAGGATATGAACCAAGTCGTGAAAACAATAGGTCATGGATCGCTAGAAGGTGGCCCCAACATTTTTAAGGCCGAAAGGCATGACCCAATAGGCAAAGGTGCCCCATCGGGTGGTGAAGGCAGTCTTGTATTGATCTTCTTTGTGGATCTGAATCTAGTTATACCTAGAGAACTCATCCATGAAGGATATGAGTTCATGCCCCGCGCACGCATCGATGAGTTGGTCAATAAATGGCGTCGGGAAGTTGTCTTTGGGACATGCTTGGTTTAAATTGCAGAAGTCAGTACATACCCTGATGGTGACTTGTTTTTTGTTAATAGGGACGGGGTTAGAAACCCAAGTGGTGTATGCGATGGGGTAAATGAAACCTATTGCGCAAAGTTTCTCAATCTCTACTTTAATGACGGGGAGCTTTGATGGATGAATGGGGCACTATTTTTGGTGAACAGGGAGCACATCTGGCCATGTGTCAATGTGATGCTCTATGATAGCGGGTCAAGACCGGGCATTTTGGTGTAGGACCAGGTAAAGACATTGCGGAACTCCTAAAAAAGAAAATTTGTACTCTCTGACCTTGTACTCGGTGCAGGAGGCTCCCAAAGTAACGAGTTCAGGGGCACCACTTAGGGTAGAGATATCAATGTGGATTGTGGGTGAGATATTGGCCATGTTACCTTCCTCGAAGGCATTGGGAGCGGGAATGGGCTCTTTAAACCAGTCGACCTTGGTGGGGAGGAAATCTTTGGACTCAACCGAAAATTGGGTGGCTATGGTAGGGGAGGACTCCAGGGGAGGAAATAGGAATGATGGTGCATATCCTCCCAGGGGTAATCAGGTGCGGTAAGAGCCTCAAGAATTTCCTCATCATTGCAGAAACGTTTTGTAGTCAAATTGGTTGACAAGGGGATGCTAGCAATAGAGATCATATAAATGTTATTGATCTCTCTTGTTGGTGGAGATTCTGGGGGGTGCATCTCTTTAATGGTGGGAGGAGACATCTTGAGTTCCAAGTTATTCATCTCATAGAGAGCGGCTCTGTAATACGGGATATCAGGGCAGTGATGTGAGTAATGGCCATATGTTCGAAAAACAGGATCGCAGAGCAATAACAATAAACAGAAATGCAAATATAATCACACATACACATTACAAGAGAGACACAGATATATCGTGGTTCACCCAACTTGGGCTACGTCCACACTGAATTTGCCAGTCCTTATTATTATTACCGTCCAGCAAGTCGAAGGGATACAACCTGCAGCACAACCGCTGCACTTCCTCTTCTTTGTTTTTCACAGTCTCTCTCCAGATCTCAAATATCTTTACAATGCATAAAAACCTAATACATCAACAACCCTAGCCGTATTACAATGTCTTTCTTTTATAAGGGAAATACAATGGGAAAATACCACGGGATACCCAAAACCATGGGCCCGCAAAACAGCTGGCGAAAACCATGGGCCCGTGGGGGGGCGATTCCCCCCCACACCCCCCCGCTAGGGTGAGTGTACAGTCCACCTACACATCATATAGAACTAGGGTACAAACACGGCTAATACAATATCATCTATGAGACTAGAAGATCTGGCTCCACAACCAACAATCTCCCACTTGGAGACTGATCACAACAACTCCACCGCTGCTGCACTTGCTAGACTTGGACTTGGCAAATTTATCCTCTTCACCTTCATTCTAGAAGGCCAACTGAAACCGAGCACGAACTCAGTTTCTCTCTGGTCACTACCTTTGTGAACATGTCTGCAGGATTCTGGCTAGTATGTATCTTTTCCAACTTTAACAGTTCATCTTCCAGAACAGAGCGTATGAAATGGTACTTGAGCTGTATATGTTTAGTCCTGGAATGGAATGCTGAGTTCTTTGCAAGATGAATGGCACTCTGGCTGTCACTATACAGTCTGCTATCCTTCTGCTTCTTACCCACTTCCTCCATAAACCTCTGCAACCAAATCATCTCTTTACTAGCCTCTGTAATGGCAACATACTCTGCTTCTGTTGTTGAAAGTGCAACAACCTTCTGTAGTTTTGAAATCCAGCTTACTGTTGTTCCACCTACAGTAAACACATACCCTGTGGTACTCCTCCTGCTATCCTTGTCACCTGCCATATCTGCATCAACATATCCCTGTAGAACAGTGTCTGATCCTCCAAAACATAATGCCTCAGTGGTAGTACCTCTCAAATACCTGAGAATCCACTGTACTGCCTTCCAATGTTCTTTACCTGGATTGTTCATATATCTGCTCACAACTCCCACTGCATGTGCAATATCTGGTCTTGTGCACACCATGGCATACATCAAGCTGCCAACTGCTGATTGATAGGGAACCTTGGACATGTAATCTATCTCTTCTTGTGTCTTGGGACACATTTCCTTACTTAGACTGAAATGGCTAGCCAAAGGTGTACTTACAGGTTTTGCATTCTGCATTCTGAACCTCTCCAACACCTTTTGTATGTACTCACTTTGAGACAATGTCAATTTGCGATTTTTCCTGTCTCTCATTATTCTCATACCAAGGATTTGCTTTGCAGCACCCAAATCCTTCATTGCAAATGAATTAGCTAGCTTCCTTTTGAGTACATTTATATCCTGCATGTCAGACCCTGCAACAAGCATGTCATCCACATACAATAACAAGATAATATATCTTCCATTGTCTAGCTTCTTGAAATAAACACAGTGGTCAGAATGACATCTACTATAACCTTGTTCTGTCATAAACCTGTCAAACTTTAGATACCACTGCCTTGGAGCTTGCTTCAAACCATACAAGCTCTTTTTCAACCTGCATACCAGATCCTCCTTACCTTTGACCTCATACCCTTGTGGCTGCTGCATATATATTTCTTCCTCCAAATCCCCATGGAGGAAGGTTGTTTTTACATCTAACTGTTCAAGATGCAAATCTTCTACCGCCACTAGACTTAAGATAGTCCTAATTGAAGTCATCTTAACAACAGGAGAAAATATTTCATCAAAATCTATACCTTTCTTCTGTGCAAACCCCTTTACAACAAGTCTGGCTTTGTACCGCTTCTTACCTCCTTCTTCTTCCTTCAACCTGTAAATCCATATGTTTTGCAATGCTCTTTTACCAGCAGGCAACTTAACCAAATCCCAAGTCTGGTTTCCTACCAATGAGTCCATCTCCTCATTCATGCCTTGCTCCCACTTCTTTCTAGTTTCCACCTGCATTGCTTCTTCATAACATTCTGGTTCACCAGAATCAGTCATCAATAAATAATACATTGAAGGAGAGTATCGTTCAGGGAGTCTACTTAACCTGGTAGATCTTCTTACAGTTGCAGGAGTTTCAGGTACTTGCTGCTGCTCTTGATTTTCTGGCACCTTCGGAACTTCATTTTCTTTAACTTCATCAAGCACTATGTACTCTGTGCTTTCCTTTTCCTGTTTCTTTCCCTGCAACTGATCTTTGTACATGACCTTTTCATTGAATATCACATCTCTACTCCTGATGATTTTGTTATTTTCATAATCCCATAAACGATAACCAAATTCATCAACCCCATATCCAATAAAGGTACATTTCTTGGATTTAGCTTCAAGCTTTGTTCTATTTTCTTTATCAATATGGACAAATGCTTCACAACCAAACGTTCTCAGAAATGAGTAGTTTACCTTTTTATCTGTCCATGCTTCCTCTGGAATACCACCATCCAAAGCACTTGAAGGTCCTCTGTTTATTAAATAAACAGTAATATTTACAGCATCCACCCAAAACTGTAAGGGCAACCCTGCATGCAGTCGCATACACCTTGCACGCTCCATGATCATTCTGTTCATCCTTTCTGACACACCATTTTCTTGTGGTGTTCCTGGGACTGTCTTCTCTCTACGAATCCCATGGTATGAACAGTAACTATCAAACTCCTTGCCGCAGTACTCACCTCCATTATCAGATCTGAGACACTTCAATCTTTTTCCTGTCTCATTCTCAACCAAAGCTTTCCACTTCTTAAAAGTAGCAAACACATCAGATTTCTGTCTAATGCAATAAACTCAAGTTTTTCTAGTTGCATCATCAATAAATGTAACATAATAATGAGAGCCACCAAGAGATTGTACCTGAGCCGGTCCCCATACATCTGTATGCACAAGCTCTAATTTTTCATTCTTCTTCTGTTTCCCAACCCTGAGAAATCTGACTCTCTTCTATTTTCCATAAACACAGTTTTCACAGAATTCCAAACTTACCTGCTTCAAATCCGGCAGCAACTTCCTTGAGTGGAGAATCTGCATCCCCTTCTCACTCATGTGGCCAAGCCTATGATGCCACAATGCTGTATCTGTTCCTGTGGAAGCTAAAGAGATAGAATGGTCAGTATTATGAGGACATAAATACAACGTACCTACTCTATCTCCTTTTGCTATCACCATTGATCCTTTAGTGATCTTCCACCACTTTTCTCCGAACGTAGATAGACAGCCGCCATCTCCCAACTGCCCTGTTGAGATCATATTTATTTTCATAGCAGGAATATGCCTAACATCTTTCAACAACCAATCAGTTCCATTCTTAACTTTTATCCATACCTTACCCATTCCAACAATTTTACATGGCTCATCATCACCCAATAAAACATGTCCAAAGTTGCCAGGAACATACTCATGAAAGTATTTCCTATGGGGTGTAGCATGACATGAAGCTCCTGAATCTACTACCCAATAATCACTAGTATTATCTAATGCAAGAATCAAAGCATCTTGTAACACATCACCTGCTACATTTGCTTCATGGGTAGTTTCCTTCTGTGCATCTCCTTTCTTCTTTAGAGATTTGTAGTCTTTCTTAAGATGTCCTTTCTTTCCACAGTTCCAGCACTCTATCTTTCCCAGTCTGGACTTGGATCTGCCCGTTTTAGACTTTCCACGATTACCTTGGCTCTTTCCTCTCTCCTTTTGTCTTCCTCTGCTCTCCATGGTCAATGCATTACCTGATGTCTCACCTGTGCTTTTTCTTCGCATTTCCTCGCTAAGAATAACACCAATAACGTCATCAAATTTCAATGTGTTTGAACCAGAGACAGAGTTACTTACAGCCATGACCAAGCTATTCCAGCTTTCTGGAAATGAACACAAGATTAGAAGAGCCCTAACCTCATCATCAAAGTTCACACTTACAGAACTTAGCTGATTTGTAACCGTATTAAACTCATTTAAATGATCAGTAACAGATCCACCTTCAGACATCTTCATATTAAATAAACGCTTCATTAGAAATACCTTGTTGGAAGACGAGGGTTTTTCATACAGCTTACCCAATGCTTTCATCAAACCCTCTGTTGTCGTTTCTTTTGAGATATTGAAAGCCACTGACGAAGCCAGGCTCAACCGTATTGTTCCCAGAGCCTTTCTGTCAAGAACCGCCCATTCTTCATCCTTCATAGTCGTCGGCTGCTTTGCTTTTCCTCCCAACGGTAGGAATAGATCCTTCTGGTACAGATAGTCCTCCATTTGCATCTTCCATAACCCGAAGTTTTGGCCGTTAAACTTCTCGACCTTAAACTTTCCTTCTTCTGCCATTGCTCCCACTCGAACCAGAAACCCTAGCTTCCTGCGGGTTTAACTGCCAAATAGACCTTTGGCTCTGATACCAATTGTTAGAAAAACAGGATCGCAGAGCAATAACAATAAACAGAAATGCAAATATAATCACACATACACATTACAAGAGAGACACAGATATATCGTGGTTCACCCAACTTGGGCTACGTCCACACTGAATTTGCCAGTCCTTATTATTATTATCGTCCAGCAAGTCGAAGGGATACAACCTGCAGCACAACCACTGCACTTCCTCTTCTCTGTTTTTCACAGTCTCTCTCCAGATCTCAAAGATCTTTACAATGCATAAAAACCTAATACATCAACAACCCTAGCTGTATTACAATGTCTTTCTTTTATAAGGGAAATACAATGGGAAAATACCACGGGATACCCAAAACCATGGGCCCGCAAAACAGCTGGCGAAAACAGCCCCAAAAATTTTCTTCGGGGGCGCTGCCCCCGAACACCCCAGCCAGGGGGGATGGGACCCCCCCGCTGGGGTGAGTGTACAGTCCACCTACACATCATATAGAACTGGGGTACAAACACGGCTAATACAATATCATCTATGAGACTAGAAGATCTGGCTCCACAACCAACACCATAAATACCGCATATTGCACAAGCGTGATTGGTACGCAGTGATTTATCGCGAGGCTTAAGGGAAAGGTCGAGTTGGACAACCAAGATGTTGGGGTCGTCGTGAAGCATTTGCATGTGCTCTTGTAATGTGGGTAATTGTGGACATTGATGGGTAGCATGGCCCAACTCATCACACAAAGAGCATTTGGGAGGAGCGCGAAATGGTGGAGGATTCTCAGTGGCTGTAGGCGCGAGTGGAGCGGTGTAAGGTTGTGGGCCTCTGCCCCCAGTGTATTTTGCAAGAGGGGGTGGGTTGGTAGAGGAGGAAGGAGTGGCGACACCGGGAGGTGGCCGACTAGCAGTGGTGATAGGTTGCACTGGATGTAAGATGACATTGGGCGTCGGAGGGGAAACAGGAGGTGTGATGTACCATACAAGTAGTCTTAAAGTTAACCCCAAGAGGTTTAGTGTGACCATCACTGGAGCGCTTACTACTCTCGAAGGGGGAAATAGGAAGGGTATTGTATGGATAGGTGTGGTGCCGACATGATTGGGTAACAAGGGAAATTGATGGTTGGGTGTTTGTGTATTGTGGGAGAGGGTACATAAGTCAGATATTTCGGTCGTTGGTGATGGGGGTGGAATGGATTGGAATGTGGAAGTCATCAACGTATCTAAGTAGACTCTGGGTCCAACTGAGGAAACCAATGAGGTAGATGCACCTCGAACAGGTTGTTCAACCATGGAAAGAATGTTTTTGGGTGCAACAGGAGCATTGGGATCGTAATAGGTGAGTTGATCAATCTTGACCTCTCGTCCTTCATGGAGGAACATAATGGTACAAAAAATGGATCAGGCAACCGCCCACATGGCGTACATGTAACTGCGGCCAAGTAAGAGGTTATAATCAAGTTGGGCATTGATGACCTCTATGTCAATAAGCACTGTTTTACCAGCCAACTGGATGGGGACATTAGCTAAGAGACCTTGGGGTTGAGCCAAATGGTCATTGTAGGCTCGCAACGCAGTGGTGGACAGATGGAGAGTAGTGGATCCCAACGTCTACCAAATGAATGTGGACATAACGCATGTAGAGGAACCCTCATTGATGATGCACCGATGGATTACAAGATTCTGAATGGATACAGAAACTTAGAATGCTAATGTGGAAGGCAGATGTGGTTCAGATTGGTCCAAATCAAAGGCCATCATTCGTGAATCAGTAGGGTCGATAGCACCAATGGCTGAAAACAGAGTCTTGCGCTATGTAGGACAGTTTTTAAAGACCTCTAATGCAAACATGGCTGCGGGGGACTGAGCTAAGTCATCCACAACGTTGTAATTAGACGCAGCGCGCGCATTGGGGTTTTGGGGCTCCATCTAATGGGGTCGGAGGTATGCATAATGGCTGATTGGTGGGAAGAGCGTTGGTGGTTTTATCGGTGGGAGGGGCTTCAAGGGTGGAGCCATATTTGTTCTGGCCGGTTTCAAGGTTGACATCGACGGATGACATCAATAACAAGTCATGCGTGCCTGAGTCTAAAGTGGGGTAGGCAGGCGCAGCATACGTGACTTGTTGTTGTGGTGGCACGGTTCCTTGAGGGGGAGCTAACGGTTGAGTGTTCACCACTCTTTGGGTTGGTAAAGGGTTCTATAACACAAAGGATTGAGTTTGAGGTGGTGGGGGGTTAGGTGGTGCCTGAGGTGCCGCATGCCCTTGGCGGTGGGCATCATTGGTCCAGAGTTGTCGTGCCCACTCCAAATGTGGGAAAGCATGTGTGTAATGGTCATAGACCCCGCAAATAGAAAAAGCGTTGTTCGTTCGTAAGTTAGTGTTTTTAGATTGCTTTGGCGGCCTGTCAGGGTTTTGGTTGGCAGGTGCCGCGTTATTATTGTTTGGGGGATCAGGTGGCTGGCCGCCTTGGTCTAGAGGGGGGTTGTTCCTGTGGTTACATCCTTTTCCATGATTTTGATAGCCTTGTTTGCATTGGGTATTTTGGTTATGCTGCGGATTTTGTTGCACGTACACTTTCCCTTGGGCGGCAGGTGGGTGTTGGGGTTGTGCAAGTACGGGAGCAGGATGTGGCAGATAATAAGTGGGTGGGGGTGGAGGCGGTGTAGGTGCGGGACCTTGTGGGGGTTGTTAATACGTCTGTGTGACGGGTGGTTGATTTGCCGCAGGTGCTGCCTGTGGCAAATAATAAGCGGGGGGGGCTTGAGAGGATACAGGAGCGTGCCCAACCTGTGGGTGGTAATATGGTTGAGGTGCAACTGAGGGAATGTAAGTGGGGGATGCGTGGTCGAATCACTGAGGTGGACATGAGGGTCCATGGGAATAGTGGCTATGCGCCATGGGAGCATACGAATTGGTTGCTCCAGAGTGGGATGTAGCCCGCGAAAGGTCGGGGCCATTACTAGTACATGTCATGGAAAAGGGCTGGTTATGCGATGCAACATGGCCAATGATGCCATCGACGGCATGGGATTCCCCCGGTGCATCGTTTCAGGAGGAATCGTTGCGGGGGGCGTTGGGTATAATGGTATATAACTAACTAGACTGGGTGTAGATAAGGTCAAACTATTGGGCTTTTAAGATGGCTTCTTCCTCGGACTAGGGTTGCTCGGATGCCACATCCTTGGCAATGATGCGAAGGAGATATTTGAGAAACCAATCTAGGAAGATACGGTCATCTAACTTGATTTTGCACAGGCTTCGGCGTCAACGCCACTCATGAATGTGGTCAGTGATGTGGGTGGTCATATTCTATCTACAAGACAATAGGATCTCAACTCCCATGTCAAAGCGGACAGGTAACTGAAAGAACTGCAAGAAGGTCAAGGCAAGGGAAGTAAAGGTGGCATGGGTCCCATGGGGCTGCTCGATGTACCACTTGGCTACAGAGCCAATGAGATTTCATTGTAACAGATGGATTCTTCCACTATGGAGTTGGAGGAACACCATAGATGGAAGGACATAATGTGATTTTGTGGGTCTTCACCTGCCTTGCCCTCAAACTTGGGGATGTCTGATGGGAGTTTGGTAGGCATGTGAGGCCACATGGGATCGTGTTTGATGGGATCATTGGTCAATCTGGCTAGGTCAGGAAGGTTGAGACTGGCCATGAATGGAAAACTAATAGAAGGATGTGACATACTAGTGGGGGCGGCCATGGTGGGACCGTTGTCCCCAAGTGTGAGAGCTGGGTTCATGTTGGGGATGTTACTCCTAGACGGAGGAACGAAGGTGGTATGGGAGCGTCCTGTGCCGTCAAATGTAATGTGAGTTGCAAATGGGGTTGGGTTGGGTATGGTAGCCGCTGCAGTGGGAATACTAACAGGAATGGTAGGTGTGGGACCCATATTGGGCATACCCAAGGTAGATGTGGTCCCCATCAAGGGCATACCCAAGGTAGGTGTGGTTGTAGCTAGTGTGCTCACTGGGGTCATTGTGGACGTTCCACTGATAGTTCCTACAAAGAAGGGGTCAGAGGTCATGCCAGCCATGGGGCTGGTTGGTGCTGTATAGGTAGGGTTTTCCGACTCTGCCTCAGAATCATATGTGAAATAAGGAGCATCATAGTCAGGGGACAAAGATCTATGGCATCGACGAATGGATTTGAGTGACAAAGCTCTAGGTCTATGACGAGTGGTGTCGAGTGATGCAGCTCTATGTCTGTGACGGGTGATGTCAAGTGAACCGTGCTGTGGGAGCTCGCCCTGGAGGCACCGAGAGTGTCTCTGGGACTCAATGGTGACAGATGGTGTCAAGTATCTAGGGGTTGTGTCGAGTGAAAAAAGGCTCAAAAACCCTAATGCAACCGAGTGTGCGGAAGGAGAGCGCAAAAAATAAGGCACTCAGGCCAACGACCAACTCAAAACGCTTACTGTAACAGTTGTGCTACAATAAGCAGAGTATCAGAAAAAATGGTCAGAATACCAACAAGCAAACGGTTGCCTAAAAATAAAAATGGTGGACTCATTAAAACAAAGGGAGGTAAGGGAGCATGCAAACACCTAGCTAAATAGTATTCTGATTCGATCAGACATATCCTCTGCAAGTTGATGAAATCCAAGTCAGACAATATGGATAGTAGAACCAAGTGGCTAAAGATATCCCCCTACTAGGAGGGACATCGGGTAAGACAATCCTAGAAGAAAGGAAACTAAGATACCCCGTTCATGACACGTCCAGAAAAAGTGAATCTGCAGCTCTTGTCCTATCACCGTGTGGACCTAAAAAGAACACCACACGTGGACAACGAGTAGGCAGCCTTCGGTTACTAGGTGGATTGCAGTATTCCACTTAGGCCTCCGAAACCAGTCTGGCTACTTCAACCCTCCTAAGGGAGAGGCCCTCTGATAAACTGGTGGTGACCGTGCCAAAAAATACTAGGGGGTTTTGGTATCCTAAAAGACAACCATTATGTCTCAAGTGTAAGCAACTGAGGGGTGTTAATTGGATGCCTATCCCCCCTATCCTACCTAACTACAATATTCTTATGTGTTCCCCAAGTGGGGTTAGAATGTTGGTTGTGTTAAGTAGTGTTTTAAGGCTCACTTGAATTAGGTGACAGAGTGTGTGCGTGTGAGGTAATGAACCCAACCAAAAGTGCCATGCGTGGGAAAAAATTTTAACCAATAATAATGCAGAAATTTAACTTGCAAGGAAAAATTTTCTTTTCCCAATGTAAATGCTTAAACTTAAAAATTATGTAAATGGAACAGAAAGCGAACTGCAGAAAAAGGCTGTAGGTAACTGTGGCTGCAGACAGAACAGGTAGTTGTGCATGTACAGAAAATATTGCAGAAAAATTTTGGGTTCAAAAAAGGGTAAAAATGCATAAAACAGATCGCGAGTTTATGGCTGAAATGTGCGGCCTAGAGAACGCCTGTAGGGGTGAACCCTACGGTCGGATCGCTCGTCTGCAACCAAAATGCGTGGTCTGGGACGTGGCAAAAGGGAAAAAAGCTACTGTTGGATCACGGGTTTGTGGCCAAAATGCGTGGTCTGGGGCGTGGCAAAAGGGAAGAAAGTTGCGGTCGGATCGCGGGTCTGTGGCCAAAATGCGCGGTCTGGAGCACGGCAAAGGGGCAAAAAGTTGCAGTCTAGGCTGCAGGAAAGAGGTAGAAAGTTGTGGTCGAGTCACGAGAAAGAGGTAGAAAGCTGCGGTCGAGTCACGGAAAAATGGCAGGAAGTCACGGTCTGGGCCGCGGGAAAAGGGCTGAAAGTTGCGATCTGGATCGTGGAAAAATGGCCAAAAGCTGCGATCTAGGCCGCAGCTGCGAGGAACAGAACTGAGATCTACGGAAGAAAACCCAACTGGCCGAAGCCACAGCCAAACAGGGAAAATAGAAAAATACTTGCAGAAAATAAAAACTTTTAAATTTTTAACCAGAAATTCAAAGGCCAATAGCGGAGTCGCCAAAACTGTAGCTAGGGTTTTCACCCTAGCTTGTGCAAATGAACACCTACTAAGGAAAAGGGCCTCCTTAGTAGCAGTTCAGTAAAATAGTAAAACTTGATAGTAAAACAAGGTAAAATCTAAGCTAACATGTGCATCAACAGAAAATAAAAGGACAATAATATAATGGGAATTTTTCTTTTGTATTAAAAATGAGAACAAAGTTACATTTACCTCAAATGTTGAGATTGGTGGAGCTCTTGCAGTAGTCTAGGAGGGCTGCTTCCATTCTCCAATGGGCCAAAAGGGGCACTTAAATGGGAAGCTAGCTCAAATGGTGAGCTAGGGTTTCAAGAGTGATTTTGGCAAAGTGAGGATAGGATAGATTGTGGATATGAAATGGAGAGCCTCCATCACCTATTTATAGGTTTTTAGTGGTGAAGTATTGACCTATGGTTTTTGGCAACATATGGTTTAGGTCAATGTTTTAGGGTTTTTGCTTTTTTTCCCTCTTTTTGCTCTTTTTTATATTTTTTATTCCCTTTTATTTGATTTTTGGGAATTTAGGGCCCTTTTAGAGGGTTTTTGCTATCTTTTGAGGAAATTTAAAGTATTTTGGGGGGAAAAGGGGGTTTTTTGGCCTTTTGGTGGCTTTTTAATGATTTTTTGAGGTTTTGGGAAAAGATGGTGGGAAAAATAGACAAATGAGTCATGTGGTGAGGGAGATGAGGTAATGAGCACTTTTTAGGTGTTAACACCTGATCATACTGTTGCGGCTGGTGATTATACTGGGCCGGTGGTTGATTATACTATTGTTGTTGCTGAACCGGTGCCTGTTTTTCTCCCACCATGAAGTATGCAGCCGCAGTCCTCTCTTGGAGTAGGCCATAAGCTCTACAGTTGTTTTTATCGTGGCCAATCGATTTATAGAACTTGCAATACAATTTCTCTAGTTTCGACACTATCTTCTGCAGATACACACACTCTTATGGTCGATGGCCTCTCGTTTGGAAGAAAGGACACCAAGGAAACCCTCCCTGACTGAGGGGATTTGGTGGCCAGATTGCAAATACTCTCAGAAATCTGGGTACTAATCCTTGTGGTGTCCCTATGTCCTACACCTAGTGCACCAGACATCTTCACGAGCCTCTTTCCCTTTCTTTATGTCTTGCAGCTGGATCGTCAAGTTTTCCAACTGCGCTTGTATTTGATCCATTCCTAACCCCATTTCACCGATTGGTGAAGCCTCCAGCTTCATCGCAATCTCCAATGCTTCAGCCTGGGTTGCAACCTTGTGTTGCATTAGTGGTCCGTGGATGTGTGGTACCAATCCTGCACTAAACCACTCCTTGTGCTGCATATCATTTATCCCAAAACTTATCTTCTCTATTAGCATCTTGTACAGCTGATAAAACTCCCATACTGGCTCATTTGGCTATTGCTTGATTTATTTGAGCTCGGTGACATACTACGATTATGACTTTGGCTTCCTAAATTCATCGATCATTCCTGCTTTGATCTGCGCCAACAACTTGGCTAGTGTTCCCGCTGGAACCCTTGTAAAATTCATGAACCAATCTAGCGCATGGCCCCTAAGGGTCGTCGTTAGTTGTCCCTTATTAATATATTCATCCTGGATCTACTTCACAGTCCATACTGCTTGGCATAAAAACCAAAATTATTAGGGATCCTCAGTCCCATTCCCCTGAAAAGTGGGCATTTTTGTGTCGTCTGCCATTCTAATGTTCCTGCTATTATTGTTTATTATGCACTACTTTTACCACTGCACGTAGGGAAACTTTGAAAATAGCTTGTGTTTCTTCCTGTTAAATTCTGAGTAGTGCACGGGGTTGTAGGTATGTTGTAACTTATGATTCACCCCTCCTCTGCTTTTGGGGTAGCCCAGTCACCATCTTCGTCGCAATAGGGTCGCTTTATCCCTTGTGGTCCTATTTCGTAGTCTTCTGTTCCGGTCCTCTCAAGAGACTCTCTCTCATTCCTCCTCTTCTTCTCAGGACGCTAGAATATCACAGCACTCCTCAAGGTACCACACTCTTCATGAGCTTCCCTTAGAAACTCGTCGTCGCTCATGTACATCTACCCCGCATATTTCTATCGGATCCACATTCACGTGATACCCACAACCTCCGCACATTGATCTTTCTACTCGTCGGAAGTCATCCTCAATATGCCCTTTTCGCAAACGAGCATCTTAATCCACATTTTTAGCAACTGTAAGAACCTTCCCCTTGGTCCCTTGAAGAAATTCCTTTCCGCATCACTATACGATTTTATTGTTTCTACTGTGAACTCAGTAATATATCCCTTTAGGATACTATCCATGTCACGTCCCCATTTTGACCCCCTTTTTCATTAAATCATAAATGATGTAAATATTGTTATTTAATCATGGTGAGGAGCTCAAGGCCAAGGCCCCACCATTGATTTAGCTTTTTATGTATCGGCAATTAAAAATAGATGCCTATGGTTCTTGTGCTAGATAGGCACAATGTAAATTAAGACATCATGTAAATACAAATATTAATGAAAGACCCACAACTAGCTATGCAATGCAACAAAGAGATGGGAGCATGATTCTACAAGGAATAGGAAGGAAAATCATTCAAACCCTTGTGCCAATGGTGTTAATCCATGTGTCAATGAGAAAACCCATAAACCACCAACTACCCATTTTGGGTTATGCATCCAATCATTTAATTCTTCCAAAAATTGGTTAAGGCAGTTAATGTCTTGGGAATGAAGAGGTATGGCAGCCAATTTCGTGCATGGACAAGCCATCAACCTGAAAAAATGTACTTTTGCTTCTTGGGCAAGAAAACACCCACGAAATGGTGCCCAAAGCCATTTTGAACCCATAGTCTTTCCTCTCTCACGCAGTCTGAACTACTGGGTCTTTCCCCATCATGCTTTTCACCATTTTTCCTGCATTTTCCATGCCTGGGAGTTCGTTTTTTCATTATACAGCAGCTGGGAGAGAAGGGCCACAATTTGGGACTGTGATGGAGGTTGTTTTTGCCCCAAAATACCCATGGGCATTTTCTGAAAACGATTTCTGCTCTCCAGGGTTGTTCCCCAATTGCCATTTCATTTTTGGGCTTTCCCACGTTTTTCTGAATTGGTAGAAACCCCCTCTTTGGGCATCCCACTAAAGAAACGTTTTTATCCGGTCCTCTTAAGAGACTCTCTCCCATTCATCCTCTTCTTCTCAGGATGCTGGAATATCACAACACTCCTCAAGGTACCACACTCTTCATCAGCTTCCCTTAGAAACTCGTCGTCGCTCATGTACATCTACCCCGCATATTTCTATCGGATCCACATTCACGTGATACCCACAACCTTCGCACACTGATCTTTCTACTCGTCGGAAGTCATCCTCAATATGCCCTTTTCGCAAATGAGCATCTTAATCCAAATTTTTAGCAACTGTAAGAACCTTCCCCTTGGTCCCTTGAAGAAATTCCTTTCCGCATCGCTATACGATTTGATTGTTTCAGCTGTGAACTCAGTAATATATCCCTTTAGGATACTATCCATGTCACGTCCCCATTTTGACCCCCTTTTTCGTTAAATCGTAAATGATGTAAATATTGTTATTTAATCATGGTGAGGAGCTCAAGGCCAAGGCCCCACCATTGATTTAGCGTTTTATGTATCGGCAATTAAAAATAGATGCCTATGGTTCTTGTGCTAGATAGGCACAATGTAAATTAAGACATCATGTAAATACGAATATTAATGAAAGACCCACAACTAGCTATGCAATGCAACAAAGAGATGGGGGCATGATTCTATAAGGAATAGGAAGGAAAATTATTCAAACCCTTGAGCCAATGGTGTTAATCCATGTGTCAATGAGAAAACCCATAAACCACCAACTACCCATTTTGGGTTATGCACCCAATCATTTAATTCTTCCAAAAATTGGTTGAGGCAGTTAATGCCTTGTTAATGAAGAGGTATGGTAGCCAATTTCATGCATGGGCAATCCATCAACCTGAAAAAATGTACTTTTGCTTCTTGGGCAAGAAAACACCCACGAAATGGTGCCCAAAGCCATTTTGAACCCATAGTCTTTCCTCTCTCACGCAGTCTGAACTACTGGGTCTTTCCCCATCACGTTTTTCACCATATTTCCTGCATTTTCCATGCCTGGGAGTTCGTTTTTGCATTATATAGCAGCTGGGAGAGAAGGGCCACGATTTGGGACCGTGATGGAGGTCGTTTTTGCCCCAAAATACCCATGGGAATTTTTCTAAAAATGATTTCTGCTCTCCAGGGTTGTTCCCCAATTACCATTTCGTTTTTGGGCTTTCCCGCATTTTTTTGAATTGGTCGAAACCCCCTCTTTGGGCATCCCACTGAAGAAACGTTTTTATCATGCCCAATAAGTGTGGTTCTGCTATTATGTGCATCCCTGTTATGTGCAAGCCCCCTTGACCCCCGTCGTCCCCCTCATATGTCGTTGATTGTGAGAAAATTCTATGATTTGACAAATTGTCAATATAATATTTTCCCACGTGCATGAAAGTAATTTATGAATTTCTGAGAATATAATGCAGCTAACAATTGTGTTCATGAACACATTTTGCAAAATCACAGATACATCAGAGCAGCACTCTAGATAGTACAGTTGGAAAGTTTTGGATCTTGGTTGGGCCAAGAAAATCAACATCATGGATGATGCACAGGATCCCTATGAGCCTGAGACAGATGCCATGGGGGAGAACATACATGTTGAAAAAGCTGAAACAGAATCTAATGGGAGAAGAAATCAAGAGACTCCTCCAGATATTGCAGCCACCATGAGAAGTCTAAGGGTGGAGTTGCAAAGTTGTAGAGAAGATAATGAAAGGATGACTAAAGCTCAGGAAGAACAAAATCAGCTAAATGCATCCATGCTGTAGAGTTTAACAGACATCCAAACGCAAATAAACTCTGGGCATCAAACATCAAATCCAGAAAGGGGTGGGAGTAGTTCTAGAAGGAATTCCTGTAAGAGGGTCAGTAGCTCAAGAAGAGTTTCTACAGATAGAACATAGACTCCAGAAATCTCTTCTAATGAATCTTCTGACTCTGAAGAATCCATTGAGGGTTCAAGCTCTTCATCTCGCAGGAGTAAGAGGAAGAAGCACTACAAGAACAGTTCGCATGGGAAATTTAAGAAGGCAAAACCTCCTACATTTGATGGAGAGGTAAAGTCTGGTCAAGAAGCTGAATCTTGGCTTCTTTGAATGAGAAAGTATTTCCAAGTCCAAGACTACTCAGGGAATATGAATGCAAGGGTAGCCATCTTCAACTTGAATGTAAGAGAATCTATATGGTGGGAACACATCAGGCAAGTGAAGAAGATCAATGAAAGGAAGATTGTGTGGAAGCAGTTCAAGAAATACTTCAAGCAGAAGTACCTCTCTGACAGGTACTATGATGATAAGATCAAAGAGTTCCATGACCTGAGATTGGGACAATTGACCATGGAAGAATATGCAAACAAGTTCTTGGAGCTGCTGAAGTATGTCAGGTATATTCGAGATGATAAGGTGAAAATTCAGCATTTCCTAAGTGGACTGCCCCAGTCATATAAAGATAGAATTGAGTTTGATGAACCTCGAACTCTAGAGGAGGCCATAAGAAAGGCCAAGTATTGCTTTGATCAAAACAAAAGAAAACCAGAATTCCATAAGGCATGGAAGGATAGGAAAAATGAAAAATTTGATCAAAGGCAGAAGGGGTTCAAGCCTCCTCAATTCTGGAATCAGCAAAGGAAACCATCACAGGTTGTGACTAAGCCAACGAGGATGATGGGAGACAAGCCAAGAGATCCAAAGGAGCCAAGAGAACCACTTCAATGTTGGGGTTGTGGAGGAGAGCACATGCTTAGGAACTGTCCACATCGGAATGGAAATCCAAATCAAGTTCACAACATCCAAGGAGCTGAAACTGTGGGTCAAGTGGCAAGGACAATCCCTAGAATCTATGTAGCAGTAGAAGACCGCCAGGCAGATCATCAATCAACTTTGGTTGAAGTTGAAGGTAAGATTGCTAAGCAATCTGTTTCTATTTTGATTGATCCTGGATCTTCTCACAGTTATGTCACTCCTAGAATTGTTGATATTTGTGCTTTCAAGAAATTAAAGCATTGTAAATCATGGTTAGTTCAAATAGCCACTGGAACCAAGAGAAAAGTTAGTGAAATAGTAGAGAAATGCTCATTAGAGATGGATGGGCTATTCACTTATGTAGATCTGAATATTTTACCACTGGGTTCCTATGATATTCTCATTGGAATGGATTGGTTAGAGGCACACAGGGTTAAACTTGACTGCTACAATAAGACATTTGAATGCATGGACGAAGAAGGAAACCCAAGGGTTGTAAAAGGCATTCCAAAGATGACTTCTATTAGACAGGCTTCAGCCATGGAACTGAAGAGGTTCTGTAGGAAGGGATGTCAATTATATGCAGCTCACATTTTAGAGGCAACAAAATATGAAACTCTTAAATTGGAGGACTATCATGTATTGCAAGAATTCAGGGATGTTTTTCCTGATGAGATTCCAGGACTCCCTCCAAAGAGAGACATTGACTTTACAATTGAACTTGTGCCAGGAGCGGCACCAGTGTCTAAGACACCCTACAGGATGAGTACACTGGAATTGCTAGAATTGAAAATGCAATTACAAGAGTTGCTGGAAAATAAATATATTAGGCCAAGTGTGTCCCCGTGGGGAGCACCGGTTCTATTTGTGAAAAAGAAAGATGGAACACTCAGGTTATGTATTGACTACAGGAAGTTGAACAAAGTCACTGTGAAGAACAAATACCCATTGCCCTGAATTGATGACCTTTTTGACCAAATGAGAGGAGCAAAGGTATTTTCAAAGATTGACTTGAGGTCTGGTTACCATCAGGTAAGAATCAAAGAAGAAATATTCATAAGATAGCCTTTAGAACGAGGTATGGACACTATGAGTTTGTAATGGTACCATTCGGTCTCACAAATGCACTAGCTACATTCATGTGTCTCATGAATAATGTTTTTAGCAAGTATTTGGACAAGTTTGTTCTTGTATTCCTAGACGACATTCTCATCTATTCTAAGAATGAAGAAGAGCATGAAGAACATTTGAGAATGACAATGCAATTACAAAGGGAGCATAAGCTGTATGGGAAGTTGAGCAAATGTGACTTTTATAAAGATAAAATTCATTATTTGGGTCACATCATCTCCGACGAAGGAATATCTGTAGACCCTGAGAATATTGAGGCCATTATGAATTGGCCAACTCCAAGGAATGTGACTGATGTGAGATCTTTTATGGGCCTTGTTGGTTATTACAGGAGGTTTATCGAAGGATTCTCCAAGGTTGCAAACCCGATCACTTCTTTGCAAAAGAAGGGGATAAAGTTTGAATGGTCACCAAGATGTGAGGAAAGTTTTCAACGGTTGAATAATCTTCTTACAAGTGCACCAATTTTGAAAATTGCAGACACGAAAAAAGACTTTGTGGTATGTACTGATGCATACAATCAAGGACTTGGAGGAGTTCTTATGCAAGACAACCACGTGATATGCTATGAGTCAAGAAAGTTGAAGGAGCATGAGAAGAACTATGCTACTCATGATATAGAACTTGCAGCCATAGTACATGCTTTAAAGATGTGGAGGCATTACTTAATGGGAAGAAAATTCGAGTTAAGGACAGACCATTGTGGTCTGAAATACTTGTTTGATCAGCCAACTTTAAATGCTAGGCAAGCTAGATGGTTGGAATTTTTGTGTGAATTTAATTTTGAAATCAAACACATAAAAGGGAAAGAAAACAAGGTGGCTGATGCACTCAGCAGGAAGGTACATGAAATGCATGTGGTAGCACTTAGTACTTGCCAACCAAATTTGAAGTAGCAGATTGTTAATCATATTGTTGAGGATGAAGTGTACGTACAGATAAAGGACAAATTGTAGCAGCAAGACCTTGAAAAGAAGTATGAAGGCTATAGTTTGGAAGGAGACAGACTTCTTACTTATAAGAATAGAGTCTATATTCCAAATGTGGCAGATTTAACGAGGATCGTTATGGATGAAATCCATAAATCTCCATACTCTGGTCACCCAGGATATCAGAAAACAATTGCTACAGCAAGAAAATATTATTTCTGGACAGGGATGAAGAAGGATGTCGCGGAAGACATTTCTAAGTGCATGAAATGTCAACAGGTGAAGGTTGAACACCAACACCCCGCAGGCTTATTGCACCCAGTGCCAATTCTAGAATGGAAATGGGAAATAATTTCGATGGATTTTATTACAGGATTACCAATGACTAAGAGACAACATGATTCCATCATGGTTGTGGTGGACAAGTTAACAAATGTAGCACATTTCATACCAGTTAAGTCCACACATAAAGCCGATGCCATTGCAAATATTTTCATGAAGGAAATTTTCAGATTACATGGGTTGCCTAAGGAAATAATTTCTGATAGGGATACCAAGTTCACTTCCAATTTTTGGAAAGGCCTCTTTGCAGATTTGGGTACACAGTTGAACTTTAGCACCGCGTACCATCCTCAAACAGACAGGAAAACAGAAAGAGTAAATCAAGTGCTTGAAGACATGCTTTGCATGTATGTAAAGGACAAGCCATCCAAGTGGGAGGATTATCTACACCTAGTAGATTTTGCATATAATAATGGGCAGCAAGAATCATTGGGAATGAGTCCATATGAGGCTTTGTACGACAGAAGGTGTAGGACACTAGTGACTTGGGACAATCCAGTGAACAGAATTGTACTTGGGCCAGAATTGCTTAAGGAAATGGAACAAGAGGTTGCAAAAATCCGGCAAAATTTAAAAGTAGCCCAAGATAGACACAAAAGCTATGCAGATAAGCATAGGATCCATAGGGAATTCAGTGTTGGGGATCATGTGTATATTAGATTGAGGCCAAGGAAGGGTTCCTTGAAGCTTGGGAGTTGTGCCAAGCTATCACCTAGATATTGTGGGCCATTTGAAGTGCTTGAAAGAATAGGGCCAATTGCATATATACTTGCATTGCCTGCTAGCACTAAAGCTCATAATGTTTTTCATGTCTCTTTGCTTAAAAAATATGTACATGATCCTAACCATGTGATTAATTGGGATGTGATCCAGGTGGAACCCGAGGGAGAATTCCAAACTGAACCGTTGTGCATCCTAGACAAGAAGGTAACATTGCTCCGGAACTGAGCCATCGGACAGGTAAAGGTGCAATGAAAGCACTATGGTCCCGATGAGGCTACATGGGAGCTAGAGGATGCCATGAGGGTGGCATATCCATTTTTGTTCAGTTTTGATGAGCACTGAGGACAGTGATGATGTAAGGGGAGGGGAATGTCACGTCCCCATTTTGACCCCCTTTTTCATTAAATCGTAAATGATGTAAATATTGTTATTTAATCATGGTGAGGAGCTCAAGGCCAAGGCCCCACCATTGATTTAGTGTTTTATGTATCGGCAATTAAAAATAGATGCCTATGGTTCTTGTGCTAGATAGGCACAATGTAAATTAAGACATCATGTAAATACGAATATTAATGAAAGACCCACAACTAGCTATGCAATGCAACAAAGAGATGGGGTTATGATTCTACAAGGAATAGGGAGGGAAATTATTCAAACCCTTGAGCCAATGGTGTTAATCCATGTGTCAATGAGAAAACCCATAAACCACCAACTACCCATTTTAGGTTATGCACCCAATCATTTAATTATTCCAGAAATTGGTTGAGGCAGTTAATGCCTTGGGAATGAAGAGGTATGGCAGCCAATTTCATGCATGGGTAAGCCATCAACCTGAAAAAATGTACTTTTTCTTCTTGGGCAAGAAAACACCCACGAAATGGTGCCCAAAGCCATTCTGAACCCATAGTCTTTCCTCTCTCACGCAGTCTGAACTACTAGGTCTTTCCCCATCACGTTTTTCACCATTTTTCCTGCATTTTCCATGCCTGGGAGTTCGTTTTTGCATTATACAGCAGCTGGGAGAGAAGGGCCACGATTTGGGACTGTGATGGAGGTCGTTTTTGCCCCAAAATACCCATGGGCATTTTTCTGAAAACAATTTCTGCTCTCCAGGGTTGTTCCCCAATTGCCATTTCGTTTTTGGGCTTTCCCACGTTTTTCTGAATTGGTAGAAACCCCCTCTTTGGGCATCCCACTAAAGAAACATTTTTATCATGCCCAATAAGTGTGGTTCTGCTATTATGTGAATCCCTGTTTTGATTTGAACCTGTGAGCAAGAAACTTGGAGTGGTAGTGGACAGAATTGGCTTGATAAACCTAGTGAAGGGAGTAACCTCTTAAGAAGATCAAGAGGGCTTTGGCTACTTTTCTATGCACACCCTGAGAGCACTAGAAAGGAAGGTATGGCTTGAGGGACTGTGTAGCAGTGAAGAGAATTCTTCCTTGTGTTGGTTGTGTAGGTATTGTGGGTGCCAAGTTAGATAGATCTTGTAGAGGTATCCCTGGATCTGTGCTTGAGCTCACTAGCTTAGCAATTCTTCCTTTCCATTTCCTAGCATCCTGATAAACCCAATTGTAGATTGGCTTGGCTCATCTTGGTGTATGCTTGGCTATGTGTGAGTCTGTTGTTCCTTGGGTCCTTGTAGAAATCATGCCCAGCTCGGGGGTGGCAGTTGTATCAAGAGGTTGATAAGCACAACTGGCCTATGGTTGGGTGGAACGTTGCAGATGCATAGCTGGTTGCTTGGGACTACTTTGTTATAAGATAAGTACTCTCTTGTGTTAACTTTGCAATTATTATTTGATGAATATCGTGAATGTATGATGGATGTGTTATTGAAATTAATTCCTCTGTGTTTTCTTATAATTATACATTTCCATATGTTCTTTTATATTATGTGAATGCTTATTTAATAAGTTCATGGGGCTATATGCCTAGTTTTAGCATCACGATCCTCTCCATCGCACCGTTATGATGGGAGGGGACGTGAAAATCCACCCATAAATCGATAGCCCTTGATACTGTGTTGTCGACACGTTTCAGTTGTCGAATCAGTTCTGGTGTCCGATGGTCAGGCTCAGTCTTTTGAAAATGGTGCTTATGGAATGTTAGATGCGCTAGCCACTCATTCAGTAGTACTAGGAATCCACAGAAAAATATCTCGTGGATATCTGAATAAACATACTTTTGCAACCAATTGCTTACCGTCTGTCTAGGGTTTTTCTTCTCTCCTTCTGTGAATTCTTCTGTCTTTCTATCAAAACACTCTTGAATCTCCAGTTTCATCGGTTGCCACCGTATATCCTCTTCGTTTCCTCTTCAGGGTTCCGACAATGGAACCATTTGTTGACATAGCTACCATCGATAGGGGTTCACTTCGCACTGTCGTCAACAAACCATCAACTGAACTCCCTTACGCACCGGCCCGGAAAGGTTTTACCCTTTCCTGCAACACTCGCAGAACGAGTGAAGTCTCACCCGAGATGCACAAGGGGGCTGCAGGAACCACGTGTCCACAGTGGAGTTGAGGACATGCATCAAACATACATTGCAACTGTAGAAACAAGATATTATATCTTTTGCACTAGTTCATCATTCACATATCCATCAATCGCAGAATCAACTCATAATAAGCATTTGCATCAACATGATCTAACTACTCATTAGCATGAACAGCAATTACCGAACCCACAGAGCATTAAAAATTAAACAAACATTTGCATTAACCATTTAACAGAAACAAAGACACAAATAACAACACAATCGAACATATTCATGCATTCATTAAAACCTGCTAAATGACCTTGACAGAAACAATCAATACATCATATCATTGATACAAAATAGATCAACAACTAGATCAAAACTCAAAAGGTCGATTGCTCTATTCATCACTGGATCGATGCCCTTAGTCTTACAACCATACTCCTATTTATACAAAACTAATTGGTTACAAAATGGTCCACATGACCCTTATCTAACAAACTAACTACTTCCGCACTTCCGCATTCTTCACGAATGACCCTTTCTTCCACGGATTATCCCTTTTGCAGTTGTCGGCTTCCGCACTTCCTGCAGACTAATCCCGTTCCAACCCCACCAAATTTTGGTGAACTCTGGTCACCACCGCATTACTGATCCACTAAAGTATAGACCGTCTCCCCAACCAAATGTGGAGGGAAAGGCTCCCTCACCCCTCAAGGAGTCAACCCAATCAAGAAGTAAATATCCTGAGCCATGATGCTCATGTCCTCGCCTCCCAAACAGAATACTCTGTGGTCAAGATCCCACAAGTCGAGTAGCCACCACAAGAGGTAATCGAATGAACACATCAAAGGGCTCTTGAAGAACTTCAAGAGCCCAACACATCGTAAAGCCTCAGTCGCTCCCTGGTTAGCCAACATAAGGGATCGGAGGTCATAAAACTCCCTCTACCTCCACTCCACATCCCGAATGTGTGCCATCAATGCTAAACAATCACCTGCACATGGAAATGCTCACCCATTAGCCATATAAACTCATTAGCATGGACTTTCCTAAAAAATCCATGCGTAGCGCGACATTTCACAAAATATCTACGTGTAGCACGACCAAAACACTACTCAGCCGCATGTAATTAGCACACGGGATTTATACATTTCTTCCATGCATATAGCGCGACTGTTCGAGGAATAGACATGCTACAACTAGCATGCAGTTGAAGCATATAGTTTCCACACTAAGCACAGAACATTCCATTTCTTCCGCACTAGTGGGCATGCTACACCACACATAATTTTCATAAAATCCCGCATTATAATAGCGCGATATTTTCCCAAAATATCATGCTACCATGCGGTATTTTCTCAAAATCTCACGCGGCAGCCTTAAAATACATAAAAAGACCCCTAGACATCCATGGGACCCCCCTACCTAAATCTACCCAGAAAAAATCAAAGAGTCAAAGGGTGAGGCATACCTACAACTCACGGCTTTCCAAATGGTGCATTGGATCTCCCAGAATCGCTCGAAAGGTACTCTACGAGGTCGGTGGCACATATTAAAAATGATCTTGAAAGGTGGGCCCCACACCTATTTTATACTTATTTGACCCAAACTTCAAACTGATGCCACAGACAAACCGTAACTCTGTTTTCAAAACCACTTACACCACAACGACCAATGCTTCGAGATCTTTAACATGGAACCAACCAATCTAGATTCACACCAATTTCATTGGGACACAATTTTCCTATCCAAATATCTCACAGGTACAATATGTTTTGGTTATCTGGTTTTATGCACATTCAATACCTTGGTTATGTCCTTTATTACACTTGGGTATGTGCATTGTATGTGCAGGACCGAGATCAGGACAAAATGGAGCTTCTCATTGTTCCATAATAAGAATAATACTGCAATCTCTAACAACAGGAGGCATGACTCCACCATAGGTATCATCCTGAAACTGGCATATAGACACTATTTACCCTCAGTTTATAAAGCATATCCCAATATTCCCGTTGATAACAATAGGGTCCCCATTCATGGCCTTGATGTGCCATCAACATCATTACTGTGAATAACATGTTCCCCCATGGGTGTGCGCACCATCACCATCCCTGTCATCAATTGACACCCATGATGTCGACCCCCGACAAGTCCTAGGAATCTGACCAAACCTTAAACAACCATCCCTTAGATCATCTCTCATAATTGTGCATTTACTCCACCAAGTAGACACGCGTCATATCCCTTAGCACAGGTTATGCAAACAATTCATAAATCCCTGTCACACCTCCATGACTACTTTACCATCTGCAATCCCCCTCATATCATCATCACAACAAATAAACCTATGGGGCCCCCACCCTTAAAAACAACCAGTTCTATTCAGTTATATGGCAGGACTACACTACATGACATTATTTCATGGGGCACCTGTATTTACGTCTGCAAGGTAACCATCACTTCATCATTGGAAAGTGTCCCCCGATCCACCCAAAACCGTGGGGACTCCTCCCATCATCAAATTCTTCCCCCAACACACACAAAATTGTGGGGACCCCGCCAACATTTTTTATGTACAAATAGTTCCCACATCACCTTATATTACAGGAATACCATATTATTTTGGAAGCAACCCATGGTCTCCTTTGATCGATGTATTTGAGTCTACATATGTTCAACAATATTTTTTTTTCGGTCGCCATTACCCTTTATTTTGTGTCTCTATCAAAACCCCTTCACTTACAGTTTGTCTCCATCTGTTTCAACCTATTCCATCTTGAAAGAAAATTCATTGTCCCCTCTCCCCATGTTTACATCGATCAAAGGAAGTTTTATGAGCCCCACACTTATCAACCAGTTCTGTGTCAAGTTTTTCCATCCACTAGTTGGTTACAATATGATCCTTGTTTTCAAGATAGGATTCTTGTTTGATCATGTACAACAACTCTCGTCAACGTCAAAACATTAGATTCCGGGGGTTGCAATAGTTGCAGATGTACCTTATGATCCCTTTCAATCACTATAAGGGATCACCTCGAACTTAGTATGGAAGGTAATTAGTACTCCCTAACTAAGTGGTTTCCCCTATGCTCGACATCAACACATCATCACATCAAGGGGAAACATACTTTTGAAGGTAGCAGTGTTCACATTTGGAAATCATGATAACAGTCTATTCGATACGGTAAATCCCCCAACCATATTTACATACCAATTTAGTTCCCCCACCATAGTGGGTTCATCATGGTCACCAATAGTCCCACCATAGTGTCAATAAACCTTTTATCTTTTTATTCTTTGATAATTTTTTATTTTTATTGCTTGGATCCCGCCTAATGCACCTGGGAGTTCATAGCCTATGTCAGAAGTCTCAGTGACGCTCCTTTCCTTAAAGCATCCTATGTCGCTTCCGCTATTTGCCTATTTATAGACTGCTTCACTAACACACTTTCTGTGTGTACAGATCACATCTCTAGAGCATCCAATGCTCTGGTGTACCCTAGAAGGGCACGTATCCCCTCATCACTTGGTACATTAGTTTAAAAATTCCTCATTGTGATTTTTGTCTTGATTCTTTGGACTATGTGGGTTGTCTTTTACAGTCCCATAACCTCCTAGGTATAGCATGCTTTGTCCATTGGCTCATTATTGAATTTTAAGCTTGATTTGGGTCTTAGTTAGTCAAGTGGGCGCACTTCTCATAGTGGGAAATTTCAATCCCTCACGAGCACATTCAGTATTGTGACCCCTTATCAGACCATCTAATCTGTTCAAATTGACTTCTCAACCCTCCGATAGTTAATAGTTGCAATCTTTGTAAGAAATTTTGTGTGTGGTTTTGTGTGTTTGAAGATCTTCGGTGATTTATAATTTTGCGAATTTCGGATTGATTAAGGTTTGTGGTAGAAAAAATATTTAGTTATCTTAATTTGGATTAAAGGAATAACATAATTCTCATATTTATTTGAGTCTTTGGTGTGAAAATTAGAAAGTTCTTATTATTTCCATTTCGAGCACATTACTTGGAATTGGTTCAAAGAGTTTTTGTCTTTTGGAACATCATTTAAATAAATATTTAAAAAGTGAAAAATTTAATAATACTTAGGACTTCTTGGTTGTAAAAAGTTCATTTTATTTCCTTGAAAGTTTTGAGTTTATTTGAGTCTTCTCAAAGTATTCTAAAAGTTGGTAAAAACTTGAGAATCTTTTATTTTCTCTCCATCTCTTTTAGTTTTCATTTCAGTATTAGAGTTAGTGATTTCAAAAGGAAATTCATCTTTTCATTCTTTGCTCGTAGATATACTTGATTTGAAAAAGAAAAGACAAAAATATTCTTTGATTTGGTGTGTTGCTTTTCATTTTGTTGGATTGTTGAAAGAATGATTTTCATATCTTTTGGTTAATTTGAAAGTATAGGTGTTTTGTTCATTTTTATTATCAGAAAAGGAAAAAGACTTCTCCCTATCATTAGTTAGTTTTCATTGAAAGAGAAACAAAGGCTTGCATTTCATGTAGAGTAATTTTGCATCTTTTTAAATTCAAACTCTACACCTCATGCATCCACTTAACCGTCAAGATAAAATTTAACGGTAGCTTAGGTTAAAATTGTATAGAAAATTGTGTGTTAAGTTAGAGACATGTTCTAACCTCTTTAAGCGTGGCAGTTGTCCTTATTTTCCGACACTGGATCCCGATGGCTTGTAGTTATTCCACGTACCAATCGGTATATCAAATGGCCTTTCACGTACCTTTCGGTATATAGAAATGTACTTCACGTACTCGATAGTATATCAGAAGTCTCTTGTCATGCGGTTGTGCATTAGACAACACCACTACGGATTTGACCTTCCATGTACCTTGTGTATATCGGGAGACCCCATTAGGAGTCCTGAAGCCTTCTGAGTTAACTATTGGCCATCTTGGCATGGAAATACACCAAGAACAACACTCGGGGAGCTACTACACACGTACTGTCAAGTAGTCAGGTTATATGGTCAGCGGTACGGTCCTAATACTCCCTGGTTAGTGCTCTAAAAATTGGGCTGAGTATAAATGTTGGACCCTGTAGTATATCATGAGTTACAGCACCTTGATAATCCCATGAAGTTCCAGACTATGGAATCCCACTCACCACATAATTTTGCTTGCAACTCTAGGTTGAGTAGATCTTGAAGTGTGTTTTTATTTTGTAGAAAACTCATAGGAGAATTTTTATTTCTTCCATCCTAGATGATAACCCTTTGAGAAGATCCCGTAGAATTTTAAATCTGCCACCTAAATATCCCCTTAACCAAGAGGAGAACTTGGGAGAAACTATGGATCAACCCTCCACTTTTGTGTCACATGAAGAAGGCATTTCTACCTTAAAATCATGAGTGAATTAATCTCCTCCTGAAAATACACTAATCACTAATCCTACGGGACCTTTGCTGGTGGAACAACCTCCTACACATGACACAACATTTCATCATTTGATTGAAGGACATCTCGGAGCTACGGTCTGGATTTTTAGTTTTCCCCAGGACGACCCGATATCGATGGATTTTGGTCCAACAACATCATTTTGGGACACTTCTTTAGGTCAACATGTTTCTAATTTTGGTTCACTTCCCATGGTGGAAACTCCACCACATCGGTTTCCTGATTGGTTCCCGGATGACGTATTCCTCATTCTTGTTTACAATACTATCGAATGCTTACAAACATTCAGTAACCAGCTTAGACGCTAGAGTCCCCCCTAGGTCCAATATGGAAGTACTAGTTTTTGAACATCATTCCCCCGTATACTCTTTTCTTTTTATTCACCGGGAATATCTACGCCTGTGATGACCACCTATGAACCAGGTCAACCATCTTTTCCATATGGTAAAGCTCCAGAAAAATTCACGGGTACTGCACCCTACATGACCCCAACAACTGGAGTACAATCTTCAGCTACTATTAACTACGTGACTAGAACACCACCTCCACCTCCCCCGCCTAAACATTCAAGTGGAGGTTATCAAAAAATGAGCAGAGGTTATCCCCTAGTTAGTAGTCAAAAAACGAGTTTGGGTCAACCTACGATTAGTGGTCAACATACCCTTGTTGGCCATACTCCAACGAGTGGACATTTTTCAACTAGGAGGCAACCCCTAAGTAGTGGAAAAAACCTAACTAGGTGGCATCATCCAGTTAGGGGACAAAACGTGAGTGGAGGATATCATTCACATCTGAATTATAATATGGTTGGAACTTCTCTCCCAACCATGGGACAACCTACACATCAAACTGGGGGACAATCCAATTTGACCCAACCCCCATGGGGCCATACATATATGGGAAATCATAACATTGTTATAGGTCCAAACTATCCAAGAAATATTTTCCCTGGACTACCCTATCCCAAAAACATGAACACCCCATGGGGGCATCATAATGTTCCACCAACTAAACCTCCTGCTGGAGGACCACCCCCACCAACCCCCACGACCTGTCCCACCTCCTCACCCACCACCTGTCCCACCTCCACCACATCCACTCGGAGGAACCCCATACGGTGACGGTGGACCCCCTCACTCTGGAGGAGGACCTCCTTCTAGTCCACCTCCTAATACGGGAGGCCCACCTCCATATGGACAACCCTTTATGGTAGAACCTTACAATCATTCGATTTATGGTCCTACTGGTACTCAAATTCCTTATCAATACTACGAGTATCCACATACAAACCAACAATTACCATTTTTGGATACGTTAGATCTTTCATACTTGTCTCGTTTGACTAACGATCCCATCCAACACGAGATAAACTAGCCAACTATTCCTGTGAAGTTACCATCAGAAATTCCAAAATTCGATGGAAAACCCGGTGAGGACCCTAAAAACCATGTAATGAATTAGCATTTATGGTGTTCCTCTAAATCCTTAATGGATGATTCTATCCATTTAAGGTTGTTTCAAAGAACCCTTACCAACACTACTGCGAAGTGGTACATTGAGTTACCACCACATTCTTTCGTAGAATTTCGATCCTTAGCTATGTATTTTTTGACTCATTTTCAATTGTCGATCCTCTATGAAACTAGCATGGATCTTTTGAAATCCCTCCGAAAATCGACCTCCACTCACATTTATGATCATATTCATGAGTGGAGAAGGAGGCGTCGCCTTATTAAAGCTCCCATTCCGGATCAATTACTTGCTAATTGGTTCATGAAATCCTTACTTCCTATCATAGCTAAAGTCGTGGCTATGGGCAGGGACGTTATAAAAAAACAAGCTATTTCATGTGCCCAGTATCTAGACTTAGTCTATGCTCAATATGGAACATTGTACGACATCATCCCTAATGCCCCATGCCCCACATACGACCCAGAAAAAACCCCTACGGGATCACATGCTGATGGCATTATTAGTTCCGTTCATTCCCATCCTGCCACACAATCGGGTGGATCACTGAACCACCATAGTTCGACTCCATCCTTATCACATGATGGAAACAACACCAATCGATCACCCAACCCTGCTTCCACTGAGGAAGTGAATTCTGTACTGCAATCTGCTTCACCTCAAAAATCCAGTGGAAAAAAGAAGAAGAAAGGAAAATCCAAGAAGTTTTCTAATCAGCAGGATCCCAAGAAGAATCCCAATGACACCAAACAAAAATGGAAGGTTAAATATCCATGTTTATTATGCGGTGATGATCACCTCATGAAAGAATGTCCACATCGTGAAGGAGTGCGGAAGTTTCTCAAGGGAAACAACATACCTACAGTGTTCACCGATCTCTTCCCCACACAACAACAACAAATGATTGAACAACAACCACCTCCTTCTCAAGGACAACCATCCACAACCAGTCATGTTCTCATGATGCATAGTGAAAAATTAAACTTTCCCACCAGGTCACGCACATACGACTCTATTCCCAAAAAGGAATCTAACGGAGGTAATACTGAAAAAATCCTCCATGTCTAAATCTAGAATCCCTTCACCTCAAGGTCCTCTCATCATAGAGAAACCTTTACCAGATTTAGTATTGCATCCACCCAAGAGTATGATCTGAAAAGAATCTTTCAATCCAAACGCCCGGGCTGCTAAAAACTAAAACATTGTACACAATTTACCATAGGCCCCTTGTGCTATGTCAATGCTAGAGGTCTTACAAAACTCTCCCAACTAGTGTAAGACCCTGTTATCTGCCATAGGAGCTATAGACCCTGATTCCTCCAATACAATCATGTTCAAGTTAGAGTACTTCAAGCTTAGGCTTTCCCACCAACTAGCATTTTAGATTGTTACTAATGTTTATGGGAAAAGTATCCATCGTACTGTCTTAGATGAAGGAGACTCTACTTCAGTTATTTCGCTATCCTGTTGGAGAGCCATTGGCTCCCATGAGTTGAACTATTCCCCCACCACATTGAAAGCATTCGACGGACATGAATTTCAACCACACGGGATTTTACAATCCTTAGTTGTAAAGTTGGGGGCAAGAGCGTTTCCATTAACATGGAAGTTGTCGCCGCCCCATTGGATTATAATTTATTACTAGGTCAAATTTGGTTTTATGCCATAACTGCGGTCGCATCATCTGTCTTCCACATAGTGCAATTTCCCCATGATGGGAATATTTTCACTATCGACCAGTTAGATTTTTATACACCATACACCACTACTCATCCCGCGGATAATGTCCCTCTATTGGGACATTCTTCGAAGATATATGAGAGTGTGGGGGTAGGAATCCTTAAAGACTCATCTTTGATGGGCGTCTTTCCAACACCGGATCCCCCAAACCATGTTTCCACGATGAACATGATCTCGTCTATGATCTCCTAATATTCCAAATCGATTGACCAATTGGTTTTGCCCGATCCAGATCATCTGGATATGATTGGAGATATGATGCCTCTTAGCCCTGCCAAGGCCAATTATGAGTCCATCCAATCAGCACCTGATCTACTTGATGCCCACTCTTCAGTGGCATCTACCTCAGGTTCTCTTCCATTACATCAGACCTCATCCATACCAAATCCTCCACTCCAGAATTTTCACTCTGATGAGTCAATTATGGAGATTATGAGCGTGGATGAACCCCCAAGGGAAGACCTTCATCATCAATAGTCCTTCCTTCCACCCTTATATATGGTAGAGAACGCCATTAAAACTATTGTTTCTCCAGATGTCTTTCCTTACCCTCAATATCTTATTCTTACTTACGATACGGTAACTGAGGGAAACTTGGAAAACATAACCCTACTTTTCCGATAGACATCTCGGTCAAACTAGAGTCTTGGAACATATTCACATAGGCCAAAATTGTTCCCCTGATGAACTCAAAACTTTTATGGCCTTGTTCAAACAGTTCTGCGATGTATTTGCATGGATCTATGAGGAAATTTCTAGGATTGATCCTGCCATTTTTATGCATGAGATTCAAACATATCTTGATGCAAAACCTGTCTGCCAAAAACTCCATCCAATGCACCCTCGGAAGACTGCGGCTATTAAAGGAGAAATAGAAAATTTGTTGAAAGATGGGTTTATTTATCCTGTTCCGTTAAAGGATTGGGTCTCTAACATCGTCCTAGTTACCAAAAAATAGGGAACCATCAGAGTTTGTGTCGATTATAGGGACCTGAATAAGGCTTGTCCCAAGGAAAATTACCCTACCCCTTCATCGACCAAATCATTGAAAACTGTGTCGGAAGTGTCATCTTCTCATTTATGGATGGATTTTCTTGCTATAATCAGATTGAGATCCACTCGACCGATCAACATAAAACTTCTTTCATCTTCCCATGGGGTACATTTTCATATCGCAAACTCCCCTTTGGCCTTAAAAATGTTGGTGCTATAGTCCATGGGGCCATGTCGTACGCTTTCCATGATGTGAATGATTTTGTGGAACCCTATCTTGACGATCTTCCAGCTCATTCACATCATTGTGACTTGTTGATACAAACCCACTTGACAGGGGTTCCTCAGTCTGTCGAAATTCAACCCACGGCGATCTCCCTGAGCACCGGTCCAGATAGGTTTTACCTCATCCAGCAACAATTGCGGAGCAGATGAAGTCTCACCCGATATGTTCAAGGGAGAGCTGATGGGACCATGTTTATGCCGAATGAGGAAGGACCTTTATGCATCTACTTATCAACTTATTGCAGCATTCATAAACAAATCTAACATTTCAACTTATGCATTTAGACTGAATTGCATCATCATTCAGCAGATCTTATTGTTGAATAAACTATTAATGTGCAACAGATCTAGCAGTCAAACATCATTTGTAACAAGGAAACATTACATCATTCATATATTCAAGTCGCACATCACATTCATAATAGGGAAACAGAAAGAGACATAGTAATTCTGCTCAAAATCACATCATATTAACCTTCGCAACAACCCATAGATACAGCAAAATAGTTCTTCCGTCGCATACCCAAATTAACAGACAACAACAAGCAAAATCATCTGTGCTCAACTATCTCTTCGATTGATCAATTCCTGGATCAATATTTTACAGCTACAATGCTATGTCTATTTATAGGCTTGCGCCCTTACATTTATGGTCCACTTAGGAAACCGCCTAACTACTTATTAACAAACTCTACAAAACAGATGACCCAAAAACCTACATAATGCAGTCGACATAACCCAAAACCACATAATGCGGTCCAAAAATACATAAACTACTATTATTTCCGACTTGTGCACGGTTTTCCTCCTTGCACGGTGTCTTTGGCCTTTCGCAGCATCCGTGATGATGCGCAGCTGACTCATCCAAACCGCCTTCCAACAGGCCCCAAAATGGCTCGACCATTTGGTGGACCCCACCAGCATTTAACGTCATGCATTAATTACTAGGGTTTCCAAGGTGTTGATGACCATAAAATATCATCATCGATAGTAGGGGTTCTCCCCGGTAAATAATCCCAATTAGATCGTTCACCGTTTGGTGTAGGGAATCCGTTCGGTTTACGGTCTGACTACCCTGAATATGTTTGTTTAAATTCCTTACCAGTTGCGGCCCGATCCACCATTTATGTAATTTTTATTTAAGTAATGAAACGCAAGTGCCCTATTAAATGTAATTTAAGTTGCAACTGATGGGTAGGGGCCTCACAAGTGATGCGCAGGTTCTTACCTCCTGTCTTACCACACCTTCGTTATCAATTCTCTTATTACTAACCTAAACTGACTATCCTATCCTTGTAGGGAGCAAATTTAAAGTGAGAGTAATAAGTTGAAATGTTCAGGAAAAATTTAATAGATATCCATTAAAAGAAACATTCACATTTACAACAGAAATAATCAAAGATAGCTCTGATATTAATTAAAGCGATTTATTACACTATTACACATAAATATTTGCATGAAATAAAGAATCATTCATCATCATTGAAATAGTTCGAGAGAATCAGAAATATCTCATAGCATCATAGAAGCAAAAAAATAAATAGTTATGTTCCAACAATCACACGTTCCAGGCAAACATTAGTGCAATATTTTCCCTAGTGAATCAGTCCTTTTTCATTAGCAAATAAATATTTCTTTTACAAAAAAATTCCAGCATATCATTCACCAGCAAAAATTCCCTTCTTACTATTTTCCACCCTATATTTATATTACAAGAGATTTTCCCTCATATGGTTGTTTGTTTCACCTAACCTAACTCTTGGACTTCCAAAGTTTGTCCTTTAGTGTTTGCACAAAGAATATTACAATAAATTACAAAATATTAATTCCTAGTTGGCCTTCTCAGACGAGAGATATAATTGGCCCACATGTCAATCTCTTCACAAATATTGTTACATTGTGTGGGTTCTAAAACATTCATAGTAATCTCATTATGTGACAACTCTATTTCCACACTTTTTACTCCTTCTGTTGCTACCTTGTAGCTGTCCTCCAGAAAATAAGCATTGATGGATGCTTTCCCAATGTATTGATGGAGATATTCTCCTTTCAACATGTCTAGTTTTTTAATGTAGTCCAGGTCATCCCTCGGCGTGCTCTACAACTCCATCAAACGTTGATCTCTGCTAGGAAGCTCATCCATAGTTGGAGGCATAGCGAGCTGACTCTTTTCGTGAATTTGATGGATCTGCTAGTAGAAACCTGCACACTTCTCGATAGTTTTAGGGATTTCATTATTTATCCTCCTGCCAACTTTTTAAAAAAACTCAAGAAGAGTTATGTCCAAATTAGAGTCTGCAGTCGTGTTTTGAGGCAAGTGATCAGGGAACTCTAATTTCCCTGCTCTCCACGCCATCTGCTTCTTAATCATAGTTGCATTATTCACTAATATTTTCCTGATCCTCATCGCTTCTGCATCAATCTCTTTCATCCTTGGTATCATTATTTTCAGATTTTATACCTCTTCAGTGATCAATTGCTGTGAGTGACATATTTTCTCCTTAGTTTTGCATGCTTGCTCATGGAAAGGATTCATGTCTTGTTTCTTATTGTTTTCCAGTTCTAACTGTCCTGACAAGGATTCCTTTTCTTTGACCAATTCCCTAATCTGAGTTTGTAAATCTTCAACCTGTTCATTTGTTGTCGACTCCCTTGTTTCCAATTCATTGATGCGGGCTTCAAATCCTCTTCTCTGGCCCTCCATTATCATTATCATCAACTATACAGTTATTGCCTCTTTCTCTGCATCTAGACTCTGATAGTTAGACAGTAATCTGTCCTTTTCATCGATCATATCTTCATACTTTCAGTAATCTGTCCACGGGGCTTTACCAATTTATCCTTTAATTTAAACATTTTTCCCTTGTTGCACTCGATATCATTCAACAGCTTGTCTACATTGTCTGCCCTTGCTTGTGTAGCTGCTATACTTACAGAGGCTATGAATTTAGGGTCCTTATGAGTACCCTCCATGATTGTGTTTTCTTGGATAGTAACAACATCAGGCTAGGCACCCATTTTCAATATATTCTCTATCATCCTTGTGATGGTCTTTCTCCCTGAATAAAAAATAATCGTGTCCAATCTGGCCACGGTGTGTTTCTTTGACGGGGTGAAAGGTGTGAGCCCCAGCTATGCAAATGGGAGGTGACCTCCGGTCAGCATGACCCCTGATACTTCAGGTGGGTCTATGTCCATGTGTTGTATATTTTGGCTACCACCTTGAGTTTTCATGTTTTCCATAGCTTCCTTGGACTTATCTTCTCTTTCTTTCCTCTCAGTTGCTTCTCTTTCTTCCTCTTGTCTTTTTTCCTCCTCTTCTTCTCTTTGTCGTTCATCTTCTATTCTTTGCAACTTTTTCTCCTCCTCTATTTGTTTCTTTTCAGTTTCTTCTTTAAGTTCCGCTCTGCTTCTTCCACTTGTATCCTTATAGTCTCTTCTTTTTGCTTCTGAAGTTCTGCCTCCGTTGTAGTACTAACAGTTTTGCTAGGGCCAACGCCACTTCTCCGAACAAAGCATTTGTTCAGCTCAGTCATATTACTTGCTCTCCTGTACACTTCCTCATATTTTTCAAATTAATCTGCATATTCATAATGTATCTTAATTGACGCACAATGATCAACAACCTTCTTGTGGATGTCATTTCTTGCCAAACTCTTCACCCCAAAATGGAATGCTTCCAAATCCTTTACGAAAGCTTCGACACCTTTAAACTTGGGAAATTTGTAGGCCCTGATACAAAATGGTAACGGTGGGAAGGAGGCCTTCTTATTATCATGCAAGTAACTGCCAATATCATTAATGAATACCCTCCTTACAGCCTCTTTGTGAACTACAAATTCTGTCACATACTTGGGCATTAGGGATGGAGCTCTGGAACACCCATAGATTCTGATACAGGTGCCTTATTGCGAAAAGTAATAGTCTCCATATTCGTTTATGAATTCCATTGCATTTCCAAATAGGCAATTTGGTTCCTCATTGAAAATTAACCAATAAAGAGGGATGATCAACTCCTCACATATGAGTTTGTATTGGCTCACATATCGGTGGGCCCATGTGATCTGATAGGCCACATGGATAGGAGATTCCTCCTAATTCCAAATACACCCCAACTTAAGAATGGGTTCCTGACCAGTATGCAATCCATAAGATACAAGGACATGTAAAAATTTGCTTTTTTTTAGTTAATCCTCCCCGTGTTGCTGCTATTGTTGATTCCAAGCTATCTGAGATAATGTCCACCCAGTTAAACACAATGATGTGGAAGTCTATATGATAAATCAGGGGTACCCAATTTAGCTTGTAGATACTTCCATTTGGTTTCCCAAAAATTCCGCTTAGCATCAAAGATATAATCCTGAATGGGGTTCTCAAGCTTTGAGTATCATACTCCCCACTTTCCTTCTGCCTTAGTTGTTTCCCATGGATTGCCCTTTTTTTAGCATAATCAAAATGATCCATGTTTACACCCTTAATCCAATCTTCGATCATCAAGACATTAGGTGATGGCAGTTTATATGTTGTTGTTATGTGTCTTGGATGGAAAGATGCAAATCCTTCCCCTTTCGTGTTTGAAATGATCCTTATGCCAATATCAATGTAGGGCAGGATCCATCCAATAACTTCTGAGCAAGGAAAAAGTTCTGAGCGTGTGGCCACTTTGCTGATGCCTAATTTCTTAATGTTTTGATACAAAATCATCTCTTCGAGAGCTGCATGAGGAATATTCTGATCTCGTATCATCTGATACAATCCTCTGCACCTATATTATGGGGTGCCTCCTGTTACGGCTCTGGTATCCTCAAACATGGTTTCCGTTGGGGTATTAACCACCACTTCTATGTCTAAATCCGATTCAACTGTGTTAGAATTTTGCTTATAGGCTCGTGTTTGCATTTTAGAATACTAATGAAATAGTAGAAACAGTGTGTGAGCAAAACAAGAAGTTTGTAAATCATTTTCCTTCATATTACTAACAATAAGTTGAGTTAAGAAAACAATTACTTCTGTGCTTGCCAGGAATTTGCTTTGCTTCAACAGTATGCAGGTGTGTGGAGATCAATATGCAAAATCATTTCAAAATATTCTACCCAAATATTTTCATGAGTAACCACCATATAACTGCTGGTGGTACTGCTAGGTTTTCAAATTATAATCCTCTAGTTGAAAGTTCGCAATATGATTAAACCAACATTTAAATAATTTTGCATAAGAGATTATATGAAGAGTAAAGAAATAAATGCATGTTTCGGGGTTTACAGACACGAGCCGATCTCGAATTGTCATCATTCTATGGAAAATCAGGGCTCGAGCTAGCGATAGGTAAGACACAACAAATGAATCTGTCACCGATAGAGCAACCACGCAGTAGGTTATTGTGGGGTTCCGAAAAACATGATGGCCTCGGAGGCCATTGTTCCAAGTCAGTGGTTGTAGGAAAAAATTTACTCTCGGTGGCCAAAATAACCCCCTCATATATGGTTACGTCAACTTAAAGAAAAAAAGGGTTATCGGAGAACACGACCGCGTGGTAAAAGTGAGGTAAGTCGATTGTCTCGACAAGAGAAACCATGAATACATGGAGTCAAAAACCTTTTTCACCATAACTCTAAACCCCAAAAACTGGTCTTCCCTAATATGTCATCGTGACGTGGATAAGTAGGTGGCGAGTAAAGGTCGATGCCTCCAAGGAAACCAAATATCTAATAGCAAACAAAATGTTGATTTAAAATGGAACATGATGGTACAAGGTGACCTACCTGTCAATTGCTGAGTGAATGAGAAGTCGAGCTCAACGGTGTTGGGATGCTTGGCGTTTGACGATTGGTGGAGTCAAATTCTAAATAACGACATTTGCGAATATTTTAAACAAAGACTTACTACCCTATATATAACCTTTTGAAAAAAAACAAGCAATAAATGAAAATGGGGTGAGGTTGGTTGGGTCATTAATGACCTGGTCCCGTTTTCGGCGTGGAAAACCTTTTCCCGCATCGCTGCCAAAAAGAAAATACCGCCGACCATTTCAGCATGACTTTGCAAGTTAAAGAAAAATGTGTCAGCGGCGTTCCCAATCTTGCACTGATGTTGGGTTCATTTGGTGATTCTTCGTCGAGTGTATCTTTGTGTTTTGCGCCAAAGGAATCGATGTCATTTTCCTTCTGAAACTTTGATTTCTGTTTTGTGGTCGGCTCTCACCGTATTCTTCGTTGGCAGGTCTGAACTTTTGTCGGTGACCATTCAGCGCTCCTTGCGGAGTTGCTGCGAAATGTGTCGTGCCATTTTCCACTCTTCATCAATGCCTTTCCCCGGGGCCTTTTCGATGTAAGGTTTCGAGTTCTAACGCCGACCGTCTCAGTGCAATTTTTCGAGTTGCTCCGACACGCCTTGCGGCGTTTAACACTCTTCATCGATCGCTTTCTTTGGGGTTTCATCAGTCTGTCTCAATTTTTTCCGTCAACCATTTCGGCGCAAATTTTCGAGTTGCTCTGAAACACGTCGCGCCATTTAACATTTTATGCTGATTTCCTTTTCGCTCGGTTTTCGTCAGCCTAACTGGCGATTTTACGCCGAAAAGATGTAAATTTGAAACAATTCTAAGTGTTGGGATGCGACTTTGAAATCACTCTGACTGTTTCGGCATCATTCGCTGAGTTGCTCCGACCATTTTGGTGTGATTCGACAAGTTTCTCCGACACAAGGATGTCATCCACAACTTATTTTCTTTCTCAGACCGCAACATCTCAACTCACCGAATTGTTCTGACCGTTTCAGCGCAAAAACCTAAGTTATACTTAGCCAAAAAGACTACCTTCTTTACTTGTTTTTTCAGGATAACTTCTAAGTGTTGAAAGTGAACTTCTCTAGGATGAGCTAAACTCTAAGTCTACTAAAAAAAAAGGAGGGGTCCTAAAATTTTAAGAAAATTTTTGGGATCAGGTTGCAGCAACATCACAAAGTTCTATAAGGGGTAAAATGAGTTTTTACAATCACTTTTACGTCGTTGCAACCGGAGCCGTTACCAAACGTCAGATGCCCAACGTCGTTGAACATTGTTTTTTTTCGCGACCAGTCTGTAATTGCCAGGTAGGCCATTTTGTACCCTTTTTCCTTTATGTTTGAAATGAAGGTCTTCCATTGGCAATTTTCCCTTGTGTAAAAGGTGCTTGTCGTTAATTTGTTCACGGTTTTTGTTTTATATTTTTGAAAAAAACACTTAGGCCAACCAGTTTGTTCTTTTCTAGTGGGCATGGATTTGTAGGTAGCTTTTTGTGATTCTTTAAATAAATGCCTCTTGACCAAACCTTGTTAGGGTTCTTCCCATCTGAAGGAATGCCTCATGCCATGCTTACCATTCGGTCCCTTGCCGATGTTCGCCTCCACTCTATGCGATGTTCTGTGATTCAAAGAAGGGAGTGGGATGAGTCTGTTAAGTGGGCAGTGGGAGAAACACACTAGGACGTTGAGTGCGGTAGTGGGCATTACACCATTTGGGTTAAACATATAGCTATAAAATTTACACCTGGTTTAGCCCGAGCCGAGACCTACTATATTTTTATGCTACCCCACCTACATAGTCGGTCGGAAGGATAATAGGAGTTACCCATCAACTCAACCAGATTCATTGAAGCCATTTTGTTTACTCAATGAGCATATCCATTAGGAGAGATTTTCTCTAGAAATTATAATATCTTTATCTTTTTGACATCCCTTATTGCAATTCCCAGATTGACCTAATCTTGTGGGACTAATATACCATGGGAAGTGGGATGAACGTTGACACACCTCAGACGACTAGGATGAAGTTTTTTCTAAGTATTGGACTACCCCACGAAACCCTACTCACTTATATCCCGTTTGATTTTTCAATACAAGCATTACCGGAACATGGTTCAATCACCTTTACAAACCAAAATTGTTATATTTTAGATCTTGTTTTCGATCACAGAATGGGCAGAAATCCATCAGAATAGTTTGTTTTCGCAAGAGAGGGTTGAGTGAGTTGCATCCTGTGAACTTTCTGATCTTTAAAGAGCTAGAAACCCGGATCTTCTCAACTTTTCATAACTTTAATCTTCTCTAAATAGAATGAGCTACAGTGAAACATTGTTATAACTTTTCAAAATGATTTTGGGAGTGAAACTGTGTTTGAATATTTTTTTTAGACAGTGGTGAACCTCTTTTAGATTGTTTTCACATAAAATTTCAGTTACATTTTAGCTAACACACACCAGTGCATATTTTGAAGCATAGAAAACATAAACAACATACATCCAACAACATGGAAGTAATAAATCTCTTAACTTTGTCTTCTTATTAATAGTATCGATAAGAGATGTTGTACTGTTGCTTGGGTCTATTGTTTAGATAGTAAAAATTGCTTACACATTGATTCCATGTCTCATCAGGATTTGGAAATGCAAAGAAGGGCTGCCAGGAAAAATCCCAAGACAGTTGAATCGGATTCATACATAGAAGTGGTTGTTGAGGCTCAAATAGAGACCATGTTCGAAGACACCAAAGCAACAACATGAATCACCCTAGAATACAAGTGGGGTTTACTCTATCATCTAATGAGAAGTCAGAATGTACCTGACACGTCCATCGAAGAATTGATGGTGTATCAAAACATCAAGAAATATGGCCTCCATAAAGCAGCCACATGCCCAGAGTTGTTTCCATGTTCTAAGGTCATTGGATGGATCCTACCTCACGTAGATGTTGGCATGAGGATTATCTTCAACACAAAGGGGGGAGGGTTTGCTTCTTTCCAACCCGGTCACATAAATGCGGCATATAAATTGCCATCACCTAGAGTCATGATGACAGAGGACTGGATCATGGGTGTGAATATAGACCACTTTGAATACGCCAAGAAAATGATGATCATAGGGAAACAACTGAGACAGAAAGCAAGTGGAGAATACAAGAGTCGGAGTTTGAGGAAACCATCTAGAATAATATCTTTGATGTTAAGCAGCGTGTTCGATGGAGAAAATAGGAACATTTACGAGCTCAATTGGGTTCCCCTGATGTATCATATAGCCTTCTATGGCATTGTTTTTAATTGGGCAGACATCATCTCAGAGAGATTGCCGTCGATGATAGCTGCATCCCAAGGAGGAATGACCCAGAAGAAAGAAGAATTCTTCATGTCCTCATATCTTATGGATTGCATAATAGTCAGGCACCCATTTCCTAAATTGGGATGTATCTGGAATCAGGCTAACTCCCCTCTCTATGTGGCCTATCAAATCACCTGGGCCCACAAATATGCGAGCTATTACAACCTCGTCTGTGAAGAATTAATCATTCCTCTGTATTGGTTGATTTCTAATGATGAACCAAACTTCCTATCTGACAACGCTATTGAAATCATAAATGAGTATGGATATTATTAATTCTCTCCTGGAGTTACCTACATCAGAATTTTTGGGGGCTCCAAAGTCCCATCCCTAATGCCTCAGTATGTGACTGACTTTGTCATACACAAGGAGGCTGTGAGGAAGATTTTTGTTAATAGGGTTGGAAGCTTATTGAATGAACATAAGAAGGCCTCTTGCCCACCATTACAATTTAATATTGGAGCCTACAAATTACCCAAGGTAAAAGGCACATAGGTTTTCATAAAAGACTTAGAAGCGTTCCATTTTGGAGAAAAGAATTTTGTAAGAAATGACAGACGGCAAAAGGTCCCCCAACATTGTGCAACATGAAAAATAAATTTTGAATACACGGATCACTTACTTAAGGATGAGGAGGTGTATCAAAGAGCAAGTAATATGACCGAGCTAAACAAATGCTTTGTTTGGAAAAGTGGTGCTGACCCGAGTCATGCTACCAGTGCTGCAAAAGAGGCAGAATTGCAGAAGCAAAAAGAAGAAGCCGAAAGGCTACAAGCAACAGAAACATAACGACAGCAGAAGGAAGAAACAAAAAGAAAGCAAAGAGAAGAGGCGGAGAGGTTACAAAATGAAGAAGCAGACAAACAAAGAAGAGAAGAGGAATATAAAAGACAGGAAGTGGAAGAAAGAAGAGAAAGAGAAGAAAAGGAAATAGCTGAGTAACAAAAGAGAAAAGAAGAAGAGGATAAGTCCAAGGAAGCTATGGAAACAAAAGAAACCCAATATGAAGACACAAACCCACAAGACATGGATACAGACCCACCAGAAGTGTCAGGAGTCACGCTTACAGGGGGACACCTACCATTTGTAGAGCTTGGGATCACACCTTTTACCCCATCCAAACAACATACCGTGGCCAAGTTGGACACCATGATTTTTTATTCAAGAAGGAAAACAATCACCAGAAGGTCGGAGAAAAGATTGAAAATGGGCGCACAACTGGATGTGGTCACTGTTCAAGAGAACACCATCATGGAAGGCACTCACAAAGACCCCAAGTTCACATCATATGTGAGTGTAGCAGCTCCACAAGCAAGTGCAGATAATGTCGATAAGTTGTTGAACGACATTGAGCGTAACGAAGAGAGGATGTTGAAGCTAAAAGATAACTTAGTAAAAGTGCGAGGAGAGGCGATAGAGATGAAGAGGAAACATGATGATGTGGTGGCTATAAAGGATAGATTACTGTCTGATTATCAGGATCTGGACACTGAGAAAGATGATTTGAATGTACAGCTAATGATCATGGAGGGAGAAAAAAGCGATTTTGATGCCCGCATAAGTGAATTGGAGACAAAAGAGTCAACAACGAATCAACAGGTGGAAGGCTTGAAACTTCAGATAGATGAACTGGTTAAGGAAAAGGAGTCTTTGTCAGAACAGGTCGAGCTGGAAAATTATCAGAAACAAGATATGACTCCTTTCCATGAACAAGCATGTAAAATTCATGAAAATATATTCCATTCACAAGAATTGTTGACTGGAGAAATATACAAAATGAAGCAAATGATAGTGAGGATGAAAGAAATTGCTGCAGAATCATTGGTAACAAGACAGAGGTTGGTTAACACTACGATTAAGATAAAAAAGCAGATGGCATGGAGGAAATAAAATGCAGACTTCTCTGATCACCTTCCAAACAAGACAACAACCGCAGATCTAAACTTAGATATGGCACTCCTTGAGTTTTGCAGGAAATACTACAGGAGTTTGTATGTTGAAATACCTAAATCCATCGAGAAGTGTGTGGGATTCTAGAAGGGAATTTATCAAATTCATGAAAAATGACATTTTCCCTTGGCTCCGTATATGGATGAGCTTCCTACAAAAGATCAGTATTTAATGGGGCTGCAAAATGGGTTGAAGGAAGAAATGGAGTATATCAGAAATATGGATGTGATGAATGAAGAATACCTCCATCATTATATTGGGTATGCATCCATAAATGCTTATTTTTTAGAAGACGGCTATAAGGCCGTCGCACAAGGAGTGACAAGTGTAGAAAATGAGTTATCTTATCATGAAATATATTATATTTGAAAGTTTTAGAATGTACACAATTTAGTATTATTTTTGAAGAGGTTGATGTATGGGCTGATTATATTTCTAGTTTGGAGGGCCCATCAAGAAATTAATTTTAAGTGTAATTAATTGCATTTCTTGTGAAAACACTAGAGAACAAATTTGGGGTAGCCCAAAGGTTAGAGGCAGTTGAAACGAACAGTCATGTGAAGACAAAACCTTTTGTAATAAAAATATAGGATATGTATACTGGATAAAGGATTTTCGCTAGCATAATAGAAGCTAGACATTTTTTAAGAGAACTATTTTTATGCTAATGAGAAGGGCCTGTTTGTTGGGAAAAGCGTGCACATAGATACTTTGTGTGGAATGTCTAATGTGGAACTAGTTCTTCTTTCATTCGTAACTCATACTGTGAGATTGTTCTAACTTTATTGAACTACTTCAAATAGTGATGAATGATTTAATTTTCTATGCAAATGTTTATGTCTTAATCGAGAAATAAATTGTTTTAATTATGTCAAAGCTATCTTTTCTACTGTAAATGTGAACACTTTGTTTGAACAACCATCTGTTGGGCTGGTTTGAACGTTTACAGCTTATTACTAGTACTTATTCAAATTCACTCCTTGCAAGGATAGGTTAGCTTAGTGTAGAATAGGATTAGATAATTGATAAGGTAGGAGCGGTAAGACAAGAGGTAAGAACCTATGCATCACTAGTGTGGTTTCTACCTGTCAATTATATGCATTAATTAGAAAAGCACTTGCATATTCATACTCTTAAACATAAAATATAAACGGTGGGCTAGGCAGCAATCGGTACATAACTAAACAAACGCACCTATGGTAGTCAGACTGTTAACCGGACGAATTCCCCATTCCAAACAGTGAGTGATCTAATTGGTGTTATTTACTAGGGAGAATCCCTGTTGTCGATGCTGAGATTTTCTGGGCATCTACACAAAGAAAGAAAACAAACATCCTTGGCTTACTACAGAATAGTGGCTATATAGACATATATTTACTGAGTTGCGTGAAGTTTTATTTGCATATTTTTCTAACGAGTTATTTGAGTGGATATCCATAGTAGAAGAACGAAAAAACTGTTTTCAGGGTGAAGAACCTACAGTTTGGAACCCAGAGTTTATTCAGAGGCTTAAAGGAATTGATAACCAAATTTCAAGAGCAGAAGAATTTTGGATGGATAGCTTGCTCGAAGCCTATATTACAGAGTTTGTTGTGGACACCTTGAAGTATTCCAATGCATCGGAAAGATACTTCTTCAAAGGATTTAGAGGTAAGTACCTGAAAAACCTGAGTTTATGCATTAAAATGTTATTAGCTGAAAAAAGGTGTCTTACGAATGCAGTCAGATTCCTAGGGTTTGAGTCTGTAATCCTGAAAAACACAGATAATGACACAGATGAAAACATTGGCATTTTGCATAGTGGAAAAAGATATAAAGTTAGCAATAGAAAGAGATCTCGTTAAGTTGAACCTCACACATTCCTAGAAACTGAGTTAGGAAGTCATAGAAATTCATCTCAAGCTGAGTCTGATAGTGAAACAAAACCTAGACATATTGGCTATCAGCCTATTACTCCGCAGAAACCTATACCTGTTGAAAGAGATAGTCCTATTTCGCAAAAGACTAGTAGTAGAAATGCTACAGGAACAAGCACAAGGAATCATTTGAGTGGTGGTACACCTCCAGCATTTTAATCCGCAGGAAGTATTGTAGTATTTTAGAACCCTACACCTCCTAGAAGAAGAATGGAAGACGACATAAAGCTACCTGTTTTTAAAGGAACTGGTCTAGAAGATCGAGAGCTACATTGGTTTCTCTGTGATGCGGTATGGAACGTTAAACAAGTACAAGACGATGCTATAAAACAAGCTCAACTAGTCACCACATTCAGAGATAGAACTTTAACATGGTTCATGAAATATTTAGTTGGACAGAACAAAACACTAGATAATATTAGAACTGCACTAATTAGAGAATTTAAGAAGCCTAAATCAAAATCTCAATGCATTACATAGCTAAAAGAGATAAAATAGAAACCTAATGAGACAGTGTGGGAATTCGATCAAAAATTCAAATCCTTGTTGGATCAAGTTAGCTTTGATATAGCATCACAACAAAATCAAGAGTGGTTTATAGTTGCATTATTGCCCCACATTAGATTACCATTGATGCAACAGAAGGTTGCTTCGCAAACAGAAGCATGGGTAATTGTGATTAAGCTAGAAGCTTCGCCTATAGGAGAAACCAATGCAGGAATGGTACAAATACAGACACAGCTAACAAACCTGACATTACAGTTACAAGATATACAAAAATGAAAAAAAGTAAGAGAAGAGGTTTGGTGTACTAAATGTAAAGGAGAAGGACATTCCAAGGAACATTGTCCTGTATTCAGAGATTACCTCGCTAGTGGGGCACCGAATACATTAAATCAACCTCAAGGACCATGGTGTGATATTTTTCAACGCAGAGGACATCGACTAGAGGAATGTTACCTACTTCAGAAGTATGTACAGACACAAAAGAACCTGTACTGCACATTTTGTAAGTCATTTGGCCATGATGATACCAAATGTAGGGAATATGACCTTATGATAGAAAGAAGACATGATGTCTACAGAGTCCAAGGAGAAACACCAAACAATAATGAGAATGTGAAGTATGATCAAGGTACATACATAGAACGTGGTGGATTTAGAGGAAGGGGACGTAATACTAGCCGAGGACGAGGAAGAGGTTAGATTGTATGTTATATATGTGCTCAACCTGTACATTTGACAAGAGATTGTCAGAACCCATGCACTACTTGTAAGTATTGTAAATTATACTACCATATCATTGAAGCATGTCCCATTTTGCTAGGAAAAATACAAGAAAAAAGACCATAAGGACAGAACCAGAATATTTAGATGATCGCAGCCGAGAAAATAAATGAAGATCGCAACATCCATGTTGTGATGCGAAGTGGAGCTTTGACTGCAGACAAAAGAACAAACAAATCTTCGAATTCTGATAATCATATCAATGGATCAATGCCTACTGATGGGGCTTGGGTGAGAAAAGCAGTTAGAAAGATACATGTCTTTGAACCTAACAGCAAAAAATAAGTATTCATGGAAGCAAGAAAAGGATTTTAGGACTCAGAATCCTCGACCACAATGATCTCTTTGCGAAGTGAGAAGACACCTGTGCTAGGTATGACATCCTTGTATGAAGGGTCGTGAGCTTCACCAGAACAGAGAAGTCCTATAACACAATTTCTACAAAGCTGCATAAAACTACTAAGGCATGGGAACGCCTTAGGAGAATTACATAACATGTTGGGATATTATGAACAACGTAGTACAGTGAACAACGCACATAGAGAATTCCATCACATTAAGAACCATAAATAGATAGGAAGAGAAATGAGGTTAAGCGCACAGATTGGAGATTTTGAAATGAAATAGTTCATCCTTGATTTGGGCTCAGAGGTGAACGTGCTAACAAAACAAGCATGGGAGAATATGGGGAAACCAAATTTATCTTGGTATCCTATACAGTTGAGATTATCTAACCGGAATAAGGTTATACCTTTTGGGAGATTGTCAAGCATTCATGTTAACATTGATGGAGTGCAAAGTAAAGCAAACTTTGAGGTTATTGAGATCATAGATGACAATAATCCTTATCTTGAATTATTCGGGATTGACTGGGCAATTGATAACCTCTCAATTATCAACTTGAAGAAGAAAAATGATATTAGAAGGATAGGATATCAGGGTTATTGCACCCATGTATCCTTCACAAGGAACAAGGTATGTTGATCCAATAAGAGAAGAATGCAGAGCTCTAGAACTAGATAATATCTACAAGATGACAGTTAATCAAGAAGATTACGTTAATCCTACAGAATATGGAACATTGAGCTGCAGATGTGACAGATTTTGCGTATCAAAGTCAAACGCATGACTAGAAAACTGGCAGAGTAGAATGCATGAAATATCAGTTAGACGATGTGCAAAGATAACAAAGTCACTCCGTTGGATTGGAACAGAGGTAAGTCCAATTCCTACTTATGATGGTTTGATTAATATCCATGCATTCTTTCATGAATATCTAGCATTAGTTTCAAATGAACATAGGTTATTAGCTCTAGACATAGCATTGCGAGCTACACCTTCTAGGTGGTGGGATGCGCACAAAGACAAATTGAGCACATGGGAAGAATGTAAACACTTAATGGAAATTAGATTTGCCGAAAAAAACTAAGAATATACAAGAAAATTACAACTGGACTGAATATTTCCAAAAAGGGTTAGACACACTGAAAGAGAAGATGGTTACAATGCCTATTCTAGTCTTCCCTTACTAGAATAAGCCATTTCACATACACGTAGATGCTTCATTTATAGCACTTGGCATTGTACTAGAACAAGCAGGTGATGGAGGCATTGGCCATACCATCGAGTTTTCAAGTAGAAATCTATCTTCAGCAAAAAGGAATTACACCACAACAGAAAGGGAAGGATTAGCTATGGTGCACATATTGCAGAAATTCAAACACTATTTGCTAGGTTCACACTTTTGCATGTTCACTTACCATTCATCTTTGAAGTACTTGGTCAATAAGCCAGTGTTAGGGGGGAGAATATGCAGATGGCTCTTACTTTTTAAAGAATATGATTTTGAGATCATAGTGAAGCTAGAAAGATTGAATGCAGGACCTGATCATCTTTCAAGAATCGATCCAGGAGAAGAACCTAATAATTTGGAGGATAATCTACCAAATGCGCAGTTGTTTTCTATTCACATAGAAGATGACCAATTCAGAGACATTGTATAATTTATAACTACAGGGTTAGCACCTGCAGAACTTACTACGCAGCAGAAGAAACATTTAGTGGTAAGATCAGTTGATTTTACCCTCATTCCAAGACAATTATACAAATTGGTACCAGATGAATTATTGCGTAGATGCGTAGTAGAACATGAGAGAACTATCATACTTGCTGAAGCACATTTAGGAGTATCGGGAGGACACTATGCAGGGAAAGATACCGTGCATAAAATTCTGAGCAGGACTATGGTGGCTTGTTATAGGTCAAAACTGCACTTCTCTGTCTGTGATCACATTGCACTGTCGATCACACAAAACAACACTATGGATGGGAGAGCTAGATTGACCTTGGATGAGTTATTGTTGAGATCACACATCTTCAATTGAAAAAACATATTTTTTCTATAGTTTTCACTATTTTTACACTACTATTGCCACTGACACCTAGCATTCTAAACGTTGGTTCTTCTGAAGAGAACCCGCCCACTTACCTCAAAAGATGTGTGCGCGGGTTGAAGAGAACTCCCCCAATCTCCCAATTCAACTGCCTCACGAATCTAACTTCCATCCTTGTCCCATAAATACAAGGGGAAGCCATGAGGGAGAGGCCAAGGAATGAAGAAGAAGCTGTTGTTATGCTAGAGGAATTCTTAATTCATTGTGAGGAGCAGGATCCCAGGACTCAGTTGCAGAAGTGTCTGGAAAGATCAGGTATATCTGTACTTATCTACATTTCTTTGACAATAGAAGGTGAAAATACCCTTCCCGTCCCAATGAAATGTCTCTTTTGTTGGATATCTGATTGTAGTTAATGTTAAATTGCTTTCAATTTCATTATATATATTACAGTCAAGATACGCTGAGGAAGGTTAACTTGTTTTGCAGGTTCATCTCTGTGGAAGATTGGGCGAAATCTAGGACCAGCCATCATTAAAAAGGTACGACTTTCAGAACCCTAATCTCTTTCCATTCGTAATAATTGATGCAAAACATGAATGTATTTACTGTCACCCCATGTAAGTTAGTAGTGTCATTTCCCTCACTATAAGGTATTATCCTGCACAACAGAACTGACAACTCCACTAGGGTGCACTGGTTGTTTCTTCTCTAGGGGACCTTCCTAGGTTTTCTTTCAGTTTATGCAGTCTTTTTGTTTTCTGAGAGGTTTTTATAGGTTACCTTGTTGTTCATTTTATCTTGATTCATTTCAGTTTGGCTGAGTAAAGCTCTGTTTATTGCTTTAAGTCCCTATGCACTGGTTTTCTGTGCATACACAAGTGCATTTTCTACCTTATGCGCTAGTTTCCTTGAGACATAGCCGTGCATTTTGTCTTGCAGGCACTGGTTTTTATACTAGATAGTAGTGCATTTTTCCTGTAGGTCTAAGCCTTCCACTAGGGTTTGGTTTTCAGGTTGTTGGGTCTACTTCTGCCATTTCCTTGCTTCTCTAACTGATTACTGAGACATATTTGTCTTTTTTTAGTCTTGTTTTCCTCTTTCAAGTCCTTTAGATTGTTTTACCTGCTTCAACACTTGTTTTAGGTGTCTTTTCTGGTTTTTTTAAGCCTTTTTGAAGCTGTGCGCGACTATCTACTAGATACAGTAGTGCACTTTTTTCCCTAGACACGTGTTGCACTCTTGCAGACCTGCGCACTCAACGCTTGTTGTATGTTGCAATAACTGCACACTTTTACTGAGTCTTGTCTTTTTTTTTAAGGGTTTGATTCCAGTTTGAGTTTTTAGGGTGGTTTTTGAAAGGTCTGTTGGTTTGGATACCTTCTGAACTCCTGTTCAGATCAATCTGAGTTGGTTGAAGCCTTCTAATTAGATTTTCCTTTGATTTTTTGTGGTGATAGAGATACCTTTGGTTTGCTTGACTACCCTGTTTGTTTGGCGGGTGTTTTCTTTGTTTTTGGTGCTTAGGAGCATCCTCTTAGGTCTGTTTTTCCGTTGCATGCATCTGTTTTCCTTTCTTCTTTTACACCCTGTTCCAAACCTAGATTTTTTTCCCATCGAAATAACTCTATAGTTCAAGTCTTTTTCAGTCTTTTGATTCTATTGGTTTAATCCTTTAGGTCTTTTATCTTTACCCGCACCTTTGTGAGATCTTGCGTGTTCCTTCTTTCAAGTTCATTTTCTTTTGCAAATAAAAGAAAAGATAAAAATTGAAATTGGTAGCTTAGTAGCAAGATTTACCATCATTTTTTGAAGTAACATAGATTGTCTTGCTTTGAAAATTTAAAAGAAATTTTTTTTTTAAATTATGCTTAAGATTGCCTATTTCTTGTTTTGAAAAAACATAAACGAAAAAGAAAAAAGAGTCTTTGTGAAGTTTTAAAAGCATTATTTGTACACACTTTGCTTTCTGTCGAAACCATTCCACACACCTCACTACCCTCTTGAGTAAAAAGTAGCCTCTAAAAAGAAAATTTAATAAAATTAATTAGCAAATTTTTCTTTTTAGGTATGACACAACATCAACTAGCTTAGGCTAGGGTTTAGGGGTAAATCACCTTAAACTACCCGAAATCGGTTTCATTACTCAACAATCATAGTAAGACAATCTCTTAGGTAAACCCACCTATATCAAAATATCCTAGGAATGCTCTACTCAAACCAGAGTTAAGCACGAGGCCATGTGCGACTGGATCTGCTGAGGATAACCCCTCACTTTCCTTTCAAACATAAACCAGAGCTGATTCGCGTACGGGGGTCCACTCGTACTTTTAAATTGATTTTGGATTTCGGGCTTTGCTACCTTGCCCATGCATCTTGGCTAGGATGACGACTGTTCCCCCAGGTATTTTCATATTTGTGGTATCCTTAGTATCATAACCCTAGGGCTCTGCACAGGTAGAGTGGAAGGATATTTCCACTTCAACTTGGACAGACGCGGAAGGTAACCCTTTGGCAGTAATCCCAAGAGGGTGGTTTGGTGATTCAAACGCTTGCACCTAGAGGACCTCCATTAGATGTCGTGTAACTGACCGTCGATACTCTATTAGTTCGTTCTGGGCCCTCATCATCCCAGACTTGCTTCTGAGAGTATTAGCTTTGTTTTCCTAGTTTGATCACTCAGGGAATTTTAGTGGTATGTTGTTTTCTCCCTAGTTGTTTAGTGGCCACTAGATTTTATACTTAGTTTTCTTTTTATATAGCCATGCAGGACCAACCTCTTCAGAGGTCTCGGAGGTTGCAAAACCTTCCCCCACTCATTATGGAGCCTCCACCGCCACCGCGATGTCGAAGGATGGATTCCCGTGGTTCATACGAACTTATGGGAGAAACTGAACTACCTAGAGAACCAGAGGTCATATTTCAGGATCAACAGGTATTTGGTACTATTGAGGTTGAAGACTTAACTTCTCGAGATTTTAACACTCCTTTTAACCCTCCCCTAACTGGACCCAATGATCTGTTACTCATAATTGTAGCTTCTCTAGGACAACCTGAGTATGCATACTGGTTTACCCCTAGTTATCACATGGCTAGTTTTGGAGATGAAATTGGAGTTCCCCAAACTCCTTCTGCAGCCATGGTTACGAGAGCTCTCTCTCATTCTTTCGTAAGCACGTTAGTATCCACCTCCTTGCAGGCTACATCTACCTCAACTCCTTCTTTTAGTTTCAATACTAGTACCATAAGGATGTCTAGTTCTCAACCTTCGACAACAGCTACCCCTCTTGGTGCCACTGCTGGACCTTTTCAGATCCCTGTCACTTGGATATCCTCGATACCATCTACTTCATCTCCTTTCATGCAACAATCCAAGGGCATTCCACAAACCGCTCCTTTTGGACAAGGTTTCCCTTGGTTTGGAGGACACATAGCTCCCTCCATGCCCTTTGTAGGTTTGATGCCCACTCTATCCATAGCTATAGTAGGCTCGATACCTTTGCCGTTCATTACATCTACACCTGGGTTTAACCCCTACACGGGTCAGAATGTACATTATTCCAATGTGCAGAATTTCATATACTTATAGGGAGTATCCCTTTTTCACTGTTTAGTGGAGGAGGTGGTAACACGTTTAACCCACATTAAGGAGGGGCTAACACCCAGCTGCAATGGACACACACTCAAGGGAATAACCCTCTCTCTTTTGGTTGGAGCAATTTTAGCAACGCGTTTGCTTCACAACCGGTGGCTGGGGGAAACCTGAACCAGCAGTACACAAGTCAGGTTTTAGGTGGTTTTGCCTACCAAAACCCTTCTAACCAAGTGCCATCGGCAAGACCTCGTTCACCTTTTCTGGCAAATCTAAATTTGCCAAACCTTTCAAAACTCACTAATGATCCGGTGCGCCATCACCCCGCATGGCCACCTGTCCCGACCAAGCTACCTTCTGACATTCCAAAGTTCGAAGGAAAGACTGGGGAGGATCTCGATGATTATGTGACTACTTTCCATCTCTGGTGCTCTTCTAATTCGTTGAACGATGATTCCATCAGATTGAGGCTCTTTCAAAGAACCTTGACTAGTCCTGTAGCTAAATGGTACATTGAACTACCCGCAACTTCCTATGGAACCTTTTGGGATCTAGCTACTATTTTTCTGAATCACTTCCAACTTCCTGTCCGGTATGATGCCAGTACAGATCTTTTGTCAACCTTTCGACAGAACAAAGCCACTCACTTATCTGACCATATTCAAGAGTGGCGAAGGAGGACGAGGCTCATTAAAGCTGACATCCTTCCAAAGTTCTTATTAGAGTGGCATCTCAAATCACTCCTTCCTTACATTTCTAAGGAAGTGGCAACTTCTGGGGTGTCCTCCGAAGAGTAAGGTACCTCCCAACAGCTTGATCTAGTATATGATCAGTCTGGGCTCTTATATGATATTATTCCCGACGCACCGAGGTCTAACAAAGATCTAGGTAAACCTAAACCTAGACCACATGTTGATTGCATCATGGGTTCATCATATTTTGCAGCGTTTGATGCTTTAACTAAGCATGTTCACCCCCTATCTGTCAAACAATCTGCTGCAGAAGCAACTTCAGTTGCATCCTCCCCTTTGCAAGTGGAATCTTTACAACAAGTGTAGATGGATCAAAACATCCCTTGGCATCCCAACAACAAAAATAAGGGAAAGAAAGGGGAGGGGAATCACCAAAATCCCAAAAACACAGAAAATGTCGAGGAGGGAAAAAAGGAGAAAAATAAAGTGAAGTTCCCTTGCAAGTTGTGCAAGGATGACCACCTCACCCATCAATGCCCTCTGATGGAAGAATCCCAGAAGTTGCTTTGTGAAAAGAAACCAACTGTCTTAAAAGACCCATTCCCTCATGGGAAAGGTTCAGCTTCTGGAAACTCTAGTGCTGGGGGCACTCATCATGCCTCATATACTGATCAATCATTTATTAATCTGGTTAATTCGAATGCGTTTTTACAAACTCGAGCTAGAAACTATACCCTGGATCCGCAACAAAAGGATGTTCCTGATTCATCTACCCCTCTCCACATTGAGAGACCGACATATTCATTGCCGAAGATCCTGAAAGGTGTCTTCAAATGGGTTGTGCACAACCCCGATGCATGGGCTTCCCCCAACTACAATGTTGTGGAGGATTTATCCCAAACCCCCTATGCCATGTCCACTTTAGAAGTATTGCAGAGTTGTCCATTACAACGCAGTGCACTTCTTGTAGCGATTGGGAGCGTAGAATCATCTAATATGCTTGCTCGTTTTGATATGAATAATATCAAACCCCAGTTTCCGTACCACATCGCTCTCCAAATAGAGGTAGTTCATGGTCCCAAGACCATTGGACAAGCTGTTGTAGATGAGGTCGTGTCTACATGCGTAATGTCCATTTCTTGTTGGAAGGCTTTGGGCTCACCCGAATTATCCCCATCAAACACCTTGCTTACCTCCTTTGATGGAAGATATTTCCATCCACACGGAGTCTTACCATCATTTGACGTTGAACTTGCTGGTAAGCTAGTGTTTGTAGAGGTTGAAGTGCTGGATGCTCCACTTGATTACAATTTTTTATTAGGTAGGAGCTGGATGTATGCAATGCAAGCAGTGCCATCGGTCGTTTTCCAAATTTTAATGTTCCCTCACGAAGGCAAGATCATCACAGTTGATCAACTTTCGTTTGCTCGAAAAAACAACCAGACTTCTTTGAACTCAAAAATTTCGTTGGTTGATCAGTCTCACCAAGCTACTGATAGTTTAGGAGCAGGGATCTATGGGTCATTAATGGGCACTTTTGACCTACCTTCTCCTGTTCATTTTATTGGTTCTAAAGAGTTTTCATCATCTAATATTTTCACGGTCTGTCCAACAAAGGATCCATGGATTCTCCCCACCGAATCAAAACCAGTTTTGCCCCTATCTGTTGCAGAGGTAGCCTACTTAGATTCATAACATGCTGCAACAGAACATATCGTAACTCCATTGGTATCTGTTGAGTTAGAGATGGACTATGCACCGGCATGGTCAGTAGACTCTATCCACTCTTTTGACTGTCTAGATACTGTTTTTCCCTCTGATGAGGCCATTTTGGAAGCAATGATTGGCATGGACCATCCTTGGGAACACATGCACCACAGGTCATATTTTCTTCCCGATCTGGACAGGATAGAGAGAGGAGAGTTTTCTATGAGACCCAGTGGTAATGTTGATATGTCTGTTATCCCTTCTACTTCAAAATATTTTTATGCCGAGGGGAATATGGAAAACATATCGAGAACTATCCTGATCATCATTTCCATCAAACCTGGAGTCGTGGAAGACCTTTTCATTGGGGCAGATTGTTCTCCTGAGGAGATCACTTTGTATACCAATCTGTTCAAGGAATTCTACGATGTTATCCCCTGGTCTCACGAGAAGATGCCAGGCATCGACCCGAAAATGAGACTTACTTGAAGAAGTACTACGCTTAGGCCTTTGTTCTTTTTCATGTATTATAGCTGTACATTTTGTAGAGTTAGCTTTGTTTGTGGTGACGTTATGTCTTATGTGTTTATTTCTTTGTGTTTCAGATGTCGATTTAACACTTTATAGGATTTTTTTATGGCACTAGCCGCCTAAGTTATTTATTCTCTGAATGGCCAGCTTGTCTCTTCAGGAGGGGCTTGCTTGGGTCCCACAACGAATAATATAGTTGAATATAACATGGTCATAGAGTTACTCCGAGATTCTCTTTACCATGGAATTTCACATCTAGAGGTAAGACTCGACTCACAGCTAGTTGTGTTTCAGTTAATGGGTGAATATCAAGTTAGATATCCTGTTTTGCTACACCATTTCTTAAGAGTTAGGTTACTTGAGAGACAATTTGATTACATTAATTATCAACATATTCCAAGGAACTTAAATGCACTACCTGATTCATATGCAAATTACGTTTTAGATTGGAATCTACATCATACACATCCATAATAAACAATTCACACATAAAGATAATAACACACATGTAAATAAAGACGATAATATATATATATATAAGTCATGTCAAAAAATATATGAGTCTGAATCATAAGTCTGTCACAATGTCATAATATACAAAAATGGGCTCGATGGCCTCAAAAATATACATATATATGTCCTTCTCCTAAGGAGAAGGAGGGGCCTCATCTTCCTCTGCCTCCTCTGCCACAGCATCTCTGTTGCATATGACTAGCCTAGCTACTTTCCTCGGTACCCGAATCCATGCTGGGGGCACACCCAAAACATTCTCCTGCATGTCGAGTGGCATCTGCTCGATCCTGTATGTTGGAATGTCATGAATCAACCGACTCATCTTCCCCTCTATTTTCGCCAACATGGCGTCGGCTGCTCCTACTATGACTGATCTCACAAAGGTATGGGGGTGTCCCTCAAGACGTACTGGCCCAACATCTGCATAAGACACTTTGTTCAATATTTCAAACTCATTTAAAAATCATATATATAAAATGAAAAAATTAAATAATTTTTCAAAAAACAAACTTACCAATATCTCCCCAGGCAGCCCCTGGAGGAAGAGCCAGCTCAGGATCATTGTGGAATTCTATGCCTACATAAGGGAACATCTCAAGAGCTGGTATGTGTCGGTCCCACCACACCCAGAAATCTTTGTCATGATAGCAGAAGTTGCTCTTTCCACCACCCTGGCGTAGGAAGATGTCTCCCCAACGAGACATAATAGGCTCACAAGTATTTAGTGGGGGAAGGGCCATCCCCAGACTCAATGCAGGTACCCTTTCAAAGAAAAAGGTACAAAGTATACTTACGTACCCAAAGTTCTTCATCCTCCCGGTTTTGCACCCAGAAAGCTGAAGTTTCATGTTTGCAAGTAAACTAGAACACCAGTCATACACTACCCCTCGCAAGCATTCAGTGCCCACATGCATAGAGTTCCTCGAAGCCAAGTGTTGTGTTGTGCTTCCTCCCATCTGATTCAGAATACTCAAGATGACCTTTAGTGGGAAGCTCTTAATGGTGGAGATAAGAACTTGGCTACCGATCTTTTCGGTACCCGCCACACAATAGGTGTTGATGTAATCTTGCACGGACAAGGAACCCACATTGCGAGAGGAACCTTTGAGATTCACTACATCTCCCCTTCGAGAGAGACCCGTAATGAAGTAGATTTCATCAATGGTTAGTTCCAGAATCTCCCCTTGGAGATTGAACACCAATGCATTGGCATCCCAATACTAAACTAACCACTCAAGCAGTCGGATTTGTGCCCACATGTTGACCATTTGATAGAAATTCAACAAGCCCCATCTTCTTAATGCATGTAATTTCAATGGATCATTCAAAGCATGTCAATCCATATCCCCATGTTCCCTTTCACACCATACAAGCACCATCCTTCCAAGCAACCATTTAAACGTTGGTCATTTTTTTATTTTTGCCCTATGTTTTGTGGTGAACGCTACTGTTTGAAATAGACAGTAGCATCCTGAACACCACTTTGTTGAAAGTGAACTAGCACACTTTTGTCGAGTGCGTTAATTTTATTCAAACATAGTAGTGCTCATGCAAAAACGCATTTAAAACCTTGCTAAAAATGAAATTGACCACTAAAAATTAAAAACTTTGCATAAAAATGAAGGTATAGGATGAGTCAACTTACTTGGAGAAAGCAGAAGTTGGTTTGGTAGCTCGGTTCGGTCGCAACGAATGGAAGAAGTTTGAGGTTTTCACTCCACTATTTGCCCTAAAAACTTGAAATGGTGAAATTGTTTTTAAATTGAAACTATTTATAAAATTTAGTTTTAAATTTTTACCGACTTTGTTGAATGTGGTATAGTTTTAATTTGATTTTAATATTTCATTTAATTCACTAATATCTTTTTGAAGTTTTGGTGAACTAGGTGAAGTACATATTGCATTTTTCACCATACCTTTTCTGCCAAAGGTGTGTTTCCTCCATTGACATGTCGGATTAGGTATGTGCTGCCCAGTATTTCATGTCATCGAGAAAATTTCTTTTGAGTTTGCGATATATTACTAATTTGGCTTTCTAGAATTCTGACATTTGGCAGGTCATGAACTTATGATTCCTGAAGCTGTTTGTAAGTATTTTTAAGCTCTTATTTGACTTTTCAAAAATAAACAAGATTTCCGAGCATATTTGTTCTCTTCAAACTCGTTAAAAGGAATTGAAGGAACATCCGCTTAAGTATAAGTTTAACGCTTTTCCGAAATTTTCTGTATTATTTACGAAAAAGGAATACTCTAGTCATCCATGGTTAGAAGAGTTCTTCGCTCATTGTTTTACACTTTTTCGGGTGAGGAGACTAACTATACGAAAAAGGACCTTTTGGAGTCTTCTTTAGGCTTTTCAGACTCTCGAAATATTAAAATACTAAGCAAGCATTCACCTACTCAGGATCGATGTGAAATCCACAAGAGGGTATATAGAGGATTTTTTATGTTTTTCAGACTCTATAAACAGGAAAACACCAGCGAGCACATACCAACCCGGGCTTGATACTAAAATCCACAGGTAGGTGTATGGATTTATTGTTTAAGTTTTTCAGACTCCTTAAAATTGAAAACACCAATGAGAAAGAACATATCTCGGCTCGATATTAAAATCCAGAGATCAGTATTATAGAGTATTCATCTATCTTTTCTTCGAACACTATTGAGTTTGCTTTCTTGGACTCATTAAAACAACAAGAAGGATATTCTTTTGACAAAAAAAGAATAAGGGAAGAGAAGGGTATCTTACATCTTTTCAGTTTCAAAGGCAGCTAAGCCAGTCATGTCCTTGAACACAGCACCTATTTGAGTCCATCATTCAGTTGGGTTTTAGTTTTTGACCTTAGGGTGAACCTAATCCCATATTTTTTACTCCTTCGGTTGGTTATTCTTCCAATCATATGGAGTGTCTGCTAATGTCTCCTACATTGCAGGCTTATATCACTTTCCCCTCATGTTAAAAGCTGCCTAAGTCACTTCGTGTCGTGTTCATTGTTCAAGGATACAGCCTGTGTCAGCCATTTTGCAGTTACCTTGACTTCATGTGTTGGCCATCTTGGTGTCAGTTTGTTTCATCTTGTTACTTGTCCTACTCCAAATCATCTCAAACTTTTGAGTGTTGCTCGTGTTGGATGATGGAGGATGCATTAAGGCCTTCCTTCCAATGGAATTCTTCCCATCGACTTCAACTCATTATGCTCTGGGAATGATGTTTAGAGTATCAGTTAGTACCTTGGGGATTGCAGTCATCAGTGGTAGTTTCCCTCGCTGTTGCATAATGGGAATACATCAATGTCTCTTATTCGACAGGTTCCTCATGTGTTCGAATTCAAGTCCACTTATTCACACTTGTTGGAATGTACTAGGTACCTTGGGCCCCATTACCATTATTGATGGAAGCTCTCGCGTTTTTTAACAGTATACATCAATGACCGGTAATCAAATGATACCCCCCATGTTCGACTCTAGCTCATTTATTCACATGGTTAAGGTTTGTACCTTGGGTTGTTTGGATGAAGACCTTGGGACTCTGATAGCATCACCCTATTTATGTTATCACCCAAGTTGCACAAGACTGAGCCTCGTTCTTTTTGGCTCTTCATGAGACATAGATCCAGTTTGTTGTTATGGCTATGATCTCTCATTTTTGACATGGATCCACACTTGTATTTCAGTAGCAATGTTATACATACATCTCCCAATTATGTATTAGAGATCATGTGGTATCACACCGAACATCTATATGATGTCAAGATTGTAATTGCTCACTGACCTTGATCATTGTTTCCAGGTACTTTTATCACTTGGTTCTGTGGTTTCTTTCTCCTCCTTTGACTTGGAATTATAATGTATTTCGGCCATCATTTCCCTCTAAACTCACACATTAGGGGGCATCTGTTATAGGTCAAATCTACACTTCTCCGTCCGTGATCACATTGCACTATCGATCACACAAAAGGACACTATGGATGAAAGAGCTAGATTGACCTTGGATGAGTTATTGCTGAAATCACACATCTTCAGCTGAAAAAACATATTTTTTCTACAGTTTTCACTATGTGTGCGCTACTATTGCCACTAACACCTAGCGTTTTGAACACTGGTTCTTCTGAAGAGAACCCGCGCACTTACCTCAAAAGATGTGTGCGCTAGTTTCAAAGAACAAAAGTTTCATACTGAACGTTGGTTTACTATTATGATACTTGCGCACATGTTAAGATGAATGGAAAAAATATATTAAGATTTCGAATTGGAATTAGTGGAGGTTGGTTCTGTACCTCCCCTAACCTCCCAATTCAATTGCCTCATGAATCTAACTTCCATCCTTGTCCCATAAATACAAGGGGAATCCATGAGGGAGAGGCCAAGGAATGAAGAAGAAGCTGTTGTTATGCTGGAGGAATTCTTAATTCATTGTGAGGAGCAGGAGCCCATGACTCGGTTGCAGAAGTGTCTGGACAGATCAGGTATATATGTACTTATCTACATTTCTTTGACAATAAAAGGGGGAAATACCCTTCCTGTCCCAATGAAATGTCTCTTTTGTTGGATATCTGATTGTAGTTAATGTTAAATTGCTTTCAATTTCATTATATATATTATAGTCAAGATACGTCGAGGAAGGTTAACTTGTTTTGCAGGTTCATCTCTGTGGAAGATTGGGCAAAAGCTAGGACCAGCCATCGTTAAAAAGGTACGACTTTCAGAACCCTAATCTCTTTCCATTTGTAGTAATTGATGCAAAACATGAATGTATTTACTTGTCACCCCATGTAAGTTGGTAGTGTCATTTCCCTCAGTATAAGGTATTATCCTGCACAACATGGCCTACTATACATAAAGATTCAAAGGAACATTGTAGGAATTGCGATGTATACCAAATAACAGGGAAGCCATCTCATAGAGATGATATGCCATTGATTCCACAGTTGACATTACAAGCCTTTGATAAATGGGTTATTGAATTTGTGGAACCTATTAACCCACCAAGGAAGAGAACTAGATCGAGATGCATCATTACAACTATAGATTATCTAACCAGATGGGAAGAAGCAAAAGCAATGGAGGACTGTAGCACAGTTATAGCAGTGCAGTTCATTTTTTAGAACATATTGACAAGGTTTGGATGTCCAAAGATTCTGATGAGTGATCAAGGAACCCATTTCTTAAACAAAACTATTGAAGCCCTGAGAGAAGAATTTTAGATCTACCATCAAAAGAGTACACCATATCATCCAAAAGCTAATGGAACCATATAATCCTTTAATAAAGTGTTGGATAATGTATTAACCAAGGTATGCAATACAAACATGGATGATTGGGATCTCATAATACCATAAATATTGTGTGCATATATGAAAACTTGTAAAAATTTGACAGGCCATACACCTTTTAGGTTAGCATATGGAGAGGAACTTGTCATTCCCATGGAATACATAGTACCAATCTTGAGAATTGCAACATTTACAGACATGGATGATGCTGAGAAAATGGATGAAAGACTACTACAGTTAATTGGATTGGAGGAAGACCGCTTCATTGCAGGCTTTCACCAACAAGTGCAGAAAGATAGAGAAAAAATATGGCATGATAGACACATCAAGCACAAGTTCTTCTAGGTATGAGACCTTGTTCTCGTTTATGATAGAAAATTTATGAAATTTCCTAGAAATTTCAGAATGCATTAGTTAGGACCATACATTTTCAAACATGCTAATAATGGTGGCGCAGTACAGTTAGCCACATTACTTGGAGAAAAATTACAAGGACTTGTTTATGGGAGTAGATTAAAGCCTTACAAGGAATCTGGCCCTACTCCTACAAGCAGAATTTAAACAACTCAATAAATATTAAGTGTCAAGTGCAATTGAAATTGGACACTAAAACAGAGAAGAGATTCTGCACACAACAGTTTTGTTATAATGCGAAGTTTACAAGATTTGAAGATATGTTGTGAAATCAAGGAAGCTCAGTGTAAGTGGCTCGGGGACGAGCCACAAGTAAGTGTTAGGGGACTCTTGGGCATATCCCAAGTAAAGGAAGTTTTGAATGCAAAGTACAATTAGGCGAGGCCTAGAATTGACTAGTTTTGGAGATAATCAACTCCACAAATCCCGGGAAGAGGGTATGGAGCGAAGTGCAGTCAAGAGGAAAGGAAATGTTCCATTAGTAAATACGAAGTACTAAGGACAACCAAAGGTGGTTGAAGTAGTTAAAGGCCGAGCGGTGACCTGACTGCTACAGGAACAAAAAGTAAAGAATCAAAATGGATTAAAGGGCACGCCACTGTAGAGTCGTAACTGCGCCTGTCAGATAAGCGTTAGATTCAGAAGAAGTGGCGTCAAAGGGACCAAAAAGTTAAATCTTAGCGTGGTCTACAGAAGAACTGTGTGGGGTTTTGGGGTTTTGGGTACTATAGGGTTTGGACCATCGTTATCGTAATATGTGACCTTCGGGAACATCTATATATAAGAGTATTTTTTTATAAGGAAGGGTTTGGTTTTTGTTGTTTGTTTGGATATATTGGGTTTTGGTTGGTTAGAAACAAGAGAGAATAGAATCTACAGCTGAGTGCGTAGAGGTCTGATTGTAGAGAAGACTCTGCAGCTGAGTGCGCAGACTAGAACTATTTCCCTTCCAAGTAATATAAGAACAGTTCCTGTGGACATAGCTCCCACCTGGGAGTGAACCACGTAAATCTATGCATTATGTATCAGTTTATGGCATGTTTTAAGTTCATGTTATTACATTTTTATGTATTTTCTTTCTTGTGTAGGTGAACGGAAATCATATGTTAAGTAAACGGAACACATGTGTATGAATGTTGCAAAGTAACACTAAGTATGATGAATGTGTAGTTATAAGAGTAAAGAAAACAACGATTCAATGTAGTTTTGTAGGCTATTGGTAATTGCAAAGTGCCAAGTCATTTGTTATATTGTCTTTTTAAGTATATGTTAAGCAAGGGACATGTTGTGAGGTCAGTAACCACATCCACACATCGCCACGGTTGTAGAAACCTGATTCTCTAGCCCCCCATCTTCACTTCGGGTGAGACTTCAACCTATTTACAGGTTGATGCCGAAAGGGCTAGTGAAAGGGTTTTTTTTGTGTCTACAATAAATTCGCCGAACCCAGGTCATACCAAAAGGACCAACAAATTTTGGGGGCCTGTTGGGTGAAACCCAAGTAAAGGAAGTTTTGAATGAAAAGTACAGTTAGGCGAGGCCTCACATTGACCATTTTTGGAGATAAGCAACTCCGCAAATCCTGGGAAGAGGGTATGGAGTGAAGTGTAGTCGACAGGAAAGGACCTATTCCCTTAGTAAATACGAAGTACTAAGGACATTCATAGGTGGTTGAAGCAGTTAAAGGCTGAGCGACAACCTGACTTCTACATGAGAAAAAATTAAAGAAGTGGAATGGTGTAAAGGACACACCACTGCGGAGTCGAAACTGCGCCTGTCAGAGAAGCGTTAGAGTTAGAAGAAGCGGTGTTGAAGGGACAACGAAGTTAAATCTTAGTGTGGTCTACATGAGAACCACGCAAGGTTTTTGGGTTTTGGGTACTATGGGGGTTGGCCAATAGTTATTGTAATATGTAACCTTCAAGAACATCTATATATAAGGGTATTTTTGTATAAGGAAGGGTTGGGTTTTTGTTGGTTGTTCGTATATATTGGGTTTTGGTTGGTTATAGCCAAGATATAACAAGAGAGAACAGACTCTACAACTGAGTTCGAAGAGATCTGATTGTAGAGAAGAGTCTGTAGCTTAGTGCGAAGACTAGAACTATTTCCCTTCCAAGTAATATAAGAACAGTTCCTGTGGACGTAGCTCCCATCTGGGAGTGAACCACGTAAATCTATGCATTATTGTTGGGCCTGGCCCAGGTGGGGCATTTTTTAGCAGGAAGGATTTTGAGAACTGTGGAGCTGAGCGCAATTAAGTTGGAACAATTTCGGGATACGTTTTGGTATGCTGCGAAGTTGCGTGCAACACGGTGTCGGAAGAACTACGAAGATAGTGCCATGAGGAGAAGAGTGTTGCGATGTGTCGATCAACGAAAAATCCAACTAATTAGAGTGTTGGACAGAAGACGGCACAAATTCTGGTTAGGTCATTGGAGATCTATTTTTGGCAAAAAGGATTGATAACTACCAAGCGGTGGGTAGGTGCAAATCGGGAGGTAGGTGACTGATTACACAAATAGAGAACTACTACTTGAACTAGTCATCTAAGGCCGTGAAAGAATAATAGCTCGGAGGAAGCAACCCATTGGCGCGCGCGTGACAGAAGATCCGCTAACAGACACCACCAGTCCAATTTAGGGAAAACCGTGACAATTTTTTAAACCTAAGGGTTTTTCCTTTGTAATGTAAAGACATGACCAACGAGCATGATCTATATATAAGGCATTTTTGTATGGGAAAGGGTTACACTTTTTTTATTTGGGAATTATTGAATATTGTTAGAATCTTTGAGTAAGAAGCCATTGTAAAGGATCTGCAGCTGAGTGCGCAGAGATCTAATTTTGAGGAAGAAGAACGTCTGCAGCTGAGTGTGCAAATGAAGAACTATTGTACCCTTTCCTAAGATAATAAAACAACAGTTCTTATGGATGTAGCTTCCCATCCAGCGGGGTGAACCACATTAAACCTTGTGTTATGTGATTGTTGTGTATGATTGCCATTATTTTTGCTTGAATTACTTACAGTGCATGCGTGAAGTTACTGTTATCTAAAATATGTTTACTTTTATCTGTATTCACCATGGAAGGGATGGAATAAGATGTTAGTAGTTCGTGTATGGATGAATGTTAACAGTCAGCACCTATAAGTGTTCGAATGAATGGATCTGTTAGATAAACACACAATTAAGTGCTAAGGATGAATCGCAATATCAGAGCACACCGCATCGCTCATCTCACTCATTTGCATAAGTTATGATGTTTATCAGTCTAAGTAATGATGAATGATTAAGGATTATCGAATGAGAAGGATTAGAAGTGATTAGGTCTCATAAACGGTAGCGCGGTCTAGTTGACGTACAGATCCATTAGAAGTGTTGCGCAGTAAGCTGTTGATAACTTATCATTGTAGACTAGGAGTAATCCACGCAGTACCTTAGCTTGCTGAAGTATCAACGCGAAGTAGAAGGCCTCGCACAGTCATTGACCGTAGCGCGCAGTCTGTCACCGCGTTATGCATTAACCAGTTTAAACACTCGCATCACAAGGTTGTGGAAACCTGCTTCTGCAACCGCCCCCTAAGCTTCACATCGGGTGAGACCTCAAGCTTCTTGCAGTCTGTTGCCGAAAGGGTCGGTGAATAGGGGTTTTGTTGGTATCTTGCACCGCGAAGTACCTGGGTCTACATTGGAAAAACCTCTAGATCATAATAAACACCAACAAATGGTTTTGTTGCCGCACTAAGACTCAGTGATGCGATAGTGTGTTTTAGAAAATAATGTGCGAAGAAGAATACGAGTTCCCATTAAGATCAGACAACGGGCATCCAAAAAAGAAAGAGATTTGGGCTTGGTGTCATAAGATCGAAAGAGGTTTTGCAAAGAACGAAAACAAGCATCCACGTCTATCTGATGTAGAGTGGTTGAATAGATATTTGTGGAGGGACATCCATGAGATTTTCTGGGCGTCATTTCCAAACGAGTTGCACAAGTGGATATCGCGCTTAGCAGAAAGAAAGAATTGTTCTCAAGGAGGATTACCTACAGAGTGGAGTCCGAAGCTAATTGCACAGCTCAAAGCAATAGACAGCCCACTGTCGCGAGCAGTCAACTTCTGGGTTGATAGTATACTTGAAGGATTTGCGACTGAGTTTGCTGTAGACATGCTGAAATCCTACAGCCAAGTTGAAGCATACTTTTTTGAAGGATTCAGAGGTAAGTTCTTGAAAAATCTTAGTCTATACATTAAAATGATTTTAGCTGAGAAAGGTGTTTTATGAATGCAGTAGTAAGTATGAATATGTCATGGTAGAAAATACATATATTGATTCTGACGAAGAAAACCATACTTTGAGAAGTGGAAAGTGATATAATCTTACTAGTGAAAAGAATTTCGGACGATCTAAAAACCACATAAATACAGAAATCCCGTGTGACCTTAATAATCAAACCACTCAATTATCAGCCACCATCCAGAGTATTACACCACAGAATCCATCAGTCCAGAACCCACCCGCTGCAAGCATCACGCAGCCTACCCCACAGAACATCAATATTAGTAACACCACATGAGCCGGTACTCAAACCATTCCACAAAATACCATACCTAGCACAACCCAGCAGCCTGTGTCTACTGTTGTCACAGGGAAATCCTCGCAAAACCGTACACAATTCGGAAGGATAATGACAGATAACGATATAAAAATGACAATATTCAAAGGAACGGGTCAGGAAGACCCTGATCAACACTGGTTTCTATGCGAAGCCATGTGGAGTGTCAAGCAAGTTATGGATGATGATATAAAGAGAGCGCAGCTCATCACTACCTTTAGATATAGAGTGCTACATTGGTTTATGAAGTATTCTCAAGCATAGTCGAGAATCCTAGCAGATATCAAGACCGTGATCGCAACAAAGTTTAAGAAACCTAAATCAGAATCACAGTGCATAACAGAATTGAAAGAAATCAAGCAGAAACCTACTAAATCAGTCTGGGAATTCGACAAATAATTTTAAACATTACTGGACCAAGTGAGCTTTGTTATAGATCCGCAACAGCACCAAGAATGGTTCATTGCTGTGTTGTTGCCCCATATCAAACAACCACTGATGCAATAGAAAGTTGTGTCATAGGCAGAGGCCTTGGAGATCGCGATGAAGCTGGGAGCTTCACCAATTAGAGAGAGTAGTTCTAGGGTGTTACAGATCCAGAACCAGTTGGCTACCTTGACATTAGAATTACAAGGTATGAAGAATGGAAAGGAAAATAGACATGAACAAAGACATGAAGTTTGGTGCACGGGATGCAAAGGATAAGGCCACACCAGAGAAGACTATCCTCTATTTCAAGATTATCGTAACAGTGGCACACCAAACCCAATGAATATGAATCAGAACGAGGCACCTTGGTGTGAAATTTGTAGAACCAGAGGACATCGGCCTGAGGATTGTTACCTTATACAGAAATATGTCAAAACGCCTAAAAATTTATACTGTAATTTTTGTAAGTCAGTTGGACATGATGAGTCTAAATGTCGCACTTATGAACTAATGAATGAAAGGAAGTGAGATATGGATGCAATGCAAGGTGCTAGAATGTACCGTGTACAAGAATAAAATAAGACAAAGCAAGAGAACACCCAATGCGATCAAGTCGGATATAGAGGCCGCAGAGGTGGATACCACGACAGAGGAAGAAATTCTGGCCCAGCTCAAGAAAGAGGTCGAGGCCAGGTAATCTACTATAATTTTGTCCAGCAAGTTCATGTATCTAGAGATTGTACTAATCCATGCACAACATGAAACTATTGTAAATCATTTGATCATGTGATTGAAGACTTCCCTGTGCTTGAGGTAGAAATGCAGAAGTGGAGAAGGAAATAAACTCTGAACCCTAACATTTAGTTGATCACAACAGAGAAAAAACCTACAGATCCAAGTATAAATGCAGTGATGCGTAGTGGCATGGATACAGGAAAAGAAAGAACCGCAGAAGCCTCAACTTCTGGAACAACTGATGCTAAAAAGACCCCTGGAGAAACAATATGGATTAGAAAAGCTCCTGGAAAAGCACCTCCCTTGAACTTACAAAAAAATAAAGAAGTATTTGAGGAAGCATGGGACACGTTCAAAAAACCACCACCTACTTCACCAAGAATCACGTTGCGGAGTGAAGTAACACAGATAGAAGACATGCCGCTGGCATATGATCAAACGCGCACTGCACCATATACATCCATTTTTGTTGCGCAGTTCCTCCAAAGCTGTATCAAGTTATTAAAAAACAAAGACACTCTTATGGAATTTGAAAAACTGATAAATCAATATGAATCACACAGTGAGAGAAGGACTACCCATGGCACAGTACATAACATTAGGAGTCCCAAAAGAACCGGCAGGGAAATGCGGTTCACTGCACAGATAGGAGACTATGAGATGGACGATATCATTCTTGATCTCAGATCTGAAGTAAATGTATTTAGCAAGTAGACATGGAAAGCGATGGGAAAACCAAAGTTATAGTGGTCACCTATATAGTTAAGAATGGCTAATCAAGGCATAGTTATACCGTTGGGGAGGTTACCCAATACCATTGTTGACATTGACGGAGTGTGAAGTTATGTAGACTTCGAAGTAATTGAAATTGTGGATGTAGTAATACTTATCTGGCACAGGTGGGTATCGATTGGGAAATGATGAATTCCACCATCATAAATCTGAAGACAGTGAAAATGATATTTGAAGGCAATGACATAAGGGTTGTCGCACCACTAGATCCTTCGCAGGGGGAGTGATATGTTGAACCAATTCAAGAAAAGTATAGAGCTCAACATCTCGATAGTATCTATAAGATTACAACAAATGCTGTGGATTATACTCATCCTACTGCAAATGGAATGCTCAACTGGTGCTACGATAGGTCTTGCATCTCAGACTCTGAGGCAGGATTAGAAAATTGGCAACGCGGAATGCATGAAGTATCCGCCAGGAGATGCGCGACAATTACAAAGTCACTCCGTTGGATTGGAAAACAGGTAAGTCCAATCCCCACTTATGATGGTACAACTAACGTCTATTCATTTATCAAAGAATACACTGCAACAGTTGCAGATGAGCATCGCATCTCAGCATTAGACATGGCACTGTGAGAAACACCTGCCAGATGGTGGGCTATGCATAAAAAGACATTGACAACTTGGGACCAGTGCAGAATAAAACTACAATCAGATTCGCTGATAAGGTTACACTACCATTTGAGAAATATAATTGCCAAATGGATCCAAAGGATCATATTGCAACCTGTGAAAAATCTTGGGAAGAAAGACCACAGATAGAATGGGTACATCACTTTGTGCATACACTTGAGGAGCCTATTCCAAAGAAATGGTATCTAGAAGAGAAACTGCGTAGAGGAACCGCGGATTGGTCTGTCCTCACTGCGAGCTTTTGAAGGACTTTAGCTTTCAAGATGACCATCCAACTATCCATGATGCTTTGCAGCTTATCAAGGAAAACATATTTACACCAAATTGCACAAAGGAAAACATAACATTAGAAGAGTTTTATGAAGAAAACAATGTACTTGCGAGTCTACAACCAGATTGGACAGAACAAATACAGTAGGTCTTGGACTGTTATAACTTAGCTGAAAAAGTTGAAAATAAGGAAGACGGAAATGAGGAGGACCCGCGCAATATAAAGATCTCGGAATCAAAAGGAACGCGCGAAGTAGAAGGACCTCCACTAGAGATTCCAGATATGAGTGGACCAGTTAAAACAAAGAAAGTGAACATCAGTACCAGTGAAGAACCAAAGTTCGCAGCAACAGGAGACTACTGGGATGACGATAAAGTTGCAGAGATCGCAGGTATATTACAGGAATATCAGGAAGTATTCCTGACCAAGTTCACAGAGATGAAAGGCATTCTAAGAGACTTAGGAGTGATGAGAATTCCTCTTAAGCCTGGAGCGAAACCTATAAAGCAAAGGCCATATAGATTGAATCCACGCTACAAATAACACGTTAAGGCAAAACTCAACAAGATGCTTGATGCAGGGATCATTGAAACTGTTCAAGAATCTGAATGGATAAGCCCGATGGTCGTCCAAGACAAGAAAACAAAGGGTGAGATCAGGATCTGTGTTGATCTTAGAAAGTTGAATGATGCTTTGATGCATGACTCATTTCCTACTCCTTTTACCGATGAATTTCTTGATAACGTTGGAGGGAATGAGGCATACTCTTTTACTGATGTATTTTTTGGATACCATTATATAAGAATTGATCCAGCCGATAGGCACAGCACAACTTTTGCCACAGAATGGGGATTGTTCCAATATACAGTAATGCCTTTTGGTTTGAAGAACACACTAGCCATATTTTCTAGAGTGGTGATCGTAGCATTTAAAGAATTCATACGCAAGTTTTTAGAGGTTTACTTCGATGATTGGACCATTTTTGGGCTACTCAAGAACCATGCCGCGAACCTCAGGATGATGCTGGAAACATGCAGATAGCATCAGATTTCTTTGAATCTGAAGAAATGTGTTTTTTGTGTTCCTTATGGGATTCTATTGGGGCACATAGTCTGTAAGTAGGGATTGATGGTTGACCCTGCGAAGATCACAGTTATTGTAAACTTGCCTACAACAAATTCAGTTAAACAATTGCGCACTACACTAGGGCATACCAGGTACTACATGAAATTCATAAAAGGGTATGCACATATAACCGTAGCAATGGAGAAGCTTTTAAAAAAGGATGCACCATTCATTTGGAATGAATACTGCGAGAAAGGATTTGACACATTGAAAGAGAAAATGGTCATTGCGCCGATCCTAGTTTTTCCCGACTAGGAAAAGTCATTTCACGTCCATGTTGATGCTTCATGTATAGCATTGGGTGTTGTTCTTGCGCATCCAAGAGAAGGAGGCATCAATCATCCCATTGCATTTTCGAGCAGAAAATTGTCATTTGCTGAGAAAAATTATACCACTACTTAAAGGGAAGGACTCGCAATGGTATATACGCTACAAAAGTTTAGACACTATTTGCTTGGTGTGCACTTCTCAATGTTTACTGACCATTCTGCATTGAAATACCTGGTCAATAAGCCAGTGTTAGGGGGGTGAATATGCAGATGGTTTTTACTCTTCCAAGAGTATGATTTTGAAATAGTGGTTAAGCCAGGCAGGTTAAACTTAGGACCTAATCATCTATCCAGGATTGAGTCGGGAGAAGAGCCTACGAACCTTGAAGACAATCTTCCTGACGTGCAGTTGTTCACTATACAGGTCACCGATGACTATTATCAAGACATTATTGAATTTCTAACTACAGGGTTCGCACCTGAACAATTCACTACGCAGCAGAAGAAGAAGCTGGTAGTGCGAGCCACAGATTTCACTGTTATTGCAAGGTAGCTGTACAAATTAGGACCTGATGAAGTACTGCAAAGGTGTGTATTGGAGCATGAGAAGCCATATATATTGGTCGATGCACATTCAGGGGCAGCAGAGGCCACTATGCAGGAAGGGCTACTGCGCAGAAGATATTGCGCGCAGGACTATGGTGGCCAACAATCCATAAAGATTCGAAGGAACACTGCCAGAGCTACGATGTTTTTCAGAGGACAGAGAAGCTGTCCAGAAGAGATAAAATGTCATTGAATCCTCGGTTGACCTTGCAGAAATTCGAGAAATGGGAAATTGATTTCATGGGACCTATCAACCCACCGGGAAAAAGAACTAGGGCGAGGTACATTATCACTGCAACTGACTACCTCACCAAATGGGTAGAAGCAAAACTAGTGAAAAATTGCACTGCAACCATAGTGGCCGAGTTTATCTTTGAGAACATCCTTACATGATTTGGATGCCCAAAAATTTTGATGAGTGATCAAGAAACTCACTTTCTGAACAAAACTATTGAAGCTTTGACCGAAGAGTTCTACATCCATCATCAACGCAGTACGCCTTATCATCCTCAAGCAAATGGAACTGTTGAAGCATTCAATAAAGTACTTGAGAATGCACTAACCAAGATATGCAACGTAAACCGCGATGACTAGGACCTGCACATTCCATCTATATTGTGGGCATACAGAACAACATGCAAGAAATTAACTGGACATACACCTTTCAAATTGGCTTATGGGCAGGAAGCAATAATTCCAATGGAGTACATTATCCCCAGCTTGAGAATAGTTGCATTTACAGGGATGGCAGATCACGCAGCATTGGAAGAAAGGTTGTTACACTTGGTTGGTTTGGAAGAGGACCGCTTCATCGCAAGCTTCCACCAACAAGTGCAAAAAGAACGTGAAAAAGCATGGCATGACCTCCACATCAAGAGCAAGTCTTTCCAGGTAGGTGATCTAGTCCTCCTGTACGATAGTAAATTCATGAAGTTTCCGGGGAAGTTTAAAATGCATTAGCTTGGGCCATACACTGTTATCCATGTTACTAATGGTGGCGCAGTCCAGTTAGCTACTTTAGCCGGTGATACATTACCCAATTTGATAAATGGAAGCAGACTAGAGCTTTACCGTGATAGTCCTGCTTCGCAGCATCCAGTATGATTAAGAGGAAGGGGAAAATTTCTAAGTGCCAAGTACAGTTGGAATTGGGCACTAGAAACTACAGAAGAGCCTGTACGCAAAATTGAAGAGATGGATCTATGTACCGCGCAGTATAGTTGAAGCTACGCGATGAAAAAAAAAATGAAAAATGAAAATTGATAAGAAAAACAAGGCTCTGTTGCGACATTCAAAATACAACCCTGAAAAGAAAATAAATTAGACACCGCGAAGTAACTGCGCAGAACCAAATATGACCTGCTGCGTAGTTCGACGCAAGGCTCCACAAAATAGTTGTTACAGTATCAGTCAGAAATATAGCCATTACAAAGTACTTTCCTACCGACCGCTCGATCATTTAAAGCACAGATAGCCATTATGAACGACTTGATGAGGAAATTGACCGAAGCATCTGCCAGAATTGGATAACGGATACTACATTTAATGCTTATCTAACTGTTAAGGGGCGTGGAGGGGGATCAGCCATGGCTATTAATAATGCAGTAGTTAGACTCACGGGAGTTACCAAAGCAGTTAGAAATTCTTGCACATATTGTTTTCTGAGTTAGATCTACAAGTTATCCACTGGTTAGCCAAGTAGTGTGCAAGTTAATGACACAGAGGTCCTTTGTTGACAAAGAGTTCATGGTCGAAGAGACTGTGAGGTTGTTCCAACATGGAGGAATCGATGAGTTAATGAGAACCCCAAACAAGAAAGTCGTCACTGAACCAGAACAGGGTCCAAGAATATCACCAAGACACGGCCCCTCAATGCAAGACAAAGGTAAAAATCCAATAGCGCTGAGATCAAAACTACCGAAGACAAGTTTGGTGGGGCCAAATAATCCCATTGTCGATAAGGAGATACCTTTAACTATGACTCTAGACTATATCTCACCGCGTGCACTGGATGCACCAGCCACTAGACTACTGAAGAGTCCAAAGTATGAGATACCACTCTCGTCGATATCGAAGCATGTTGAGGTGGACAAAAATATGTCGGGTAAGATTCTTGAATTTAAATGGGAGGACTATGATCTCCTTGCAATGCAAAAGGAGAATCCCAGTGAGCCGAGGTTCCCACAGTTCCAGCCCGACAAATACATGTGCTGGAAGAAGAATGCAAAGGGCGACCTCACTTTGGTCGCAGAAAGCTGGTTGTCCGGAGTAGCCAAGTCGGGGCTACTCAACCTGCTTAGGCTCCCACATTTTGACAGATCACTGGAGCTCAATGCAGTGGTGTGAACTCTGATGGCACGCATCCACCAGGGTTATTTATGGCTTGACCAGAATATCGACCTGACAATTGATTTAATCCATCGGATAACTGGATTGAGAAAAAGGGGAGCAGATCCAAGAAAGTTATTTCAGGGGAAAACAAAGGATAAAGAGGTAGTTGCATTGATGAAGAAAAGGCAGTCTGTTGTCAAAGGGAAGCGAGGCTTCTAGATGGATGACATAAAGGACCAAGAAATGAGGTTTATCGTGCAGCTATTAGCGGGCAAAATTCTAAGAAAGTGCAGACCGTTAGAAGTCTCTGCGGGCGCAGTACTACTCGGCGCCGCAGCCGCCGAGGGAGAAGAATTTAATTGGTGTCAATATCTACTAAATGAGTTCCTGGAGGAACTAAATGACATGCAAATCAATGGTGGGTACTTCCACTTCACCAAGCTAATAGTGTTGATCACCTTCTTGGTATGGAGGGAGCCGAAGCAATACGTCGGAGTGATCACGGACACTTCGGACTGTAGAGGTGCTCACTATAAGAACCTGTGGGAAAATTTGAATCCCGAAAGACAACACAAGACAACGCTGGTCTTTTACACATATTATGACCAGCTGCGTGGAGCCATCATGCTTACACCTTGAATACCAAAGCAAGTAACAAGCAAATATATTCGCATTATCAATTTTTATGCTGAGATGAAATGCATCTCGATTTCAACGCAGATGAAGAATCCTGATTGGTACCTAGGAAACTACCATATGTACGAGGAAGATATTGAGAATATTATGAAGGAATGGCCAGCTGAATTCTGAGTTGAGTTTGTGGACATCCAGAGTGATTATGGTGAGGATAATCCTATCCCATGTCCCATAGTAGAAGATAAAGACTCAGGCAAAAGGAAGGACGCTGGGAGTCCTTCGGGGAGCAAGGAGCCAAGGAAGAAACATAAATCAAGTAAATACCAATTAGACACAGCGGTTCGCGAGGATGACTACATAATGATCACCGCGAAGGTCACTAAGCAAATGGAGGAGCTCTCAACCGACAAGGAGAAGAAGGAAAAGGAAATTCAGGACAGTTTGGACCAGAACCTGACTACACTGCAAGGGATTTCCAAAAAATTTGATGAAGTAAGCAGAAGATTACCCTTGCAACGTGAATCAATAGCTGAAGGGGAGTCGGCAGGGACTTCACAGTAGCAAATCGCCATTCCCGCAAGGTCCCGTGTTGTCCATTTGCAACCATTATCTATAAGGTTTCTATTACCTAATTAAGTAATACTAGATACGAAGAATGTAGAGCACGTGGATATTGATCTTGCAAAGATACCATTGCTAGGACTACATTACTTACAGACGCAAGTTTGTGAAGAAATGCATGACAGAACCATAGAAGCGCTGAAAGGACAGGCAAAGCTGCAAGCAGCTAACAGGCAGCTAGAGGAAGATAACTAGCGGAGTACTATGTAATTGCAAGATGAGTAGGATCGTCAACTGAGATTGGAGTCCACGATCACTGCAGTTGCAGATAACATAGGTGAATTTGAGGTACAACTAGAACCAGCAGATACTATTATCAAGATTGGTGATCTGGTCACCAGTCTCAAGATGGAGAAGGAAGAAATGGAGATTCTTCATGAGTCTGAAATTGCATCCTTGAAGGCACAGATCAATCCACAGACCCCACCAGATGAACAACAATTAAGACAAGGAGCAGTGAAGACCGTGACATAGAATATTGCTGCCGAAGTGGCTAAGTGCCAGAGTCTACTGGAAGCAGCATCGAAGGCATTTAATGCCATTGAGGATGATCAACAGTTGCAGAAGGTAAAGACGGAAGTAAAAGAAAAGCAAGAAGCACTCGAAAATATGGGTGAAGAAGTTAAGGCGCTACCAGCAAGAGCTAAGATGCTAAAATACAGAGAAATCAACACCCTAAAGACAGAAGTGCAAGCTTTGTGTGAGAAAGAGACAGAAATGGGCGATAAGTCACAACCATTATTAGAGGAGGTCAGCATGATCTCGCAGGAGATCGAAGAAAAGTTAAAGGAGCTGCACCAGAATCATGAGCAGGTGGAAGGCCAGATCAGCCATGAGATAACACATGAGATGCTGGAAACAGTCGGGAAAATCGAGCAGGATACGAAGACCGTGGTAGAAAAGTTGATCGGCAAATTCAATGAGTTCGCTACGAAGATCACCCCACAATCAGCAGAACACCTTGAAGAAGTTGCAAGTGGCTCGGGGGAAAGCCACATGTAAGTTTTAGGGGCCTGTTGGGCCTGGCCCAGGTGGGGCATTTTTTAGCAGGAAGGATTTTGAGAACTGCAAAGCTGAGCGTAGTTAAGTTCGAACAATTTTGGGATAAGTTTTGGTATGTTGCGAAGTTGCGCGTAGCACAGTGTCAGAAGAACTGCGAAGACATTGCCGCGAGGATAACAGTGCTTCGATGTGTCGGTCAATGGAAAACCCAGCTAAGTAGAGTGTTGGACAGAGGATGGCACAGATTCTGGTTAGGTCATCGGAGATCTATTTTTGGCAAAAAGGCTCGATAACCACCAAGCGGTGGGTAGGTTCATATCGGGAGGTAGGTGACTGATTACACAAACAAAGAACTACTACTTGAACTAGTCATCTAAAGCCGTAAAAGAAGGAACATCTCAGCGGAAGCAACCCGTTGGTGCGCGCGTGACAAAAGATCCTCTACCAGACACCAGCAGTTTGGTTTTGGGAAAACCGTGACAATTTTTTAAACCTAAGGGTTTTTCCTTTGTAATGTAAAGACATGACCTACGGGCATGATCTATATATAAGGCATTTTTGTATGGGAAAGGGTTACACTTTTTGTATTTGGGCATTATTGAATATTGTTAGAATCTTTGAGTAAGAAGCCATTGTAAAGGATCTGCAGCTGAGTGCGCAGAGATCTAATTTTGAGGAAGAAGAACGTCTGTAGCTGAGTGCGCAGATGAAGAACTATTGTACCCTTTCCTAAGATAATAAAACAACAGTTCTTGTGGACATAGCTTCCCATCCAGCGGGGTGATACACGTTAAACCTTGTGTTATGTGATTGTTGTGTATGATTGCCATTATTTTTGCTTGAATTACTTACAGTACATGCGTGAAGTTACTGTTATCTAATATATGTTTACTTTTATCTGTATTCACTGCGGAAGGTATGGAATAAGATGTTAGTAGTTCGTGTATGGATGAATGTTAACAGTCAGCACCTATAAGTCTTCAAATGAATGGATCTGTTAGATAAACACACAATTAAGTGCTAAGGATGAATCACGATATTAGAGCACACCACATCGCTCATCTCACTCATTTCCATAAGTTATGATGTTTATCAGTCTAAGTAATGATGAATGATTAAGGATTATAGAATAAGATGGATTTGAAGTGATTAGTGTTAGGATGTTCCTATACTCCATCCTAGTCCTACTAGCTTTCCAATCATTTTCATTTTCAGTCATGCATGCAAAATTAGGGTTTGCATGCAATTAGGGTTTGCATGCATTCTAGGTCATCAGTCCCAGCACCAAGTCCTCAGCAAACTAGCCCCCGAAGCTTCTTTCAGATCATTTCTAGGCCTCCCAGTGACTAATGCGCCCTCCTTTGATTCACTGCATGACAAGGGCTCCTTCTTCACCTACCAGTCCAGTTATATTCAGTTATATTGAGTTATCTTCAGTTATTCCCTTGATTTAAGGTTTAACTGACTCTTTACTGAGTTTATCACTCTGTTGGACCTCCAGTGAGACTAGATTGACCATTCTGACTCCAGTTAACTCCTATGGCGCCCTCCACTGAGCCTCCTTCACTATATTAGTGCTTCCATGTGCCAGTTACACCAACCACATTCAGTTAGACTCAGTTTGACTCCCGGTTGATCATTACTTGTGCATTGATGACTTCACTGATGAGAAGGTGGACTCCTAGTTAGGCATTGATGACTCTCCACTGATTATGGATCTGTGCATGAAGGCTAATTCGAATTCCTCCTAGTGAATTCGAATCCTCATACTCAACATTGTATATTTACTTGTTTACTATTCAGTTTAATGTAACATGTGTAATTATTCTGCCTCAATCAGAGTTTCCTTGGATCTAAGTTATATTGCTTGTCTCTTCTTCTATTATTCCTAAATTCTTTCATTGTGAGGTTTACATCATCTCTTTGGATCTTATGTGGGAAATTTCACAATTAGGTCTCATAAACGGCCGCGCGGTCTAGTTGACGCGCCGATCCATTAGAAGTGTTGCACGATAAGCTATTGATAACTTATCGTCATAGACTCGGAGTAATCCACGCAGTACCTTAGCTTGTTGAAGTATCAACACGAAGTGGAAGGCCTCGTGTAGTCATTGACCATAGTGCGCAGTCTATCACCGCGCTGCACATTAACCAGTTTAAACACTCGCATCACAAGGTTGTGGAAACCTTCTTTTGCAACCGCCCCATTAGTTTCGCCTCGGGTGAGACCTCAAGCTGCTTGTAGTCTGTTGCCGAAAGGGCCGGTGAATAGGGTTTTTGTTGGTATCTTGCACCGCGAAGTACCTGGGTCTACATTGGAAAAACCTCTAGATCAAAATAAACACCAACAAAAAGCTACCTCAGAAAGGGGACATACATCCTAGCAAATTCTGAAGAATGTCTCTTGACCAATCCCACCTGGGAGTGAACCACGTAAATCTATGCGTTATGTATGAGTTTATGGCATGTTTTGAGTTCATTTTATTACATGTTTATGTATTTTCTTTCTTATGTAGGTGAATGGAAATCATATGTTAAGTAAACGGAACACATGTGTATGAATGTTGCGAAGTAACACTAAGTACGATGAATGCGTAGTTATAAGAGTAAAGGAAACCAATATTCAACGTAGTTCTATAGGCTATTGGTAATGGCAAAGTGCGAAGTCATCTGTTATATTGTATTTTTAAGTATATGTTAAGAAAGGGACATGTTGTGAGGTCATTAACCACATCCGCACATCGCCACGGTTATAGAAACCTAATTCTATAACCCCCCATATTCGCTTCAGGTGAGACTTCAACCTGTTTACAGGTTGATGTCGAAAGGGCCAATGAAAGGGGTTTTTTTGTGTCTACAATAACTTCATTGAACCCAGGTCAACCCAGAAGGATCAACACTTACACATAGTTGTCAAACTTCTACCAGGTACCTTTCCTTTAGAGCAACACTTTCTCACATTGGAACAGGTGGATGAATATCGTTGGGCTTCCATCTAGATGATCGAGGCTTCCAAGCATCGATCCAAGGCCCATTCTGACACTCAATCTAATCGCTATACCTTTTAAGAAGGAGACCTCATTCTCATCTATGACCAAGACCATGACAAACATGGAAAAGGGAAGTTTGAGTCTATGTGGAAAGTCCCATACATCATCAAAATCTACCTCAGAAAAGGGGCATACATCCTAGTGGATTCTGAAGAATGTCTGTTGACCAATCCCCATAATGGGTTGTACCTCAAGATATGCTACACCTAACCGATCCAAACACATCGCTTCAGTCTTTATAGTTTTCTTTCTTTTTGTTTTCCACATTTTTTATTCTTGAGCCTTATGGTTTTCTTCCGTGATTGTAACCAAATGGATCCATCCCTCTATTCATGTTGGTTTCACCGACAGCACAAGTAGATGGTATCAATTTTTTTCCTCGGCAACATGGGTGTTATACTCCCCTTCACACAAGTTGATACATATTGACGGAGTGTGTATTGACACTGCCACCAATAACCAACCTGAGTACGATGCCATGACCAGTCTCTTAATCACTACTCTTCATTTGGGAATTCGTCACCTTCATGTCTTTTAGACTCCTAGCTGCTTGTCTCCTAGTTGAATAATTGCTACCAGGTACGCAATCCTTTCCTTTTTAGAAAATTCTTTTGAACTAAAAAATTTGTTAGACATTTTGAATTCATTACATTCGTGCATGTTCCCCGAAATAAAAATAGTGTTGCAAACCAAATGGCTCATGACATCCTAGAATGACATATCAATCACCACATATAGGAAGTAAATCAATCACATGCATCATCATATCATTTTTTATTCACATGTACATACACATAACATAAGCATCATCATGAAATAAAAGGCTCGTAAATATAAAAAACATGAAGAGTGCGTCCACGTGCATATATATATAATGTCATAATGTCCAAAACATAGCATAAGCATGTCTGCATTAAGGAGCCCCGACAACTTCCTCGAAAAAAATAACCAAGCACATTAATCCAAAATCCCCATGCCCATTGAATTTGGTGTGTAATATACCTGACATGATATCAGATGATATTATCTCAAAATTCAAAACTTCAAATTATAAATTTTCTAAGCAGTAACTAGTTCTCAAAACTAGTGAAGAGGGAACTAGAGTTGGTCATTGATTAACCCACCCAGCGCTTAACTAATGGAAACTTTTGGATCTACCAAATGTACTGGGGAGTGTGAAAAAGAAACAAAAAAAATATAAACTCCAACTTCTGAGTTCTCATCACAATTTACTAGGGACGTTTATGTTTCCAACATCAGCCAGGTTGGAGTCTAATCCAAGGCTTCCTGGGCACACTAGCATATGCCTACTAAAATATTTCACTTATACCTGACATCAAAAATAGGTGGATACTAGTTCATAACCCCCTAATATACTTTTGGAAAATTTTCACAAAGGTTTTGGGAGGTTCTAGCAGTGTTTGGAGTCAAGGGGAGGAAGAGAGCTAGGAGGGACTGCTCAACTAGTTTATTTCCAGGCTCTTCCAAATAGACTAAGAGGGATATGAATTATTAGGAAGAGAATTGTATGAGATTAATTGGTGTCTTAGGAACATCATATGACTTGTATAATAGAAAATAGGCATTCATATTACTTTTAATTAAACATACTGCAAAACTAGTCAAATTAAGGTGCCCAATGAGCTAGTATTGATAAATCTGAAGGTAAACATCAAGAGAAGGTCATGAATATATGATTTTTTACTTTGTATGGATTATACAAGAAATTTAAAACCTACATAAACTTACATAAATATAAATATCTTCACAGAGCTCCTGGTATTTCCATTTCCTGAAAACTAGTCAAGTAAAATGGTACAAAGAGCTAGTCTTGAGAATTATGGACTCAAACCACCTATAAGGCTCTCGAAATATTCTTATGATATTTAATATGAATCAGGAATAAACTATATAGGAATAATTAATCAGAACCAAAGTTTATTAATCATTACATAGAGGTATCATGGCTCAGACTACACAGAAATCCATCAATCTTGGATAATTACATTGATTGAAGGAGAATGCCATAGAGAAGAGTAAGAAGGATAAGTTTAATCATTGGATCTGCTATGATGATGAAGATTGAGAATATAGATTCTCATGAAAGGAACATTGAGACTCGGTATCTTCTCATGGGTGCATTCACCAAACCATACATAAAAGAAAGAGCGCGTTCTTCACAGTTGGAACCCCTAGATCTAGTAAAATGGCCATAACTTGCTCATCCAAACACCTTTTTGTTAAAAGAATGTAACTGCGGAAGATATTCTACTTTTATATTGTATTATTGTATTCCTCCTTTGGGATATGTCATTGATGTAATTAATAATGTAAGACTCATTGAAAGAATCAATGTCAACCCTAGGTGTTGTGTCGGCCTAGAAGAACCCAAAAAGAGATTATTATATTATGTATTTGACAAGTCAGCCCAGTCAGTTAGGAGAAGTCAGCCCTGTTGGGGAAAAGTCACCCCAATGAAAGAATATAAATAGAGGAGGTCTCTCTCATTAGTAATCACTCATTCACTCTCATGGCAATTTCGCATAGGAGAGAGAGAAGTTCACACAAGTGGAGGAGCAGTTGATTTTGTCTTGGGGTTTACTTTTGTACTTTGTGATTTCTATATTGAGGAAGATTTTGCCGGGGTTTTCTCCCTTGTGGTTTCCCCGATAGAAATATTGTGTTCATTGTGTTCTTGTTGTGCTTGTATTTCTTTCATTAATAGATTGTTTATTGTTATATGCTAAACAAGTAAAAACTAACATGGCATCAGAGCTGGCCTAAAAGAATACATTGTGCAGCCTTCATAACTATAGAAACTAGGGTTTCTTGTTCCGGGAGCTCCCTCCACAGATTTTATGAAAATGATAGTGCATCTAACTTGCCTCACTAGGGTGCATATTTCTGTTGAAGCGGATTTTCATTCTGAGAATTTTCATTTTTGGGTCCCCCACTACAGCCCGGGAGAATTAGAGCATCAAGTTTTTGGATCATCTGATCACAAAATTGGGAGAAGGAGTACTTTTCTCAACTCGCCTTGAGGAGGTGAATTTTCTCATCCAATCAGATTTCCAAAAACTCGAAGTTGGAAAATTAGGGTTTCTCTAACAAACCCTAGGTCAAGGAAGAAGTAGATCTCAGAAGGACAACTTTTATGGTAAGTCTCAAATCTATTATATTTCCATTTAAAGTACTCATTATATCAAGATGACAAGTAATAACAAGCTTGATGAGACTCTTGAGGGAGCTGAGAACTTCAGGGCATGGAAGTATAGAGTCATGCTCATTCTTGAAGAACATGACCTAGAAAACTATGTGAAAGGTCTTACAGAACTAGAGGGAGATGAAGCCAAAGAAAGGCATAAGAAGAATTTAATCAAGGAAAAGAGGATCATTGTTGATTCCATCAAAGACCACTTGATACCCCATGTGTCTTCCAATAAGACCCCAAATGAAATGCTTGATGCCTTGACCAACTTGTTTGAATGAAAGAATATAAATAGGAAGATGACCTTGAGAAACCAACTCAAGGGTGTGAAGAACTTGAAGTCTGATTCCATGAACTCATACTTCTACGAAGTGTCCCATATAAAATAACAACTAGAAGCTATTGGAGACATGGTAGAGGATACAGAATTTGTGATGACCACCTTGAATGGTCTCCCCAGATATTGGGAACCATTTCTTCGTGGCATTTGTGCTAGAAATAAATTGATCTAGTTCAGACAACTATGGGAAGAGTGTGTGCAAGAGGAAGAAATAATAGCAGTGAGAGAGGAGAAACTAAACGACAATGAAGGTCAAGCTTTGGAAACTCATTCCAAAGGTGGAAGGAAAAGGAAAAGTGATGTGAGTACCCACTCTCCCAAAATATCTTAAGGACATCAAAAGAACAAGAGATTCAAGAGAGACCTCTCCTCCGTTGAATGTTACTCTTGTCACAAGACATGACATCTAGCAAGATATTGTCCATCCAAATCTAGACATCATAAGAAGTAGAAGAAGAGATTTCATACGCATGCAGCCGAAGATAGTGAATATGATGAACAAGTCAAAACCAAAGAAGATTTCGTCAATAATGTGGAATTTGTACTTTAATCCAAACCAAGGGAATACTATTGATGATGCAGTAGTCATTGGAGTAGAAGAAGAAGGACTTTACAAACTGAAGGGTCAAGCAGATACATCATTGATAAAAAGTACCATGAGACCTTGTGAGCTATGGCATAGAAAACTAGCTCATGTACACTACAAAGCCTTAACAATAGTAAGTAAGGTGGTGACTGCACTACCATAAATCCAGGTGGATCATGAAGGAGTATGCAAGGGATGTTCTCAAGGAAAGAGTACAAAGAACCCATTTCCAAGTAGAGACAGCAAAGCGAAAGGTATTCTGGATATTATTGACTCATATATCTGTGGACCTATGTCCATCACTTCTCTAAGCAGGTATGTATACTATGCTTCCTTTATTGATGATTACTCCCACAAATCATGGATTTATTTTCTGAAGAATAAGAATGAAGTCTTTGAAAATTTTAAAGAGTTCAAGGATCTTGTAGAAAACCTCTTTGAGAAAAAGATAAATATTCTAAGGTCAGATAATGGAGGGGAATATACTTCAGGTGATTTAAAGTATTTCTGTAAACAAGCAGGGATTAAGAGGGATCTTACTGTTCCCTATAATCCACGACATAATGGTGTAGCTGAAAGGAAGAATATAACAATCATAGAGGCAGTAAAGGCTATGATCCATGATCAAGATTTACCCATGCAGATATGGGAAGAAACATCAAGAACCGCAGTATATGTACAAAACAGAATCTCTCACAGTGCTCTTGGAAACAAGACCCCAGAAGAGATGTTCACCAGAAAGAATCCTGAAGTTAGTAATCTAAAGATATTTGGATGTCTAGTGTTCATTCACATTCCAAAGGAGAAAATATCGAAATTAGAACCTTCAGGGAAGAAGGGAATATTTGTGGGCTATAGTGAGCAACCTAAGGCTTACCGTATCTACATCCCAGGATTCCACCAGATCAAGCTCAGCTGAGATGTTACATTTGATGAAGCCACATCCTTCAACAAATCCAAGAAGACTCATGAGGATGAAGAGGAGCGAGAAGATCCTAGAGTTACAGAAACAAACAAAGAACCAGACATAAATATTGAAGAAGATCCTATTCCAAAGGATCATGACATGGTAGAACCTCAGAGACCTAAGGAGACACCTCATTAGGATATTTATCTAAAGAGAATACCAACTTGGACACAAGAATTAATTCAATATGCAGGAAGGTATGGTTCCCCAGAAGAAACTAGTAGAGAGATCAAAATACCAAGTCCATACTCCAGTTATGTAGCCTTGATGTGTAATATTGTTGAAGAGGAACCAACGTGTTTTGAAGATGCAGTGAAGAGGAAGGAATGGTTGGATGCTATGAATGAAGAATACCAATCCATCATCAAGAATGATGGTTGGGATGTGGTACCAATACCAAAGGATAAATTAGTTGTATCATCAAAATGGATCTTCAAAACAAAACACTCAGCAGACGGAAGCATTGAAAATTACAAGGCAAGATTTGTAGCACGAGGATTCTCGCAAAAGGAAGGAATTGATTATGAGGATACTTTTGCTCCTGTGGACAGATATACTTCAATTGTTGATGTAATTGTAACTTTGGAATGTATTTCACCTATGTATATTGTACTCCTATAGAGATTTTATTATTCCTCTATACGGAAGTGTCGTCATTTGTATTGACAAGTGTCGCAAGTGTCGCAACTTGCAAGTGATGGGTTATTAAACAACCAAGTGTGGGGTCGGCCCTGATTAGTATAACCATGGGTTATTAAACTGAGTTAAACAAGTCGGCCCTGCTAGGTTATTAGGCAGGTCAGGTCATGTATAAATAGAGTGTGGGAGGAACTCTATTTGATCATCTCATTATTCACTTCTACACTCTCCAGAAAGTGGCGCACAAGTGAGGAAGGAGGAGTTGCTGCTAGAGAAGACTATCTCTTGTACTTGGGTTGTATCATTGCTCTTTCTATCTCTGAGGAAGTTGTGGGGTTTTTTACCTTTATGGTTTTCCCCAGTGAAACTATGTGTATCCATTGTCTTATGTGAATGCTTGTTATGCTTGATATGATTGATATGTTTTACATGTTAGTCTCTCAGTAAAGATCCTAGAGTACGTTGAATTAATGCTCAAAATCTAACATGGTATCATAGCTAACCTGAGAAGAAGACACTATGCAGTTGCAGAAACTAGGGTTTCTTGTTTATTGTGTTTCTCTCCAGAAATTTTGGAAAAGAAATATGATAGATTTACTCTCCTCAACAAGGTGAATCTTTCTATCCAATCAGATCTCAATTCTGGGCACTTTCATTTTTTGCCCTAAAAATTAGGGTTTCCACAAAAATAGAAATTTATGAAATCTGAGACCACAGCTGGAAGATCCTTGGAAAAATCGAAGTTTAGAGCTTTGGATCAAACTTTTTGGTTGGTTGAAGCTCCGGGAAACTCAAACACTAATTCAGGGTCCTCCCTAGTGAATCCGGGAGATTGAAAAGCATTTATGAAGGGTGAAACTTTGCAGTTTTCAAATTATGAGTATACTAGGTTGATTAGCTCATCAAGGCGCATCTTTCTATCCTTTTAGAAGTTTTAACTTTTAGGGTTTCTCTGACAAACCCTAATCCGGGACTAGATCCAGTTTTTAGCAAATCATGTGGTAAGACCTAAATCTTTTCTATTTCCATTTGAAGTACTCTTTAAGATGTATCACCACACCAAGCTTGAGGATAAGCTTGAAGGGGCTGATAACATCCGAGCATGGAAGTATAGGATTGGGTTAATCCTAGAAGAGAATGAGTTGGACACTTACATAAGTGAAGAGGTCCCTGTCCCAGAGGGAGAAGAGGCTAAGGCCCTACACAAGAAGAACTTGGTCAAGGAAAAGAGGATCATTGTTGATTCTATCAAAGACCATCTCATACCCCATGTGTCATCTCTAAAGACAGCAAAAGAGATGTTTGATTCCCTGACCAAGCTATTTGAAGGGAGGAACATAAATCGGAAGATGACCTTGAGGAATCAATTGAAGAATGTCAAGATCCAGAATGCGGAGATTATGCAGTCTTATTTCTCAAGGGTCTCCCAAATAAAAGAACAACTTGAAGCTATGGGAGAAGACATAGAAAATGGAGAATTGGTAATGACCACTCTTAATGGCCTTCCTAGGTCATGGGATTCCTTCATCCAAGGAATTTGTGCTAGGAAGAAACTTATCACATTCAGTAGAATGTGGGAAGAATGCTCACAGGAAGAAGCTCGAATTGTAGCTCGAGAAGAGAATATGGGAAATGAAGACCAAGCTCTCACAGCACACTCCAAAAGACATGGTGACAAAAGGACTTACCATCATGGCAAGAAAGAAAGACATCACCATCAAAATCAAAGGGGTAGTCCCAAACCTTGAAGAAACATGTCCTATGTCTGTTGCTATACATGTGATGAGAAGGGACATTATTCCAGAGATTGTCCTAGAAATAAGAAAGATGGTTCTCACAAGAAGAAGAACATCAAAAGAAGACATCATGCTCATGTTGCAGAGGATGATGAACCTCCTGGGAAGAGGGCTAAAGAAGATAGTGAAGATTCTTCAAGTGATGAAGAATATGTTTTGATTTCTGCTCTCACTGGAACCATTACTCATGGAAGTAATGATTGGCTTATAGATAGTGGGGCTTCTAAACACATGACAGGATTCAAGGAATCCTTTATGAACCTATCTGAACATGAATCACCCCACAAGGTGAAACTTGGGGATGACTACCAGTATCCAATAAAAGGAAGTGGTGAAGCCTCCTATAAGCTAGACTCTGGAAATTCTATGAAGATGAAAGATGTACTCTATGTTCCAGGTCTCAAGAAGAATCTACTCTCCATATCTGCATTGGATAACAAAGGCATGAGGGTTGCATTTGTAGATGGCCAAGTCCAAATGTGGTCAAAGGATAAGACTATAGAAGATATAGCCAAAGGATAAGACTATAGAAGATATAGTGGTGATTGGAGAGCAAGAGGGAGGATTATACAAATTGAAGGGCCAACCAGAACAAGCCATGGTCCATGACTCAGTAGAGCCAAGTGAACTTTGGCATAGAAGGCTTGCACACATGCACTATAGGGCATTACCAATTGCAAGCAAAGATGTAGAAGGTCTTCCTAAAATACAGACAAAGCATGAAGGAATTTGAAAACGTTGTGCAAAGGGAAAGAACACAAAGAAGACATTTCCAAGCAGTGAAAGCAAGGCAAAATTAATCTTGGAAATCATCCACTCTGATGTATGTGGTCCGATGTCATCCAGTTCTCTGAGTGGGTATGTATACTATGTTTCCTTCATTGATGATTTCTCTAGGAAGACTTGGGTTTACTTCTTGAAGAACAAAGATGAAGTGTTTGACAAGTTCAAGGAATTCAAAGCCTTGATAGAAAACCAAACTGACATGAAGATCAAGATCTTCAGATCCGATAATGGCGGAGAATTCACTTCTGGAGACTTCAAGAAGATATGCAGTGATTCAAGGATTAAGAGGGAGTTGACTACTCCTTACAATCCATAACAGAATGGGGTTGTCAAAAGGAAGAATAGAACAATCATGGAAGCAACTAGGGAAATGCTCCATGACAAAGATCTACCTATGCACTTATGGAATGAAGCAGCAAGGACAACTGTATATGTGCATAATAGAACACCTCATAATATACTTGACAACAAAACACCAGAAGAAGCGTTCATTGGTAAGAAACCAGAAGTTAGCCATCTCAGAATATTTGGTTGTCCAGTATACACTCACATCCCAAAAGAAAAGAGGACAAATTTAGATCCTTCAGGAAAGAAGGGCATATTCATGGGTTACAGTGAAAGCTCGAAGGCTTACAGAATCTACTTCCCAGGATTCAAGAAGATTGATATCAGTAGGGATGTAACATTTGATGAAAGTTCAGCATACATCAAATCAAGGAAAACACCAGTTGAAGATAATGAAGAACCCAGAATATCCAGAACACAAGACACCACTATGAATGAAGCAGTTCCTGAAGAAGATCGTGAAATGGAAGATCCACAACAACCTGTAGATCCACCCCACGAGAAGAACTCTCACAAGAGGAAACCAGCATGGGTTAGAGAGCTCATTCAAGATGCAGAAAGTTTTGGCATTCCAAAAGAGGAACACGGAGAAAGGAAAAGGACAAGATCACATACCAGCTATGTTGCTTTACTCCGTGACATAATGAACAAAGAACCTTCCAGTTATGAAGAAGCGACAGAAAAGAAAGAATGGAAGGATTCCATGGTCGAGGAATACCAGTCGATCATGAAGAATGATGTTTGGGATGTGGTCCCAAGACCAGATGGGAAGTCTATGGTGACTTCCAAGTGTATCTATAAGATCAAGCATGCTGCAGATGGTAGCATAGAGAAATATAAAGCAAGGTTTGTAGCTCGTGGCTTCTCCCAGAAAGAAGGGATTGATTATGAAGAGACCTTTGCTCCTGTGGCCAGATACACTTCCATTAGATTAGTACTTGCTCTGGCTGCAGTGATGAAATGGAAGGTATGCTAGATGGATGTCAAGACAGCTTTCTTGAATGGTTTAGTTGAAGAGGAAGTGTATGTGGAGCAGCCACTCGGGTTTGAGACACATGACCAAGGGTCACATGTGTGCAAACTGAAGAAAGCCCTGTGTGGTTTGAAATAGGCACCCAGGACCTGGTATGGAAGGATAGATTGCTTCCTATCTAATTTGGGCTTTACCAAGAGTAAAGCGGATTCCAAACTTTACTACAAGGTTGAGGTAGGCAATCCAGTGATACTACTATTGTATGTGGATGACCTGTTTGTAACAGGTGAGGATAGATTGATTGCCGACACGAAGAGGAAGCTTGCTTCCATGTTCGAGATGAAGGACTTGGGTATGATGCACTACTTTCTTGGTATGGAGGTGTGGCAGAGTGCAGATGGAATCTTCCTTGGACAAGGGAAGTATGCAGTAGAGATCCTGAAGAGGTTCAGGATGATGGACTGCAAGGCCATGGCCACACCTATGGAATCGAACCTAAATCTTTTGTGTGATGCTTCATCTGAGCCAGTTGATGCTATGTTGTATCGTCAGATGATTGGGTCCTTGATGTACTTGACGAATACGAGACCAGATATCTACTTTGTGGTGAACACTTTGAGCTAGTACTTGAGAGATCCGAGAAATGTTCACCTGATAGCTGCAAATCATATTCTGAGGTACCTGAAGGGTATAGTTGACTATGGGCTCAAGTATGAGGCGAATCAAAAGTTTAACCTAGAGGGTTATGTTGATTCGGATTGGGAAGGAAGTTCCATTGATCAGAAGAGCACTTCAGGGTGCTTCTTTAGTATGGGATCTGATATGATCTCTTGGTTTAGCAGGAAGCAGTCCTTTGTGGCACTAAGTACAGCCGAAGCAGAGTATGTCGCAGTGTGTTCAGCTAGTTGTGAGGCAGTATGGCTTAGGAAGCTACTGTCTAATTTGTTTGATCTCCAGTTGAGTGCTACTTGTATATATTGCGACAACCATAGTTGTGTGAAGTTGTTGGAGAACCCAGTGTTCCATGACAAGTCGAAGCACATTGAGATCAAGTATCACTATATCAGGGATATGGTGAAGAGAGGAGCAGTGAAGCTTCTGTATGTTGCGATGGACAAGCAGATAGTCGATGTGTTGACCAAGCCACTAGCCATATTGAAGTTTGAATACTTCAGAGGGAGACTTGGTGTACTTCAGATCGAGATGCCTTCCAAGGGGAAGTGATGAGTTCGGAGACACAGATGCACACAAGGCCATTCTCACATGGTTAGAGTAAATTCCTTCCATGTTGAGATGTAAGGGCTAGTCCATTTTCACATGGTTAGAGGAAAGTCCTTCCATGGTGAAAAGTAAGGGCTGGGCAGAGCCATTCTCACATAGTCAAAGGAAATTCCTTCTATGGTGAGATGTAAGGGCTGGGCCATTCTCACATGGTTAGAGGAAAGTCCTTCCATGGTAAGATGTAAGTGTTGGGCGTGGCTTTTCTGACATGGTCAGAGGAAAGTCTTTCCATGGTCGTGATGTAATTTCTGAGCTTTTTCGACATGGTTAGAGGAAAGTCCTTCCATGGTCGTGAGGTAATTGTTGTAGTTGTTCTGACATGGTCAGAGGAAATTCCTTCCATGGTCATCGATGTAAGTATTGTGAACCTTTCTGGATGGTCAGAGGAAATTCCTTCCATGCTGGTGAGTGTAAGTGTTGAGCCTTTCCCAGATGGTTAGAGGAAATTCCTTCCATGCCAGTGAGTGTAAGTGTTGTGTGTGTACATTTGGTTTGTTCTCCGTTGACTATGATGATGATCTGAAGACGATGATGTGATAGTATGGTAAACAGGTTTTGCAGAGGCATATGATCAGTCCTGAGATGCTCTTGCAGGTTTCGCAAAGGCAACGTAATCAGTCCTTAGACATCTTGAAGGTTTTGCAGAGACAGTGTAATCAATCCTGAGGTGTGCCTACTTGATGGCTTGCTCACAAAGATGTTGAAGACCTACATGGAGGCTAGGCCTACATCCGGCATGAAAAAGGGTCATCTCTGTAGATGATGAAGACCTACAGGTGGTAGGCCTACATCCAGTATGAAAAAGGACTGGCTCTGTAGAACTTCCTATGATGACTAGATCAGAGATTGATTGAGATAGTAGAAGCCGTGACGATGACGATGATCCAGTGACGATGACCCAGAGAAGAAGACTTGTGCTAGCAGATCTGTGTCGAGAAATACCTTCCTAGTTAAGAGGGAGTGTTGATGTAATTGTAACTTTGGAATGTATTTCACCTATGTATATTGAACTCCTATAGAGATGTTATTATTCCTCTATACAGAAGTGTCATCATTTGTATTGACAAGTGTCGCAACTTGCAAGTGATGGGTTATTAGACCACCAAGTGTGGGGTCGGCCCTGATTAGTATAACCATGGGTTATTAGACTGAGTTAGACAAGTCAGCCCTGCTAGGTTATTAGACAGGTCAGGTCATGTATAAATAGAGTGCAGGAGGCACTCTATTTGATCATCTCCTTATTCACTTCTACACTCTCCAGAAAGTGGCGCACAAGTGGGGAAGGACGAGTAGCTGCTAGAGAAGACTATCTCTTGTACTTGGGTTGTATCATTGATCTTTCTATCTCTGAGGAAGTTGTGGGGTTTTTAACCTTTATGGTTTTCCCCAGTGAAACTCTGTGTGTCCATTGTCTTATGTGAATGCTTGTTATGCTTGATATGTTGTACATGTTATTCTCTCGGTAAAGATCCTAGAGTATGTTGAATTAATGCTCAAAATCTAACATCAATTAGAACTATTATTTCCTTGGAAGCCAAGATGAAATGGAAGTTACATCAAATGGATGTAAAGACAACATTCCTGAATGGGAAGACAAAATAAGGAGTATATATCAAGTAGCCAGAAGGATTTTGAAACAGAATATAGAAAGTCACATGTATGCAGACTGAAGAAAGCATTGTACAGGTTTAAGCAAGCACCCAGAGCATGGTATGGAAGAATTGATAGCTTCCTTATGAGTTTGGGATTTACCAAGAGTAAAGAAGATTCTAATATTTATTATAAGATTATGGATGATGAACCTATGATACTACTACTGTATGTAGATGATTTGTTCCTGACAGCAGAAGACAAGCCCATCACCAAATGTAAGAGAAGGCTTGCAACAGAATTTGAGATGAAAGACATTGGTATGATGCATTAATTTCTAGGTCTTGAAGTATGGAAGTTCCCAAATGATATTTTCCTAAGTCAACGAAAATACACAGTTGAGATCCTAAAGAGATTTGGGATGTTAGATTGGAAGGCCATGACTACTCCGATGGAGACAAACTTGAAGCTTTCGAATGATGCTTCATCAAAGATAGTGGATGTCACCATGTATAGACATATTATTGGGTTATTGATGTACTTGACCAATACTCGACCAGATATATGTTTTGTTGTGAACACATTGATTCAATATATGGTGGATCCTAGGAGTGTCCACCTGATTGTAACAAAACATGTGATGAGCTACCTAAAGGGTACATTGGATTATGGACTTAAATATACTTCAGATAGTGAGTTCAGGTTGTACGGGTACATAGACTCAGATTGGGATGGAAGTTCCAAGCCATGAAAAGTACTTCAGGATGTTTCTTTATTTTGGATCAAGTATGATCTCATGGCTTAGTAGAAAGAATCCCTATGTTGCAGTCAGTACAGCGAAAGCTGAATATGTAGCAGCTTGTTCAGCTTGTAGTGAAGCAGTGTGGCTTCGCAAGATGTTGGCAGGATTGTTAGATGCAAATATTGATGCTACAAAGATACTCTCTCACAACCAGAGTTGCATCAAGATGACAAAGAATCTTGTGTTCCATAGATCGAAGCACATTGAGGTCAAGTTCCACTATATCCAGGATATGGTGCATAAGGGAGTTGTAAAGCTCAAGTATGTTCCTACAGAGGAACAAGTTGTCGATGTGTTGACTAAACCTCTATCTCGCATAAAGTTGGAATACTTTCGAGACAAGATTGGTGTGGTCCAGAGGGACCTCTCTCGAAAGAGAGAATGATAGTGTTCCAGTTCTTCAGAACTGATTCCTATCCCGAGGATAGAATATCAGTACTGGTTGATTGATAGAGTTCCTATCCTAAAGGATAGATGCATGTCCTGGGAACAGAAGATCAGTATTGGTTGGCTGATAGAGTTCCTATCCGTAAGGATACATGCGTGTCCTGGGGACAGAAGATCAGTACTGGCTAACTGATAGAGTTCCTATCCCCAAGGAGAGATGCAAGTCCCGAGGACAGAATATCAGTACTACCTGACTGATAGAGTTCCTATCCGCAATGATATATTCCTATCCTGGGGACAGAAGATCAATACTAGCTGACTGATAGAATTCATATCTACAAGGATAGATTCCTGTCCTCGGGACAGAATATCAGTACTAGCTTACTGATAGAGTTCCTATCCATAAGGATAGATGCCTGTCCTAGGGAAAAAAGATCAGTCTTGGCTGACTGATAGAGTTCCTATACGTAGGGATAGATGCATGTCCTAGGGACAGAAGATCAATACTAGTTGTTGCTGACGATGTTACTAGCAAGGATGTTCCAGCAGAAGATGCTCCAGTTGATGATGTTTCTGACAGCAGAAGATGTTCCAGTTGATGATGTTGCTGACAAGGATGTTCCAGCTGATGATGTTGCTGATCTAACAGAAGATGTTCCAGCAGAGGATGTTGCTGATGATGATACAGAGGATGATGTTGATGATGATATTCAAGCAGATGTTGATGACTATGTTGATGATGACATTCCAACAAATGTTGATGATGCTACTCCAACAGATGATACCCCAGACAGATGATGATCCAAAATATTCCTACGAAATATAAAGTTTCATAAGTCAGTTGTGCAAATGTTGTTGTTTCCTGCAAAATACCTTCCTAGTTAAGAGGGAGTGTTAAAAGAATGTAACTACGGAAGATATACTACTTAACTATTGTATTATTGTATTCCTCCTTCGGGATATGTCATTGATGTAGTTAATAATGTAAGATTCATTGAAAGAGTCAATGTAAACCCTAGGTCTTGTGTCAACCTAGAATAGCACAAAAAGAGATTATTATATTATGTATTTGACAAGTCGGCCCACTCAGTTAGGAGAAGTCGGACCTGTTGGGGAAAATTCACCCCAATGGAAGAATATAAATAGAGGAGGTCTCTCTCATTTGTAATCACTCATTCACTCTCACAAGTTCACATAGGAGACAGAGAGAAGTTCGCATAGGTGGAGGAGTAGCTGATTTTGTCTTGGGTTTTACTTTTGTACTTTGTGATTTCTATATTGAGGAATATTTTTCTAGGGTTTTCTCCCTTGTGGTTTCCTCGAGAGAAATATTGTGTTCATTGTATTCTTGTTGTGCTTGTATTCTTTCAGTAATAGATTGTTTATTGTTATATGCTAAACAAGTAAAAACTAACACTTTTTTTATGAGAAAAACAAAATTTGTACTGGAAATGATGCTACGGATGAAATGGAATAGGTCTCAATGTACAAAAATGATCAGAAAGTTCGAAACCAGAACCTCCATTTTGGCCCTCCAACACTGTTCCTACTGAATGAAGGATTTGAACCACACAACGAGAACAAAAACCAATGGATCAGACTTCAAGGCCTGCAATAGAATCAACGATGAAGATTGGATCTCATCATCCTTTCAATAGAAGCATGTGACACATCTCCCAGCTAGGACTAGGGGCACATCTCCGAGGTCAGTGAGGCAAGATTGCACTCAATTCAAAACACCAATGATCAAAAGATGTGAAATGGAGTTGGCTTCCTTGTTTTATAGATTAATGTGACTTGTTGAGAAGGTAAGATAGGCTAAGGATCCCTCATGGAGTGGATAAGGTTGCTTTTCTTTCTGCTTCAGATTTTTCCTTTCTTGTTGCTTTGCTTTGCTTTCTGCTTTATCTTTTTCCTTGCTTTCTACTTTGCTTTGATTTCTTCTTTTTCTTTTTCTTTTTCTTTCTATCCTACTTTTTCCCACTTTTCTACCTTATCCTTATTTTATGCTTTGTCCCATTTTTTCCCTGATTTTCTGCCTTACCGTACTTTTTTGCTTTGTCCTACTTTTTCTTTCTTTTCTGCTTTGTCCTTCTTTTCTGCCTTTGTCTTGATTTTCTGCTTTGTCCTACTTTTCTACTGTGTCCTGCTTTTCTGCTTTATTCTTCTTTTCATGAGATTTGTTGCTTTATTCTTCTTTGTTCTCATTTTCCTACTTTCCTTGCTTTGATTGCTTTATCTTTTCTTATCTTTCAATTTACCTCTTAGTCAACCTTATCCACTAAGGAACACTTGTGGAACATTATCCACTTTATTCCAAAATAAAAATATCTAATTAATAAAAATTACTTCTACCAAGTGCATTTCAAACTTAGGATTAAAAAAAAATTAAACTTCCTAACTAATTAATGCCTTAACTTCAGAATTAACCCCAAGTGCATGAAATTTCCTCCTCAACCCAAGGGATTGGTTGGGCTAGGAACTCCTTCCACTAATCATCAATGAGGGAACATGACATGGCGACAAATCCATAAGCTATAAACTAGTCATCGCAGTCATCTGACACGTCCTCCTTTGTGTCCTCATGATCCTCCTCCTCCTCCTCTAAGGGCACATCGCCCTGTGCCATAGCTCTAATAGAATCGGTAGCTAGAATGATCCGTCACTATGATGGATCTCCACTGAGGAGGTTCCTAGTAACAAATGGAAATCATATCCTCGTTTAGATGCTTCCACCCGTTGTCTACGACACCATCCAACAGTTGATCAATCCCTATCCACAATGAGTTTAGAGTAGCCTCTGCACTGCACTGCCATTGATGCTCATGACCAGGAGGAGCTATACCCTACACTCTCCCCATGTGCCTCTGATATCCCATTGGGGAACTGGTTCAACATTTGCACATTCATGACTAGTCATCTGTATCATCTCCATATACAAATATCTAACTACCATCTATGCTTATCGTACAAAATATGGCTCCACAAACAAAACAACTATATACATATCATTGGGTCCCTAGGCCTGACCAGTAGGTCGAGGTAGCTTTGAATCTCCCCTGAAGTCCATGCTAGCATAAGGGTAGTCCTCAATCATGATCGGTAACTGATGCCACTAGAAAATAACTCCCGTGTGAAGAACCTACCCACTAGTCCACCTTCCCCCTGAGTCATCATCTCCCCCCATTGTCGCATCCTAGGCTACATGGGCCCACCGTCATGCATTTATACATGCATCCATAGTGTAGGAACGTGCTCAAAGAAGAATGAGCATATAAATGATGGGAAGCAGAAATCCCCCCCATTATGGCTCACTTTGTTCTAATCCCTCCGAACAAAAATCAAGTACATATGAGCCCAACTGAAATAAGTACCCGACAATACTCACTCCACAAGCATAAACTATTCACTCGATATTTTATGTGTCCCACTAGATCCTATTACCCACACTACAGCAACCTCCACTTCCCATGTATCAAGGCTCTCAGTATCACAGATCAAGATGTAGGAATCATGAATGTTTGCAGTTCCATAACAGTGATGAGACAACATATCTTGCATCAAAATGTCCACTGGACGTCTCAGTTGCGTATCATAAATCACCCTCTACCTGGGAACCCCCATAATGAATTATATGTCATCTAGGGTAATCTTTAATCGCTCACCTCGTACCATGAACACCCCAGCCTCTCTGTCCCAAAACTCTATCAATGTTTTCAATAACAGCTTGGTGACACCAATCAAGGGGACCCTTATGAACTTAAACAAGCCATATTGCGTCAAGCTATCCTATACTGCCCAATCACCATTGATATCCCTAAATATATCCCCTCTTTCCCGCTCTCACAAATTCACTTATGGCATCCCTCATGTCCAAAACATCCTGGTCAGTTCTATGCCCTAAAAATCCATCTTCGGGATCCTCATTATGCCTGTTTGGTAGAATAGCACAAGTTAGGTTGGTATTTTCCCTCCAATAGGAACAACCTGGGTCACACCTATCGCCTAGTGGACAGGCGTGACCCACATGTGTAAATTTGAAGCCAAAATCCGATGGTATATTTGTTTGAATTTCGACAACACTCCATCTATGATCCGATAAAGTAGTTTTTTTTAAGCTTCGATAAAAATTCGTCGGATATCCGATAGACACAACCCGTGGTCGAATATACGAAAACAACTTTTTGAATAACATACACTTTTCTTTTAATAAATAAGTCGAATAATCGACAACGATGTGGTCGAATATCCGACAAGGTTCACATACCATCATGTTGAATAACAGACAAAATTGAGGTCGAATATCCAACACCAAGGTGGTTGATTAACTGAAAAAGGTGGCATCGAATATCCGACAACCTATCCCTCCCCGTTTGTCAAATAAACAACAAGTTCGGACCACAATCCAACAACAAAATACAACGATGTTTTTCGTCGGAGGTATAGCAAACTCGTCGGATTATTGTTGCGTGGTTGTCAGGTAGGTGACAGATACCTAGAAAAATATCCTACGACTTCTCCATCGGTTGTATAGCAACACCGTCGGTGATAAGTACTGTTGTTTTCGGATATTCAACGATATTGAGGAATTTAAAAAATATATATATTACATATTGGAAACTAGTCAAGCTCCTTATCATTGTGGATTTGGTTGGAAATTGCGGAAACCTTTTGAGGTTTGTAGCAACCCAACAACTAGAGCCTTTATCATTTCAGGATTAATCCAGTCATAGATCATGATTTGAAAATGTGCAACTCCTAGGATCATGAACTCAAATGAAGCATCCCATAATTACTTGATAAACATAACACACGAAACTAGGAGTCTATTCTATCAGGAATCATGTCATTATTTTATGAGTTGTCTATTTCATTTAACTATTGGAACGTCCACAAGAAGTGATATACCACCACTATTTCTATGTGTATAATTTTATTTCATCTGTTAAGGTTTGAAGCACTCAGTTGTCAACATGCATTTCATTGTTTTTTTTCTTGTAAATATCCTAATTCTTTGGCTATTACCGTGCAAGTCCCTATGACATCAAATTGGTTAAATCATGTTAACATTAACGATCTAACTCTTCCAAATGACATTGAAAATTTGAAAGGAATAAACACCCAATAACCTCTCATGAAAACATACAAAACACCTACTAGAATGTTGGCTCTCTTATCTCTTAATACTTAGATCAGACCCGGATTCGGCACAGTTGTGGTCCAACAAAACCCTTCTTCACCAGCCCTTTTGGCAACATCCTACGAATAGATTGAGGTCTCACCCGAGGAGAAGTTATGGGGGGGCTGCAGAAGCATGTTTCTACAGCCAAGTGATGCGTAGATAATAACTAGTGAACTTATCGAAGTCACACCTACTTCGAATTTACTTTATGTACTACAATGCACTCTGGGGTTGTGCTTATGGGAAGCTACGCAATGCAATATAACATCGCAACTCGAGGACTACGCTTTCCAACAGTCGCACACATTACAGACTTCGTTGACTTAGTGTTGTTGATGTATTTGTAACTTCGGAAGATATTCACTTGTATATTGTAATTGTACTTTATTGTATCCTCAATGGAGATGTATTATTCCTCCGATTGGAAGTGTCATCAATTGTACTTGCATGTGTCGCAAGTTATATTGTAAGTGTCGTAACTTATACTTTATGGGTTATTAGACCACCTTGATGGGGTCAGCCCTGTATGAGTCATGTGGGTCAAAGGGTTATTATACCACCCTAGTAGGGGTCGGCCCAGTCAGCATTATGTTAAGTGGTTAAGTTGGGGCCGACCTAGTTGAGTAAAGTTCAAGTCAATTTAGCATATAAATAGAGAGTGTGACTCTCTCATTTTACAAATTGTCTCATTCACTCACTTCGCATTAGTGAGAGAAGAGGAGGGTGCACACAAGTGGAGGAGGAGCATGTTGCTGAAGATATCAATCTCTTTGGTTTGATCATGGTGACCCTTGTATTGATGCTTATTCTATCTTTGAGGAAGTTGCTGCATTTTTCACCTTCTTGGTTTTCCCCGGTGAAATGTTTTGTGTCTCTTGTCTCTTGTCTCCTATACTTGATATGCTGTACATGTTATTCATTCAGTTAAGATCCTAGATATATTGAATTAAATGATGAAAAACTAACATGGTATCAGAGCTAGCCCGAAGGAAGGCATGATGTGGCATTTATGAAACTTGTTGCACTTGCGACAAATCGAAAGCTAGGGCTTGATATAGAAAAAAACCAGTCATTGTGGCACTTTCGCTATAAATCCATTGTGGAGAAGGTTCAGGTTCTTAAACTTTTATAGGTCGTAGATAACATCCCCAAGTACCTTGTGTCCTAAGAAAAACATCTATTCATTTTACTTTGTGATTTATGATTTGTATAAGTTAGGGTTTCTGCCTCTTCCAGATCTCAGTCATAAACAGGTGACCTAGGAAAAAAGGTCACAACTTGGGCTAGGAAGCTCCAAATGAAATTTCGTAAAAAGTGACAGGTAGAGAACAGACTCTAGTTTCTCAGGTAATTTTTTCAGAGGCCGAAGTTGAACCAGTGACATGTGGCACGCCATACAAGTTCGCTCTTATGTTTTATCCCATAAATAGGTCACATTACGACACTTGGAATAACTTTCTCTCAAAGAATCCAATTGAGGTCAAACCTGTGGGGTTGGAAAGATAACAGGTCAGGCTACCACAGGCCAAAGTTTCAGACCCTGTGGATTCATAATTTTAGAGATGCAGCGGAATCAATCAGGTGCATATTTTTGTCAAAACATAATTGGATTTTGAGAACCTTCATTCTTGGCTTGTCACTACTGCGGGAATTTAGGGCTTCTGAGAAAGTTGGACTTTTTGGAATCGGAGTCCACGGCTGAATGATCCTCATCAAAATCAAAATTTAGAGACCAAGATCAAATTTTTTGGTTGGGCAGAAGGTCGGGCTTGATCAAACCCTAGTTCGGGATTTTGATCAGAAAGATGGAAAATTAGGGCTTCTGCAAAAGTTGGAATTTTGAATTCTGTGACCATGGCTAGAAGCTCCTCTAAAAAATCAAAGTTTATAACACAAGATCGAACATTTTGGATGGGCAGAAGACTGGGATTTATCAAACCCTAGTTCGGGATCCTGTCCAAAAGATCCAGAAGTTTCAAAGGCAATTTTGAGGGGTCAAATTTTGGGGATTTCAAAATTGAAGTATACCAACTTGACTAGCTCTGCAAGGCGCAGCTTTTCATCCAATCAGAAGTTTGAAATTCAAATTTTGAAATTTTTGCGTTTCTCTGTCAAACCCTAATCCAGCTCCAGATCCAATTTCAGCAAATCAAAGTGGATTGGGTTAACCCTATAAGATTATGAATTGGACACCTAAATAAGTGAAGAGATTCCAGTTCCAGAGGGAGATAAGGCTAAGGCCTTACACAAGAATTCTACAAGCAATCCCAATAGGTATGACTTGAAGAGATACAGGTATGTTTGTGAAAACTGTTCATGATTAAGTTTATGATATGTTTGTCTTCATATTATTAGTACAATATTGATTAATCTTAGACTTGTCTTATCACCTTACTAAAAGTATGAATGCTTGTAGACATTCATTGATTAGGATTATGACACTTATGATTGTACTAATGCACCATGATGTTGTATGAGGTTGATGTTGTCTGCTAACATGAAAGGTACATCAAGAAAGACAAATCAAGTTCTAGATCAAGAACATATGACCATGGTGACATGAAGACAAAGACTCATCCATAGCCATTATAGAAGCTCTACTTACGAGGTATGTATAATTTGGTTCTACAATGGTTAACTTATGAGTTATGTAGGTTACTAAGCACAAGTCATTGAAGAGAACAAGAAGACATTGTTTGGGTATGTTAGACATAACTAGCAAACATGATAACCAGGTATGTTTTTCCTATATCAAGTTAGAATCCTACCTTGTGTTAGGATCTTATACTTTTGTATGAATGATAATGATTATTCTTGAAGTTAGAAGTTTAAGTAATCAAGGGTTTATGCATATTATGTTTCTTACTTTGATTAATGATATGACTAACCAGAAGAGTCCTATGGTCAAATAAGAATATGCATGAGTAAAATAAGTCTTCCCTAAAACCTTGAATACTAACACTTATTACCTTTGTATGAAATGATCATGACCATACATAGGATTATTTAGAATCATAATGTTTTGATAGTATTGAGATTATACTAATGTATGTATGGTTATGTATGAGATCTTGAGGATAACACAATGGTGACACTAGTGCACACTTAAGAATGCATAGTGGTCCAGGATGAGTATAAGTTCAAGGACAGGTAATCCAGGAAGCAAAGATCAAGAGGGAGCACACTTCAGTAGTTCCTGCAAGGAAGCAAAGATTGAGAGGGAGTCCACCCTACAACTAAACAAATATAAGTATTTGAATTGTCATTTCTTATGATTACTGAAATGATGTTGTTTAGTCATGTACATAGTTATGTTCCTAGATTTAGGATGTATATTATGCATTTTAGAAAAGTTACATTAATGAACAGGATACTACTAATATGCAAGTAATGGGTAAGTGGCCTATGGTACTGTACAACATTCCATTGCTACTTATCTAGAATGAAACCTCTTTGCTAACTTGTTGGGAGTTGTCCACACTCTTAACAAATGTTCTGATGGAGATGGAAGGCATCTAGAAAGTTACCATGTGAATACGGGACATGGATAAATGTTGTATTGAAGCATTGGCTAAGATGATTGCATGATTGTATGACATATGTCTTTATGAGTAAGAATTTGTTCTGAAATATATATAATATGTTTCTAATCATGCAATTGAACTTGTCTTGTAGGAAAGACTATGTACCATCACCTTCAAAAGAAGGACTACAACATTTGTTCCAGCAACGAAGTTCAAAGAAAACTATCTATTGAAGATATTGAAGAATCTAAAGTTCCCAGGATCTAGGATGCAGTAATGGAACAATGCCATGATCGAGGAGTACCAGACGATCAGGAAGAATGATGTCTGGGATGTGGTACCGAGACCAAAAGGGAAGTTTGTGGTAACTTCCAAGTGGATCTATAAGATCAAGCATGCTGCAGATGGTAGCATAGAGAAAGACAAAGCGAGGTTTGTGTCTCGTGGCTTATCCCAGAAAGAGGGAATAGAATATGAAGAGACTTTTGCACGTGTAGCCAGATACACTTCCATCAGAATAGTTCTTTCTCTGGCTGTAGTGATGAAGTGGAAGATACACCAGATGGATGTCAAGGCATCTTTCTTGAATGGTGTAGTCGAAGAGGAAGTGTATATGGAGAAACCACTCGGTTTTGAGACACATGACAGGGAGTCATATGTGTGCAGACTGAAGAAATCCTTGTATGGCTTGAAGCAAGCTCCTAGGACTTGGTATGGTAGGATAGACAACTTTCTATCCAGTTTGGGATTTACCAAGAGTAAAGCGGATTCCAACCTTTACAACAAGGTTGAGGAAGGAAATCCAGTGATCCTACTATTGTACTTGGATGACCTATTTGTTACAGGTGAGGATGGTTTGATTGCCAATACGAAGAGAAATCTTTCTGCCAAGTTTGAGATGAAGTACTTGGGTATGATGCATTACTTTCTAGGTATGGAGGTGTGGCAGAGTGAAGATGGAATCTTCCTTGGACAAGGGAAGTATGCAGTAGAGATCCTGAAGCGGTTCGGGATGATGGACTGCAAGGTCATGGCCACACCTATGGCATTGAACCTAAAGCTATTGACTGATGCTTCATCAGAGATAGTTGATGCCACGATGTATCATCAAATGATTGGGTCCTTGATGTACCTGACGAATACGAGACCAGACATCTACTTTGCTGTGAACACCTTCAGCCAGTATCTGACATATCTGAGACATGTTCACCTGATAGCTGCAAAGCATATTCTAAGGTACTTGAAGGGTACAATTGACTATGGGCTCAAGTATGATGCAAATCAAAAGTTTAACCTAGAGGGTTATGTTGATTCAGATTGGGAAGGCAGTTCCATTGATCGGAAGAGCACTTCGGGGTGTTGCTTCAGTATGGGATCCGGTATGATCTCTTGGTTTAGTAGGAAGCAGTCCTGTGTGGCACTAAGTATAGCAGAAGGAGAGTATTTTGCAGCTTGTTCGGCTAGTTGTGAGGCAATATTGCTTAGGAAGCTATTGTCTGATTTATTTGATCTCCTGTTGGATGCTACCTGTATCTTCTATGACAAACAGAGTTGTGTGAAGTTGTTTGAGAACTGTCACATCCCCATTTTGACCCAATGGCATTAAAATTGTAAATGAGGTAAATATTGTTATTAAAAAATCATGGTGAGGAGCTCAAGTCCAAGGCCCCACCATTGATTTATCGTTTTATGTATCAGCAATTAAAATCGATGCATATGATTCTTGTGCTAGACAGGCACAATGTAAATTAAGACATCATGTAAATACGAATTTTAATGAAATACCCACAACTAGCTATGCAATGCAACAAAGAGATGGGGGCATGAATTTTATAAGGAATAGGGAGGAAAATTATTCAAACGCTTGAGCCAATGTTGTTAATCCATGTGTCAATGAGAAAACCCATAAACCACCAACTACCCATTTTGGGTTATGCACCCAATCATTTAATTCTTCTAAGAGTTGGTTGAGGCAGTTAATGCCTTGGGAATGGAGAGGTATGGAAGCCAATTTCGTGCATGGGCAAGCCATCAACCTGGGAATTCGCATTTTTGCTTCTTGGGCAAGAAAACACCCACGAAATGGTGCCCAAATCCATCTTTCACCCATGGCCTTTTCCCTCTCACGCAGTCTGAGCTAGCTGGGCTTTACCCATCATGTTTTTCACCATTTTTCTTGCATTTTCCATGCCTGGGAACTCATTTTTGTTTTGCACAATGGCTGGGAGGAAGGGAGCCATGATTTTGGGGTTTATGGAGGTCATTTTTGTCCCTTTATTGCCCATAAATGTTTTCTGGAAATGATTTTTCTCTCCCAGGGTTGATTCCCAAATTTCCATTCTGTTTTGGTTGCCCACATTTTTCTGAAACTGATAGAAACCCCATTTTGGGCATTCCACTGTAGAAACGTTTTTCTTCATGCCCAACAATTGTGATTTTTGCTGTTATGTGCATCCCTATTTTGGTTTGAACCTGTGAGCAAGAAATTTGGAGTGGTAGTGGACAGAATTGGCTTGATAAACCTAGTAGGAAAAATAACCTCTCAAGAAGATCAAGAGGGCTTTGGCTACTTTTTTATGCACACCCTGAGAGCACTAGAAAGGAAGGTATGGCTTGAAGGACTGTGTATCAGTGAAGAGAATACTTCCTTCTGTTGGGTGTGTAGGTATTGTGGGTGCCAAGTTAGATAGATTTTGTAGAGGTATCCATGGCTCTGAGCTTGAGGTCACTAGCTTAGTAATTCTTCCTTTTCCATCTCCTAGCAGCCCGATAAACCCAACTGCTGATTGGCTTGGCTGATTTTGGTGTATTTTGGCTATGTGTGAGTCTGTTGTTCCCTTCTTCCTTGTGGAAATCATGCCCAGCTTGGGGGTGGAAGTTGTATCAAGAGATTGATAAGCAAAACTGGCCTATGGTTGGGTGGAACGTTGCAGATGCATAGCTGGTTGCTCAGGGACTACTTTGTTTTAAGATAAGTACTCTCATGTGCTAATTCTGTATTGTTTTAATTGATGAATGACATGAATATCTTGAATGTATGATGGATGTGTAATAGAATTTAATTCTGTTGTGTTTTCAAATATTTATGCATTTCCATATGTCCATCTTCATTTTATATGAATGTTTGTTTACTAAGTATGGGGCTAGATGTCCGGATTTATTGTCATGTTCTCTCCCATGCTGGTATGATGGGTGGATATGTGACAGAATGGTATCAGATCCATAGGCTATAGCATTGGGCCTCTATGGGCCAAGTATGATCATAGTTACAAGGGAAGATCCCCTTCTAAACACCACAGATTTCTATGTTGGGCCTCAACAGGCTAAGGTTGAACAGTTTGCAGAGTTTGCAGAGGAAAAAGTCACCTCCTGTTGAGCAATAATCATCACAGAAAGAAAGGAAAATTTTTGAATTTTTCTAACTGTTTTTCTGAGTTTTCTGCTAAGACTCCAGCGGCGAAAGTTAGGCTAACTTTATGCGCACGCGGCGACGAAAGTTAGACTAATTTTCTACGCGCGTGGCGGCGAAAATTGGGATAAATTTCTACGACACGGTTGATAGGTTTAGCTCTAATTTTTGCGACTCTACCGGCAATTTTAGCATTAATTTTTACGACGTGCAGCGGAAAAATTAAGGATAAGTTTTGCGACGCACGGTGGCGGAATTAACGTTAAATTTTGCGATGCGGCGGCAGAAGTTGCACTAATTTCTACAACATGGTTGGCGGGTTTAGACCTAATTTTTGCGACTCTGCCAGCAATTTTAGCTTTAATTTTTGCGACGCGCGGCAGCGAAATTAAGAATAAGTTTTGCGATGCACGGCGGCGGAATTAACATTAAATTTTGTGATGCAGAGGCGAAAGTTAGACTAATTTTCTAAGCGCGCAGCGGAAAAAATTGGGCTAACTCTTGTGACTGTGTCGACAAAGATAAGCCTAAAAGCGCCACAACGGTCGGCGAAATAGCTGTTAAATTCTGCGCCGAAAGGGAAGAGAAAATTCTAAATTTTTTTTCTAAGTGTTTCGAAATTTTTGCCTAAAGGCTGTGTCAGCGAAGTTAAGGTTAAAATTCTGCGCATGCGGCGGCAGAATTAACGTTAACTTCTGCGTGGGTGGTGGCAGAATTAACGTTAACTTCTGCGTGCATGACGGCAGAATTAACATTAACTTCTATGTGACGGCGGCAGAATTAACGTTAACTTCTGCGTGCGCGGCGGAAAAATTAACGTTAACTTCTACGTGCGCAGTGGCATAATTAACGTTAATATCTGTGACGCATGCGGTGGTAACTTAGCGATAGGAGCTGCACCACCCATGGCAATTTTAAGGATAAAATCTGTGACGTGCGCGGCGGCGAAAATAACCTTAACATCCGGGACATGGGAAGCACTTTTTAAGCTAAATTTCCGCGACAATGGCGGCCATTTTAACCTTAATAATTGCGCCAAATGGGGAAAGTATATGGTTGGACAAAGTTGTCAATATGGGATTTCCCCACATACATGCAAATAATTTATAACATTATAATGCAGCTAACAGTTGTGTTTATAAACACATTTTGTAGAATTATAGTCACATCAAAGCAGCATTCCAGATAAGTGCAGTTGGAAAGTTATGGTCTTGGTTGGGCCAAGAATATCAACATCATGGATGATGCACAGGATCCCTATGAGCCTGAGACAGACGCCATGGGGGAAAATATACATGTTGAGAATGCTAAAACAGAATCCAATGGGAGAAGAAATCAAGAGACTCCCCCAGATATTGCAGCCACCATGAGGAGCCTAAGGGTGGAGTTGCAAAGTTGCAGAGAAGATAATGAAAGGATGATTAAATCTCAGGAAGAACAAAATCAGTTAAATGCATCCATGCTGCAGAGTTTGATAGACATCCAAAGGCAAATAAACTTTGGGCATCATACATCAAATCCAGAAGGGAGTCGGAGTAGTTCAAAGATAAATCCCCGCAAGAGGTCCAATATCTCAAGAAGAGTTTCTAGAGACAGAACCTATACTCCAAAAATATCTTCTGGTGGATCATTTGACTCTGAAGGATCCATTGAGGGTTCAAGCTCTTCATCTCGCAAGAAAAAGAGAGAAGCATTACAAGAACAATTCACACGGGGAATTTAAGAAGGCAAAACCTCCTACATTTGATGGAGAGGTAAAGTATGGTCAAGAAGCTGAAGCTTGGCTTCTTGGGATGAGAAAGTATTTCCAAGTCCAAGACTACTCTGGAAATATGAAGGCAAGGGTCGCCATCTTCAACTTGAATGGAAGAGCATCTATATGGTGGGAACACATCAGGCAAGTGAAGAAGATCAATGAAAGAAAGATTGGGTGGAAGCAGTTCAAGAAATACTTCAAGCAGAAGTACCTCTCTGATAGGTACTATGATGACAAGATCAAAGAGTTTCATGAGCTAAGATTGGGACAATTGACCATGGAAGAGTATGCAAACAAGTTCTTGGAACTGCTGAGGTATGTCAAGTATATTCAAGATGATAAGGTCAAAATTTGGCGTTTTCTAAGTGGGCTACCTCAGTCATATAAAGATAGGATTGAATTTGATGAGCCCCGAACTCTAGAAGAGGCAATAAGGAAGGCCAAGTATTGGTATGATCAGAAAAAAAAAAAAAAAAAAAAAAAAAAAAAAAAAAAAAAAAAAAAAAAAAAAAAAAAAAAAAAAAAAAAAAAAAAAAAAAAAAAAAAAAAAAAAAAAAAAAAAGCAAACTTGATTTCCATAAGGCATGGAAGGACAAGAAAAATGAGAAGTTTGACCAAAGGAAGAAAGGTTTCAAACCTCCTTATACCAGAAATCAGCAAAGGCAGCCATCACAATATATGACTAAGCCAACTAGGATGATGGGAGACAAGCCAAGAGATCCAAAGGAGCCAAGAGAACCACTTCAATGTTGGGGTTGTGGAGAAGACCACATGCTTAGGAACTCTCCACATCAAAATGGGAATGAAAATCAAGTTCACAACATCCAAGGAGATGAAACTGTGGGTCAAGTGGTGAGGACAATCCCTAGAATCTATGCAGCACTAGACGACCGCCACGCAGATCATCAATCAACTGTTGTTGAAGTTGAAGGTAATATTGCAAAGCAATCTGTTTCTATTTTGATTGATCCTGGATCTACTCACAGTTATATCACTCCTAAAATTGTTGAGACTTGTGCTTTTAAGAAATCAAAGCATAGTAAATCATGGTTAGTTCAACTAGCCACTGGAACCAAGAGAAAAGTTAGTGAAATTGTAGAGAAATGTCCCTTAGAGATGGACGGGCTATTCACTTATGCAAATCTGAATGTTTTACCACTGGGTTCCTATGATATTCTCATTGGAATGGATTGGTTAGAAGCGCACAGGGTTAAACTTGATTGCTACAATAAAACTTTTGAATGCATGGACGAAGAAGGAAACCCAAGGGTTGTAAAAGGCATTCCAAAGGTGACTTCTGTTAGGAAGTTTTCAGCCATGCAGTTGAAGAAGTTCTGTAGAAAGGGTTGTCAATTGTATGTAGCCCATGTTTTGGAGGAAACAGAAAATGAAACTCCTATGTTAAAGGACTATCATGTATTGCAGGAATTCAGGGATGTTTTTCCTGATGATATTCCAGGACTTCCTCCAAAGAGAGACATTGATTTTACAATTGAACTTGTGCTAGGAGTAGCACCAGTGTCTAAGACACCGTACAGGATGAGTACACCGGAATTGCTAGAATTGAAAATGCAATTACAAGAGTTGTTGGAAAAGAAATATGTCAGGCCAAGTGTGTCCCCATGGGGAGCACCTATTCTATTTGTGAAAAAGAAAGATGGGACAGTCAAGTTATGTATTGACTACAGGAAATTGAACAAGGCACTATGAAGAACAAATACCCATTGCCCCGAATTGATGACCTTTTTGATCAAATGAGAGGAGAAAAGGTATTTTCAAAGATTGACTTGAGTTCTGGTTACCATCAGGTAAGAATCAAAGAGGAATATATTCATAAGACAGCCTTTAGAACAAGGTATGGACACTGTGAGTTTGTAGTGGTACCATTTGGTCTCACAAATGCACCAACTACATTCATGTGTCTCATGAATAGTGTTTTTAGCAAGTATTTGGCCAAGTTCGTTCTTGTATTTCTAGACGACATTCTCATCTATTCTAAGAATGAAGAGCATGAAGAACATTTGAGAATGACATTGCAATTGCTAAGGGAGCATAAGCTGTATGCAAAGTTAAGCAAATGTGACTTTTATAAAGATAAAATTCATTATTTGGGTCACATTATCTCAGACGAAGGAATATCGGTGGACCCTGAGAAGATTGAAGCCATTATAAATTGGCCAACTCCAAGGAATATGACAGATGTGAGATCTTTTATGGGCCTTGTTGGTTTCTACAGGAGGTTTATTGAAGGATTCTCCAAGGTCACAAACCCGATCACTTCTTTGCAAAAGAAGTGAATGAAGTTTGAATGGTCACCAAGATGTGAGGAAAGTTTCCAACGGTTGAAGAATCTTCTTACAAGTGCACCAATTTTGAAAATTGCAGACCCGGAAAAAGACTTTGTGGTATGTACCGATGCATGCAATCAAGGACTTGGAGGAGTCCTTATGCAAGACAACCACGTGGTATGTTATGAGTCGAGGAAGTTGAAGGAGCATGAGAAGAACTATACTACTCATGATTTAGAACTTGCAGCCATAGTGCATGCTTTAAAGATGTGGAGGCATTACTTAATGGGCAGGAAATTTGAGTTAAGGACAGACCATTGTGGTCTGAAATACTTGTTTGATCAGCCAACTTTAAATGCTAGGCAATCTAGATGGTTGGAATTTTTGTGTGAATTCGATTTTGAAATCAAACACATAAAAGGGAACGAAAATAAGGTAGCAGATGCACTCAGTAGGAAAGTACATGAAATGCATGTGGCAACGCTTAGTACTTGCCAACCAAATTTGAGACAGCAGATTGTTAACCATATTGTTGAGGATGAAGTGTGTGTGTAGATAAAGGATAAATTGCAGCAGCAAAACCTTGAAAAGAAGTATGAAGGCTATCATTTGGAAGAAGACGGACTTCTTACCTATAAGAATAGAGCCTATATTCCAAATGTGGCATATTTGAGGAGGATTGTTATCGATGAAATCCATAAAGCTCCATACTCCGGTCACCCCGGATATCAAAAGACTATTGATACAGCAAGAAAATATTATTTATGGCTAGGGATGAAGAAGGATGTCACTTAATACACTTCTAAGTGCATGACATGTCAGCAGGTGAAGGTTGAACACCAACACCCAGCAAGTTTATTGCACCCAGTGCCAATTCTTGAATGGAAATGGGAAGTAATTTCCATGGATTTTATTATAGGTTTGCCAATGACTGTGAGACAACATGATTCCATCATGGTTGTGGTGGACAAGTTAACAAAGGTAGCACATTTTATACTGGTTAAATCCACGCACAAAGCCGATGCCATTGCAGATATTTTCATGAAGGAAATTTTCAGATTACATGGGTTTCCTAAGGCAATAATTTATGACAGGGATACCAAGTTCACTTCCAATTTTTGGAAAAGTCTCTTTACAGATTTGGGTACACAGTTGAACTTTAGTACCACATACCATCCTCAAACAGATGGGAAAACGGAAAGAGTAAATCAGGTGCTTGAAGACATGCTTCGTATGTATGTAATGGACAAACCATCCAAGTGGGAGGATTATCTACACCTGGTAGAGTTTGCATATAACAATGGGTAGCAAGAATCATTGGGAATGAATCCATATGAGGTTCTATACGGTAGAAGGTGTAGGACAACAGTCACTTGGGACAATCCAATGAACATAATTGTACTTGGGCCAGAATTGCTTAAGGAAATGGAGCAAGAGGTTGCAAAGATCAGGCAAAATTTAAAAGCATCCCAGGATAGACACAAAAGCTATGCAGATAAGCATAGGGTGCATAGGGAATTCAGTGTTGGGGATCATGTGTATCTTAGAGTGAGGCCAAGGAAGGGTTCCTTGAAGCTTGGGAGTTGTGCCAAGCTATCACCTAGATATTGTGGGCCATTTGAAGTGCTTGAAAGAATAGGGCCAGTTGCATATAGACTTGCATTGCCTGCTAGCACTAGAGCTCATAATGTTTTTCATGTCTCTTTGCTTCAGAAATATGTACATGATCCTAACCATGTGATTAATTGGAATGTGGTCCAGGTGGAACCCGAGGGAGAGTTCCAAACCGATCCATTGCGCATCCTAGACAAGAAGGTAACATTGCTCTGGAACCGAGCCATCGAACAGGTAAAGGTGCAATGGAAGCACTACAGTCCCGATGAGGCTACATGGGAGCTGGAGGATGCCATGAGAGTGGCATATCCATTTTTGTTCAATTTTGATGAGAACTGAGGGCAGTGCTAATGTAAGGGGAGGGTAATGTCACGTCCCCATTTTGACCCTATGGCATTAAAATTGTAAATGATGTAAATATCGTTATTAAATCATGGTGAGGAGCTCAAGGCCAAGGCCCCTCCATTGATTTATCGTTTTATGTATCAGCAATTAAAATCGGTGCATATGGTTCTTGTGCTAGACAGGCACAATGTAAATTAAGACATCATGTAAATACGAATTTTAATGAAATGCCCACAACTAGCTATGCAATGCAACAAAGAGATGGGGGCATGATTTTTATAAGGAATAGGGAGGGAAATTATTCAAACCCTTGAGCCAATGGTGTTAATCCATGTGTCAATGAGAAAACCCATAAGCCACCAACTACCCATTTTGGGTTATGCACCCAATCATTTAATTCTTCCAAGAGTTGGTTGAGGCAGTTAATGCCTTGGGAATGGAGAGGTATGGAAGCCAATTTCGTGCATGGGAAAGCCATCAACCTGGGAATTCGTATTTTTGCTTCTTGGGCAAGAAAACACCCACGAAATGGTACCCAAAGCCATCTTTCACCCATGGCCTTTGCCCTCTCACGCAGTCTAAGCTAGATGGGCTTTCCCCATTACGTTTTTCACCATTTTTCCTGCATTTTCCATGCCTGGGAACTCATTTTTGTTTTGCACAATGGCTGGTAGGAAGGGAGCCATGATTTTGGGGTTTATGGAGGCCGTTTTTGTCCCTTGAATGCACATAAACGTTTTCTAGAAACGATTTTGCTTTCCCAGGGTTGATTCCCAAATTGCCATTCCATTTTGGTTGCCCACATTTTTCTGAAACTGATAGAAACCCCATTTTGGGCATTCCACTGTAGAAACATTTTTCTTCATTCCCGGCAATTGTGATTTTTGCTGTTATGTGCATCCCTGTTTTGGTTTGAACCTGTGAGCAAGAAATTTGGAGTGGTAGTGGACAGAATTGGCTTGATAAACCTAGTGGGGAAAATAACTTCTCAAGAAGATCAAGAGGGCTTTGGCTACTTTTTTATGCACACCCTGAGAGCACTAGAAAAGAAGGTATGGATTTAGGGACTGTGTATCAGTGAAGAGAATACTTCCTTGTGTTGGGTGTGTAGGTATTGTGGGTGCCAAGTTAGATAGATCTTGTAGAGGTATCCATGGCTCTGAGCTTGAGCTCACTAGCTTAGCAATTCTTCCTTTTCCATCTCCTAGCAGCCTGATAAACTCAACTGCTGATTGGCTTGGCTGATTTTGGTGTATTTTGGCTATGTGTGAGTCTGTTGTTCCCTTCTTCCTTGTAGAAATCATGCCCAGCTCGAGGGTGGAAGTTGTATCAAGAGATTGATAATCACAACTGGCCTATGGTTGGGTGGAACGTTACAGATGCATAGTTGGTTGCTCAGGGACTACTTTGTTTTAAGATAAGTACTCTCATGTGCTAATTCTGTATTGTTTTAATTGATGAATGACATGAATATCTTGAATGTATGATGGATGTGTAATAGAATTTAATTCTGTTGTGTTTTCAAATATTTATGCATTTCCATATGTCCATCTTCATTTTATATGAATGTTTGTTTACTAAGTATGGGGCTAGATGTCCGGATTTAGTGTCATGTTCTCTCCCAAGCTGGTATGATGGGTGGGTATGTGACAAGAACCCTGTGTTCCATGATAGGTCGAAGCACATTGAGATCAAATATCACTATATCAAGGATATGGTGCAGAGAGTAGCAGTGAAGCTCCCGTATGTTGCGACAGACGAACAGATAGCCGATGTGTTGACCAAGTCGCTGGCCAGAGTGAAGTTTGATTACTTCAAAGAGAGGCTTGGTGTACTTCATATAGAGATTCCCTCTAAGGGGAAGCGATGAGTCTGGAGACACAGATGCACATGATTCATTCTCACATGGTGGTAGGTGTGTCCTCCCATGGTGCAGATATAAGGGTTGGGGCCATTCCAACATGGTTGAAGTGTGTCTTCCCATGTTCGTTGATGTAAGAGTTGTGCCATTCGAGCATGGTTGAAGTGTGTCTTCTCATGGATGCGATATAAGTGTTGTGCCATTCGAGCATGGTTGAAGTGTTTCTTCCCATGGCTATGATATAAGTGTTGTGCCATTCCTAGCATGGTTGAAGTGTGTCTTCCCATGGCTATGGATATAAGTGTGATGCCATTCTCGCATGGCTAAAGTGTGTCTTCCCATGGCATAGATATAAATGTTGAGCCTTTCACAGATGTTTGAAGTGTGTCTTCCCATGCTGGTGAATGTAAGTGTTGTGTGATGTGAATATGGGTTGTGCTCCATGGACTATGAGGTGATCTGAAGATGATGATGTGACAGTAGGGTACACAGGTTTTGCAAAGGCATGTAAACAGTCCTGAGATGCTCTTGCAGGTTTTGCAGAGGCAGTGTAATTAGTCCAGGGAGATCTTGCAGGTTTTGCAGAGGCAATGTAATCAGTCCTGAGGTGTACCTACTTGATGGCTTGCTCACAGAGATGATGAAGACCTACATGGAGGCTAGGCCTACATCCAGCATGAAAAAGGGTTGGCTCTGTAGAACTTCCTATGAAGAGAAGAATTATGAGATATCACCAGTGATCAAGATGTCGAGTACAGCAGCAGTGATGATGATGATGCTCCGTGATCCAGTGTTGATGATCCAGCTCCAGAATTGAAGACTTATGCTTATATGTATTGATGACTTGTGTCAAGAGAATATCTTCCTAGTTAAGAGGGAGTGTTGATGTATTTGTAACTTTGGAAGATATTCACTTGTATATTGTAATTGTACTGTTAAATTTTCAGAATTTACTTCAATCTGATCTAGGATCTTAACTGAGAGAACAACATGTACAGCAAATCTACAGCATATCAATCATGGACACAATAATGCAAGTACACAAGAGACACAGAGTTTACTTGGGGAAAACCATAAAGGTGAAAAACCCCAATAACTTCCTCAGAGATAGATAGAGCAATGATACAACCAGAATACAAGAGATAGTCTTCCCCTAGCAGCAGAGCCTCCTCCTCCACAAGTGAGCCACTCTCCCAAGTGTCAGTGAGAGAATAGAATGTGTAAAATGAGAGAGAGACACTCTCTATTTATACACTAACTTGACTTGACCTTTACTCAACTAGGTCGGCCTCAACTTAACCACTTAACATAATGTTGACTGGGCCAACCCCCACTAGGGTGGTCTAATAACCCTTTGACCCACACGGCCGACCCCCAATAGGGTGGTCTAATAACCCATCAAGTATAAGTTATGACACTTACAATATAGATGACAACACTTCCGTATAGAGGAATGATAACATCTCTATAGGAATACAATAAACATATATGTGAAATACATTCCGAAGTTACATATACATCAACACTCCCTCTTAACTAGGAAGGTATTTCTCGACACAGATCTACTAGCACAAGTCTTCTTCTCTGGATCATCATCAACGAATCATCATCCTCGAATCATCGTCATCATCACTACTGCTTCTATATCAATCAATCTCTAAATCTACTCTTCATAGGAAGTTCTACAGAGCCAGTCCTTTTTCATACTGATGCAGGCCCACCACCTGCAGGTCTTCGTCATCACTTTTATATTTCTCTATGTTGCCATCTGCAGCATGCTTGATCTTGATAGATCCATATGGAAGTCATAACAAACTTCCCTTCAGGTCTTGGGACTACATCCCAAACATCATTCTTCATGATCGACAGATCATGGCATTCTTCCCATATCCTAGGAACTTCAATATCTTCAATAGATAATTTTGTTGCTGAACAAATGTTGTAGTTCTTCTTTTGTAGGTGATGGCATACGATCTTTCCTACACAAAAAGTTAAATTGCATGATTAGAAAACATCTCATAGTTTTCAGAACAAATTCTTACACATAAAGAAATATGTCATATAGTCATGCAATTATCTTAGCCAATGCTTCAATACAACATTTATCCATATCCTGTAACTTTCTAGATGCCTTCCAATCTCTACCAGAACATTGTTAAGAGTGTGCACAACTCCCAACATGTCAGCAAAGAGGTTTCATTCTAGATAAGTAGCAATGGAATGTTGTACAGTGCCATAGGCCACTTACCCATGCATATTAGTAGTATATTGTTCATCAATGCAACTATTCTAATATGCATAATACACAACCTAATTTTAGGAACATCAATATATACATTATTGAACAGTATTATTTAAACAATAAAATATTCAAGTAATGACAATTCAAATACTTATCTTTGTTTGTTTGTTGGGTTGACTCCCTCTCAGTCTGTGCTTCTTTTCTGCAACTCCATTCTTATGTGGATTGTGAGAAGTGGTCAAATCCCTCTGAATATCTACATCCTTGCAGAAACTACTGAAGTGTGCTCCTTTGCTTTCTTGCAGAAACAACTGGAGTGTGCTCCCTCTTGATCTTTGGTTCCTGGATTACCTGTCCTTGAACTTACATCCATCCTTAATCACTATGCATGCTTATTAGTATCATCATTGTGTTATCCTTGAGGTCTCATACATAATCACACATTTATTAGTATAATCTTAATACTATCAAAACACAATAATCTTAAACATGTATATTCATGATCATTCACAGATAATAAACATTAGTATTCAAGGTTTCAGGGAAGTCTTCTTTTACTCATACACATTCTTATTTGAACATAGGACTCTTTTGGTTAGTTGAATCATCAATCAAGATAAGAGATATAATATGCATAAAACCCATGATTATTCAAACCTATACCTTCATGATTCTTCTGGTTAGTCATATCATCAATTATGGTAAGAAACATAATATGCATACAACCATGATTATTCAAACCAATGACTTCATGAATAATCATTATCAACAACACAACAGTATAAGATCCTAACACAAGGTAGGATTCTAGCTTGATATAGGAACAACATACTTGGATTAGCATGCTAGCTAGTTATGTCTAACATACCCGCATAATGTCTTCTGGTTCTCTTCAGTGACTTGTGCTAGTAACCTGCATGTCTCATAAGTTAACCATTGTAGAACCAAGTTATACATACCTCGAAAGTAGATCTTCTATGTGATCCATGACAATGGATGAATCTTTGTCTTCATGTCACCATGAGCATATGTTCTTGAAGTAGAACATGATTTGACTTTCTTGGTGTACCTTTTGTGTTAGCAAACAACATAAACCTCATACAACATCACAATGCATTAGTACAATCATAAGTGTCAAAACCTTAATCAATGAATATCTTCTATTAAGGTGATACGACAAGTCCAGTAATTAATCAAGATTGTACTGTAATGATATGAAGACAAACATATGATAAACTTAACCATGAAACATACCTGTAAGCCATACCTGTCAAGATTGCTTGTAATCTTCTTATGGAAGGCCTTAGCCTCATCCCCCTCTGAAACGGGAACTTCTTCACTTATGCAGCTGACCAATCCATCTTCTTCTAGGATTAACCCAATCCACTTGATTTGCAAGAACTGGACCTAAAGCTGGATTAGGGTTTGTCAAAGAAACCCCAAAAATTCAAACTTTGAATTTCAAACTTCCGAAAGGATAGAAATATGCACCTTGATGAGTTGATCAAGTTGGTATATTTAGAATTTGAAAACTGCAAAGTGTCACCCCTTGAAATTGCCTTTTAGATTTCCGGATTCACTGGTGAGGACCCTGAATTAGGGTTTGAATTTCCCAGAGCTTCACCCAACCAAAATATTTGATTCAAAACTCTAATCTTCAATTTTTCTGAGGAGCTTCCAGTCGTGGTCACAGATTTCCAAAATTCCAATTTTTGCAGAAGCCCTAATTTTCCATCTTTCCGATCAAAGTCCCGAACTGGGGTTTGATCAAGCCCGGCCTTCTTCCCAACCAAAAAATCTGATCTTGGTCTCTAAATTTTGATTTTGATGACTAGAATCTATCCGTGGTCTCCGATTACAAAAATTCCAACATTCTACGAAGCCCTAAATTTCGGAAGCCATGAATGAAGGTACTCAAAAATAATTCTGTTTTGATAGAAATATGTACCTGATTGTTTCTGGTGTAAATCCAAACTTTTCGATCCACAGGGCCTGAAAACGTTTCTTGAGATATCCCGACCTGTTATCTTTCCATCCCGATAGGTCTGACCTGAATTGGATTCTCTGAGAGAGAGTTATTCCAAGTGTCGCAACGTGACCTTTTTATGGGATAATACAGGAGAGCGAACTTGTACGACGTGCCACGTGTCATTGGTTCAACTTTGGCCTCTGAAAACTTTTCCTGAGATATTACAGTCTGTGCACTACCTATCAATTTTTATGAAATTTCATTTGGAGCTTCCTAGCCCAAGTTATGACCTTTTTCCCAAGGTCACTTGAATTTGACTCAGATCTGGAAGAGGCAAAAACCCTATATTGTACAGATCATAAATCCAAAAGTACAACGAATTAGAGGTTGTCCTTTGGACACAAGGTACATGGGGATCTTATATTCGACCTGTAAAATTTTTAGATCCAAAAACTTCGCCAAAATAGATTTATAGCGAAAATGCTACGATGACTAGTTTTTACTATATCAAGCCCTAGCATCGTAAGTGCAACAAGTGTCATACATGCCATATCATGCCTTCTTTCAGGATAGCTCTGATACCATGTTAAATTTTCAGAATTTAATTCAATATGATCTAGGATCTTAACTGAGAGAACAACATGTACAGCAAATCTACAGCATATCAATCATGGACACAATAATGCAAGTACACAAGAGACACAGAGTTTACTTGGGGAAAAGCATAAAGGTGAAAAAACCCAATAACTTCCTTAGAGATAGATAGAGCAATGATACAACTAGAATACAAGAGATAGTCTTCTCCTAGCAGCAGAGCCTCCTCCTCCACAAGTGCGCCACTCTCCCAAGTGTCAATGAGAGAATAGAATGTGTAAAATGAGAGAAACACACTCTATATTTATACACTAACTTGACTTGACCTTTACTCAACTAGGTTGGCCTCAACTTAACCACTTAACATAATGTTGACTGGGCCGACCCCCACTAGGGTGGCCTAATAACCCTTTGACCCACATGGCCGACCCCAATAGGGTGGTCTAATAACCCACCAAGTATAAGTTACGACACTTACAATATAGATGACGACACTTCCGTATAGAGGCATAATAACATCTATATAGGAATACAATATAGATATATGTGAAATACATTCCGAAGTTACATATACATCAACATGTACTTTATTGTATCCCCAACGGAGATGTATTATTCCTCCGATTGGAAGTGTCATCAGTTGTACTTGCATGTGTCGCAAGTTATATTGCAAGTGTTGTAACTTATACTTGATGGGTTATTAGACCACCTTGATGGGGTCGGCCCTGTATGAGTCATGTGGGTCAAAGGGTTATTACACCACCCTAGTAGGGGTCAGCCCATTCAGCACTATGTTAAGTGGTTAAGTTGGGGCCGACCTAGTTGAGTAAAGGTCAAGTCAAGTTAGTGTATAAATAGAGAGTGTGACTCTCTCATTTTACACATTGTCTCATTCACTCACATCGCATTAGTGAGAGAAGAGGAGGGTGTGCACAAGTGGAAGAGGAGCATGCTACTAAAGATATCTATCTCTTGGGTTTTATCATGGTGATCATTGTATTGATGCTTATTCTATCTTTCAGGAAGTTGAAGGGTTTTTCACCTTCTTGGTTTTCCCTGGTGAAATGTTTTGTGTCTCGTGTCTCTTGTCTCTTATGCTTGATATGTTGTACATGTTATTCGTTCAGTTAAGATCCTAGATATATTGAATTAAATGATGAAAAACTAACAAGTTTCACTTGTGCAACTATGCATTCAACATACTCAACAGTACTTGTGCATTCAACTATATTTGTTCGATACTTACATATTATTCTCATCCATCATTCATGTGAAAATACATGTAAAATCGGAAACACACATAACTATAAGCATGAACATAATCATAAACATAAGCAATCACACTCATACATTCACATAACATGCTTATTTACGTGGTTCATGCCCAGGATAGGAGCTGATTCCACAAGAACTGTTGTTAATATTAACGGGAAGGATCAACAGTTCTAGTCCGCACACACAACTGTGGACTCTTCTCTACAATAGGTCTCTGTGCACACAGCTGCAGAGCCTTTTCCTCTCTTCTTTCTCTTACAATACTTAGTCTTTCCCAAAGAACTTAAGACCAAAAATAAGACCAACCCTTCCCTTACAAAATCTCCCTTTTTACAAATCATTCCTGAAGGTCACGTCATTACAATAGTTATGGGCACAAGCCCTCATAGTACCCTTAAACCCCAAAAAGCGGCGCAGTTATCTCGCTAACCATACTTCATCATAAATTCTCATCTACTATGCTTGTCCTTCGTGTCCTTTCCGTTGCTTCATTGACTCTGATGCCCTTCTGACAGCCGCTTCCTCTGACAGACACTTCTTCTGACCACGCGGCACTGACAGTACACTTTTGTGTCCTTAGCACTTCTCACCTTCAACACCATAACTGTAGCTATCAGGATGTCACTTCTTCCTTAACTGCTACAACTACCTTGGATGTCCTTATTACTTTCACTTTTACTAAGGAGATGGGTCCTTTTCCACTGACAAGCATCATTCCATACCCTTCTCCAGGGAATTGCAAAGACGCTTCCCCCAAAAATAGGCCAGTACCAGCCTTCCCTGAATACGTACTTCCTTGAAGTTATTGTACTTTAACCTCGCTTCATCATAACTTCGCTAATACTCAAAAATTCGCTAACTTGTCCTTAAGCTACGCTTCAACAAAACTGCACTACTCTTGAGCCTCGTTAGCACAACTGCGCAAACCTTGGAAAAACTACGCACACCTTGGGCCTCATCCAGCAGGACCCTATGATCTAGTAGGATCATCTCAACGCTGATCAGATTTAAAGTCTTCAAACAATAGTACAAAGGTTACCGTGGAAAGGGCTCGTCGACAACTTTCCGTCAACATTCTTTTCACATGAAACGGCTTCCATTTGAAGAAGTTGTGTACATTTGAAGTTTAGTAATATTGGTTAAAATGGTTAAAAAATGTAATTGGGGCAATGGGAATCGAACCCAAAGCCTTGTGGAAAGGCCACCATGACCCCATTAAAAACATGGATAAAGTTATGCAAAAAGAAGGTGGGCCAAGGGCATAGTTCTTGACCCAAGCCAACATCGAGGCCCCCCTTGAAAGTATTAAACCATATTAAAATCCAAACTATTTCAAAGTTCAAAACATATGCTATAGTTCTAACCATTGAAACCATAGTGCACACATCATGTGTAACGTGGAGGCACATGTTATAAATTGTAACCATAAATCAAACAACCATATCATATATTATAACATAGAGCCACCACATTTTTTTTCAATTGAAAAATACTATACTTTATTATAAAGTATATGAGCAACCAGTCCGAAAACAAAACCAGATACCCCTCCAGGGCAGCAAATAACAAGTACCAGAAAGAATAAGAAAACCCACTAGCCTAAAAGGAAAACAAGAATCCTAGCAATCGACGGAATCAGTAAAATCCAAATCGCATGATACCAGAATAAATCCCAGGATATGCCAATCCATATAGCCAAGAACAGAAAAAACAAGGAAGGAAAAAGAAGAAACAGGTGAAAGGGACCTGAGAGAAAAATGAAAGCTTGCCATGTGAGGCAAGCCCAAAATGGGAGGCCGAGAGATGGGCTTCCAGAAAAAACAAAATGAGCTATCACCTCTGAGTGACTAGCCGTAAGAGATGAGCTAAAAATAGAGCCGACATGTACAAATAGTATTAAAAATAAATGGACCCCCTACATGAACAACTAATCAGAGAGAAAAAAGCCTCGAGAAACCCGAGCTATGAAGTATCCCATTGACATGGAACTCATAATAGATACGACCTTCGATAGCAGACAGAGCATGTCGAGAGAGAGCATCTGCAACAGAATTATGCTCCCGGAATATATGGATGATCTCGGTCTGAGAGCATGAATCCAGCAAGTGACGAGTATGATCCAACCAAGGGGAAAGTGCAAGTGCCTTTATGATAGCCTTCAAGTTTTCCCAGTTCACAATGGCAAGAGAGTCTCCAACAGCCTTCCGCAAAGAAATTTTGGATGAATGGGAGTAGTATAAAACCAACCATAAGGCCAGTAGCACGCCCGTGGTGTTAGTACCGCAGCCACCACTCATTCATAGATTGATGTGATCTCCATTGCATAGTTCAATAAATGCCCTGGAACCATAGCGGCCAGTGGAAGGGATAGCGGCACCATCAAAGCGAGCACGATTACCAGAACAAAGTAGCAGAGGAGGGGATGAGCGACGAATCCGAGAATCCACAGCATGACCCACCGAATGGGGAATGATATAATCAGATGAGAGAGCTTTGATATGGCCAGCCACCTTGTATGGCTCCGTAAATAGATTATCAAATATCAGGCGGTTACAGGCCTTCCATATCCCCCACACCACAAGATAGGAAAGACAACCTAAATCTATATTGACTGAGAATAGTTTTTGATACCATTCCTATAAAGAGAACTCCACACCCTGTGGAATGTGAATACAAGGGTTATCAAGAAATGACTATACTTTGACTGTATAAGGTCAAATGGAAAATAGATGATGAAAAGTTTCAAAGTCAAGATGACATAAAGGACATATATTTGGTCCTTGACAGCCCCGCTTCTGCAAATTTTCCCAAATGAGTGTTTCCCATCCAATAAAATCCATGAAAATATTTTCACTTTTAATGGAATTTTCCATTTCCAGCAGGCCCGACGGCACCATTTCCTGGATGATTGGAGAGTACAAGAGCCTCGTATGCAGAATTGGCTGAAATCGATCCATCGTTAGTATTCCATGACCAGAGTAACTTGTACTCCCCAGCCAAAAGTTGAATATTTTCCTGATAGAGGTCCAGAATATAGGACTGCCATTCTGTGGCCATTCCCCCCACCAATCCAAGTTGTTGAGCATTCAGCCAACAGTGAAAAGGATTGTTCGGAAAATTATATAGCAAGATATGTTGTAGATAGAAATAGCCATGACTTCTGAGATGACAGATGATGTCAAATGACAGTTTATAAGTCGAAGGACCTCCAACAATTGGATCCTCACCAAGTAATATATGACGACCATTCCCAGGAGCCCATGCCAACCATTTAGCCATCACAGGGAAATCGTGCATTAATCCATCCCAGATGTTGGAGATACCTTTTGTAGTTTTTTTTCGGGAACGAATCCATTGGATAGTAGATAACTTACCGAAGTATTTGTCTTTAAAAATGCTGCCCCAAATGCAATCAACTGATAATGCACGCCATAAGATTTTGGCTAATAAAGCAATGGAGAAGAGGAATATGTTCTTTATAGCCCAGCCACCTTGTGCATATGGCCGAGCCAGCTTGTTCCATTCCACCAAGTGAATCATTTGTTTTCCAATACCAGACCAAATAAACATGGACCTTGGGCAGCTATTAAATAGAGCCACCACATATATGTATGCGCCAAGGTATAAATGTGGAGCGTATATGTTATATCCATATGTATAACCTTATCCAAAGCATAACAAACATTCAAACGTGGAACATGTATATCGCATAGTTCAAACCTTAAGAAATGTGTTGAATTATAATATGTGTCATATGCCACAAGGACGTGGAAGAAAGAGAGGCCCGGGGGTTTGACCCCGGGACCTCTCCAGCATCAACACTGTGCCTTACCACTGGGGCACCACCCCACTGTTGTGTGGTATGCGATGCCAAATTCTTAAGAATTTATAACGCTGAAAGCTTTAAAAAGAGCCACGAAGACCAAGCGACAAAAATTTCTACAATCGGAGTTCAGGGTTTAGTACAGAGCACCTGCACAGATTTCGAGGTGGAGTACAGGAACAGTTCCCGAGATGAAGTACATAAAATTTAGCGCTTTTGTCTTTTTATGCATATTGGTTGTCTCGAATTGCATGCTAGAGGAGGCCTCGGGAAAATAGGGTCAACTTTATACTCATTTTGCTAAGAATTTCAAGACGGGCGCAGTGGTGCAGTCTGTTTATGCTTTTGACAAACAGAAACCAGAGGTGTTTTCCAGAACACCCAATTTGTAATCTTTGAAGACTGAATAAGATTAGACTTCTCATTGGAAGCAGCCTAGAGACGTAGCCCAGGAAGGGGTGAACTCCGTTATCAGTTGTTGTGTTCTTTTTTCTGGTTTGCATCTGCCTTTATGTGCTTATGTGTTGATTTGAAGCATCTTAAAATCATCTCTTAAGTCAATTTTATGAATGTTTTCATGCAAATTTCACATGCAATTTTATTGGTTAAAAATATCTTGAGATTTTCAAATCAAGTTTGGTATCAGAGCTAGGTTACCATTGCATTGTGAGTTTGTTTATGTTAACAAGATCTAGGCTTCAGAAAGGTGAAGGAGAGCTTGAAGAGTTTGATCCTGAGATTGGATCAAGAAGAAGGAGAATGGCTTCAGAAAAAGGAGATGATGAGACTTCTTCAATTATTTATGAAGGGGATTTTCTTAAAGCTTTCATGAGGATGCAAAGTATGGTGGAATAAATTTACCAAGATCGGAAGAATGGCGAACAAGGTGGTTCTGCTCATGCAAAACGTAAAGAAGAAGAAGGTGGTGAGGAACCTCCTAAATCTCCTCCATCATCACCATCCTTCCTTGATGGTTCTTTAAATGCCTCACCTAAACAAAAAAATTGATCTCAATATGCCTCAAATAAAGCTTGATATTAAGTTTGATTTACCTGTTTATAATGAGACTTAATGCCGAAACATTAGCTAATTGGATCCGTCAGATTGAAGTCTATTAAGGATTCAAAAGTTTAATGAAGATAGCTTGAAAATTTAGCTAGCTTCTCTCAGACCTGGAGGGACTGCTCTCATATGGTGGGAGAGTAGAACTCAAAAGGATTTGGCCTCAAAAGGAAACATTATATCCTCTTGGCATGAATTCAAGTCAGCATTAAAGAATCAGTTCTATCCATTGGGTTACATACAACAAGCAATGATGGATTGGCAGAATTTGAGGCAAGGTAAGGGTCAAAGTGTGCACAAGATTTTTGGAAGGGAGCTTTAATACTTGGTATACCTCTCTACACCCAGGAAACTCTTCTTAAGTACATAGGTGGATTACATAGCTATTTAAGACACATGATACTTATGTTTAATCCAACTAATCTAATGAGGTATGTGTTCAAGCGACTCATATGGAGTCAATAGGGGAGAGTGATCATGATGTTTCTTCAAATGGATCCAGTCAGCCAACAAAAGGCAAGGCAAAAGGGAAGAGAAAACATGTTGCTACCATGAAGAAAGGGGACACAAATCTTTCTTGTTCTCATTGTTAGGGAGATGGACATGATGCAGAGAATTGCTGGAAGATACACCCAGAAATGAAACCTAAGTGGCTTAAAGATCGAAAAGGGAAGCAAAAATCTACGGTTATCATTGAGGACCTTGGATCGGATTCCGAGGATGAAACCAAGATATCAATCATAGGTATGAAAGGTAAAGCTCTTGTTGGTAATAATTCTAACATTGGCTCTTCATGTGCTTCTACATCCAAAGATCGTGATGGTTCTAAAGATAGAAAAAGAAATGCACTATTTCATATAAGGGTAATCACTAACAAACCAAGATCGACACACTCATAAAAAGTGGATCTCAAGCTAATCTTATTTCAGAAGCAGTAGTTAAGCAGTTGGGATTAATAACTAAACCACACATTAAACCTTATCCACTAGGTTGGGTATGCAAAGATAACAAATTACAAGTAACGAAACAATGTGATCTCAAATTTGCAATTACATCCAAGTTTTAGATGAAGTAGAATTTGATGTGGTTCCATTAGATATCTGTGGGATTGTGTTGGGAAGCCCGTATTTATATGATCGCAAAGCAATCTTCTATCGAGAACATAATGAGTATCACTTGTTTAAGGAAGGAATTGACTACATAGTACACTCACATTCATATAAAAATGACAAATCATTGGGAACTACACAACAATTGAAAATAGTTGTTAATGCAAGTCAGAATTTGGCACTTATGTCTATGCAAGTTAAGGAATAAAAGAATCCTAAGCATGAAAAGGAAGTGTCGTTGCATCACAATACACCTATGATGGTTGATAATGTTCCTATGAGAAATCATAAGCATGGTATAAGCACAAACTCTTTCAAATGTTCAATGTTGATATTCAGCTTATTACTGATCAGCAGTATATGGTTGGTCCCTACAATGTTGAATGAAGATTTTGTTGAAAAACGAGTTAATATACTTAACAAAATTTGTGTAGTGTTTATAATTGTCATGTTGAGTCAAATGTACAGGTTCCAAGAATGGACAAGTGATACAGGGCAAGTGAGACGAACATGTCTTCACTTTATTGAAGGATGATTCCATGCTTTTGGTGGTCCAAAAGATTCTCAGTGGGGAGGTTTGATCCAGTAGGATCATCTCAACGTCAATCATATTTAAAGTCTTCAAACAATAGTACAAAGGTTAACGTGGAAAAGGGCTCGTCAACAGCTCTTTGTCAACATTCGTTTCACATGAAACAGCTTCCAGTTGAAGAAGTTGTGTACATTTGAAGTTTCGTAAATATTGGTTAAAATGGTTAAAAAATCTAATTGGGGCAATGGGAATCGAACCCAAAGCCTTGTGGAATGGACACCATGACCCCATTAAAAACATGGATAAAGTTATGCAAAAAGGGGGTGGGCCAAGGGCATAGCCCTTGACCCAAGACAACACCAAGGACCCCCTTGAAAGTATTAAACCATATTAAAATCCAAACTATATCAAAGTTCAAAACATATGCTATAGTTCTAACCATTGAAACCATAGTCCACACATCATGTGTAACTTGGAGGCACATGTTACAAAGTGTAACCATAAATCAAACAACCATATCATATATTATAATATAGAGCCACCGCATATATGTATGCGCCAAGGTATAAATGTGGAACGCATATGTTATATCCATATGTATAACCTTATCCAAAGCATAAAAAACATTCAAACGTGGAACATGTATATCGCATAGTTCAAACCTTAAGAAATGTGTTGAATTATAATATGCGACATATGCCAAAAGGGCATGGAAGAAGGAGAGGCCCGCGGGTTTGACCCTGGGACCTCTTGTCACGTCCCCACCCATCACACCAGTGCAATGGAGAGGATCGTGAGGATAAAACCGGGCATCTAGCCCCATAAACTTATAACCAAGCACTCACATGATTTAAAAAGAGATATGGGATGTATAATTAGGAGAGAAACACAACGGAAATAAACAATTTCACATCCCATTAGACATTCAGTATTTTCATGCCATTCATCAATCTAGACAATATCAAATTATCAAGTGAGAATACTTATCTCAAACCAAGTAATCCCTGAGCAACCAGCTACGCTTCTGCAACGTTCCTCCCAACCATAGGCCAGTGTGCTCTTCAATTTCTCAGCACCACTGCCACCCCCCGAGCTGGGCATGAGAAAAATGCTTCTATAGTGAAGTTCCCAACAATGGGTTCCTAACAGTTCCAGGAAAACGTGGGCAACCAAAACGAAAAGGAGAAAAATGGGAAATCAACCCCAGGAGGGCAGAATTGTTTTCCTAAGAATGCTCATGGGCATTTCGTGGGCAGAAACGACCTCTCTAACCCCAAAAATCGTGGCTCCCTTCTCCCATCCAATGAGCTAACCAAAAACGAGTTTGCAGGCATGGAATAATGCCGGAAATGGTGAAAAACGTGAAGCATAAAACCCCAACAGGCTCAGACTGCGTGAGAGAAAGAATGCCATAGGTGAAGAATGGCTTTGGGCCAATTTCGTGGGGGTTTTCTTGCCCAGCCAACCAAAACTCGATTTCCCAGGTTGTTGTCTTGCCCATACCCAAAAATTGACAGCCATGCCTCTCCCATCCCAAGGCATTAATTATCTCAACCAAATATTGGAAGAATTAAATGATTGGGTGCATGAGGCCAAATGGGTAGTTGAGAGTTCATGGATTTCCCCAATGAAATGGCTTAACACCATGGCTCAAGGGTTTGGTTATTTTCCCCCCTATTCCTTGTAAAGATCATGCCCCCATCTCTTTGTTGCATTGCGTAGCTGGTTGTGGGTTTTTCATTAAAATTGCATGTTTACATGATGTCCGATTTTACATTGTGCGCTGCTAGCACAAGAACCATAGGCATCTATTCTAATTGCCGATGCATAAAACGATAAATCAGTGGCGGGGCCTTGGCCTTGAGCTCCTCACCATGACTAAATGACAATATTTACATCATTTACAATATTAATGCCATAGGGTCAAGCTGGGGACGTTACATTCCCCTCCCCTTGGAATAACACCGTCCTCGGTGTTCCAACACTTTGGAAAATAAATACCCACTTTACATATGTCCAAAATTCACAAAAACTTTGCAGATCTGCCCCTGCATTATGTTCTTTACATTGAGCTTTCAGGACCAAGTCCTTTGATCTTCACGAGCTGCTCCTGCTGATTTGGATCTTCTAGCTCATCCGTAAGTCTGAAAACTTTATGGCTGCTACCCTCTTGATGTTCTCTTGTTGGGCAGTTGCGGAGGTAATGATCCCCCTCACAATTCCAACACTTCACGGGTTGCTTCATCTTAATCTGCTCAATTTCCTTTGAATCTTCCCACCTGGAGTGTTTCTTAATCGGACGATTGGATGAATGCTTCTTCACTGATCCACTTTTCTTTCCCTTGCTGATTGCTTTCATAATGCTTTTTACCTCTTTCTGCAGACGAATAGAGTCCTGCAAGACCTTGTGGTTCATCTTGTTCTGCTGCTTTTGCATCTTGAGCATCTCTCCAAGATTTTCTTGGGTATTGGAAATTGTTTGAAGAAGACTTCCAGCCAATCCTAATAGCCCTTGGTCTGCCGCCATGGTCAATGGAAACGATTGACCACACTTTGCTTACTAGCAACACTTTCCTGCACCGGCTGCAACCAATTGATTCAATTTCAACCTGTGAAATTCATCATTACAATTCTCGTTAGGCCAAGCATAAACCCAACATCAAAATCAGTCAATGGTTTTTCCCCAGTTGACATGGATAGTCCATGCCTTACTCATGAGACTTCCACACTTTTCATGCTTGCCTAACATACACATGAATTCCTTCATGTTCATCCATTCACAAGAAATTCATTAATTAGCATTCACAATTCACTTTAATCAAATAACACACTTTTACTTTCAGTCATGCATGCATTCAGCAATTTTCTAACTCTATAAATGCATCAATAAAAGGAAAGAGAGAGAGCCGTAAGAGTTTCTCCTCTTAGTTTTGTTCCGTTCTAGAACCCACACCACCACTGTGGTTTTCATGCTCCTGTCCTCTTTCACTTCACGTGAATGCTCGACTTACCCTTCTTCGCTATGACACGTAGTGTTTATGGTTTATTCCAGACCTCTCAACCATGGAGTTCCTCCACTTGGTTGGTCTAACTCTTGGTCGCTAGGACTCACACAGTTCCACTAGCCCCATCTTTCATTACTGCTCATGCTGAGCTCCTCAAGGTGGTTACATGTCCACCTGCATTCTTAAGATGCTTCAAGGTTCTTGCTTCCAACAATACCTGCGTCGGATGTCTTCACTTTATCCCACAAGATCCTTCGTTGCTTTCCAAGCATTGGATTTCCCGTGGATACAACAATTAATGTTGGGCCAGCACGCAGGCTACTCCACAACCATCTGAATAGGCAATGCCAGGCCAATACGCCGACTGGGTTTATCAGGCATCCCTAAAATCAGTATGCTAAGCCAGTACGCTGACTGGGTTTATCAAGCATTTCAAAATCAGTATGCTAAGCCAGTACGCCGACTGGGTTTATCAAGCATTTCAAAATAAGTATGCTAAGCCAGTACGTCGACTAGGTTTATCAAGCATTTCAAAATCAGTATGCTAAGCCAGTACGCCGACTGGGTTTATCAAGCATTTCAAAATCAGTATGCTAAGCCAATACGCCGACTGGGTTTATCAAGCATTTCAAAATCAGTATGCTAAGCCAGTACGCCGACTGGGTTTATCAAGCATTGCAAAATCAGTATGCTAAGCCAGTACGCCGACTGGGTTTATCAAGCATTTCAAAATCAGTATGCTAAGCCAGTACGCCGACTGGGTTTATCAAGCATTTCAAAATCAGTATGCTAAGCTAGTACGCCGACTGGGTTTATCAAGCATTTCAAAATCAGTATGCTAAGCCAGTACGCCGACTGGGTTTATCAAGCAATATGAACAACATAATATGATTACGTGGCTCCTTCCCTTGTGCAACCAGCGGTTCCCTCCAGGAACTCCATAGGTGACTCACTTGACTGCAGGCTAGCATGGCCCCACAATACCCACTCACACTACACAAGGATGATACCCCTTTTCTGCAACACAGCTCCTCGGGCCTATCCATCCCTTCCAGTGTCCTTTAGTGTGAGCGTAGAAAAGTTAACACTGCCCATACAGTCCTCTTTGAGCACCCTTCTTCACTTTGCCTCTTTCGTGCAACACCAAGTTGCATTGGTGTAAGCTGTTAGCACAAAAAGGATAAGCAGGCTCATCAGTATTGTTGCCCAAAAAGTGTAATCATATTTCATATCATTCACTATCAAGTATTGAAACACCAGGAATGCGTCCATTCCCTTAGGGTGTAGTCAATATTGAAAACCCTATCATGACCCAGCACCAGAAAAGGTGTGCACCCCCTGTCCGATGTGCGCCATGTAGGCCCTAGTCATACTCAAGCAGTCTGGAACAATAGTAAAATAATAAAACATGCTCTGCATATTAAATCTAATAACCAGACACATATATTCTTGGTTAGGGTTACGGGATACTCATTCGTTTCACAGATGTTTATTTTCTGCATTTGTGAAGAATGGGGCTCCCTTCTCTGAGTCAACAGTCCTTCAGTTTGCCACCCCAATCTTTTCACGAGCCATAACCCACACATGCCTTCTTGGCGTAATTTACTGTCTCACTCACATGCCTTACCAACATGCAGTTTGTCTGATACATTATCAACATTTACAATGGCGTTTCACCCGAAACCCATTTCCAAAGCATGGGATCCTTCCCATCTAGTTTGGCTTCTGCAGGCCATCACACATGATCTTCCTGCAATGTGTCATCCTGGCACACTTTATCAAATAGCCAAACAGTCAGCACATTTAGCAATAAGCCTCAAATATGATTGTTCCATAACCAATCAATAGCATTAATAATTAATTCAATATGAATTTACAATTCTGTCTACTACAGAAATTAGTTTTCTTATCCATGAGGCTATCCTCATATTGTTTGGCTCCTGTAAGTGACACCACTCTGCCCGTTATGGTCTTATGCCCGCTTCCATACGGGAGCATCCACTTACAGCATGTCCTCCTGACACATTTTCATATAAGCCAAACAGTCATTAGCAATTATTAGCAAAATTTCAAATCCGAAACCATTACAAATCTGATATTTACAACTGCTCTTACTAACAAAACTTATAGCTCTAAACCATGAGATTTCTCCTCATACGCTCTAGATCAAATTTCACAGTCATATCATTCATACAACTCTGTACTTCCACAAAGCATTCTAGCGGCCCATCGATCATGATTGGGCTCTTCATGCCCTTACTATTCTACATTCAAAACCGCCCATGAAATGATCCTAGAATTATCATCAATTCATTATTTATTTTGCAATAACATATGCATCATCCCTATGCATTCATACAATGCATCACAAGATTTATAAAATCTCGTAATGCACATCTACTCAATGCTACCTTGCATTGTTTCATGAGTACTATGCATTCAAGCATATTATGATCGAAACATGACTATCTCATATAACTTGCATTATCATAATCAGGACCACTAGTCCTCACTTGCTTTGGTTATTAAGTACATAACCAACATACACATGGCATGATATAAATTCATATGAATGCATTGAGATTTCTAAATAGTCATAGGGTGTAAGGATCATTTCCTTCACTTACCCACACCTCACCAAGCTTGGTAGGTTAACAGCCCTAGTCGACATTTAATATTACATGCAAATTAGCTCGACATAGCTCAAACATAGTTGAAGAGATCTTACCAAATCCCCTTTCAACATTCATGCAATTTGGCACCAATAATCATTACCTGCATGGGTACCATTAACATCGTCTGATGTCACCTGATCAGTTGGCCTCTTACCAAGGTTGCTCAATCCTTTTTCCAACTTTATGATCACAGATTTGTTGCGCCATCCTTTCTGCATAAGGTTGTTGGCTTCATGCAACAACATCCTCAGAACATTTAGCCATGCTCTTTGTTATCTTTGGTCCTACAACCAATACCAACATCAATAGTGATTATCAATCACAATATTCTACATTAGTGGTTTATTGCATATGCCTACTTCATTATTCTACCAAGGTGCAATATCCCATTTATGCACAGGCGTTTCTATATGCATTATGCAATTTGTTAAGATGCCCTCTAGTGCATATACATCTATGTAATCCTTTACTTTTTTAACATTTTTAGGCCATATGACAATTTCATAATTATAAGTATGATAACAAACAGAGGTTTAAGAAATTCTTCCCTTTTCGATCCCTCATCGTGACATGGAATTCCTCTTCCATATCCTGCAATTGTAGAAATTGCCCATATTGACAACAAAATTTGTTTGTCAAAACAGCCACTGGCACTCTTCTGCACTAAATATCTATGATATATGTAGACCTCCTTCAAACTCTGGTCATGCATCATTGTTCCCTGCTGGACAAGCTTTCCAATGCCTGTCTTCATGCTCCATTCTGACATCAGGTGCGGGAACTGCATCCTTTCAAAAATGACAACTTTCACTCCCATTCTGCACATTTTACACAGTGGCATTATATTCTCTAAAATTCGCAAATTACTTCATGCACATGAGAAGAACGCCGCACTGGCAATTCGTCCAATCACAAACAAAGACACATGAGGGGGAAAAAGAAAAAGGGGGGTCAAGGGGGCTTGCCCCCTTGTGGCTTCCAGGGCGGGTCGAGGGCAGCGCCCTCGTTTTTTTTTTTTCTTTTTTTTACACGCCGAATCGGGCGGTTCGCGAAATCCTGCCACAACGGGCAGTTCGCTGAATCCTGCCGCGATGGCGGTTCACAGATTGCTCCCGCGACTGCGGGGCGGTTCACGGTATGCTCCCGCAACTACGGGGCGGCAGGCTGAAAGCTTCCGCAATGAGCGGTTCCCGGCTCGCCTCCATTGCGGGGCACTTCACTATAGGCTTCCGCAACTGCGGGCCGGTTGGCTGAAGCTCTCCGCAACTGCGGGGCGTTTGGCGGAACCCTTCCGCAATGCGGGGCGGTTCGGCAACGGCTTCCGCGCGACGCGGTTCATCGACGGCCTCCGCAATTGCGGAGCAGTTCGCCGAACGCTTCCGCAATTGCGGAGCAGTTCGCCGAACGCTTCCGCAATTGCGGAGCAGTTCGCCGAACGCTTTCGCAATTGCGGAGCCATTCGGCGAAGGCTTCCACAGCTTCGGAGCCGTTCGCGGAATGCTTCCGGGCGTTTCGGGCAGTTCTTGCGAAAATCTTTTTCGGAACGACTTGAGAATGCTTCCGCAATTGCGGAACGATTCGCCGAAGTCTTCCGCAATTGCAGAACGATTCGGCGAAGTCTTCCGCAACTTCGGAATGACTCGCCGAACGCTTCCGCGTTGCGAAACGATTCACGGAATGCTTCCGAAATTTTGGAAGAGAATTCCTTCCGCAATTTCGGAAGAGATTTCCTTCCGAAAATTCCTTTTCACGCCGACACTTAGAAAATTTTTCACTTGAAAAGAATTTTTCTCCGCTGTTTCGGAGCGGTTCGCGGAATCCTTCCGCAATTGCGGGAAGGTTCGCCGAACTCTTCCGCAATGCGGGAAGGTTCGCGGAACCTTTCCGCAGTTTCGGGACGACTTCCGCAAACTGACTTAAACAAAAATTTCCAGAAATAGACTTAAAACATAAATTTTCAAAAACAGACTTAAGAAAATTTTGAAATTTTTCCCTGTTATTGCTATCAGGTTTGGCCCATAGAGGCCCAATGCTGCAACGCAGCTCTGATACCATTCTGTCACGTCCCCACCCATCACACCAGTGCAATGGAGAGGATCGTGAGGATAAAACCGGGCATCTAGCCCCATAAACTTATAACCCAGCACTCACATGATTTAAAAAGAGATATGGGATGTATAATTAGGAGAGAAACACAACGGAAATAAACAATTTCACATCCCATTAGACATTCAGTATTTTCATGCCATTCATCAATCTAGACAATATCAAATTATCAAGTGAGAATACTTATCTCAAACCAAGTAATCCCTGAGCAACCAGCTACGCTTCTGCAACGTTCCTCCCAACCATAGGCCAGTGTGCTCTTCAATTTCTCAGCACCACTGCCACCCCCGAGCTGGGCATGAGAAAAATGCTTCTATAGTGAAGTTCCCAACAATGGGTTCCTAACAGTTCCAGGAAAACGTGGGCAACCAAAACGAAAAGGAGAAAAATGGGAAATCAACCCCAGGAGGGCAGAATCGTTTTCCTAAGAATGCTCATGGGCATTTCGTGGGCAGAAACGACCTCTCTAACCCCAAAAATCGTGGCTCCCTTCTCCCATCCAATGAGCTAACCAAAAACGAGTTTGCAGGCATGGAATAATGCCGGAAATGGTGAAAAACGTGAAGGATAAAACCCCAACAGGCTCAGACTGCGTGAGAGAAAGAATTCCATAGGTGAAGAATGGCTTTGGGCCAATTTCGTGGGGGTTTTCTTGCCCAGCCAACCAAAACTCGATTTCCCAGGTTGTTGTCTTGCCCATACCCGAAAATTGACAGCCATGCCTCTCCCATCCCAAGGCATTAATTATCTCAACCAAATATTGGAAGAATTAAATGATTGGGTGCATGAGGCCAAATGGGTAGTTGAGAGTTCATGGATTTCCCCAATGAAATGGCTTAACACCATGGCTCAAGGGTTTGGTTATTTTCCCCCCTATTCCTTGTAAAGATCATGCCCCCATCTCTTTGTTGCATTGCGTAGCTGGTTGTGGGTTTTTCATTAAAATTGCATGTTTACATGATGTCCGATTTTACATTGTGCGCTGCTAGCACAAGAACCATAGGCATCTATTCTAATTGCCGATACATAAAACGATAAATCAGTGGCGGGGCCTTGGCCTTGAGCTCCTCACCATGACTAAATGACAATATTTACATCATTTACAATATTAATGCCATAGGGTCAAGCTGGGGATGTTACACCTCTCCAGCATCAACGCTGCACCTTACCACTGGGGGACCGCCCCACCATTGAGTGTTGAGTGGCGACAAATTCTTAAGAAGTTACAATGTTGAAAGCTATAAAAAGAGCCACGAAGACCAAGCGACAAAAATTTCAGCAATCAGAGTTCGGGGTTTAGTAATGAGTGCCTGCACATATTTCGAGGTGGAGTATAGGCACAATTCCCGAGATGAAGTATAGAACATTTAGTGCTTTTCTCTTTTTGTGCAAATTAGTTGTCTCGAATTGCATTCAAGAGGAGGCATCAAGAAAACAGGGTCAACTTTATAGTCATTTTGCTTAGAATTTTGAGACGAACGCATGGTGCAGTCTATTTCTGCATTTGACAGATAGAAAACAGAGGTGTTTTCCAGAACGCCCAATTAGTAATCTTTGAAGACTGAATAAGATCGGCCTTCCTATTGGAAGAAACCCAGAGATGTAGCCCAAGAAGGGGTGAACTTTGTTATCAATTGTTGTGTTCTTTTTCTAGTTTGCATCTGCCTTTATGTGCTTATGTGTTGATTTGAAGCATTTTAAAATCATCTCTTTAGTCAATTTTATGAATGTTTTCATGCAAATTTCAAATGCAATTTAATTGGTTAAAAATATCTTGAGATTTTCATATCACCCTAACACTTACTCGTGGATCGTCCCCGATCCACTTCCGCTGGGAGACTTCGACTCTGCGCCTTTTGGGGCACTCAACTTCGCAGTGAAGTCGTATAGAGTTGCGCTGAGCTTCGCAACTGCGTCCTTTTCCTCATGCTCAAACTCTTTGATAGTCTCCAACATCGCCTGCGAGACTTCTTCTTGAACTTGTTCTTTGAATGTGCCCTCTGTTGCTTGAAATTCTAGGAACTTCTCATCTATGTGTTCCAACAGTGCGAGCACTTCTTCCTACATTGGCTGCAATTTTGCTGAAGTGACAACCTCTTTCTCCCTTAATGCTTTCAATTCCTTTTGTAGCTCCCTTGTCTCTGTGAACTTCTGTATCTTGTGCCTTGCTGGAAAATTCTTCATTACTATGTTCATGGAGTTGAGCTCTTGTTGTCTTTGTTGCAGGTCCTCTTGTATTTTCTGTGCTTTTGGATCTTCTTGCAATGTAGCCAACACTCTAGTGGATTCCTCGAGCAAGTCCTGACATCCCACCACTTCCCTGGAGATGTTTTCTAATGTGATCCTTACCTCTTCACCTCGAACTGTGATGTCATCCTGAGGAGTGCTAGGATGTTGAGATTGTAAATCAGCAATATTTTCCTTGTATGAAACTTCCATATCGATCATCTCGGCCTTAACACCATCCACTACGAGACCAATATTAAGTATATTATCCTCAACCTCAAGTTCTTCCTTGCACTCGAGTATTTTTGCGCAGACTTCTGAGACTGTCTCTTTAACTCTACAATGCTTCTCCTGGACATGTGACAATTCTCTGTTGCTTCGCCTAGATTCAAGTTTCAGGTCATCATATCTCTTTTCTAGCTATATATTCTTGTTGTAAGCAATGATATCTCTGTTGTAGATTTCCTCCACAACCTGCATGTGCAGATTGTGTAAGTATTCAATGGGAAACATCCCGACATTAAGGTCGAGGTGTGACAACTTCTTTGCTCCTTCATCTAGCTCGTCGTTTCGAAAGATGACTTTTCCTGGATCATTTTTTACCAAACGAGGTCGCATGGTCAAGCCAGGTGACTGCCTCCTCTTTTTGTTGGACTCGCATGACCTATCCTCAAAGTTTGATTCTCGTACCAAGTCCTGTTGGACTTGATCAATTTTTGCAACCATAGTTCTTATCTATGCAAGGTTCTGAATGAGGTTTGCTTGTACCTCCTCGCTTTTAGTTTCTTTTAAAGAGAGCGCTTCTTCCAAGTGCTCACTGACTCTCATTGCGATGTTCTCATCATCGTCGTCATGTAACTGTGCTTTGACTAGCAGCTTAGTGGCTTTCTGCTTCTTTCTATGCCCCTTCTCTGTTGTTGGGCTTTCAGGCTCTTTTCCTTTCTCTGTCGGTATTCCTGTACCAACGCCTTGTTGAGTTTACTTTTTCTGCGGACTTGATGCGGCTTCATCATCCTTTTGATTCTTATCTCTGCTTTCCTCGGATGCTGTGTTGATTTCCTTCGGTTAATCCTCCTTCCATTCCGATAGCCAATCTTCCATCATTAACTCAATCCTCATGGCATCTAACTGATAGAACCCTGGGTACCACAATGATTGTTCCTTATCATCCCTTGGTTGAATATATATGAAATGCATGTCGGCTTTAAATAGGAGCCTCTGAATATATACCGTTGTCACTTCCTTGGAAATGCGTGGAGTGCGTTGAATGACATCGCGCAATTGTTCATAATAGTTGAATAGTTGCTCATTGTTTACCCACTTCCTGTTTGACTTCTTGTTTTCCCACATGTTGGAAAACCACGTTCCTTGACAATCTTCTGGCTAGAGTGAAAGGCCCTACTGGTAAAGTGGCTCTTTCCATCCCACGAATGCAATTAATACCAATATCCAACTGTAGTGGAATGCAGATCCACTTTCTTGAGTTTCTCGGACATCATCCAAGAACTCATTCAACAAGTATTTTGACCAGTTATACGGGGTTCCATAATTCACTTTCGAAGCTAGGAGAACCTCTACGTCCGACACCTTTATTGGTCTACATTTGTTGAGCACTTTCTCTACTAATAAATGAACAGTAAAGTGCTTGGCCTTGTCCGGGATGCCCGCTATGGTGTATCCACGGCTTCCTTTCTGTAAGCTGAATTCTTCCTTCATCTTGGCCGCAAGCCCTTTATCTTGACTCTTCCCCACGAACTTTGCTGCAGGATCTGCGCCTCGCTTACTGAGGTGCATGATCCCATGTATGAGGTCAATGTTCAGGTCGACCCTACGATCTAACCACAAGTAACTTGAGTGCGTGCATGATAGAAAAGTGCGCACTACTGCTGTAAGCTCAGTGCTTCCGTCGAAGTGCGGGATTCACAAGATATTTAGCAACCCAGATGGCACTAACTGTGTGAGCTATTCCTGTACATGAATAGTTTCGCTTCCCATTTACTCATCAACTCGGCGATACATATACTGGTCGGGTTGAAACTGTTTATACTTTGGTTCCTTGGGATCCTTCCCTTCTAACAAGTCATAGTCCTCAAACTTGCAATCTTGAGTTTTTCCTAATAGGTTCTTGTGGATGCGTACATGACTTGAAATTTGTGGAAACAGGATCTCATATTGTGCACTCCTCATAAGCTGAATGGGTCATGCATCATATCTTCTTGGTAGAATGTATTCATGTGTGAGATGAATGGGCCGGTCACGGGGTGGTTCTGGTGGTGGTGGCCTCGGTACACTCACTGACTTCGGCTTCTCTTGCTCTCGGGTCGGCTGCTTGTCTTTCTTCTTCATCTATGTTATGTATCTTTGTGAGGTTTGGGACGGTGCACCTTTTTCTGGAACAAACTTCTTGGAGGGCGTTCTCATCAATCCCTCAAATCCAGATTGGTTAAACCCTCTCAAAATCTCTTCGAGTGTGAACTTCTTAGACATTCACATGCAAATCCCTTGGTGTACTCTTACTAGTAAAAACTTGGAATTTACACACAGTAAAATTATAAAATTGTGGTAAAGTCGGTAAGTGATCAGTTAATTCTATTTATAGGAACTGCTTGACCTACGGCACGCCCATTAACGACCAATTAGGCATTAAATGTCATGTTCGTTGGCCAAATATCACTGAGATCTTGGTCTTTTCCTTCATTGATTATGCCCGAACGGAAAAAATTTCTTTAAATTCAGAAATTTCTCGGTGCCGAAAAACTGTATAACGGATATTTTATCGACCAACCTATTGTAACGGCTAATTTCCTTCAGACTGCGCTAGTGGTTATGTGATCTACGTGGTTCACTACGCATTTTCCTTTTTCCATACATTTGTCTTTGCAATGCAAACCCTTTCTGGTTGCTGACATATGGGAATTGCGAGGTTCACTACGCAGTTTCCTTTCCTTTCTCTTAACTTTGCAGCGCGAGTGTTATGATACTCTGCAATTCATCTTTCTTTGCGTGCATTACAGGATGGCTTCCATATATGTTAAACACTTCACATTTTACCAAAATTGCATGTAGACTCATATTCTTGCATTCTTAGTGTCCAATTTCAACTGCACTTGACACTTAGAATTTACTTCGCTGGTAAACCGATGCTTGGTGGAAGAGGACTATGCTCCTGGAATATATGGCTGATCTCAGTCTGAGAGCATGAATCCAGCAAGTGATGAGTATGATCCAACCAAGTGGAAAGTGAAATTTCCTTTACGATAGCGTTCAATTTTTCCCAGTTCACAATGGCAAGAGAGCCTCCAGCATCCTGTCGCAAAGAAATTTTGGACGAATGGGAGAAGTATAAAACCAACCATAAGGCCAGTAGCACACCCCTGGTGTTAGTACCGTGGCCACCACTCATCCATGGATTGATGTGATCTCCATTGCATAGTTCAATAAATGGCCTGGCACCACAGCGACCGGTGAAAGGGACAACGGCACCATCGAAGCGAACATGATTACCATAACAAAGTAGCAGAGGAGGGGATGAGAAACGAATCCGAGAGTCCACAGCGTGACCCACCGAATGGGGAATGATATAATCAAATGAGAGAGCTTTGATATGGCCAGCCACCTTGTATGGCTCTGTAAATAGATTATCAAATATCAGGCAGTTACAGGCCTTCCATATCCCCCACGCCATGAGACAGGAAAGACAACCCAAATTGATATTGACTGAGAATATTTTTTGATACCAGTCTTGTAAAGAGAACTCCACACCCTGTGGAATGTGAATATAAGAGTTATCAAGAAATGACCATACTTTGACTCTATAAGGGCAAATGGAAACTAGATGATGAAAAGTTTCAGAGTCAAGATGACATAAAGGACATATATTCGGTCCTTGAAATCCCCGCTTATGCAAATTTTCTCAAATGAGTGTTTTCCCATCCAATAAAAGCCATGAAAATATTTTCACTTTTAATGGAATTTTCTATTTCCAACAGGCCCGATGCCACCATTTCCCGGATGATTGGAGAGTACAAGAGCCTCGTATGCAGAATTGGCCAAAATCCATCCATAAGTAGTATTCCATGACCAGAGTAACTTGTCCTCCCCAGAAAAAAGTTGAATATATGCCTGATAGAGGTCCAGAATACAGAACTGCCATTTTGTGGCCATTCCCCCCACCAATCCAAGTTGTTGAGCATTCAGCCAACAGTGAAAAGGATTGTTCGGAAAATTATATAACAAGATATGTTGTAGATAGAAATAGCCATGACTTCTAAGATGACGGATGAGGTCAAATGACAGTTTATAAGTCGAAGGACCTCCAACAATTAGATCCTCACCAAGTAATATATGACGACCGTTCCCAGGAGCCCATGCCAACCATTCAGCCATCACAGGGAAAGCGTGCATTAATACAGCCCATATGTTGGAGATACCTTTTGTAGTTTTTTTTCGGGAACGAATCCATTGGATAGTAGATAAATTACTAAAGTATTTTTCTTTAAAATGCTACCCCAAATTCAATCAACTGATAATGCACGCCATAAGATTTTGGCTAATAAAGCAGTGGAGAAGAGGAATATGTTCTTTGTATCCCAGCCACCTTGTGCATATGGCCGAGCTAGCTTGTTCCATTCCACCAAGTGAATCCTCTATTTTCCAATACCAGACCAAATAAACGTGGACCTTGGGAAGCTATTAAATAGAGCCACCACATATATGTATGCACCAAGGTATAAATGTGGACCATATATGTTATATCCATATCTATAACCTTATCCAAATCATAACAAACATTCAAACGTGGAACATGTATATCGCATAGTTCAAACCTTAAGAAATGTGTTGAATTGTAATATGCGCCCTATGCCAAAAGGACGTGGAAGAAGGAGAGGCTCGCAGGTTTGACCCCGGGACCTTTCCAACATCAACGCTACGCCTTACCACTAGGGCACTGCCCCACCATTGTGTGGTATGTGGCGCCAAATTCTTAAGAAGTTATAACGCTGAAAGCTATAAAAAGAGGCACGAATACCAAGCGACAAAAAGTTCAGCAGTCGGAGTTCGGGGTTTAGTACAGAGCGCCTCCACAGATTTCGAGGTGGAGTACAGGAACAATTCCCGAGATGAAGTACAGAACATTTAGTGCTTTTGTCTTTTTGTGCAGATTGGTTGTCTTGAATTGCATGCAAGAGGAGGCCTCGGGAAGACAGGGTCAACTTTATACTCATTTTGCTAAGAATTTCGAGACGGATGCAGTGGTGCAGTCTGTTTCTGCATTTGACAGACAGAAAACAGAGGTGTTTTCCAGAACACCCAATTTGTAATCTTTGAAGACTGAATAAGATCGGCCTTCCCATTGGAAGTAGCCCAGAGACGTAGCCCAGGAAGGGGTGAACTACGTTATCAATTGTTTTGTTCTTTCTCCAGTTTGCATCTGCCTTTATGTGCTTATGTATTGATTTGAAGCATCTTAAAATCATCTCTTAAGTCAATTTTATGAATGTTTTCATGCAAATTTCACATGCAAGTTTATTGGTTAAAAAGATCTTGAGATTTTCAGATCAAGTTTGGTATGAGAGCCAGGTTAACCATTGCATTGTGATTTTGTTTATGTTAACAAGATCTAGGATTCAGAAAGGTGAAGGAGAGATTGAAGAGTTTGATCCTGAGATTGGATCAAGAAGAAGGAGAATGGCTTCAGAAAAAGGAGATGATGAGACTTCTTCAACTATTTATGAAGGGGATTTTCTTAAAGCATTCATGAGGATGCAAAGCATGGTGGAATAAATTTACCAAGATCGGAAGAATGGCGAACAAGGTGGTTCTTCTCATGCAAAACGTAAAGAAGAAGAAGGTGGTGAGGAACCTCCTAAATATCCTCCATCATCGCCATCTTTCCTTGATGGTTCTTTAAATGCCTCACCTAAACAAAAAAATTGATCTCAATATGCCTCAAATAAAGCTTGATATTAAGTTTGAGTTATCTGTTTTTAATGAGAACTTAATGTTGAAACATTAGCTAATTGGATCCGTGAGATTGAATTCTATTTAAGGATTCAAAATTGTAATGAAGATAGCTTGAAAATTCAGTTAGCTTCTCTCAGACTTGGAGGGACCGCTCTCATATGGTGGGAGAGTAGAACTCAAAAGTATTTGGCCTCAAAAGGGAACATTATATCCTCTTGGCATGAATTCAAGTCAGCATTAAAGAAGCAGTTCTATCCATTGGGTTACACACAGCAAGCAATGATGGATTGGCAGAATCTGAGGCAAGGTAAGGGTCAAAGTGTGCAAGATTACACACAAGAGCTTTGGAAGAGAGCTTTAATACTTGTTATACCTCTCTACACCTAGGAAATTCTTCTTAAGTACATAGGTGGATTACATAGCTATTTAAGACACATGATACTTATGTTTAATCCAACTAATCTTGATGAGGTATGTGTTCAAGCGACTCATATGGAGTCAAAAGGGGAGAGTGATCATGATGTTTCTTCAGATGGATCCAGTCAGCCAACAGAAGGCAAGGAAAAAGGGAAGAGCAAACATGTTGCTACCGTGAAGAAAGGGGACACAAATATTTCTTGTTCTCATTGTCAGAGAGATGGACATGATGCAGAGAATTGCTGGAAGCTACACCCAGAAATGAAGCCAAAGTGGTTTAAAGATCGGAAAGGGAAGTAGAAATCTACGGTTATTGTTGAGGACCTTGGATCGGATTCCAAGGATGAAACCAACATATCAATCGTAGGTATGAAAGGTAAAGCTCTTGTTGGCAATAATTCTAACACTGGCTCTTCATGTGCTTCTACATCCAAATATCATGATGGTTCTAAAGAGAGAAAAAGAAATGCACTATTTCATATAAGGGTAATCACTAAACAAACCAAGATCGACACACTCGTAAATAGTGGATCTCAAGCTGATCTTATTTCAGAAGCAGTAGTTAAGCAATTGGGATTAATAACTAAACCACACAAGAAACCTTATCCACTAGGTTGGGTATGCAAAGATAACAAATTACAAGTAACCAGACAATGTGATCTCAAGTTTGCAATTACATCCAAGTTTTAGATGAAGTAGAATTTGATGTGGTTCCATTAGATATCTGTGGGATTGTGTTGGGAAGACTATATTTATATGATCGCAAAGCAATCTTCTATCGAGAACATAATGAGTATCACTTGTTTAAGGAAGGAATTGACTACATAGTACACTCACATTCATATAAAAATGACAAATCATTGGGAACTACACAACAATTGAAAAGAGTTGTTAATGCAAGTCGGAATTTGGCACTTATGTCTATGCAAGTTAATGAATAAAAGAATCCTAAGCATGAAAAGGAAGTGTCGTTGCATCACAATACACCTATGATGGTTGATAATGTTCATATTAGAAATCATAAGCATGATATAAGTACAAACTCTTTCACATGTTCAATGTTGATATTCGGATTATTACTGATCAACAGTATATGGTTGGTCCCTACAATGTTGAATGAAGATTTTGTTGAAAAAGGAGTTAATGTACTTAACAAAATTTGTGTAGTGTTGATAATTGTCATGTTGAGTCAGATGTACAGGTTCCAAGAATGGACAAGTGATATAGGGAAAGTGAGACGAACATGTCTTCACTTGATTGAAGGATGATTCCATGCTTTTGGTGGTCCAAAAACTTCTCAGTGGGGAGGTTTGATCCAGTAGGATCATCTCAATGCCGATCATATTTAAAGTCTTCACACAACAGTACAAAGGTTACTGTGGAAAAGGGCTTGTCGACAGATTTCCGTCAACATTTGTTTCACATGAAACGGCTTCAAGTTGAAGAAGTTGTGTACATTTGAAGTTTCGTCAATATTGGTTAAAATGGTTAAAAAATGTAATTAGGGAAATGGGAATCGAACCCAAATCCTTTTGGAAAGGCCACCATGACCCCATTAAAAACATGGATAAAGTTATGCAAAAAGGGGGTGGGCCAAGGGCATAGCCCTTGACCCAATCCAACACCAAGGTCCCCCTTGAAAGTATTAAACCATATTAAAATCCAAACTATATCAAAGTTCAAAACATATGCTTTAGTTCTAACCATTGAAACCATAGTGCACACATCATGTGTAACATGGAGGCACATGTTACAAATTGTAACCATAAATCAAACAACCATATCATATATTATAACATAGAGCCACCGCATATATGTATGCACCAAGGTGTAAATGTGGAATGCATATGTTATAGCCATATGTATAACCTTATCCAAAGCATAACAAACATTCAAACGTGGAACATGTATATCGCATAGTTCAAACCTTAAGAAATGTGTTGAATTATAAAATGCGACATATGCCAAAAGGGCATGGAAGAAGGAGAGGCTCGCGAGTTTGACCCCAGGACATCTATAGCATCAACGCTGCGCCTTACCACTGGGGGACCACCCCACCGTTGAGTGGTAAGCGGCACCAAATTCTTAAGAAGTTACAACGCCGAAAGCTATAAAAAGAGCCACGAAGACCAAGCGACAAAAATTTCAACAGTCGGAGTTCGGGGTTTAGTAATGAGCACCTGCACAGATTTCGAGGTGGAGTACAAGCACAATTCCCGAGATGAAGTACAAAACATTTAGTGTTTTTCTCTTTTTGTGCAGATTAGTTGTCTCGAATTGTGTTCCAAAGGAGGGCTCAGGAAAACAGGGTCAACTTTATACTCATTTCGCTCAAAATTTTGAGACGGACACAGTGGTGCAATCTGTTTCTACATTTGACATACAGAAAACAGAGGTGTTTTCCAGAACGCCCAATTTGTAATCTTTGAAGACTGAATAATATCGTCCTTCCCATTGGAAGCAAACCGGAGACGTATCTCAAGAAGGGGTGAACTCCGTTATCAGTTGTTGTGTTCTTTTTCTGGTTTACATCTGCCCTTATGTGCTTATGTGTTGATTTGAAGCATTTTAAAATCATCTCTTGAGTCAATTTTTTGAATGTTTTCATGAAAATTTCACATGAAATTTTATTGGTTAAAAAGATCTTGAGATTTTCATATCACCCTAACACTTACTCGTGGATCGTCCCCGATCCACTTCTACTGGGAGATTTCGACTACGCGCCTTTTGGGGCACTCAACTTCGCAGTGAAGTTGTGTAGAGTTGCACTGAGCTTCACAACTGTGTCCTTTTCCTCATGCTCAAACTCTTTGATAGTATCCAACATCGCCTGCGAGACTTCTTCTTGAACTTGTTCTTTGAATGTGCCCTATGTTGCTTGAAGTTCTAAGAACTTCTCATCTATGTGTTCCAACAGCGTGAGCACTTGTTCCTACAATGGCTGCAATTTTGCTTAAGTGACAACCTCTTTCTCCCTTAATGCTTTCAATTCCTTTTGTATCTCCCTTGTCTCTGTGAACTTCTGTATCTTTTGAGTTGCTGGAAAATTCTTCATTGCTGTGTTCATGGAGTCGAGCTCTTGTTGTCTTTTCTCCATGTCCTCTTGTATTTTCTACAGTTCTGGATCTTCTTGCAGCATAGCCAACACTCTAGTGGCTTCCTCGAGCATTTCCTGACATCTCGCTACTTCCGCGGAGATGTTTTCTAATGTGATCCTTACCTCTTCACCTTGAACTGTGTTGTCATCCTGAGGAGTGCTAGGATGTTGAGATTGTAAATCAGCAATATTTTCCTTGTATGCAACTTCCATATCGATCCTCTCGGCCTTAAGACTATCCACTATGATGCCAATATTAAGTATATTATCCTCAACCTTAGGTTCTTCCTCACACTCGAGTATTTTTGCATAGACTTCTGACACTGTCTATTTAACTCTACGATGCTTCTCCTGGACATGTGACAATTCTCTGCTGCTTCGTGCAGATTCAAGCTTCAGGTCATCATAGCTCTTTTCTAGCTATATATTCTTGTTGTAAGCAATGATATCTCTATTGTAGATTTCCTCCACAACCTGTATGTGCAGATTGTGTAAGTATTCAATGGGAAACATCCCGACAATAAGGTCGAGGTGTGCCAACTTCTTTGCTCCTTCATCTAGCTCATCGTTTGGAAAGATGAATTTTCCTGGATCAATTTTTACCAAACGAGGTCGCATGGTCAAGCCAGGTGATTGCCTCCTCTTTTTGCTGGACTCGCATGACCTATCCTCAGAGTCTGATTCTCGTACCAAGTCCTGCTGGACTTGATCAATTTTTGCAACCATAGTTCTTATCTATGCGAGGTTCTGAATGAGGTTTGCTTGTACCTCCTTGCTTTTAGTTTGTTTTAAAGAGAGCGCTTCTTCCAAGTGCTCACTGACTCTTGTTGTGATGTTCTCATTATCATCATCATGTAACTGTGCTTCGACTATCGGCTTAGTGGCTTTCTGCTTCTTTCTATGCCCCTTCTCTGTTGTTGTGCTTTCAGGCTCTTTTCTTTTCTCTCCCGGTATTCCTATACCAACGCCTTATTGAGTTTATTTTTTCTTCGGACTTGATGCTCCTTCATCATCCTTTCGATTCTTATCTCTGCTTTCCTCAGATATTGTGTTGATTTCCTCTGGTTAATCCTCCTTCCATTCTGGTGGCCAATCTTCCATCATTAACTCAATCCTCATGGAATCTAACTGATAGAACCCTGGGTACCACAGTGGTTGTTCCTTATCATCCCTTGGTTGAATATATATGAAATGCATGTCGGCTTCCTTTCTGTAAGCCAAATTCTTCCTTCATCTTGGCCGCAAGCTCTTTATCTTGACTCTTCCCCATGAACTTTGTTGCAGGACCCGCGCCTCGCTTACTGAGGTGCATGATCCCATGTATGAGGTCAATGTTCAAGTCAATCCTGCGATCTAAACACAAGTAACCTGAGTGTGTGCATGATAGAAAAGTGAGCACTACTGCTGTAAGCTCAGCACTTTCGTCAAAGTGGGGGATTCACAAAATATTTAGCAACCCAGATGGCACTAACGGTGTGAGCTATTCCTGTACATGAATCGTTTCGCTCCCCATCTACTCATCAACCCAATGATACATATACTTGTCAGGTTGAAACTGTTTATACATTGGTTCCTTGGGATCCTTCCCTTCTAACAAGTCATAGTCCTCAAACTTGCAATCTTGAGTTTTTCCTAATAGGTTCTCGTGGATGGGTACATGACTTGAAATTGGTGGAAACGGGATCTCATATTGTGCATTCCTCATAAGTTGAATGGGTCATGCATCATATCTTCTTGGCGGAATGTATTCATGTGTGAGATGAATGGGCCGGTCACGGGGTGGTTCTAGTGGTGGTGGCCTCGATACACTCGTTGACTTATGTTGTGTATCTTGGTGAGGTTCGGGACGGTGCACATTTTTCTGGAACAGACTTCTTGGAGGGCATTCTCATCAATCCCTCAAAGCAAGACTGGTTAAACCCTCTCAAAATCTCTTCGAGCATGAACTGCTAAGACATTCACATGCAAAGCCCTCGGTGTACTCTTACTAGTAAAAACTTGGAATTTACACACAATACAATTATAAAATCGTGGTAAAGTCGGTAAGTGCTCGGTTAATTCTATTTATAGGAACTGCTTGACCTAAGGCACGCCCATTAATGACTAATTAGGCATTAAATGTCGTGTCCTTTGGCCAAATATCACTGAGATCTTGGTCCTTTCCTTCATTGATTATGCCCGAACGGAAAACATTTCTTTAAATTCAGAAATTTCTCAGTGCCGACAAACTGTATAACAGATATTTTATTGACCGACCTATTGTAACAGCTAATTTACTTCGAACTGCACGAGCGGTCATGTGATCTGTGTGGTTCACTGCGCATTTTCCTTTTTCCATACATTTGTCTTTGCAGTGCAAACCCTTTCTAGTTGCTGACGTATGGGAATTGCGAGGTTCACTATGCAGTTTCCTTTCCTTTCTCTTAACTTCGCAACGTGAGTGTTCTGATACTCCGCAATTCATCTTTCTTTGCGTGCATTACAGCACGGCTTCCATATTTGTTAAACACTTCGCTTTTTACCAAAATTGCGTGTAGAGTCATATTCTTGCATTCTTAGTGTCCAATTTCCATCAATGAAAGAGTATCCTTCGTTCCCTCCAACATTGTCTAGTACTTCATCTGTAAATGGAGTAGGAAATGGGACATGCAGTGATGCATCATTTAGCTTTCTGATATCTACACAGATACTAATCTCGCCTTTAGCTTTCTTATCCTGGATAACCATAGGACTTATCCATTCTGATTTTTCAACTGGCTCGATAATTCCTGCATCGAGCATCTTATCAAGCTCTGCTTTTACTCTTTAATTGTAACTTGGATTCAACCTGTATGGTCTTTGCTTTATAGGCTTCACATCTGGCTTGAGAGGTATTTTCATAACTCCCAAGTCTCCCAAAATTCCTTTCATTTCGGAAAAATTCATAGGAAATAAGTCTTCATATTCATGCATTAAGTCACTAGTTCCAATGTTCACTTTTCGAGTTTTTACAGGATTGTTTAGATCCGAAATTTCCAATGGAGGTACTTCTACTTCACGCTCTCCTTCTGGCTCAGGTATGTTGACATTGCGTGGGTTTTCATCCTCATTTTCATATTCATATTCGTCTAAAGTGAAGTTGTAACATTCCAGGGCATGTTCTTGTGAAGAACCTGCAATAATTAATTAATGCAAATACACGAGATATCAGAAATAATAGAACTCATAATCACTTTTATATTGATCACGGGCCACTTCGAGGGGGCAACCTCCTTTGAGCAAGCTCAATACAATTAACTTCACGGTGCCTTCATAGGCCTCAACACACACTTATATACTAAGTCTAGGCACCAATACCATGGGTCAATGCTATGTGTCAATACAAACCATGGGCTAAGTCTAGGCGCCAATACTATGAGTCAAAACCATGGGACATATAATACTATGGGACGACTTACAAAGCATATGGGTCCAATACTATGGGTCAATACTATGGGCTAATATAAACTATGGATCAACAAATACTACGGGACGACTTATAAAGCATATGCGTCCAACAACAATATACTAACAAAGTAAAGACATGGGTTCCTAACATCCCCTCTCCCTTAGAAAAAGCTTTGTCCTCAAAGCTTTAGATGTGGAAATTGATGCAGAATCTGAAGGAGTGGGTCCCCTGTAGCATCCTCGGGTTGCATTCTGAGCCACTGGCGCCTTTGGAGTTTCAGGGAGGATTGCATGGAAGGTTGTAGATGAAGAAGAACCATATCAGCGATTGGAAAAGTGTGCTCAGAACGGTGCTGATCGGCTTGTTGTTTCAGTCGAATTCTTGCCATGTGAAAATTGTCCTGCAGAATGAGAAGAAGTTGATCATGGTTTTGAAGAATTGAGTCAATTGCTTGAACTGGGGAGCTGTTGAAGGTGTATGGAAGAAGAACTGGTGGTGCATGTACAAATACTGCTTCATATGGTGTCCTTTGAGATGTGGTACTATACCACTGGAGCGCTTCTAGGAAATCCATAGAAATAGTTGTCCAAATCTGTGGAGGGATGGGTAAGGGTTTGAGCAGTCCTGAAAGGAGGGTCGTTTCACCCTTGTTGACCTGGAAAGTATCACAGTCAACCACCATCCATTGAATTGTCCTTTTGAGTCCCTGCCAAAAGAAGTTACATTGTTCCTGGTCATACGTTTTGAGGAACCCAGAGTGCCCTACTGATGAAGAAGCATGGAGTTCATAGAAGAGATAGCCCCATTGAACAGATTGCAACCAATTTGGAACAAGCAGAGAAATAGTTGTAAGAGAAACTGGGTCATCAAATTTGCGAGGAGGAGCATCTTCCACCATATTGTCCTTACCCTTCTAGTAAGTGGTCGTATAGTCATAACCCATGAGTTGGATAACCCATTTCAGGTGTGTTAGGGAGGAGACCCATTGTTCCAGGAAATTTTCCAGACTCTGGAGATCAGTCTTGATGCAGAAATAATTCCCCAATAGGGATGGCTGCCACTTCTGGACTGTATGCAAAATAGTCATCATTTCCTACTGAGAGGTAGATGCGGCTAAATTCTTACCGGAAAGGTCTCTTGAAGGCAACAAGCTCATTGGTTCAGCAAAGACACCTGCATATCTATCCAAGGAAGTAGTGGAGACTGTTGATGGGTGCATCTGAATGGAATGGAGCTGAGCGATGACACCATGTGAATTATTCTTAAGTATTTTTTCCAGGCGATGTGAACTGATGATGCAGAGAGACCCTGGTTGTAAGCCCATAAATTTGTGTTGTGCCCCATTGACTGAAAACTGCATCCAAAGTTCAGCAAAATCACATAAGATGGGGCCAAGTGTGCGTAACCATTGAACGCCCAAAACCACATCACATCCGCCTAAGGACAAGGCAAACATGTCAGAGCACAAGTTATAATCTTCCATAGAGATACGCACATTGTGACACTTCCCCTTGCAAGGTAAGGTGCCCCCATTGGCAAACATGACTTCAAATTTGGAGCAAGGATGGACAAAACAATCATCCTGTTTGGCAATCCAAGGATCAATGAAGTTATGAGTGCTACCAGAATCAATGAGTATGGTAAGAGGGAGCTTCTTGAAGTATCCCCTGACTCTCATTGTTTATGGGGTGGTGACGCAGGTTACAACATGGAGAGAGATCTCGGGTGGGTCGTCCTGAGATGGGGTGTCAACAGACGGGTGTTGAATGTCGACCTGATCATCTACTGTATCTGGAGCTTCTTCATCAAGTTTTGAGGCAGGCGAAGAATCCACATCCAAGAGATAGAGCTTTTGTTGAACACATCTATGTCCCTGAGTGAATTTCTCATCACAATTATAACAAAGTCCTTTTTCTCGACGTGCTTGCATCTTTGTTTCAGACAATTGCTTGATAGGAGTTGGTTGAGGAGCAGGCATGATGGGAGGTCGTTGGGAACCCATATTTCTGAAGGGAACAAAGGTGGGTTTGGAGCGTTGTTGAGCTGCGATCTTGTCCTCAGCCAGCTTAGCCAACCCTAGGACTTCCATCATTGTGTTGGGACAAAACATTTTGACCTCTGAGTGGATTTCATCCTTGAGACCACTGATAAAACAACTCCTGTAGAATTCATCGGACAATCCTTCTGTGTGATTGGCTAGTTTCTCAAATTCCATCTGATACTCTCTCATTGTGCCAGTTTGGTGAAGTTTAGTGAGTGCTCCTGTGAAGTCATCAAAAGAACTAGGACCAAATTGTGACAAAAGGAGTTGGCAAAAATATGTCCAGTTTGGCTCGGGATGAGCTTTGATGTACCAACGGTACCATTGAAGGGCTTCCTGTTCCAAATGAAAGGATGCAAGTGGAACTTTCTGAACATCAAAAGCATTATGCAGACAGAAATATTGTTCTGCTCGGTATATCCATCCAGTCGGATCAATACCATTGAAGCGAGGAAAATCAAGCTTCGTCCCACGAAAATTGCTGGAAGAAGAGAACCCGGTGGCTGTAAAAGATTCAGGCTATCGGTTATTGTTCATGGCTAAATGCTGAAGATGGAGGCTGAGATATTTTTCATCCAGATCTTAGAGTTTGGTTTGGATGGCTGCAAGTGCTTCCTCCATGGTGTTTGCTTCTGTGCGAGTGACAACCATAACCAGTAATTTTTTATTTTATTTTTTTTTTTTGGGGGGGGGGGATGGATAGAAAAACACAAACACAAGCTTATTTAGTAAGGGGAAATTTGGATTTGGGAAAAACTCGGAGGGGTAGTTGGGGTTTGACTAGGTTTTCGACACTTTCTGAGGGACAGGAAAGCAAAAAATGGGGATTTCAGAAGCGGGAACTCTATGGTAAAATTTGAAGGCAATCGGGTGAAAATTGAAGAAGTTATGGCAAACCCTAAAAATAGAGAAATGTGGGATTTCTGGTCTTGGGAAGTGGAATTTGGGATAGGGTCTTCAGGAATGAAATATACAGAATGGGATTGTAGGGATGTCAGTGAAGTTTTAGGGAAAACAGAGTTGAAATAAGGGAGATATGGCCGAAAAACAGAATTTTATACCTTTTTTTTTTTTTTTTAAGAAATGGATCGGCAACAGTGGCACGGAAGGGATCCGCAACAGATGGATCTGCAACGGCGCGGAAGGGATCGAAAACGACTGGATCTGGAATGAATTTCAGAATAGATCTGAAACGGCTGGATCTGGAGCGGAAGTGATCGGCAACAGTTCAACTGAAAATAGATATGGACCCCAGGTATGTACGGCTTCCTAACAGTTCAGGTGTTTCACTCAGCCACCAATGCTGTCTGACGGCTTGCGTATTGGGGCAGTACCCCTCACTCCACGGCTCAAGTAAAACTGATAACCGCTTTGCCACAAACGACAGCTCTTGGTTTACCTCACGGGTTGGAACTAGTCAATCAGGTAGGGGCCATTGCCCTTTTCACTGGAAAGTCCTCTCAATGGGCCAGCTACTTTGGGGTTCCTATGGTACTCCTCACAATGAGTTTTAGGGCTTATGCCCAAGTACTTCCCACAGTTAAGCGAATAGGGATTATTCCCAAATCCGAAGCTGCAACAGATGTGAAAAAAAAATTGGCAGAAATTCCACCCAACGAGCCCAAGAAAGTGCTCTGATACCAGATGTGAAGAACCTGCAATAATTAATTAATGCAAATACACGAGATATCAAAAATAATAGAACTCAAAATCACTTTTATATTGATCACGGGCCACTTCGAGGGGGAAACCTCCTTTGAGCAAGCTCAATACAATTAACTTTACGGTGCCTTCATAGGCCTCAACACACACTTATATACTAAGTCTAGGCACCAATACCATGGGTCAATACTATGTGTCAATACAAACCATGGGCTAAGTCTAGGTGCCAATACTATGAGTCAAAACCATGGGACATATAATACTATGGGACGACTTACAAAGCATATGCATCCAATACTATGGGTCAATACTATGGGCTAATATAAACTATGGATCAACAAATACTATGGGACGACTTACAAAGCATATGCGTCCAACAATAATATACTAACAAAGTAAAGACATGGGTTCCTAACAGTTCTATCTGTCTTTCCCATTCTGGTTTTCGATACATAGGTTCCAGAGTGTCATTGAATACATTCCTTTTTATGATCTGCAACGCCTCATTTATACTTGGACAGTCATCCTCAAAACTGAAAGTCGCTTGGAAGTTATTAATCATGATGGATCATTCTATCGTTCCTCTACGAAGTTCTGTTTCTGTGTACCAGTTCTTTGTAATATGCTCTAATGTGTGTACAAACATATGAACCCACTATGTTTGCGGTATATGTATCCATGCTTTTAGGAAAAGGTCTATGTGATCTCTAGGATTCGTCTGACCATTATATTTCACTTGCACAAGATCAATCATTTCTAGAAATATGATCTCCATCATGTGCTTACATCATTCCCATGTGATCAGATTCTGCTTATGTGCAGCCCACCATCTAGCAAGTGTAGCACGCAGTGTTGTGTCCAATGCTGCTAACTTGTGTTCATCTGAGACCGATATAAGATATTCTTGAAAAAATGCATTAATATTTCTTGAGCCATCGTAAGTAGGGATTGAACTTACCTCTGTTCCAATCCAACATAGTGATCTCGTGATCTGTGCGCATCTCTTTGCAGATACTTCGTGCATTCTGCTCTTCTAGTTCTCTAGTCCTGCATCTGATTCAGATATGAAATAACTGTCACATCGCCAACTCAATGTGCCATCATCGGTAGGATTGATGTAGTCTTCCCGATTTACTATCAGCTTGCAGATGTGATCCAGATCTTGAGTTCTGCATTCTTCTCTTATTGGTTCAGTGTATCTAGGTCCCTGCGAAGGATCCAAGGGTGCGATAACCCTGATATCTGATCCTTCGAATATCATTTGCTTCTTTTTCAAGTTGATAATCGTGAGGTTATCACTTTCCCAATCTATCCCCAATAGTGCAGGATAGGGATTGATATTATCTACGATCTCAATCACTTCGAAGCCTACTCTAATTCGCACTCCATCAATGTCAACAACAAGATTTGATAATCTCCCAAAGGGTAGAACCTTTTGCTAATTGGCTAGCCTCAACTATATTGGTGACCATGTTAACTTTGGCTTCCCCATTTGTTCCTATGGTTGCTTTGTTAGGACATTTACTTCTGAGCCTAAGTCAAGGATAATCTCATCCATTTCAAAATCCCCAATCTGCGCAGTCTCATTTCTCTTCCTGTTCTTTTATGATTCTTAATATGGTGAACCAATCTATGTGCTTCAGTCACTACATTACGCTGCTCGTAATGACTCAGTAGGCTTTGTAATTCTGCCAAATCATTTTCATGATTTAACAACTTCATGCAGCTCTGTAAAATCTGCGCAATAGGACTCATCATGTCTGTTGCAGTACGTGATCAATCATACGAAGTTGAAATATCCATCACATGCGTTGTCTCACTTCGCAACTTGATTCTCGGAGTTAAAGGTTTTGATTCTTTGAAGGTTTCTCTTGCTTCCATAAAGACCTCTTTTTCTTTGTTCAGATCGAAAGCATGTGTTTTTCGAGTCACTTTTCTTATCCAAGCCCCTTCAGTAGTCTTCTGTCTAGCTTGGTGATCCTGGAAAGTCGAAGCTTCAGTTGTTTGATCTCCACCTGTCATGGCTCCACTTCGCATCACAACATGAATGTTGCAATCTGTATTCTATTTTTCGGGTGCAATCATTTGTACATTCTAATTTTGTGCTTCTGGCCTTCTTTCTTTCATTTTTTCTTTTAAAACATGGCATGCCTCAATGACATGATCAAAAGACTTACAATACTTGCACGTAGTACAAGCGTTCGTGCATTCTCTGGATAGATGTCCAGGTTGAGCGCAGTTATAACATACAATCTTACCTCTTTCTCTTCCCTGGCCAGTGTTTCTTCCTCTACCTATGAATCCACCACGTCCTCTGTATGTGCCTTAATCATACTGCGCATTTTCATTGTTATTCTGCGTTTCCCCTTGAACTCTGTAGACATCATGTTTTCTTTCTATCATGAGGTCATATGCTCTTCAATTGTTATCATCATGGCCAACTGACTTAAAAAATGTGCAATACAGGTACTTTGGTGTTTGCACGTATTTCTAAATTAAGTAGCATTCCTCTGGACGATGTACACTACATCAGCTATATTATGGCTCTCGGTGTCGGATATCTGACGGCCTATTCTCGTCGGATATTTCCCTAGTATGGCGAATATCCGACATCTATTCTCCAATGGTAACTAAGTTCAATTCATCAAAAATCCGACGAGAGGTAATATTATAAAACCTATAAATTCTGAAACATTCCAACATGTTTGCTATATAAGCGACGGATTGCGGATGTTTTTTTATTCGGCGGACTGTTTTTCGACGGACTGTTTTTCGGCAAATTGTTTTTCATTATTTCTCTTGTTTTTGTGATTAAAGGGAGTGAAGTGTGGAGCTTGATTTTCCAAGATCGATAATCTTCATTCAAGCTCTTTACGAGAAAATGTCAAATAGAAATATCCTGATCCAGAGGAACAAAATCAACAATTGCTTGCTAGATTGTGGGATGGAGTGAGAAGAAGGGGTGATGGGAAATGATATTGTCCATGTAGTCAATACAGGGGCTTTAAGAGGAGAAGAATTTTTATCACAACAGCCAGAAAACATTGTAGGGAACATGGACATGCTAAGGGGGGACATGAATATCATCCATTTGTAAGTTTTGCATTACATATGTTTTTATTTTGATTGCTTTTGTAAATGTATGTATTATTTTAATATTTCTTATATTAACTTTTATCTATTGATGGTTTCAATAGATTGGGACTAGAATGGACAATAAATATTATTTTAATATTTAATATTTATTATATTACATATTTTTTTCTTGTGTGCATGTTGAATCTAGGGTATAGTAGAATAACTCATTTATTTGTTCGTTAGTGAGAATAACCCACTCACCGGGGAAAGCACTTAGCTCTCTAGATTTGTGTCACTTTCCATGATAATATATATAACGACTATATTGGCATGTTGTTTCTCTTCTATTTTCTCTATAGAAACCATAGCATCGTTTATCTTACCTTAGTTTGCAATATGGAAAATTTTGAGTTATATTTGAGTAGCTTTGCTCAGTAATTGGGTCAATTTTTATGTTTCTTGGAAACTTTGGATGCACCTATTTGACCAACAGGTCAATTGTTTACTTCTTTTATTCCAAAATCATTGATGTTATTACATTTTGCGTTTGAAATTTTTACATTTTGCATTTGAATTTCTTATATTAACTTTTATCTATTGATGGTTTTCATGCAATTATAAAAGAAAGACATCCTACGGCATATCGTCTGGATCAGGAAGTGCTTCCAGAACAAGTACCGGAGGAACATGGAGCTATGAATATTAATGGAGAACAAGTTAATGATCATATTGAAGAATATGATCATACTGATAACATAGTTAAAGATGATGTTACAAATACTTTGATCCATGATTCATTTAATGTTAGAATGGATGAGGATGATCATGATCATGAAAATGATGATGATCATTTTGATGATATTCATGATATACCTCTTCTTGAGAAGGCATACGAACCACTTTATGAGGGCTCCAAGACAAATCTTCTCTCTGCTATATTGTTGATAATGAACTTGCAGGTTGTGAATGGTCTTTCAAACATATCAATCACACGGATGTTAAGATATGTAATACATTCCATCACATAATATATATGATCGTCTAATAATTTTATTGTTAATTCATAAGTCAATTTAATACGGAATACGAAATGTGTTTCATTAATATTATTTCTATATTATATTAACTATTAGATTTTTATTTTTATTTGTTGTAGCATGATAGTTGAATATTTGTTACCATTGTCAAATATTTTACCTCACACGTATCGAGATTTATCTGCCATCATGAAATAAATTGGAATGCGGTATGAAGCAATTCATGCATGCCCCGATGACCATGTTCTATATTATAATCAGCATGAATTTGCAACAGAATGTCCTGGATGTCATTAGATATCAAACAGATCAAGTAACAAAAAAGGTGCCTCGCAAAGTTCTACGTTATATTACCATTATTCCACGTTTGCAACGACTATTCAAGTGCAAAAACATAGTGCAATTTATGGATTACCATGCACGGAACATAAGTCAAGACAACATTATTCGGATTCCTGCAAATGGGTCTGCATTCATAGATATGGAGGAAAAATGGCCTCACTTTAAAGAAGAACCTCTTAATCTTAGGATTTCTTTGGCAGCATATGGTGTCAATACATTTGCAGAGATGAGATCCGTTTAATCTGTGTGGCCTATTTTTGTTATCAACAATAACATTCCTCCATGGTTGACAATAAAGAGGGAGAACATAATGTTGTCGGTGATTGTTCCAGGTATATTGTGTCTACAATTTTTTTTTTAATGTAGTGGTATCTCATTTATCATATTTTGTCGCATAATGTCATATATATATTTAATGTTTTTCTATTGTGCAATATGGTTTATATGTCTAAATGGTACGTCTCATAATTATATTTTTTATATGTTCAAATCAATCAAGTAAGTACCAAGTCAAAGATATGAATGTATATATCGAACCTCTTATTGACGAGCTACTAAAGTTATGGAATGGAATCACTATGTATGACGTATCTAGACCAATACGACAAAGGAAATTTCAATTCCATGCAATGCTTGTATGGACAATACATGATGCCCCAGGGTTAACCCATTTTTGTGGTATGTAATTATAAGTTCCACTTTATTTGCATTTAATTTTATGAACTAGCTAGTTAATATACTACGCACGCATGTTTTTCTAAATAATCAAGTCATTTTGTATAGAATTATAACTGATCACGTAGATATTCCATCTCTTTATGTAGGTCTTCAAACAAAGGGGAAATTTTCATGTCCAGTTTGTGGTCCTAAGATCAAATCTCGTCGTTCAAAAATCTTAGGAAATGAGGTGTTTGATGAGTATAGGCACTTCCTCTCTAAGAATCACAGGTATCGAACTACCGAAAAACATTTGTTCAATGGCAAGCAAGAGACTGCATTAAAACCGCAAAGAATGACACCTCACCTATGGAAGTTGCAATATAATAGAAATTGTCAAGGTACGTATGAATAATTGTATTTGAAATGTTATATTGTATTTTTTTTATTATGTGTTATTTGTTGTAATTGACATTGATTTATGTAATTTCATGATTGTCGTTCATGTGATCATGAAGGCATTAATGGGATTCCACGAGGAATTAAAAGTTATCCTAGACAATTTAGTAGGTTTCCCTACTATGAGAACCTACAAATTGCTCATCTATATGATACAATGCATATCAGAAAGAATGTGCCTGAAACATTATGGCGAATATTGGATGGAAGGCATGACAAAAAAAAATTTGTCAAAATTTGCAAAGACATTCAAGATAGCAACCATGCAATGAAAGACATCATTCAATTTCATAGCAATAGAGATAAAATTAATATAGACTCACTTCCATGGATGTTAACGGACCAGCAAAGTAATGTTGTAAAAGAAGTCATTCGAAAAATTAAATTTCCCACCGGATTTTGTGCAAAGATGAAGAATATCATAACAAAGAAAGGTGATTTCGCGGGGGTGAAAATGCAGCATGATTGGCATGTCTTCATGAAGGTAATTGTTATGGTATGCATTTAATTTTTATTTTTTTTCCTATTCCAGTGAATATGGTTGGTATTTTTGTTTGTCTACTCTTTGTTGATAAAATGAAACGATTTGTATATTATTGTTACAGTATGTTCTACCTCTCTCTATCCTAGACAACTTCGACAACAATGTTAAGCAAATAATATATAGTCTCGGGAAATACATGAGGTAAGTGGTGATTTTTTCCATGCACTTAGTGTTTGTTTAATTCAACATAGAACTTATATTTGATTTCCGTTCTCTAATTCATGTTACGTAATATAATGTTTTTTTCCTTTATTCTCTTGATTGGGTTGTCATGTCACTTGTAGATTGTTGTCATCTAAAGAATTCCATAAAGAAGACATAAAGTATTAGAGGAGAGAAATTCCTCGTCTCATGTGTGAAATGCAGAAGCATCTACCTTCGTCATTTTTCAATGCACAGGAACACTACCTCATACACCAAGTTGAGGAGATTGAACTGTGTGGACTTGCGCACTCAAGGTCCATGTGGATGGTTGAGAGGCACTTGAAATTTATGAAGGGTTTGGTTAGACAACAAGCATATGATGAGGGTTCTATGATGGAGGGATATATGGTATACCAAAACATGTTGTATATTAGTGAATATCTTCCTATATTAGCGTCAAAGTTCAATTTACATCGCATTTGTCATCCGGACTCCAATAAATATTTCGAAGGGGACTACCCAAAGGGGAAAGGTAGATCAAGGAAGGTGAAAGGTGATATAACACATTTGACTAGTGATTTTTATGTATATATATCATACATATTCTATTTTTATATTCAGTATTTTGCATCAATTTAGAGTGTAATATACTTTGTTAAGTGACTATACATTTGTATTGAATTTTAATTTTATTGTCATCAAACAGTTGGTCGAGAGTGGGATGAAATTCATTTATACATCGCAAACAATCTTGACTGGATGAAGGTATGGATCGAACAATGTGAACAATCTGGTTATGGAATATCATGGGAAGGTGTGGCTTCATTGGTTAAAGCTCCACATCACAATGGAGATACCAATCTAACACAAAGGGAAATCGATTTAGCAAGAGGTTTAAAAGATAAGCAGGTAAGCATATTAATCAACCACGCTATTTATTGATTTGTAAAAAATATTGTCGTTGTACTCGCTGATTTTTTCCCTGTTATATGGCATTATAAACATGCACTAGTTAATCATAAATATTGGATCATTATGTAATCTTTTCCTGTATGACTTGTTGTAGGTAAAACACCATAAGGCTATGTGGTGCAATGGTTGTAGATATCGCATCAAAAAGTTGGATGAAACGAAGAAAACATTGTATTGTGGGATATCTGCAGTCTTTGAGGTGACCAATGTCTCTTCTAGAAGTGACAGACATCCAAAACTCTTTGAAAATCGATACTATGGGTATCTGGAAGACATTCTTCAATGTGACTTTAACTCCTTCAAGCTATTTTTGTTCATTGTCAAATAGTACAGGTGTCGATTGAATCAATTTGATCCCGATAAAACAATTATTGAACATGATGATCGATTTACCATGGTAAATACAAGGTTGTTTGAGCCAGGAACATAGCCCTATGTTCTTCCAACCCAATGTGAACAGGTATTTTACTCTGAGGTTCCAGGTAGAGTGGGTTGGTCATTTGTTGTGAGACACGATCCAAGGGGAAGGCTGGTAAAGTATAACGTAGATGAAGGTAATGAAGAAGTTCTCGAAGAAGAAGACATCGTTGAAGATGATCATGATCAACATGAGTTAGATGATCATGTTCCAGAAGAAGATGTCGAATAATTTCTTGAATCAGATGATGTATCAGACAATGTCCATGAAGATGATATCGACGATGACATGATGATTGTAACTAACATCGATGACGATGATGATATGGCCAATCCTTACAATGTTGAATCTGGATCATCGGATGATACAGATGATGACTCGGATGGAGAAGACGATGAAGTCCATTGAAGTGTACGAGGTATGCAGTAATATATCTACTCCATATATTTTGAATATTTAATATTGCGATAGAAATATTGAATTTTTTTGCGAGTACGTATAATAAATTAACTGTTTCTTAGTGTTTTTTCCATTTTCCTGTATGTTATAATTAGAAACATTGCTTGTTATATAGTATGACAGAAAACACATTTAATTTTTTTGTACATAGATATTTTTGTCGGGTTATGGGGAATTGAGAGTGATGTGAGGGGGGGGAGGAGCTATAAGAGCTTCCACCTTCACGTGGTTGACCCTGTTTAGTAGAGAATATTAAATTATTCTTGAAACAGAGAGAAGCTTATAAGTAAGGAAATGCACAATTATCATGCTAACCCAAATGGCGTGCTTGATCATGACCATCATCTTCATCATGATCTTCATCATTGTATGATATTTGACGTAGCTACCTAAAAATACCAACGACGTTTGTGGTCGGTGGTTTAGCGAGCTCGTCGGATTCTTTTGAAGTCTGAAGTCTGATATCCGATGCCTCTTTCCGTAGGTGGTATGGCGAAGTCGTCAACTAAGATGCTAAGAGCCCTTAAGCTCTCCCTTGGAAATACCAAGCTAGAAACACTCTCATCAATATTGGAATCCTCCCTCAGCCTCCAAACCTCCCATTTCCTCCCATCCCTCAAGAAAAAGTGAGGAGGATAGAGAAGGAAAATACCCCTCTCCCCTCTCATTCCCCCTTTTCAATCTTTCCTAGTCTCTTCCCAATTGGACATATGTCCTGAGTCATGCAAAAAATCCCCTTATTAGATAAATAGCTCATATTTGTTTATTTTATCATATCTCCCCAATATCCCCTTATTTAATTTAATTAGATTAAAGCAACTTAACTTAATAATTGTATAACATACTTTCATGAATCTCCATGTCCTTATTATAAGTAATATTATAGGCTTATGAACCTACAATGTGTAGGTCTAGGACCCAATCGTGGGAAACTTAATAGGTCTATGAACCTACAATGTATTGGGTGCATGTCCCTAGATATAGGAAACTTGGTGCAACATAGGAATTAATAATTGAATGTTGAAATTGAGGAATAGTATAATGTCAAAGTATTTTATAATTCATTCAGTGGAAGGATTTTCCCTCTAAAGATGTTACACAGGAAAGAATTGAAGTACTACTACAAAATCCAACACTACAAATTCTTTGCATCAAAGCAATTCAATGAAGAAAGTTTGTTAGGATGTCTGAGAATTATCATCCATACAATTCTTAAGGTAGGTTTCCTTATCCTATTGCATAGTAATGTAAGATTCTGTGATAGTTTGGTTCTTGTTGCAAAATTATAACTATTGTTAGCTAGATGTTCACCTTTGAAGTTCATTGTGTTAAATGTTGTTATATTTTTACTATTGTTGACTATGCTATTGTACTTGTACTTGCCCAATTTATTGTTGTGGTGATTTGATTTCTGATTTTAATGTAGTAAAGTTTGAATGAGCTCATATCTAGTCAGGAATTGCCATTAATCTCAAGCAGAACCACATTCCTTGTTTCAAAGTACATTTTTTCCCTTTGTTTGAGTGATGCATATTCATCGAACTATAATTATCATTGAAATGCACTTGTATCATAAGGCAATACAACACAGGGTGTATAGCAGAGAGAGTTGTTCAAGAGTACAATTGAACATTAGTGCATGAAAGCTCTGCTATTTTAACATAAACTATAGCCTTATATCAATAGCCACTATGCAATCTAGTAGGTAGGGTTAGGCAATGAAGCAAGGCACCTAGGCCAATGCAAGGTAAGTCTAGGATTCCTAGCATGCTTCAATATGTCTACATCTTTCTAGAGTTTGAAAACTAATACCATAGCTCATTTGACCTAGAACATAGCATGAGGGTTTGAGACAACAAAAGTGAAATGTTGTACAAGGGTTTCATATATAGAGTTACCATATTTAGTCTACCAGGACATTTGACAAAGCCTATAGGGATCAAGTCCATTTGTTTTCTTATGTGGTGCAAGTATAGAGGTGCTCCTGTATTTGGTTCAGTAATGTAACTATCACTGCAAGAAGCATATAATATCCCATACTTGTATTAATTTGTTCATAAAAATTTTGGTATTAAACACTTGGAATCCATGTAGTAGTTGCACCAGCATTTAATCCAATGAGTAAATGAGGGTAACATATTTTCCAATTCAAAAGATTATTGAACCAACCAAAACAAGTCCCTTGAAGAGACAGAAGATGAAACAAGTCATTGCAACAGTGGTCTATTGACTACACCCAAAAACCCTTGGGATGGAAGAATATGCAAAATATGCAATGAAACCAATGTGAAGATTAAATCCACACACTCTTGCAATGCATATTATTTACTGCAAAGAGAAAGACAACCAAGAACAACACACATTCCAACATTTAGTTCCAGTAGATCACTTAATTGGTTTACAAAATTTTCCAACAGATATCATGGATCACCGAGTGACTACTAAATTCATTTTATTATTGTTTGATAGAACGAATAGGTTGTCAATGGACTATAAATGGGGAAACAAATTATTTGTCATAAATGATGTGAAGTGCCACATTTTGGGATGGTGTTAGTGGGATCGACAACCATCTTTCCCATCCAAAAACCCACATTAGCTTGGGCCATGATGAGACAACTATAATCCACCTGTAGTAGGTTGCTTACAAGAATTTGACATCAACATAGTCTAGTGGAAAGCAGATTAAACTCTGAGCAACAGAAGGAAAATAATGGCATAAACATTCATGGAAGATTGGAAGTTTAACTATGCTTGACATCAACTACAGGAAAAATGTTAAAGACCTAAGTAGCCAATAGAAATTCATTACTAGAGAATATGGATTGATTCTCAAATGACAAGCTCACACTGAATGGCCTTCTAGTGTCACCTGGAAAAAAGCTATTATGTAATTCTTTTACCAGGATAATAACTAATATCTCGTGATGTTGATTTATAATATGCAATTCTAACTTCTAAGGGTATATGATCGATCATATATTGTTGAACTGTGATTAATGGAACAATAAGTGTCTATTTCATTTTGACAAGCATCTTATTAGATTGAGGTACTTAGTCAATGAATTTGATACTTTGAAGATCCAATATTGGAAGAATTCTAAAGATGTTGCAAAGAAGGAGCACCAAAAAGATAAAAGTTGCTTAAAATTATTGAATTTGTTAGGATTGGAGTAGTTCAACTATGATGAAGGATGGATTTGATTGAGGAAGAGTATTGTAATACAATGTTTTTCTCCCTTGTCTCAAAATCCAGACGTGTCTTGGGAAGCATACCTAGATTATAAGATCGTAATACAGAGGTATCTTTCACGGAGGAAAGAAACATTGAGGTAAGGTCGTAGAGGAAGTCTGTTGTCCAAGCATTGTTGTAAGAAGCAGTCGCTCACCGTATTGTGCTTACTTAGGAAGGTTTTCCAGCATTCAGAGGTGTGAGAGAAATTGGAGAGTCCGTGCTCGAGGTGAAAGAAATCACTCGAAGGAAAATCTCACTGGATAAAACCTAAAAATTATAGGTGGAGACTCAGGGACTGTTTGATCACGATGATCGACGGTTGCGGTTGCATTTGGTTTTGGGATATATCCCACATTGACCACGGATTTTTGTATCTTAGCGTTTATAAGGCCAAGTCTGGGTAGTTCGATTCGATGTGTAGTGCAAAGGATTCTTGGTGGGGCTCTGGGTGATTGGACTCCACAAGAAGCTAACCACCCCAGAGCCCGAGATGACCTGTCAGGCCCCCAATCCTTTTGGAAAATGTGGCATTGACGTGGCGTCGAGGTGGATGGTGACTTGGCAGTAATGTGCCACTGGTGTGGACAGTAACGTGGCATCAAGCTGCAACAAAATGTGGATGATGATCATTCAAATGTGGCAGACGTGGCAGAGGAGTCAAATGCTGAAGCGTTAGTGTTATAAGAACATGAAGACTTAGTACAAAGTCAAATGCTAAAGCGTTAGTGTTATAAGAACATGAAGACTTAGTACAAAATCCTAAAGCGCTAGTTTAAAAATAACATATGAATAAAGGTGTTAATATTTTTTTTAAAACTACATGGAGTAAAAATTAAATAAAAATATATATAGTTAAAAAATGATTTTTAATGTAGAGTCATTTTTTTAAAGGGTCGCATTAGTTTTGGAAAGTTGTGTTACTTCAAAATACACATGAACTATATGGCATTTATTTTTTTGATCTTTATTTTTGTCGTCAGATTCATCTCCATTTAACAAATGTATGTGAAATGGTCAGGCTCTAATCTTGTGGGCCTATGCAGAATCTAGTTGTTGGAGGGTATATAACATAACATCTCCATGTGCGCCGCAAAGAGACACCAAAACTTCAAACCCGAATTAGGATCTCACTTGGACCTTGTGCACAAAATGGGGTCTTGGTTAGTTGAGTATCCTCCCTTGGGTACCCCAAATGTCCCTAATCCATTAAAGCATGCTCTTTTAGGAACCTACTTGGTCAAATTGAGTGTTTTTTGTGCATTTTTCAATCGTGACTTGTTTAAACCTTATCACTCTTGTTTCGAGCGGTTCACACTTTCTTGCATAAGATTGTTCCTTGTTATTTTATTCTCGTATCAATGATGAAAAATACATAGAAATATTAGATTACTATGGAGCATCATGAGAAATACCAATCATTTCCCCTTTAGCTTGCATTTAGTACCTTGACATCATCATCATCATCATCATCATCATAATCGGTATCATCATCTTCATCGTTATCATCATCATCATCATCATAGATATCGTCATCTTCATCGTCATCATCATCATCACCATCATCATCATCATCTTCATCATCATCATCATCATCATCATCATCATCCTCATCATCATCATCATCATAATGATCACCATCATCATTGACGTTGTCGTCGCCATCACCACCACTATCATCAACATGATCATCATCATCTTCATCATCATCTTCATCATCATCATCTTTATCATCCTCATCATCATCATCATCATCATCATCTTCTTCTTCTTCTTCTTCTTCTTCATCATCATCACCATCTTCATCATCCTCATCGTCAGCATAATCATCATCTTCATCATCATCATCTTCATCATCCTCATCGTCAACATAATCAGCATCTTCATAATCATAATGACTCATCGTGTTACATAGTTACATAGTTCTTCCCCTTTCCTTATGATCAATTTATGGTTGAAATGGGATGTTTCGACGGGACCATGTTCTTAACCACTTGGTATTGCTAGGTGTTCCACATGAAAATAAAAATTGGGCATAATCTTGCTAAGCCCCAAAAGAGTAAAAAGTGGCATTGTTGGGTTAGCATGGCCGGTTGATGTTGCTCTATAATGTATAAGAATGAAGTACATATAAACCCATCACCATCATCCGTCATATTAAAAAAAAATATTGACACGGATTTTGAATTCAGATTAGACATAATATCATGTTGATTAAGAACTCACACTAGTGACTACACATGTTGTACTGAAGGAACCTCCTAGGGTTTATGTAACATTTGAATTGTGAAGAATTTAGTACTATTCGGTTTCAAGATGACCTTAAAAAAACTAAATGGCTACAACCGAAGACACTGTATTAAAAGAAAAAAATTTAAAGAGTAATGAGACAAAAGCTAGCGAGTGAATATAAGTGAGATTTTAAAAATGTTATCTAATATTTGCAATAAGAATAGGAGTAAGCATAAAATGTCCATCACACATATACAATAATCTTGGCACTAGGCATAAAACGTTTAATTGCATGTAACCACAAGAGCCTTAAACTCATGAAACTTGTTGAATACTTCATCATTGGTCTTCATAAAGTATATATAGGTCTTCATGGAGGGTGACATAGTGTTAAGCGATGCTTGAGGTAGGAGGGAGAGGGAGTGAAATCGAAGACCAAAGGGAGAGGAATCATTAATAAATGAAACATAATAAATATTACCAGTTAAAGAAGTCGATGACATAGGTAAACATACATTTTCATGAATAGTATCAAGAAACTATATTGATCTATGCACACTACTTGGAAAAACAATCTGTGTATGCTTTCCAAGTGCACAACCCTTGCACATACCTAGCTTATAGATCACAAAGTTTGGAAATCCCTACATTATTTCCTTCGAGGGTGGAAGTGCTCCACAGTGCAAGTAACCAAATCTTGTGTTCCAAATGCTCCAATAGTGCTACACTTTATTATGACGAATTACTTCTAATCAAACTCCACACACTTAAGAGGTGTCATATCTTAATCTAAAACAAGATTATTAGTTAAACCAAGAACATACAAAACATCATTCAACTCAAGAAAAACACGTGATGGCATGTGGAAAGAGCCAAATTCCATATTGGTAACTAGATATGTGGCATCATCGCGTAACTCTACTTGTATGCCAGCTTCTTTCACTTTAAGTCTATTGAAATCCTTCTTATTGAATGTCACATGTTTGGATGATCCATTGTCCATATACCACCCTACATTAGAGATGGTGTTAGTGGAAAGGCATGCCATACCATGGAGAAGGTTGTCTCTAGCTTGGGTGCTAACTCATCCACTCTGAATGCTTTTCCATCATTGCCAACTACTTTTGTTGCTTGTTCGTTTCCTTCTTCCTAGGACATCGACATGCATAGTGGCCCATCTTGTGGCATGAATGATTTCACATGACTCAAGTGGTTCTTCCCATGCCATGATAATTATGGACAAAAATATTAAATGAATGAAAGTGAAATTTCAAAGGTGGTTTAATTTAAGTGTATAAAAGTAAAAATGTTGTGCATTGAAGCATTTAAAGTTAGGGGTGTGTGTTATGGGGCCTCTTATTCCTTAATCTCATCATACTTTTTTAACAAGACTAAGTTTAAGCATTAAACTATTAAGGGAATGTAAGTGAGATTTAAATTTTACTAAAGTGTACAAAAGTAATATGTAATGCAAATACACATTTAAGGATTTGGAGTTTATATGGTAATGTACATTAGGTTTACTAAATGAACCTCTTGGGAAGCATGTTGTAAAAAAAATATTAAAAAAAAAATACAAAATAAACAAAAATACAAACAAAAAAAACAAAAAATATAAATTAAACCAATATCCCATTCCATTCGTGCTCCCGTTGGACATATGCCAGTCACTCTCACGCCTAATTGATTTGGTCCTGAGCTGCCCCGCCTCTCATCCTGCTCCACGTAGCTAATTCAAGCTTCCCACTAGACTCCTTGTCTCGTCCTGCTCGTGGCCAAACCCTGCGTTGACGACCTCGTTAGCTGCCAAACCTTGCTAGACCCCTGTGAAACCTACCAAACTATTGTGTTCATCACGACCCCACCACCGGCTGGAAGGAGCGATTGGAGCTGTGAAGTCATAGGATATTTAGCTCAATCGAAGAGAAAGTGACAGGATAGGTAGGCCAAATGGTATGCCCTAAATTTTATATATTGAATGGTATTTTTATCCTGGGTAATGCCTATCCATAGCAAAAGAAAAGAGGTTGAAAACTCTGTGCAAGAGTTGTGAATTTCATACATTAGAATTTTTTTATCTTTTTCATTTATTCATTTTATCAATTGGGAATCTGGAGTACCATGTGCCCTTGCCTATAGATTGGCAAGTGATGACAGGCCCAATACTAAGGCTTGTGCAAACCCTAGGATCTATCTTAGTGTGCCAAGTTATCCAAACACTCTGTAGGCTTCTATTAGTCGACCAATCCAACACCATCGAACTTCCTCCTACGCACACAGCAACCATCCATTCTTGGTCATGCTTTCTCCGCGCAAAACCCTATGGATAGCTACCAAAACTCATCGAGTTCCTGTTCCTGAATCCTTAATTCATCTCTGCACACATGTGCTTAGATTCTGTCTATAATTTCATGCAAAATCTCATAAGATTTTTATCAGTTACTAAGATTTGGATTTCAAGATGTCCAGTAGACCAATGCTGAAGGAAACTACTCTTTGATCAAAGATGATGTAAAATTTACGAAAAGACAAGAATATCAAACAAAGGACCCTGTTGGGATTCCAAAAAAAATAGAAGCATCAGTGGCAAGTGGGAATGTAGACAATCAAACTTTGAGCTTAGTTGATAGTAGTATGTCTGCAATAAAATTTAGAGGAACTGAGGAAAATGAACATGACCATAATCTAATTGATGGGAGTTCTAGTGGCATAAATGAAGGTGCGAAATCATTACCATTCAATCAAAGGAAATCCCTTTATATGACTCTTGAACTCGATCTTTTAAATTTATGTGAAATTTCTTAATAGAAGATTCATCTTTATTTGGAAAACATCCATGAGGTTCAATCTAGATCAGCAAGCATAATTTCTTGAAGTTGCATTATTCCAAACATGACTAACTGGTATTTCTTGAAGTTGCATTATTTCATGGTCTTCATGTTTCTCTTTCTTAAATTATTCTAGTATTTTTGTTGCAACGCATTCTTCTCTTTGGATTTCTTCAATTCCTCTAGTAGAGCATACATGCATAAGCAAAATCAAAGTTTTGTTTTTCGTCGAGGCGGCTTGAAGATGAGAATTGCCAGAAAGTGGCCCCAGGGTGCAAAATAACGAAACATTTGATGGATTGGCAACGTATATATATAAAAAGAATAGAATTTTACAGGCCTAAAATTGCGGTCGGTGCCATTTCGGTCAAATTTAAATCAATTTGTAAGTCGCCTCGATGGAAAACGGAACTTCGATTTTGCTTACCCATTTTTGTTGTTCTGGTTTAGGAAATATTTCAGGCTATTATGGTTTGTTTTAAAGTCTTCATCTTCTTAAAATTGGCTTTCATTGTATCATTCCATCGAAAGGCATCATTTTCATTGTATCATTTCATCTTTGATCATTATTATTTAAATGTGATCATTCATTATTTTTGCACTTCTTTAAGCATGCTCCAACTATTGTTTCTAAACATGTCAAGCTCCACTTATCAACTTTCATATTTTTTAGCCTAAAGGTAACACCTCACACTTTCCAAACTCCATCTCTATATTGCATTATCTTTTAACCAATCTTGGTACTCCTTCTCAAGTTGAACTGGTGTTATTTGCTTGCCTTCTCTTTTTATATACATATTGCAGAGTCACTATTATCAGGTTTGCATCTGAGGTTCTTCAATACAAGAGTAGATGGATGCTTCATACCAATTGTTAAAGTTTGATCCTAGGACCTGTTTGGAGTGACAAATTTGTTCAACTATTGTTTCTATTGTTAAAGAGTGGAGTCGTGGACCAAGAAGTATTAACTGACAGAAGAGGGATGCATAGAACATATCCATAAGAAACCCTTGTTTTTTGATGTGTGAGTCAAAATATGTGTGTCGCACAAGGAACCCAAAAGAAATCCAGTCCATAATTGCTACAAACCAAGCATCTTCAGCCTTGCCTTAAGATGGAGGCCTTGCTTATAGAAAACTTGCAATTTGTGTAATATCCCCATTTTGAACCCCTTTTGTATTAAATCGTAAATGATGTAAATATTGTAATTTAATCATGGTGAGGAGCTCAAGGCCAAGGCCCCACCATTTATTTAGCGTTGATGTATCGGCAATTAAAAGAATAGATGCATATGGTTCTTGTGCTAGATAGGCACAATGTAAATAAGACATCATATAAATACGAATTTTAATGAAAAACCCACAACTGGCTATGCTATGCAACAAAGAGATGGGGGCATGATTCTACAAGGAATAGGGAGGGAAATTACTCAAACCCTTGAGCCAATGGTGTTGATCCATGTGTCAATGAGAAAACCCATAAACCACCAACTACCCATTTTGGGTTATGGACCCAATCATTTAATTCTTCCAAGAGTTGGTTGAGGCAATTAATGCCTTGGGAATGAAGAGGTATGGCATCCAATTTCGTGCATTTGCAAGCCATCAACCTGGAAAATCGTGTTTTGTCTCCTTAGGCAAGAAAACACCCACGAAATGGTGCCCAAAGCCATTATGAACCAACAGTCTTTCCTCTCTCACGCAGTCTGAGCTACTAGGTCTTTCCTCATCACGTTTTTACCAATTTTCCTCCATTTTGCATGCCTGGGAGTCGTTTTTGCATTGTACAGCATCTGGGAGAGAAGGGAGTCACGTTTTGGGGGTTATAGAGGTCGTTTTTGCCCCAAAATATCCATGGACGTTTTTCTAAAAACGGATTTGGCTTCCCAGGATTGTTCCCCATCTTCTAGTTTCATTTTTGGGCTTCCCACGTTTTTCTGAAGCTAATGAAAACCCCATCTTTGGGCATCCCACTGTAGAAACGTTTTATCATGCCTAATGAGAGTGGCTCTGCTGTTATGTGCATCTCTATTTTGGTTTGAATCTATGAGCAAGAAACTTGGAGTGGTAGTGGACAGAATTGGCTTGATAAACCTAGTGAAGGGAATAACCTCTCAAGAAGATCAAGAGGGCTTTGGCTACTTTTCTATGCACACCCTGAGAGCACTAGAAAGGAAGGTATGGCTTGAGGGACTGTGTGGCAGTGAAGAGAATAATTCCTTGTGTTGGGTGTGTAGGCATTGTGAGTGCCAAGCTGAATAGTTCTGGGAGGGGTATCCATAGCTCTGTGGTTGAGCTCACTAGCTTAGCAATTCTTCCTTTCCGTGTCCTAGCAGCCTGATAAACCCAACTGCTGATTGGCTTGGCTAAATTTGGTGTATGCTTGGCTATGTGTGAGTCTGTTGTTCCCTGCCTCCATGTAGAAATCATGCCCAGCTCGGGGGTGGCAGTTGTATCAAGAGGTTGATAAGCACAACTGGTCTATGGTTGGGTGGAACGTTGCAGTTGCATAGCCAGTTGCTTGGGACTACTTTGTTAAGATAAGTATTCTCTTGTGCTTAACTTTGCAATTATTTATCTAATGAATATCTTGAATGAATGATGAATGTGTAATTGATATTATTTCCGCTGTGTTTTTCTTATAATCATATATTCCATATGACTTTTATATTATGGGAATGCTTAGTTAAATTCTTATGGGGCTAGATGCCCGGTTTTAGCATCACGATCCTCTCTATCATGCTGATATGATAGGAGGGGATGTTACAGTTTGGTATCAAAGCTGCTGGTTCCAGCATTGGACCTCTATGGGCCAAATCCAATCACAACCACTTGGGAAGGTCCCTTCCTGATCACCATAGATAGCAGCATAGGGCCTAAAAAAATGGCTAAGTTGGATAGTTTGCAGGGGTAAAGTCACCTCCTGATGAGTAGCAGTCATCACTAAAAGTAGGGAAGATTTCAAAAAATTTCTTAAGTTTTTTTGAAATTTTTGTTTAAGTCTGTTTCGGGAAGAATTCGGGAAGTTGTCCCGAAACTGCGGAAAGATTCCGCGAATCATTCCGCAACGCGGAAGAGTTCGGGAAATCGTTCTGAAATTTGCGGAAGGAATTCTCTTCCGAAATTTGCGGAAGGAATTCTCCTCTGAAATTTGCGGAAGGAATTCTCTTCCGAAATTGCGAAAGGATTCTGCGAATCGTTTCGCAACTGCGGAAGACTTCGGCGAATCGTTCCGCAATTGCGAAAGACTTCGGCGAATCGTTTCGCAACTGCGGAAGACTTCGGCGAATCGTTCCGCAACTGCGGAAGACTTCGGCGAATCGTTCCGCAATTGCGGAAGGATTCCATGAACCTCCCCGAAATTTTGGAAGCGTTCGATGAACCGCCCCGCAACGGAGGCAGCCACGAACCGCGCTGAATGGCTCCGCAACTGCGGGAGCCTTTGCCGAATGGCTCCGCAATTGCGGAAGGCTTCAGCCAACTGCCCCGCAATTGCGAAAGGCTTCAGCCAACCGCCCCGCAATTGTGGGAGTGTTCAACGAACCGCCCGTTGCGGCAAGATTCCTAAAAAAAAAAAACGAGGGCGCTGCCCTCGACCCGCCCTACAGTGGCGCAGGGAAGTCACAAGGGGGCAAGCCCCCTTGACCCCCTTTGTTTTTCCCCTCATACGTCATTGATTGTGATTTGAAAAATTGTCAACGTAATATTTTCCCACGTGCATGAAGTAATTTGTGAATTTCTGAGAATATAATGCAGCTAACAATTGTGTTGATGAACACATTTCACAGAATCACAGTTACAGCAGGGTAGCACTCTAGATAATACAGTCAAAGAGTTTTGGATCTTGGTTGGGCCAAGAAAATCAACATTATGGATGATGCACAGGATCCCTATGAACCTGAGACAGATGCCATGGGGGAAAACATACATGTTGAAAATGCTGAAACAGAATCTAATGGGAGAAGAAATCAAGAGACCCCTCCAGGTATTGCAGCCACCATGAGAAGCCTAAGGGTGGAGTTGCAAAGCTGTGGGGAAGATAATGAAAGGATGATTAAGGCTCAGGAAGAACAAAATCAGCTAAATGCAGCCATGCTACAGAGTTTAACAGACATCCAAAGGCAAATAAACTTTGGGCATCAGACATCAAATCTAGAAAGGGGTGGGAGTAGCTCTAGAAGAAATTCCCGCAAGAGGGCCAGTAGCCCAAGAAGAGTTTCTACAAATAGAACATATACTCCAGAGATCTCTTCTATTGAATCATCTGACTCTGAAGAATCCATTGAGGGTTCAAGCTCTTGATCTCGCATGAGTAAGAGGAAGAAGCACTACAAGAACAATTCACATGGGGAATTTAAGAAGGCAAAACCTCCTACATTTGATGGAGAGATAAAGTCCGGTCAAGAAGCTGAAGCTTGGCTTCTTGGGATAAGAAAGTATTTCCAAGTCCAAGATTACTCATGAAATATGAAGGCAAGGGTAGCCATCTTCAACTTGAATGGAAGAGCATCTATATGGTGGGAACACACCAGGCAAGTGAAGAATATCAACGAAAGGAAGATCGTGTGGAAGCAGTCAAGAAATACTTCAAGCAGAAGTACCTCTCTGATAGGTACTATGATGATAAGATCAAAGAGTTCCATGAGCTGAGATTGGGACAATTGACCATGGAGGAATATGCAAACAAGTTCTTGGAGCTGCTAAGGTATGTCAAGTACATTCGAGACGATAAGGTGAAAATTCAGCGTTTCCTAAGTGGACTGCCCCAGTCATATAAAGACAGAATTGAGTTTGATGAACCTCGAACTCTAGAGGAGGCCATAAGAAAGGCCAAGTATTGCTTTGATCAAAACAGAAGCAAACCAGAATTCCATAAGGCATGGAAGGATAGGAAAAATGAAAAGTTTGATCAAAGGAAGAAGGGGTTCAAGCCTCCTCAATTCCGGAATCAGCAAAGGAAACCATCACAAGTTGTGACTAAGCCCACTAGGATGATGGGAGACAAGCCAAGAGATCCAAAGGAGCAAAGAGAACCACTTCAATGTTGGGGTTGTGGAGGAGACCACATGCTTAAGAACTGTCCACATAGGAATGGGAATGCAAATCAAGTTCACAACATCCAAGGAGCTGGAACTGTGGGTCAAGTGGCAAGGACAATCCCTAGAATCTATGCACCAGTAGACGACCGCCAAGCAGATCATCAGTCAACTATGGTTGAAGTTGAAGGTAAGATTGCTAAGTAATATGTTTCTATTTTTATTGATCCTGGATCTACTCACAGTTATGTCACTCCTAGAATTGTTGAGATTTGTGCTTTCAAGAAATTAAAGCATAGTAAATCATGGTTAGTTCAACTAGCCACTGGAACCAAGAGAAAAGTTAGTGAAATAGTAGAGAAATGTCCATTAGAGATGGATGGGCTATTCACTTATGCATACCTGAATATTTTACCACTAGGTTCCTATGATATTCTCATTGGAATGGATTGGTTAGAAGCACACGGGGTTAAACTTGACTGCTACAATAAGACATTTGAATGCATGGACGAAGAAGGAAACCCGAGGGTTGTAAAAGGCATTCCAAAGGTGACTTCTGTTAGACAGGTTTCAGCCATGCAGCTGAAGAAGTTCTGTAGGAAGGGATGTCAACTGTATGCAGCCCACATTATAGAGGCAGCAGAGAATGAAATTCTTAAATTGGAGGACTATCATGTATTGCAAGAATTCAGGAATGTTTTCCCTGATGAGATTCCAGGACTCCCTCCAAAGAGAGACATTGACTTTACCATTGAGCTTGTGCCCGGAGCGGCACCAGTGTCTAAGACACCCTACAGGATGAGTACACCGGAATTGCTAGAATTGAAGATGCAATTACAAGAGTTGCTGGAAAAGAAATATATTAGGCCAAGTGTGTCCTCGTGGGGAGCACCTGTTCTATTTGTGAAAAAGAAAGATGGAACACTCAGGTTATGTATTGACTACAGGCAGTTGAACAAAGTCACTATGAAGAACAAATACCCATTGCCCCGAATTGATGACCTTTTCGACCAAATGAGAGGAGCAAAGGTATTTTCAAAGATTGACTTGAGGTCTGGTTACCATCAGGTAAGAATCAAAGAAGAAGATATTCATAAGACAGCCTTTAGAACAAGGTATGGACACTATGAGTTTGTAGTGGTACCATTCGGTCTCACAAATACACCAGCTACATTCATGTGTCTCATGAATAATGTTTTTAGCAAGTATTTGGACAAGTTTGTTCTTGTATTCCTAGACGACATTCTCATCTATTCTAAGAATGAAGAAAAACATGAAAAAAATTTGAGAATGACAATGCAATTACTAAGGGAGCATAAGCTGTATGCAAAGTTGAGCAGATGTGACTTTTATAAAGATAGAATTCATTATTTGGATCACATCATCTCCAACGAAGGAATATCTGTAGACCCTGAGAAGATTGAAACCATTATGAATTGGCCAACCCCAAGGAATGTGACTGATGTGAGATCTTTTATGGGCCTTACTGGTTACTACAGGAGGTTTATCGGAGGATTCTCCAAGGTTGCAAACCCGATCACTTCTTTGCAAAAGAAGGGGATAAAGTTTGAATGGTCACCAAGATGTGAGGAAAGTTTTCAACGGTTGAAGAATCTTCTTACAAGTGCACCAATTTTGAAAATTGCAGACCCAGGAAAAGACTTTGTGGTGTGTACCGATGCATGCAATCAAGGACTTGGAGGATTTCTTATGCAAGACAACCACGTGATATGCTATGAGTCAAGAAAGTTGAAGGAGCATGAGAAGAACTATGCTACTCATGATATAGAACTTGCAGCCATAGTACATGCCTTAAAGATGTGGAGGCATTACTTAATGGGAAGAAAATTTGAGTTAAGGACATACCATTGTGGTCTGAAGTACTTGTTTGATCAGCCAACTTTAAATGATAGGCAAGCTAGATGGTTGGAATTTTTATGTGAATTTGATTTTGAGATCAAACACATAAAAGGGAAAGAAAACAAGGTGGCTGATGCACTCAGCAGGAAGGTACGTGAAATGAATGTGGTAGCGCTTAGTACTTGCCAACCAGATTTGAAGCAGCAGATTGTTAACCATATGGTTGAGGATGAAGTGTATGAGCAGATAAAGAGCAAATTGCAGCAGCAAAACCTTGAAAAGAAGTATGAGGGCTATCATTTGGAAGAAGGCAAACTTCTTACTTATAAGAATAGAGTCTATATTCCAAATGCGGCAGATTTAAGGAGAATGGTTATGGATGAGATCCATAAAGCTCCATACTCTGGTCACCCAGGATATCAGAAAACAATTGCTATAGCAAGAAAATATTATTTCTGGCCAGGGATGAAGAAGGATGTCGTTGAATACATCTCTAAGTGCATGGAATGTCAGCAGGTGAAGGTTGAACACCAACACCCCGCGGGTTTATTGCACCCAGTGCCAATTCCAGAATGGAAATGGGAAATAATTTCCATGGATTTTATTACAGGATTGCAAATGACTAAGAGACAACATGATTCCATCATGGTTGTGGTGGATAAGTTAACAAAGGTAGCACATTTCATACTGGTTAAATCCACACATAAAGCCGATGCCATTGCAAATATTTTCATGAAGAAAATTTTCAGATTACATGGGTTGCCTAAGGCAATAATTTCTGGCAGGGATACCAAGTTCACTTGCAATTTTTGGAAAGGTCTCTTTGCAGATTTGGGTACACAGCTAAGCTTTAGTACCGCATACCATCCTCAAACCGATGGGCAAACAGAAAGAGTAAATTGGGTGCTTGAAGACATGCTCCGCATGTATGTAATGGATAAACCATCCCAGTGGGAGGATTATCTACACTTGGTAGAATTTGCATATAACAATGGGAAACAAGCATCGTTGGGAATGAGTCCTCATGAGGATTTGTACGGTAGAAGGTGTAGGACACCAGTGACTTGGGACAATCCAGTGAACAGAATTGTACTTGGGCCGAAATTGCTCAAGGAAATGGAGCAAGAAGTTGCCAAAATCAGACAGAATTTAAAAGTAGCCCAGGATAGACAGAAAAGCTATGCAAATAAACATAGAGTGCATAGGGAATTCAATGTTGGGAATCATGTATATCTTAGAGTGAGATCAAGGAAGAGTTCCTTGAAGCTTGGGAGTTGTGCCAAGCTATCACCTAGATATTGTGGGCCATTTGAAGTGCTTGAAAGAATAGGGCCAGTTGCATATAGACTTGCATTGCCTGCTAGCACTAAAGCTCATAATGTTTTTCATGTCTCTTTGCTTAAGAAATATGTACATGATCTTAACCATGTGATTAATTGGGATGTGATCCAGGTGGAATCCGAGGGAGAATTCCAAACCGATCCATTGCACATCTTAGACAAGAAGGTAACATTGCTCCGGAACCGAGCCATCGGACAGGTAAAGGTGCAATGGAAGCACTACAGTCCCGATGAGGCTACATGGGAGCTAGAGGATGCCATGAGGGTGGCATATCCATTTTTGTTCAATTTTGATGAGCACTGAGGACAGTGCTAATGTAAGGGGAGGAGAATGTAATGTCCCCATTTTGACCCCCTTTTGTATTAAATCGTAAATGATGTAAATATTGTAATTTAATCATGGTGAGGAGCTCAAGGCCAAGGCCCCACCATTGATTTAGCATTGATCTATCGGCAATTAAAAGAATAGATGCCTATGGTTCTTGTGCTAGATAGGCACAATGTAAATAAGACATCATGTAAATACGAATTTTAATGAAAAACCCACAACTGGCTATGCTATGCAACAAAGAGATGGGGGCATGATTCTACAAGGAATAGGGAGGGAAATTACTCAAACCCTTGAGCCAATGGTGTTGATCCATGTGTCAATGAGAAAACCCATAAACCACCAACTACCCATTTTGGGTTATGGACCCAATCATTTAATTCTTCCAAGAGTTGGTTGAGGCAGTTAATGCCTTGGGAATGAAGAGGTATGGCAGCCAATTTCGTGCATGGGCAAGCCATCATCCTGGAAAATCGTGTTTTGTCTCCTTGGGCAAGAAAACACCCACGAAATGGTGCCCAAAGCCATTATGAACCAACAGTCTTTCCTCTCTCACGCAGTCTGAGCTACTGGGTCTTTCCTCATCACGTTTTTACCAATTTTCCTGCATTTTTCCATGCCTGGGAGTCGTTTTTGCATTGTACAGCAGCTGGGAGAGAAGGGAGTCACGTTTTGGTGGTTATAGAGGTCGTTTTTGCCCCAAAATATCCATGGACGTTTTTCTAAAAACGGATTTGGATTCCCAGGGTTGTTCCCCATCTTTTAGTTTCGCTTTTGGGCTTCCCACGTTTTTCTGAAGCTAATGAAAACCCCATCTTTGGGAATCTCACTGTAGAAACGTTTTATCATGCCTAATGAGAGTGGCTCTGCTGTTATGTGCATCTCTATTTTGGTTTGAATCTATGAGCAAGAAACTTGGAGTGTTAGTGGACAGAATTGGCTTGATAAACCTAGTGAAGGGAATAACCTCTCAAGAAGATCAAGAGGGCTTTGGCTACTTTTCTATGCACACCCTGAGAGCACTAGAAAGGAAGGTATGGCTTGAGGGACTGTGTGGCAGTGAAGAGAATACTTCCTTGTGTTGGGTGTGTAGGCATTGTGAGTGCCAAGCTGAATAGTTCTAGGAGGGGTATCCATAGCTCTGTGGTTGAGCTCACTAGCTTAGCAATTCTTCCTTTCCATGTCCTAGCAGCCTGATAAACCCAACTGCTGATTGGATTGGCTGAATTTGGTGTATGCTTGGCTATGTGTGAGTCTGTTGTTCCTTGGTTCCATGTAGAAATCATGCCCAGCTTGGGGGTGGCAGTTGTATCAAGAGGTTGATAAGCACAACTGGCCTATGGTTGGGTGGAACGTTGCAGTTGCATAGCCAGTTGCTTGGGACTACTTTGTTAAGATAAGTATTCTCTTGTGCTTAACTTTGCAATTATTTATCTAATGAATATCTTGAATGAATGATGAATGTGTAATTGATATTATTTCCGCTGTGTTTTTCTTATAATCATATATTCCATATGACTTTTATATTATGGGAATGCTTAGTTAAATTCTTATGGGGCTAGATGCCCGGTTTTAGCATCACGATCCTCTCTATCATGCTGGTATGATAGGAGGGGATGTTACAATTTGCAAAGATGCCTTCAAATAACTGAGTTAGTTAATGGACAGACTTCTATTTTCAAGAGGAAAACTTGTAGAGGCAAATCACACTAGGCACTTTTGGAATAAAACAACAGGGATCCTTTTTGGAACTTCAAGGTTTACAGGATATTGTGACGGTTATTGATGATCCCAAACATGTTTAACATGATTAATTTTTTAATGAGAACATTTGTTGGCTTTTAGTTTTTAACTGTTGTAAAGAAAGTTACAACATATTTTCTATTCAAGTACAACTAAAAAAAGTCATCCAGTATTACTTGTCTTGTTGTTTACAACTTAGTGGTATTCATTTCCTTCCTTTTGCATTAGACTTTATAGTGATGGTTTATGACACCAAAAGGCATCATACTTCCCAAAATTACAAGGTTGACGAAAAAACGTATTCATTCTACATACCCATCCCAGATCCATTTTTAGGGACAAATTTATTTAGGGTATGTTTCCCAGTTGATTGTTGTCTATACCCAGAGCTGATATAGCTCTAGGCATATTTTGTTGAAATCATTTACTTTTGAGTCACCAGTATCCTGTAGCATAAATAAAAATTGACCAAGGGGATTCATAGCAACCTTAAATAAGTCTTAAACTCAGCAGCAGAGATACCCCAAGAGGACCTCCAAAAGCATCTTGGGGACAATAGAATTAATATCTAGGTGAATCTCTAGGTGAATCTCTAGGTGAACCACTAGATTAACGAATGACATCCACTAGCTTTTGTTTTAAAGAAGTTCCTAAACAGGAGAAGAGCAGAATTGTTGGTGATGTTTTCAGTAGTGTTGCCTCAAAATATGACATCATTAATGTTATAATGAGTACTGGTCTTCATCGAATTTGGAAGGATAGATGCCTCTCGAAATTGGGTCTACTTCTGGGAATAGAACATCCCAATGTAGCTGGTGGAATAGGAGGTATTGCATTTCATGATTTAAAAGCTATCCATAGCCTTGAACAGCAAAGGAACAACACTAGTTTCAGTCAAACTACATGACTGAATTCATGTTATGTGCAGGACCATATCATATCTACTCTAAAATCAAAAGACAAATTATACTTAGTATATCCACAAGTGTTAGAATTTAGGTTGTAGTTATGTGCTCAACTTCTTAAAATTTGAACATTTCTACAACAATGCTCTGTTTTGGTATATAGAGCATAATTCAATGAATGAAGAGAAATAGAGTCAAATGTAGAAATGAAAGCACAAACATAATTAATCCTTCTTTAGGCTAGAGAACTCTTATATCAATTAATCCTTATAACTGGCAATTGTAATCATGCAAGTCACAAAAATTATCTTGTGATTAAATATCACTTTGTTGTCACGGAGATTATTATCAAGCATACCTTAAACTATTTATGGAGATTATTATAAAGTATACCTTAAACTATTTATTGGATTAAACATCCGTTCTTTTGCATGCCAATCGTTGTCTAGACCATGAATCATTCAATCTAGATACGAAACCCATTGAATCATCAATCCAGTAAATGAAAATTAAAGGTGACAGGAGGTCAATTTATTTGACAAACTGGTGATTTCCTTGCTCACTTGACAAACTGGTGATTTCCTTTTTCATTCTCTAATCATATGCAAAATTCCCATTGTAGTGATGTCACTAGGATGCCAATATATAAAGAGACCTCAGCATTAATCTTGAGATGTAGATTCTTCCTTTGCCTTTCAAATTGTCTATTAGATGGGATTATCCATACATGGGATATCTGAAGGATGAGAGGACTACAAACAAATACATTGAAAATAATAGGAGGACAAAAATCTATCATTTCTAAAGACATTTAAATGTTGAATCAGCTATTCCAGATAATGATTTTGGGCATGATTGGGGACCATTTCTACATTTTTTCTAAAAAATGAAAATTCAATCCATGACTCAAAAAGGTACTCTCGTCACTTAAGGGGGGGTACACTGATGATTGAAAATAGTTAGTGCTAAACCAAAACCACCAAATGAAATGAAGATGGTTTGTGGTCAACTAAAACCACCAGATACGGTGATGAATTGGTTCAAGGTAATCCATAAGAAATCATATGACTTCTCACCTTTAAACTAACATGGGGGGTATTGATGATGATTGTCATACTTCAAGTTTCAACAACAACAAACAAAACGCCAAAATGGGAAACAAGAATTGTTGATGTATATGTAACTTCGGAATGTATTTCACATATATGTATATTGTATTCCTATAGATATGGTATTATTCCTCTATAAGGAAGTGTCGTTATTTATATTGTAAGTGTCGTAACTTATACTTGATGGGTTATTAGACCACCTTGTTTGGGGTTGGCCCTGTATAAGTCATGTGGGTCAAAGGGTTATTAGACCACCCTATTGGGGGTCAGCCATGTGGGTCAAAGGGTTATTAGACCACCCTATTGGGGTTCGGCCCAGTCAGCATTATGTTATGTGGTTAAGTTCGAGCCTACATGAGTTAGGTAAAAAGGCAAGTCAAGTCAAGTATAAATAGAGTGTGGGAGGCACTCTATTTGTTCACTCAGTTCTCACACATGCACTCAAGGAGGAGTGGCGCACTTATGGAGGAGGAGGATCTGCTGCTAGGTTGTGTCTATCTCTTATGGTTGGTTGTATCATTGCTCTATCTATCTCTGAGGAAGTTATTGGGGTTTTTCACCTTTATGGTTTTCCCCAAGTAAATCTTTGTGTCTCTTGTGTGCTTGCATTATTGTCTCCATGATTGATATGCTGTAGATATGATGTACATGTTGTTCTCTTAGTTAAGATCCTAGATCAGATTGAAGTAAATTCTGAAAATTTAACATGGAATCAGAGCTAGCCTGAAAGAAGGCATGATATGGCATGTATGACACTTGTTGCACTTACGATGCTAGGGCTTGATATAGCAAAAACCAGTCATCGTAGCACTTTCGCTATAAATCTGTTTTGGCGAAGTTTTCGGATCTGAAATTGTTACAGGACGAAGATTAAATCTCCAGGTACCTTGTGTCCAAAGGAAAACCTCTAATTCGTTGTACTTTGTGACTTATGATCTGTACAATATAGGGTTTCTGCCTCTTCCAGATTTGAGTCAAAATCAGGTGACCTTGGGAAAAAGGTCATAACTTGGGCCAGGAAGCTCCAAATGAAATTTCATGAAAAGTGACAGGTAGTACACAGACTGTACTATCTCAAAAAACGTTTTCAGAGGCCGAAGTTGAACCAGTGACACATGGCACACCGTACAAGTTCGCTCTCCTGTATTATTCCATAAACAGGTCACGTTGCGACACTTGGAATAACTCTCTCTCAGAGAATACAATTGAGGTCAGACCTGTCAGGATGGAAAGATAACAGGCCGAGCTATCTCAGGAAAGGTTTTTAGAGGCCGAAGTTGAAACAGTGACACTTGGAACGCCGTACAAGTTCGCTCTCCTGTATTATCCCAAAACAGGTCACGTTGCGACATTTGGCATAACTCTCTCTCAGAAAATCCAATTGAGGTCAGACCTGTCAGGATGGAAAGCTAACAGGTCAGGCTATCTCAGAAAACTTTTTCAGACCCTGGGGATCAAAAATTTTGGAGTTACACCAGAAACAATCAGGTACATATTTCTGTCAAAACAGAATTATTTTTTAGTACCTTCATTCATGGCTTCCGGAATTTAGGGCTTCGGAGAAAGTTGGAATTTTTGTAATCGGAGACCACGGCTGGATGCTACTCATCAAAATAGAAATTTAGAGACCAAGATCAGAATTTTTGGTTGGGCAGAAGGTCGGGCTTGATTAGACCCTAGTTCGGGACTTTGTTCAGAAAAGTGGAAAATTAGGGCTTCTGTAAAAATGGGAATTTTTGAAATCTGTGACCACGGATGGAAGCTCCTCAGAAAAATAGAAGCTTAGAGCTTTGGATCAAACCTTTTGATTGGGCAGAAGAGTGGGCTTCATCAAACCCCAATTCAGGGTCACGTCCAGTGAATCCGAAAGTTTCAAAGGCAAAATTGAGGAGTGAAACTTTGCAGTTTTCAAATTCTGAATATACCAGTTTGATCAGCTCATCAAGGCGCATATTTCTATCCTTTCGGAAGTTTGAAATTCAAAGTTTGAATTTTTGGGTTTTCTCTGACAAACCCACATCCAGCTCCAGGTCCAGTTCTTGCAAATCAAGTGGATTGGGTTAATCCTAGAAGAAGATGGATTGATCATCTGCATGAGTGAAGAAGTTCCTGTTTCAGAGGGAGATGAGGCTAAGGCCTTACATAAGAAGATTACAAGTGATCTCAACATGTATGACTCATCGAGGTATGTTTCGATATTTGTCCATGATTAAGGTTTGTCTTCATGTTATTACGGTTAGTACAATTTTGAATTTAGATTTGTCGTATCACCTTAACAAAATTATGAATGCATGATAGAAGATATTCATTGGTTAGGGTGTTGACACTTATGATTGTACTAATGCATTATGGTGTTGTATGAGGTTTATGTTGTCTACTAACATGAAAGGTACACCAAGAAAGACAAATCATGTTCTGGTCCAAGAACATATGATCATGATAACATGAGGACAAAGATTCATCCATTGTCATGGATCTCATAGAAGATCCATTTACGAGGTATGTATAACTTGATTTTGTAATAGTTAAGCTATGAGATATACAGGTTACTAGCACAAGTCATTGAAGAAGAACAAGAAGACATCATGTGAGTATGTTAGACATAAATAGCTAGCATGCTAATCCAGGTATGTTTTTCCTATATCAAGATAGAATCCTACCTTGTGTTAGGATCTTATACTGTTGTGTTGTTTGATAATGATTATTCATGAAGTCGTAGGTTTGAATAAGTCATGGCTGTATGCATATTATATTTCTTACCATAATTGATGATATGACTAACCAGAAGAATCATGAAGGTATAGGTTTGAATAATCACAGGTTTTATCCATATTATATCTCTTATCTTGATTGATGATTCAACTAACCCGAAGAGTCATAGGTTTGAGTAATTACAGGTTTAGACATGTTATGTTTCTTATGATTTGACTAACTTTAAGAATCCTACATAAACCTTGAATGCTAATGCTTATTATTTTCTGTTTGAAATGATCATGACTATACATGCTTAAGATTATTGTGTTTTAATAGTATACTAATGAATGTATGATTTTATATGAGTTCACAAGGATAACACAATCATGATACTAATAAGCATGCATAGGGACCAAGGATGAATGTAAGTTCAAGGACAGGTAATCCAGGAAGCAAAGATCAAGAGGGAGCACACTCCAGTTGTTCCTGCAAGAAAGCAAAGGAACACACTTCAGTAGTTTCTGCAAGGATGCAGATATTTAGAGGGAGTTGACCATCTTTCCACAACAGAAAGGTGTAGAAGAAGCTACTTCAGATTAGGACTCCAGCAGCTCCTGTAAGGAAGCAAAGACTCAGAGGGAGTCCACCCAACGAACAAACAAAGATAAGTATTTTAATTTCTTGCATATTTGTTTGTTTAAATAAAACTGTTCAATGATGTATATGCTCATGTTCCTAGACTTAGGATATGTATTGTGCATATTAGAATAGTTGCATTGATGAACAGTATACTACTCTAATATACATGGGTAAGTGGCCTATGGCACTGTACAACATTCCATTGCTACTTATCTAGAATGAAACCTCTTTGCTGACATGTTGGGAGTTGTGCACACTCTTAACAATGTTCTGGTAGAGATTGGAAGGCATCTAGAAAGTTACGGGATATGGATAAATGTTGTATTGAAGCATTGGCTAAGATAATTGCATGACTGTATGACATATTTCTTTATGTGTAAGAATTTGTTCTGAAAACTATGAGATGTTTCTAATCATGCAATTTAACCTGTTTTGTAGGAAAGACCGCATATCTTCACCTACAAAAGAACTACAACATTTGTTCCAGCAACAAAGATATTTATTGAAGATATTGAAGTTCCCAGGATCTAGGATGAAGAAATAGAATGCCATGATCCGTCGATCATGAAGAATGATGTTTGGGATGTAGTCCCAAGACCGGAAGGGAAGTTTGTTATGACTTCCATATGGAACTCTCAGATCAAACATGTTGCAGATGGCAGCATTGAGAAATATAAAAGTGATGAAATAGAAGATGCACCAGATGGATTTCAAGACAGCATGGTGCAGTCATTTATGTGTGCAGAACTTGCTATGGTAGGATAGACAGCTTTCTATCCAGTTTGGGCTTTACCAAGAGTAAAGCGGATTCCAACCCTTACTACAAGGTTGCGGAAGGAAATCTAGTGATACTACTTTTGTATGCAGATAACCTGTTTGTTACAGGTGAAAATAGATTGATTACCGACACACAGCGGAAGCTTACTACCGAGTTCGAGATGAAGAACTTGGGGATGATGCACTATTTGTTTTTGGCATGGAGGTGTGGCAGAGTGTAGATGGAATCTTCCTTGGACAAGGGAAGTATGCAGTAGAGATCCCGAAGAGGTTCGGGATGATGGATTGCAAGGCCATGGCCACACCTATGGCATCAAATCTGAAGCTTCTATGTGATGCTTCATCCGAGCCGATTGATGTCTCTATGTATCGTCAGATGATTAGGTCCTTGATGTACCTGACGAACACGAGACCAGACATTTGCTTTGCTGTGAACACATTGAGCCAGTTCCTGACGAATCCGAGGAGTGTTCACCTGGTTGCTGTAAAGCATGTTCTGAGGTACCTGAAGGGTATAGTGGATTATGGGCTCAAGTATGAGGCGAATCAAAAGTTTAACCTGCAGGGTTATGTTGATTCAGATTGGGCTGGCAGTGCTGCAGATAGGAAGAGCACATCTGGGTGTTGCTTTAGTATGGGATCAGGTGTGATCTCTTGGTTTAGCAGGAAGCAGTCCTGCGTAGCACTGAGTACAGCTGAGGCAGAGTATGTTGCAGCCTATTCAGCTAGTTGTGAGGCAGTATGGCTACGGTAGCTACTGTCTGAGTTATTTGATCTCCCGTTGGATGCTACTGGTATCTTCTGTAATAACTAGAGTTGTGTGAAGCTATCCGAGAACCCAGTGTTTCATGACAGGTCGAAACACATAGAGATCAAATATCACTATATCAGGGATATGGTGCAGAGAGGAGTTGTGAGGCTCCTGTATGTTGCGACAGACGAGCAGATTGTAGATGTGCTGACGAAGCCACTAGCCAGGGTGAAGTTCGAGTACTTCAGAGAGAGGCTTGGCGTTCTTCAGATCGAGGACACTTCGAGGAAGAAGTGATGGACACATTTGCTGAATCCATTCCAAGCATGTTGGAAGGAGGATCCTTCACATGGCTGTGGATGTAAGCGCTAGATGATGAGCATCAGGATGATGTTCTGGTCTCTGCTTGGATATGATCAGTTGGATCATTTTTATGTATGTATGTACGCATCATGTTGGATGCTGGATATGATCAGTTGGATCATTTTTATGTATGTATGTACGCATCATGTTGATGCTGGATATGATCAGTTGGATCATGTGTATGTATTTTGTATATGCATCATGTTGGATGTTGGATATGATCAGTTAGATCATGTATGCTGATGGATACATTGTGTGGATCATGTATCTTTGTATGATCAGGTAGATCATGTATGCTGATGGATACATTGTGTGGATCATGTATCTTTGTATGATCAGGTAGATCATGTATGATTGATGGATACATTGTGTGGATCATGTATCTATGTATGTATCAGGTGGATACTTGGTGTGCATCAGATGGATGCATTGTATGATCAGGATGATCGTGGATGACGAGCTTCTCCAGATGACATGCAGCAGGATGTTGCAGTGATGATGATAAGGATGATCATGTGTACATCAGGATGATGTTTGATGAGTATCAGATGATACTTTGTGGCCGTGGATCAGGTTGTGCAGGTAAGCATGTAATTTGTGCCCTGGGAGATTTGCAGATGGTCTTTCGAGGTTTTGCCTATGGCATGTAATTCGGTGCCCTGGGACATCTGGCAAATGCTCTTGCGAGGTTTTGCTTGGAAGGACATGTAATTTGTGCCCTGGGAGATCTGCAGATAGTCTTTCGAGGTTTTGCCTATGGCATGTAATTCGGTGCCCTGGGATATCTAGCAGATGCTCTTGCGAGGTTTTGTCCCATGGCATGTAATTTGCTCCTGGGAGATCTGGACAGGATGAAAAAGGCCTCAGATGCTTCAGCTAGGTTTTGCCATGACCACATGTAATTTGCTCCTGGGAGATCTGGAAAGGATGAAAAAGGCCTCAGATGCTTCAGCCAGGTTTTGTGGTGGACCACATGTAATGTGCTCCTAGGAGATCCGACAGGTAGAGCTGTGTGCTCGTAATAGCCTGGGATGCTTCAGCCAGGTTTTGTGGTGAGATCACATGTAATGTGCTCCTGGGAGATCCGACAGGTAGAGCCGCGTGCTCGTAACAGCCTGGGATGCTTCAGCCAGGTTTTGTGATGGGTCACATGTAATGTGCTCCTAGGAGATCCTACAGGTAGAGTTGTGTGCTCGTAATAGCCCGGGATGCTGCAGCCAGGTTTTGTGACGCACGTAATAAGTCCTGAGGATTCCACAGTATGGCCAGTGATGACGAAGACCTGCAGGTGGTGGGCCTACATCCAGTATGAAAAAGGACTGGCTCTGTAGAACTTCCTATGACAAGTAGATTCAGAGATTGATTGAGATAGCAGCAGCAGTGACGATGATGATGACTCGATGACGATTATCCAGTGACGATGATTTAGAGAAGATGACTTGTGCTAGAAGAACTGTGCTGAGAAATACTTTCCTAGTTAAGAGGGAGTGTTGATGTATATGTAACTTCGGAATGTATTTCACATATATGTATATTGTATTCCTATAGAGATGGTATTATTCCTCTATAAGGAAGTGTCGTTATTTATATTGTAAGTGTCGTAACTTATACTTGATGGGTTATTAGACCACCTTGTTTGGGGTCGGCCCTGTATAAGTCATGTGGGTCAAAGGGTTATTAGACCACCCTATTGGGGGTCATCCATGTGGGTCAAAGGGTTATTAGACCACCCTATTGGGGGTCGGTCCAGTCAGCATTATGTTATGTGGTTAAGTTCGAGCCTACATGAGTTAGGTAAAAAGGCAAGTCAAGTCAAGTATAAATAGAGTGTGGGAGGCACTCTATTTGTTCACTCACTTCTCACACATGCACTCAAGGAGGAGTGGCGCACTTATGGAGGAGGAGGATCTGCTGCTAGGTTGTGTCTATCTCTTATGGTTGGTTGTATCATTGCTCTATCTATCTCTGAAGAAGTTATTGGGGTTTTTCACCTTTATGGTTTTCCCCAAGTAAATCTTTGTGTCTCTTGTGTGCTTGCATTATTGTCTCCATGATTGATATGCTGTAGATATGTTGTACATGTTGTTCTCTCAGTTAAGATCCTAGATCAGATTGAAGTAAATTCTGAAAATTTAACAAGAATTTATAGATGACAAACTTAGATCTACAAAACATTAAACAACCAACAATAATAGCAACAACAACATCAAATATTCATCACTTGTGATAAATTGTCAATTGGGCATTTTTTAGGTTTATGCCACTTGTATTTTGTGTGACATCCATTAATGACTTGATTTTGATCTCAACGTGATGATTGATTAAGGACTTGAGAAGTTACAAAAGGACACCTAGTTTACTAATCGATGATTATTTGGCAGAATTATGGTTCAATCAAATCATACACAAAAAATCAAATTAATGATTGGGATGTTGATTGACATTGTTTCTGTCATTTCTGAGAGGTTTTTGCCACTTGTATTTTGTGTGACATCCATTTATGGTTTGACTTTGAATTCAGCATGATGATTGATTAAGGACTTGAGAAGATACAAAAGGACACCTAGTTTACTAATCAATGATTATTTGGCAGAATTATGGTCCAGACAAATCATACACAAAAATTCAAATTGTTAGTGGGATGTTGATTGACATTATTTCTATGTCATTTCTGAGAGCAATTTTGTTGAGCATTTTGTGCACCTAAATGGTCATTAGACCTAGCCGAGGATCACCACATCCATATGCATTATTGCTTGGCATTTTATTGGATTGGCAATCATTTTCAGAGATGTGGCAGACATGTTGATTCACTTCTCATGATTAGCTGTCATCATATATTGGAGTTCATATTAGTGTCAAACAATTACAAGTGTTTTGGTTTAATGTTTACATAGTAGGATTTTTCAAATTCTTTGAATTTTGAGCATTCATATTTGGTAATTTTCCAGTCATTTATTCACCTAAGTTACCCCTAAGTTCCATATCTTTTCAACTTCTAAAACTTTGACCAACCACATGGTCGTTGACTGGGAACACAGTGATTATGTTGAAGGAACATCTTGAGCATAATTACTCAAATGAAAAAGTCTCTTGGAAAGCCTTTGTGTCAAATGACACTTGTGGAAAGTCACTCAAGCATGCTGACAATTTGGCTTTGCACATTCGACATGTTGAACTCTTTAAAGGTCAAGAAAGTGCAAAGCTCTATAAATTTACACCTACTTAAAGTTGGCACGCCTTCCAAAATATAGATTTTCAAAACTAAAACTAGAAATGGCAGATCGTAGCTAACTTTTGCTCAAGTGATGCACCATGTTCAACCACCTCATCACAAAATGAATGCATCCCCGTATGTGTCAAGTATTTGGAGGCCAAATTCATGAGTGTAATTCTTATCATAGGAACCACCTAGGTGAATGTCACTTTGCCACTAGACTCATTCTTTTAAATCTCAACATGTTCGTTGAGGCTAGCTATTTCCTTGTATTTGCCTCAAACTCCACATGCATCTCCTAATGTTTTGCACTGGAAATTTATGCAAACACAATATGAGAAGATCCTATAGCGAGAGGTTGTGCATCCTTAATGTTGGTGAGGACCTCCTCTCATGTATTTATGACCGTGTTTGTGCCATCATCACATGTCCTTTTATACTTCATCCTTTAAAGGGTTATTCCCTTTACGTCAAACATAAAGGATTCAATCTTTCTCACATCTCGTGTTCTTTAGGGGATGGAAGTTTAATCTATTCTACAAACTAAGGTTCCAACCCAACTATTTGGTTTAATGATTCAACCATTGCACCTTCATTTTGCAAATTTTAAATAACATGATCATCAACCAATTGAAGTTTGTATGATTGTTGTTGTTCCATTGTGAGAATGGGTGTCAACCCCACCATGGCAACTATTTATCAATCCTTGTGCCAATGAACATCTATGCTCAACTACTTGGGTGTTGGTGTAGCGATTGTCTTTATTAGTTCTACTACATATATATTGGTAGACAAGGAAAATTCTGAGGATCCATACTTATCTTAAAGTGTAGAAAACTTGGTGACTTTTATTAATTCTTAAAATGTCAACTATAAAATGTTTGGTAATATATTGGTGAAAATATTTAAATTCCAAGGATTTGATATAGTTTGTAGAAAATTTTGGCAGCGTTGAGAGTAAAAAAAATTATTCTATAGAATTTGGGTGAATCAAAGTTTACAAAAATGGAAATTGGTGAATATTTATTTCGAAAAAGACATGGAAAATTGGCCCCTTAAATTTTCCATGTTGGTAGACTCAAAAGTATCTAACTGAGGATCTCTTGGGGTAACCTTATACTATCATACTATCAACCAGATGATTGGCTTGCACCTAAACATTTGTCTAGAGGTGTCTTGCAAAACATTAAATGGTCTCAAAATTGACGAGTTTGGTTATGTTTGTAGTTGTTTTCATTTCTTCCCCCAACTTCTCCATTAGTGAAGGATCGCCTAAACAAATCTTCTTCCTCACTGTGCTAGTGGCAATATACCTAATAAAGTTTGTGAGACTTCAAGCATCCCCAAAAGTGATAAAGAGATGATCTCATCAACCATTTCCTTAGCTTGTGTATACTCTACCAATGTATAGATCAATTCTAATTGGAAAAAGTAACCATGGCTTTAGCCAATGTTTCTTCGAAGTCGTAACATACCATGCATGGTTCTCTGATAAGTTATTTATCTCATCAATACTCTATTTGTTATATATTTGAACAATACCTGTGGATGTTTCATAAGCCTGGATCATATAGAAACAAAGATAAATTGTGAGCACTTTGCAGGGTACAACATTAACACAAGTCTTAGTAAAGGAGTAAGCTAATCGTTAGACATTTTGCACTTTTTGGGTTATTTTTGCCGAAATCTTGCGACAAATCATTATTGAAATCATAATTGATAACATCGGCATCGACAAAAAATGCACAAGGGTTCCAAATACAACTTCTTGGCAACATCGATGAAAAAATCGACAAACCACAACAAACATTAAAAATATTACCTCGAGGTTCGCAAGGTTCAATTTTTTCAACTGAAATCGATAGGCCAAAAAAATCACGATTTTTCAAAAAATCAATGATTCTTCAACGATTTTACCTTCTCTAGTTGAAATTGCGAGTTCTCATTGTTGAAATTGCATTTTTATTACAGAAATGGGTTCAACGCCCTCCAAAACCCTTACACTCTAATTATACAATTTTAGTAATTCCAACTAGATATCTACCAGAAATAATCACAAAAATATGCAAAACCAATAGTATTTAGCTTACTCCGTTAATAAAATTGTTGCACATGCACACCTAGCAACCTCCCTCCGCCGACGCTGTTCCCTAGCCCCCCTCATTAAAGTCGTGTCCTGCTCCAGCCCATCTGGCCGCCTCGCGCACGTTGAACTTCACTACCCCCATGGCTCAGCTGCTTGCATTCATTCTAGCTCGGCTCTCCTTGTCACATCCGCTTAACTAGTTCAGATGCACCATTAATCTATCTCGTGTGAGATTTGGAAGCTCCCACCTTGTAACTCTTGATATGAGGCTCCCTCTACACGCCCCGGCTGTCATTACTCGCCTCTATCATCCTCTGCATGTTGCCTCTGCTAAGAGCTCCGCCCCTTCTCTGTTCTCCGGTGAACTTGTTGACAGTGCCATGACCCGAACACGCAGCACCTCCACGCGAGGTTCTGGTCACAATGCTGGCAAAGCTGCCACTTCTGCTAAGAAGGAAAAGATGGCCAACAGCAGCTATGAAGACAATGTATCCGTCCCTGTCCGCAGGCTGGTGGACGATTGGGAATCTCATAGTGTAGCCAAAATTCTAGCATTTGGCAACCAGGGCAACCAAGTAAACTATTACTGGTTAATGAAAAATATGTTGGGAACTTTGGTGGAGGAAATGCTAACAAACTAGAACTTGGCCAAGGTAGCAATTATGGACACCAGGGCACACATGACCCATTTGGATCGAATGTTGGCTGCCATGGAAGCCAATTTGGCAGCTCGAAAGGTACTCTCTATTTCGACATTCTACTCCTCCCCGTGATTCTGGTCCCACTGCTCATTCTGAAGGTTTGGCTGGCATTCCTACTGTCCACGCTGAGGATGTTGCTACTGCCACTGAAATCCATGCTACTGACAACTCCCTGCCCGACTCCCTTGGCATTGCTGCTGCGGAAGGCACTACTCCAGTTCTAGGCCCCTCCTCAGGCTCGAGTTCTCCTGCTGCGGTGGTGGTTCAGGGGGCCACTAACCCTGGGACTTCCTTCCCGACGCCCTCGACAATTGACACCTTACACTAGAAACGGGTTAGGAAGGCTGAAGATAATGCAACCCTACAACGCAAAACTGAGCAACTGCCTATCAAACTCCCTCTCCAGAATTGGGAAGAGGACTTCTTTGGCAGTTGTCCAATAATTGAAGACAATCCTGGTTCTCAGAATGCAGAAGCTAGCACATAGAACTACTCTGTGTGAACCTAGCTCCTATTTTTTTGCGGTTAGCATTATCTATCTTCCCCTGTTTTAGCTCAATGGTTTACTGTCAGACTCTAGCTTTTCCTTCTAGTCTACTTCAGTCTATGTTTTTAATGGTCAGCTGTAATTATGTCAGTACTGCTCAGCCCACTTATGGACAGGACTATGGACGTTCCTACTTGCTTTTTCTAATCCATGAGAAGCTTATGAAAGCTCATAAATCTACAGATTCTCATGTCAATGTAACTTTTTATGTACTTTAATATATTTTCCTAATGCAACTTATAAAAAAATAATCATGTTCGTAATTGGATTTACATGGTTGTTATTAGTGAACATGAATGAACTTCAAAGCAAGTTTCCGTGGAGAAATGAAAATGAAGAAGCTGGAGAATGCGCAATCGCAATCAGGCATTTAATTTAATGTGTGATGACTTAATTAAAGGGTTCATACAATGTTCGACATTACCAACAAATTTGCATTTAATAACAACTGTAATGCATTTAATTTAATGTGTGATGATTTAATTAAAGGGTTCATAGAATGTTTGACACTACCAACAATTGCATTTAATAATAACAACTGTAATAATTTAATTACAAGATATCACTTTGATGATTGCGGAAAAGACGGATTGAAATAGAACGGAAAAGACTCTGATTGCGGAAAAGATGGGATTGAAATAAAACGGAAAAGACTCTGATTGGGGAAAAGACTCTGATTGAATTTGACATAAAACGAAGAATAGCTACTCTTCTAACCCACAGAGTCACATCCCATCAAAACTCACCGAATATAAAGTGACAAGACCTTTGGGAAGGGCATTGATGACAGAAAATAGAAGAGTTGTTGGTACGGTGGGTCATAATCAACACGGGATCAAACATTTCAACAAACTCCTCGAAAACAAAACAACACAACATTGGCGTCAGCAATGGCGTGGCCAAAATCTGTATAGATATGGCCGCATGGGTATCTCTCAAGGTATACCAGATTTTATTAAGATATAGGCCTTGGTAAATTATTATTTGCGGGGTCAAGGTTTCGACCAGTGTTCATCATTATCATCCACAATATTCCGCCTTCTTACATCTTGGCATAACCTTTTTCTCAAAGTTTTCACATGCTAGGAAGGTCATATTGGTGATAGCATCTGGTTCTTAATAGGTGGATCTTGGAGGAACAAAACAAGGATGAGGAACTAATAGAGATTATTTATTCTCTCCCAGGGTCCTAGTGAATATTCTATTGGGTTTTCTAGTAATAGATTGAAGAATATCTTCTTATCACTAGTGAACAGAAGTGAATATTCTATTGGGTTTTTTAGTGATAGATTGAAAAATATCTTCTTATCACTATGGAGGAGTCTCTTGAGACAAGGAGGAACATTTAACTCAACCTTCATCGTCCAGATTTTGAAGATTATATTGGAGGAATCTAGAGGCAGACCACTTAACTCAACCTTCATCACAAAGGATGAAGGTTGGGTTAAAAGATACTCCACTTTTGCTGTAACTTTTTCTCATGCACTATCGGTTACACAAGCAATCCCCCTCCTCGAGTTTGAGAAGCATACTATACAGTCGGTTCTAGAATACTTAGATGGATTATGTTCATTGATAGGTTAGTAAATCTAGATAGGTTTACTAAAGTAAATGTAGATAGGTTTACTAAAATATTTGGTAAACCTAGATAGGTTACTTCTACTAGTTGAATCTTAATCTTAAAATAAGCTTAGTGCAAGCAAGATTATTTTGTGACTCGACATTACTTGTTACAATTGAAACTTTAGTTTTGAGAAAAATTTAATCACTTTTTGTGTGACTATAAATATAGATTATTGATGCAACTTTGTAATAATGTAATAAAGTTTTTATGGTCTAGATCAATTAGCAATAGAATGCATTGTTAAAGCAATTTTTGTGACATCATAAATTCAAACTTCGATTAACCATGTCTGCCACGCATAGAGTAATATGAATAAACATAAAGAGTGATGGTAGATGAAAATCAACCCCATTCACACAAATACAAATACAATCACAGCCACAGTTGCCAATTCCCCAAGATTAAAAAAAATGCAATGTAGAGCTATCTTCTTCAAATCTTTCAAAAGAGGTGTAGTCGGAGGATACAATTGCTTCATAAGAAATTGCATCATGTCAAATTTTGCTAAATTGTTAGATATTGTGGGGTTTCAGTTACCACCTGCGCCATTACCATTCATGTTTAAGGATAACTTGTATTTATTACAGTGTAAATATATATTATATATATTCCCCTCTTTTGTTGATGGTAGAGGTGACATTAACATTAGCTATCATAATCACATATCAATGAAAAGAATTTCCAACTTATATCTATGAAAAATAACTTTGCTTGCAATAAAATTTGTTACTTGGTATCACCTCAATCAGTTGTCGGGAATCACATCCAGCACTTTTTTGTCTGCCAATACTAGATTTTTTAACCACCACTTCTTAACAGCATTGGCATCCTAATCAATTAATTTTAAACTTGTACAAGCTTTTCATTGCTCAAGCTTAAAAAGTCGGTAGACAATAAATACTTAATTGCTTGTGTTTAAAATAGTGTGTAAATCAGCGCGTCCACCAGGGAAATTAGTAACGTACAAAATAAACAAAAAGCTCCAAGAGAGGTATGTACAGATTTGTCGACGAGCTATAAGATTATAACTATTAAACAAAACGGCGGGGTGCGCTTCCGTTTGGAAAAACCCCATGACTTTATGCCAACAGAATCTGTATGCTCACATCACATTTCTGGTTGAAACAGAAAGATATTGCATATTTAACTATCCTTGATATCCTGTCTCGAGAGAACGGGCAAACTTTATTTTCCCTTGGAGCATCGATTTTGTTCGCAACAGGCATTTCCTTGACAGTGACAAACGACAGTGACAGCAGATTACTCTACAAGGCATGCTGCACTATCACTGGCAATAGTGTTTGTGCTTGCTTCATTGTCTGGCTGAGCCAAAGCTTTGTTTTCCACCAGATACTCTTCAGCAGATTCTGGAACAGAAACAGACCCTACAAGGTCAACCACAGCTAAAACATTATTGTTTGGAGATACATTAGTCTCTGGCTGATTCAAATTTTTGTTTTCATTGGGGCAAATCATTGTAACAATAGTGTTTGGACTTGCATCATTCTTCGGCTGAGTCAAGTTTTTGCTTTCAACCGGACACTTTCCCTCTGATCCTGAAACGCAGCCCAGGTCTAGAAGGCCCACCACACTTCTACTTACAGAAGTGTTGGTGCTTGCATCATTCTCCGGCTGAGTCATGTTTTTGCTTTCAACCGAGCACTTCCCTTCTGATCCTGAAACGCGGTCAGAATCTAGAAGACCTACCACACTTCTACTTACAGAAGTGTTGGCACCTGCATCATTCTCTGGTTGAGTCACATTTTTGCTTTCAACAGAGCAGTTACCCTCTGACTCTGAAACGCAATCAGAATCTAAAAGGCCTACCACATTTCTACTCACAAAATCTTTTGAGACTGCATCATTCTCTAGCTGAGTTAAAGTTTTTCTTTCAACAGGGCACTTCTCAGCTGATTCTGCAACATGAGCACTTCCATTTATAATAGTGTTCGAAATTGGATCACTCTCTGGCTGGGTCAAAATTTTACTGTCCACAGGACACATCTCAACTGATGCTGGAACATAAACACCTCCATTTGCAAAAGAGTTCGTACTTGGATCATTCTCTGGCCGAGTAAAAATTTTGCTTTCAACATGGCTCTTCTCAACTGATTCTGGAACAGAAACAGGAAGAACACTTCCATTTACAATAGAGTTCGTACTTGGATCATTCTCTGGCCGAGTAAAGATTTTGCTTTCAACATGGCTCTTCACAAATGATTCTGGAACAGAAACAGGAAGAACATTTCCTAGAGACATTATAGGATTATTGAACTCTGGCCGAACTAGTTTTCTTCTTTTTTGCCTATGTGAATTAGATTCTCCATCATTGGACTTTGACTCTTTCACAGCTTTCCGAGTGTCACTCCTTCGCTTAAAGTTTATTACCATGCCATCATTAACAGTCTGTTCATCTGTAACCTCCATATCCTCAATATCCAGACTATTATGGACAGACTTACTATGGGTTTCAACCTGCATATTTGACTCTTTTCCAGCATTGCTCACTTTACTCCTTTGCTTATAGTTTGTTGAAACGCCATCATTGACAACTTGTCGATCTCTAACCCCAATATCCAACCTACTATCATGCCCTCCTCCCGCGATTTCGAGCTTTTTACCCAATGACCGGAGAAACTTCTGTGGATGTTGCTGGACATCTGATTTTGCAACATGGATATGTCTCAACAGATCTTCATGGCTTCTGTGGTTTCTGTCATGTGACACATCACTCTGTGGAACTCTCTTTAAACGGGTAAACACACTTGCCTTTTGGGTACAATTATCAGACCGTAAAGAACTCATTGCATCAGTGCTAGCCTTAGGCCTTAAAACAAGCCGCTCAGGCTGTTCCATAACCTGTGAAGGGGTGTCATGCTGAAAAATATCCATGTGTGAAAAGATACTTACATTATTGTGATTAGCAGGTGAATCGTTTAAAGGCATTTGGCTCAATTCTTTATGTTCAAACCACGGCCTCTCATCAATGGGCATTGCATGAATCCCAGGCATAGAGTTTAATGACAATGGAACATGTGGCCCTCCACTCTCATTGAAGTGAAGGCTGTCGCAGTGTCTATAGTTTGAAGGAATATAAAAATCTCTACCATTAGTGCTATCCATTTCTTCACTCGTTTTAATACCATTAGTGAATGCATCTCCTGAAACTAAATAATTTTCCTCACTACTTGGGTACCCTCTCATGTAGGATGGCTGGAATACAGAATTTGACATATCTAGGCTACTAGAAACATTAGGCTGTTGTAAATAATGTGGTGCAACTACTTGTTCAAAACTACTAGAAAAAATAGGCTGTTGAACAGCATGCAATGCATTTATTTGCTGAACACCAGTAGAAACATTAGGCTGTTGGGCAGAATGCAATGCAACATTCTGCTCACAACTACCAGAATGATTACACTGTTGAGCAGAATGCAATGCAAATCGTCGCTCACAATTACAAGAGACATTATCGTCTTGAGCAGATTGAATAGCAAGTCTTTGTTTGAAACTAGTAGAAAAATTAGGCAGTTCAGAAGAATACAATGCCAGTCTTTGTTGCAAATCTAAAACGTCACGCATTCCCTGCCCTGCATAACAATCTTTTGTGTAGAGTATTTCATCTTCTTCAATATTCTTAATGTCCGATTCCCTCGCAGACATGTTACTTCTGACTTCTTGCAAGAACATAGTTGCTTGAAGTTGACGATCTAATTTCTCACGAAGATCATGATTGCTACCGAAACAGTCACGACCTTTCATATCCTGAGATTCAATCTTCTTTGATGAAAATAGCCGAATGAGTTCTAGGACCTGCCCCAAAAACAATAGAAGCTTTAAATTGACCCTGTCCCTCAGAGCCACAATAAACATAATAAACATGTTTAATCGGATGTCTATCATAAAACACACACAAATAAATTTAACATGCGATGTATCAAGATTGCTGAACACATTCACCTGTTCCTGTGAAAGATAAAAATGAAATTTCTTTGGAGTGAAATAATTTTTATAAATTGCATCCCTGAACTCCTCTTCTGAAAGAGGATCACATTTCCAGACAGTTTTAATCCGAACCTGAGGAAGGAAAATTATTAATTCAGTAGCAACTCCTAACATAGCTCCCCTGCAAAATACCATCCTAATGACCAGCACAACTTAAGCATTAAGCCAGCTAGACCTAAAAAAGAATTGCTTCAATGCCTTTAGCAAACCTGTGCTGGAAATGAACCACCAGATGTTCTGAATGCATTGCGTTCAATATTAAGGGCTCCGCTAGAAGTTGCCTCAAACACCCCATATAGTTGTCTTCGCTCATATTCAAATAAAAACAATTTCATTCCCGGTTTCACCTGCTTCACGACTGAAGCCTGCGAATTTGGAAGCCCAAACAGCTCACGGTCGAAACATTCCTTTTTAGTCTGCCGGTTAGACATAAAAATCATACCCTCAAATTTTTCATCGCATTCGCCTGCGTCATAGTTGAAATCATAATCCTCGAGAAATGCAGGGACATAGCCTTCATGTATGTTATTCTGAAAGACCCTATCATCAAATTCATTCATTCCACTAGACATGCCTGGTCCTTCAGATTCCATTTCATCAACAAATATGGCCTTGTGATTATAGCCACCCAGCATTTTAGGGCAAATGATATAAGGAAGAGTCCCAAGACAAAATCAACCTTCTCCAAGCTAATTAAAAAGCAATAGGGATTTATTCCAACGCAGACTGGCAATTTTGACAATAAACAAAAGACCAATCACTCTATGCGTGCCCAAGTGTACCATAATCAAAAGACAGATCCACAAAAATAAAGTACAGCATACCATGAACCTCATAAACTTTAATCATATCAACTGGCTACGAACATACCTGAAACTCACTCGAGATTCCCTGTCAGGACTGCATGAGCAAAATTTTCACTGTAAAAACACTAGAATGCACAAAAAGATCCATCAATGCCATTCCAAATATACAGAAATTGATGTGTAAAGAAAAAAGCTTTATCACAACAAAAAAAGCTAAAGAAATCAGACCGTAAAATAAAACTACAGATCTCCAAAAAAAAATGGCAAATAACAAAATATCAAACCCTGATTCATATTTAGCCAATACAAAAATGGGTTTGCTTAATCGTAAAAGGAACACCAGAGAAACCATTACACCGAAGAGAAACCCTAACTCGTTGATTATAAAACTTCAAAATGAGGAGAGAATCCAATAGAGCCTGAAATTATACGAAATTCAACCACGAACAGCACAGATAGGTTTTAAACAACAACATAGAAACCCTTGAAGAAAACGAATTTAGGAAAACCTACCGCGAATTCTCCTAGTTCGGATATTCAAGGTGGACGGTTGCTTCTTGCCAGATCTCGATCGATTCCAATCGCAAAAGAGAATTGGACAGCTGAATTTTCACCCGGGCTGGTACCAATAGTAATAACAAAGCCAAATTCACCCCTCAAATTGGTACAATACGCCTGATTTTATAAGACAGAGGCGTAGTGGAATGGGTCCGAATAACGAGACAATGGCCTTATACGAAATGAATTGGATTTGCCCGATTCGCCCAGCCACGCCAACCCACTCGTCTACAAACAATTTTTTTTTAATGCATTTTTAAATTGACCGTGGATTGTTTTTAATGTACATCACATCGCATTAAATGTTTCACCCATTATGGTTAAAACAGGTCGGTCCTTAACTCATTCGTTTTCATCATTTGTCCGAATGGCATTTTTGTTTTTACTATATGCTTTTTATCGTCCATCACTGGAGCAAGGGGCAAATGTTTTATTTAGAGATCTCAATGGTGCCCTCTCATCTCCATGATAGAAGTTATTTTTTTTAACTAGGAATGTATGAATAGAGTAGGAATAATTAATTATTTTGTTAAAAACTTGTATATCATGAAATATGGGAAAAGGGGATCATTCAAAGGAATTGTGGTTTTCTAACATATTGGTTTTCATCTTGTGTTCATATGGTTTTTTTGTTTTTACAAATGCTTTTTTATCTAGCATGAATAAGGGATAAATGTTCTACTTAGATATTTCAATGGTATCTGCCATGTGATAGAAGTTATTTTTTACTAGGAATATATATTATTAAAACTTGTATATCATGAAATATGGGAAAAGGGAACATCGAATGGGATTGTGGATGAAATGTTTCACCTCATAATGGTTAAAAACTAGTCGCTCCTCTAACTTATTGGTTTACATCATATGTTCACATGGTATTTTTGTTTTTACAATATGTTTTCCACTCAACAAAAAAGGAAAATTTTGTACTTAGAGATCTCAATGGTGCCCTCCACATGATAGAAGTTTTTTTTTTACTGGGAATCCTTTTTTTCACAAAAAAAAAAAAAACCACACTTTTTATTCCATAAGAAAACCGAAGTGTACATTGCTTTATACTTGAATAGCTAAAAAGGCCTGAAGACTCTGCTAAGGGACAGAGACAACAGCATAAAGATGTTTTACCAACAAAATGGAAACCATCTACAGAGACCAACAAAAAAATGATCCGCAAACATAACTGAAGAAACGATTACAATACCGAGAACCGACTGACCAAACTCTGGAAAGTCATTTTTTCACAGCCATATAGGGTGTCATAAAAACTGATAGCCATAAGAGACCATCTTTTCCTTCCTATCGACTTCCCCTACCACAAAAGGCCTAGACTTTACAATGTTAACCTGCCTCTCAAACCGAAAAGAAAGTTGGGAAGAGAGTTCACTGCTAAGAAGCGAAATTGGCATGGTCCTCGAACGAGATAGATGGATATCCATGGTCAAAAAAGCCTGAAATTTTCAACGGTCGTTACATTTCCTTCCAGAATTAGAAGAAGATGAATCTCACCAGGCTCAATAGTCAGACCCCTTTTGGACATGGAATCGTCTTGTTGATTTAAATATCTGAAAACATGAGCAAAGCTAATGGAGTGAAATTCAAGGATGGTTTTTCTGACAATGGACAACCAGGATTCCAAAGATAAATTATTGATAGAGTAATGGCCTGCTTCCCACTCTATGATTACTTTGGAGTCTCTGAAAACTTTCCAATCAAGGATGCGCATACGTCTAGCCACTGAGAGCATGCCGTAGAGACCTAATAACTCACTTTTTGTGTTAGAACCATTGCCACATCCCATCCAACCAACGAAATCCTAGTGATGGTTGATCTTGATTGAAAAACTTGCTCCGGATCTCTCCCCACTATGCTGCGAAGCCCCGTCAAAGAATCTCGCTGATGATAAACTCTCAAACACCAGCGGGCTTCAGATTATGTTCATTGGCACTTGTTTTGGCCTGAAATGACAATTGAACTTTGACCCTGCCACCATACTCACTCTATGACAGTCAGCCTGCTCATCTTCAAATAGGACTAAATTTCTTTGCTTCCATACCTGCCACGAAAGGAAGATTGGTACCTCTAACTAATCGTAGCTTACCTCTGTCCAATTTTTTAGAGCATCTTCATAGAATTCCCAATGTAGAGGACACCCCAACAAGTTATTTACCTCCTCCCTAGCTTCCTTAGTAAACGGGCAAGACACAAAAATTTGCTCCACACTCTCGGAAGCCCCCTACACAAAACACAAATACTTGGCTCGCTCCCACCTCGCTTAATAAAATTATCCCAAGTCAGTAACTTGTTTTCTAACAACAGCCACATAAAACATTTCAATTTAGTTGGAACATTCCATTTCCACAAGCACCTGAACCACCACTTCTGCTGATGATTATCAAAGGATTGAATTAGAGCTTCATAGGCCAATCTTGAGGTCACATGGCCATCTTATTTTTTATAGAACCAATTAACGAGCCTGGGATGTTGGTGTGGACGAGGCCAGCATGATGAAGACCAAGAACAAAGAAATCTCATTCCTCTTATTTTTTCAGGGAAAGACCGAGCTTTGACATTGAAGACCACCGCTCCTCATGGTCATCGTGAGCGTTACTATAAACCTGTCAAAGGAATAGGAGCCCTTTATTCCTGATCTCCCGAAGGGGCAAGGTGTGAAGGGTCTATTGCTCCCCACAAAGAGATCTTCACCTAAATTGATGTGCATCCCATTCCCTAGTTTCCATCGGATCCATTTTCTGACTATGGGAGCAGCTTCTAAAATATTTCTCCATATATTGGATGCTTTTGCAAGACAAGTAACCTCTCCCCTTATCCAGCATTCAACATAGAGTTGTTGCAAGTACCTTTGGAATTAACTTCAGAAAATTGGATTTTAATGCCCCTAGAAAAATGCCTGTCGATCTTGTCTCTTCGACGATCGAGAGTAATTCCGGCCCCATCTCCTCAAAGAAAGCTAGGAATAGCTCGACGGACCAACCATTAGGTCCTGTACTTTTGTCCTTGGCGAAACTATCCAATGTACCTTTAATTTTTATCGACGTAACCTCCTCCACTGCTTCCTAAGCTTCCTCTTCCGAGAAGAACCATGGGAAGGTTCCAATGAAGAAAGGTAAAAATATTTAGCTGTTAAAGTTAAGGTTAGGAATTAGTTTCTATTAATATTAGATTATAAGAAGAAAATTAGGTAAGAAATGAATAAATAATTATTAAATAAAAGAGAAAAAAATAAAAATGGTTAAACCGTTGGGGAATAGCCTATTTATAATTAAAAAAAAAATTATAATATTATGAAGTCAAAGGGGGAAAGAACAAAAATTCAAAAAATATAATACATTATGGAGTTAATAAAATAAAATAAAGGAAATTGTTAGAAATAGGGATTTTTATAATTAAAATATTTTTAAAAGATTATTAGTAATATTAAAGTAAAATTGTTTGAATTGTTAAGTAAAAAGGTGGAATTAATAAATTATTAAAAGTTTGAAATTATTTTGAATAAATAATATTGTTAGGAGAAATAGAAAATTAAATAAAAGTTAAAGAGTAATAGAATAAGTGATTCTTAAAAGTTGTTATAATTAAAATAATTAAAATAAGTTTAAGGGATAATTTAAATCAGTATAGATCTATCTTAAACCCGTATCTATCAAGCATCGAGAGGGATCCAATTTCTTGAGGTGTATTTCTTTTTTTAAATTTAAACTCAATAAATTTGATCTCTCTTGATTGATAGATCCGGGTTTAAGTTTTAAGTTTTTATTTTATAAACTAACATCTATTTTTTAATTACTTTTCATAATATTGTATTTTATGAACCAACGTGGATTTTTTTTAAATACTTTCCATAATTTTTTTTTTAATGAGTCGACATGAATTTTTTAAATATTTTCCATAATTTTTTATTTTATGAGCTGACATAAATTTTTATAATTATTTTGTTACATCACAAACGTTACAACATCTCCCCCATACCGGGCTCTAGAGCACCTCGTTTCACTTGGTGCAATGAAAAATAAAATAATGAAATTGTTAAAAGATGTAAGAATAAAATTATTTTAAGGAAAAGTGTGTGTGTATATATATTGGAAGAAAAAATGGGAGCTTATATAAAAATGTAAAAGTTAAAATTGAAATACAACTGTAAAAATAATAATTATAAAATTAATCAAAGTTAAAATATAAAAGATTTTCACTAAATAGTATTGAAGCAATAAAAGAAGAGATGCATAAAATTATAAGAAAGAGAAAAGAGATGAAAATGATCAAAGGGAAATTAGAAGGAGGAAAAAGATGAATAAAATGAACTTTATTGAAATTTAAGAAGGTGTTGAACAAAAGAAGGGGGGAAAGGGGCGAGAGAACAAAAGGAGGAGGTTAGAGAAGAAAGGAAATCAATGATTGAGGTGATGGATTAGAGGTTTCCCAAGAGTGGCTAAGTTTATAACCATATTCTCGGTTGAAGTTATTAGGATGCTTTTCAATTTCAAGAGCTTCCCTAATCAATCGAGGGGAATAATGGTTTGTAGGGGCAAGAACTTTTGTTTGATTGAAGCATATATGGAGTTTGGTATGGAAGGAATGCTCTGCAATAGCATATTTGTTAATACGATTATGGTAGGTGTCAGCAATGTGTTCTTTAAGGTGGGTATGGATGGATCTATCAGTTTGTCTAATGTAGGTTTTTCCACAATAACAAGGAATCTGGTAAACGTTGTGACGTTCCTTGACTTGCTTTGGTGGCCTTTAGAGGCCATGGGAGACCCTCTATACATTTTTTTTCTCCAAAATTCCTCCATTTTCACACATAGTAGCAATGGGATCGGATCTGTAACCCGCAACCCGCAGCTTCCTCCCACAACCCGCAGTCGGGATTCGGAAATCGGATTTCCAAATCTGCCTCCCCAACGAATTGGCTCTACTGACTTCCACAATCCGCAATGCAGAAGTCAGAAGCGCCAATTCTCAGTCTGGAATTTTACTTGTCTGCCCTCTGCAGTTCCGCAATCTGCATGCGGAACTCGGGATTCGGAGTCCTCCATTCGTCATCCCGGAGAGTTTCCTCCTCCAAAACTCCGCATTCCACGTTACGAATGTCGAAATTGCGAAAACCTTATTCCGTAGTCCCGGGAGAAATTACCTCCCGCAATCCGCAATCTGCAACCGACGTTGCGAATGCGGAATGTGGAAGTCCAATGCGCCATACCCATGGAAGTCGACCTTCCGACATTCGGAATCCACATCCCGACATCTACAATCTGCATCCCACTTTGCGGATGCAGGAAGGAAGAACTCTCACTCGCCATTTCCATTGGAATCGCCCTTCCGAGTCCCGCAACCCACAACCCACTTTGCGGATGCAGAAAGGTGGAAGTCCAACCCTGCTGCTCCAACGATCGATCCCCAACCTCCACAATCCTCGATCCGCATTGCAGATGTGGAACGGTCCTTGCGGATGCGGAAAGGTCTGGACCACAGACCTCGGTTCCAGAAAGATTCCAAGGAAAACTTCGAAGGGTCATAACTCTCTCATCCTTGGTCCAAATCAGGAAAGGTTGGTACCGTTGGAAAGCTATTGGAGACATATATCCAATGGTGTAATACCTAACCCATCTAAGCACTCCAACCATTCCAATTTTCCAACTGAAACTATGTTTATAACCTCACCTAAGTGCATTTATCCTTCTGCAAGGGACTCTGCCTCCTTCCTTCCATGACTTCTCCCTTCACCTGACCTATAGAGGGGTTCTGGAACACATCAAGGGTTATCCCCTTCCTTCCCCAAGTCCAGGCGAAGTCAATCCATCTCTTTTAAGGGTAAATACCATGCATAAATAAACACATATAATGGAACTTGGAGCTAGTCAAAACACCTACCACCTGCAAGGTTAGTCATCCATTATACTCCTGCAAATGATGAAGCATTTAAACATGCATCCAATCTCCTATTCAGGCTCATATATAGCTTCCTATTGATTCATTTCATTTAATCATTCATTCGATAACCTAGAGCATAGCAAGCATAACATAACAATATATATAACACATGAAATAACATCATTTAACACCACAGAAGCACTTATCTTTGGAACTGAAGCTGCCCCAAGCAATTGGCTAAGTGAGGACAAATTTCCACCCAACCTTAGGTCTCTATCCAACCTGTACTCTTTCAGCTAATAAACCACCCCCAATTTGGGATGTGTATCCACTAAGGAGGGCTAATGGACTCTCTCACCGTCAAGGTCTCATCCCAATGCTAAGCCAACCTACAGTCGGGTTTATCAAACATACAAGGGAACAAGGAGAATGTTGCTAAGCTAGTGAGCTCAACCACAGAGCTACATGCATCTCAGATCAATCAACAAGCATGGCACCCACATTACCTACCTCACCCAACACAAGGAAGGCCCTCTTCTCTGTTGCACAGTCCCTCAAGTCCCCTTCCCTCCAGTGTTATTTAGGGTGGGCATAGAAAGGTCCAATTGTTGTTCTTCATGAGATTTCAACCTTCACTAGGTTTATCAAGAAGATCCAACCCTAAGTTGACCTTCCTCACTGTTTTTCAAGTTGGTTCTTCACAGGGTCGCGGCCTAAACTCTGTCCCGCGACTTGGTGCTCTACCAAACAAATCTAAGCTCTCTCGTGGGTTCTATAGGCCATTCAAGCTCTGCAATTCATCCTATGGTTTGATCTATGGTTGTCCCAACTGGTTCAATTCTTACCCAGGGTTTCCTTGGTGTTCTTGGTTCTGTAAATTCGCACTCACCAAATCGCGATTTTCTCTTGTTTCCTCACGGCTAGGCTCTGTGTGTGCATGTATCCCTTGGGTTGTTGGTCAACAATGGGTTAGCGATCATGATGGGAGAATTCCCAGGTGTTGAGTGGATTAAGGGACAAGCAAAACACAAGGCCATACCTTGCCATACGGATTCACGAGCTACCCCGTACTCAATCGAATTCATGCTCTGGTTTCCTCAACCACCCTCTTACAGTTGCATTAATGTCAGCATGGGGAGTCAAATGGGTTCACAATTGGACATGTGGCAGCATGGGTACCAATCCCATAACCCCCCCACCTCTCCCTAGTGGATAGACATGGCCTCTTCTCATTGGTTGCCTCCTTAGCCATTTTTCTTGGGTATTTTATTGCAATAATTAATAATTACATCATTTACATTCTCTCATGGCTTAATAGCATATGTATAATCAAACTGTCAATACTTGCATTTGCAAATAAACCTGAACATCCTCTAATGGGGCCTTGGACTTAAGCTCCACATTAGGGAAACACACATAGCATTTGTACAATTTTTACATTGAGGCCAATAAACCTTAAGGGTCAAAATAGGGGTATTACAACTCCCTCTCCCTTAAAATAACACCGTTCTCAGTGTTCTAAAAAATGAACAAAAATGGGAATGCCTCTCTCATGGCATTCTCTAGCTCCCATGTGGCCTCTTCGGGACTAAGGTGCCTCCGTTGCACCTTTACCTGCCTGATGGCTCTATTCCGGAGCAAAGTGACCTTCTTGTCGAAGATTCATATAGGATCCACTTGGAACTCTCCCTCTAGTTCCACTTGTATCACATTCCAATCAATTATGTGATTAGGATCATGTACATATTTCTTAAGCAAAGATACATGGAAAACATTATGATCTTTCACATTAGTAGGAAATGCAATCCTATATGCAACTGGTCCTATCCTATCAAGGACTTCAAATGGCCCACAATATCTTGGTGGCAACTTGGCACAAATTCCCAACTTCATGGAACTCTTCCTTGGTTTCACTCACAAGTAAACATGATCCCCAATCTGAAATTCCTTATGCACTCTTTTCATATCTGCATAAATCTTCTGCATGTCCTGCACTGCCTTCAAATTCTGCTTGATTTTAACAATCTCCTGCTCCATCTCTTTGATCATTTCTGGTCCAAGCACTACCCTGTTCACAATGTTGTCCCAATTCATTGGAGTTCTGCATCATTTTCCATACAACACTTCAAAAGGACTCATCCTCAATGATACTTGATGTCCATTGTAGTATGCAAACTCTACCAAATGTAGATAGTCTTCCCACTTGGATGGTTTATCCATCACATACATCCTTAACATGACTTCAAGAATCTGATTTACTCTCTCAGTCTGGCCATCGTTTTGAGGATGATATGTTGTACTAAACTTCAACTAAATCCCTAATTCCTAGAACAATCCTTTCCAAAAATTGGATGTGAACTTTGTATCACGATCTGAAATTATTGTCTTAGTCAACCCATGTAATCTAAATATCTCTTTCATGAAGATGTTTGCAATGTCATTGGCCTTGTGAGTGGACTTGAATGGAATGAAATGAGCTACCTTTGATAGCTTGTCCACCACTACCATGATTGAGTCATGCTTCTTCACTATCATTGGAAAACCTGTTATAAAATCCATAGAGATTACTTCCCACTTCCATTCTGGAATGGGAAATGGCTGCAACAATCCTATTGGATGTTGATGCTCTGCCTTGGCTTGTTGGCACTTTTGAGATCTAGAAATGTACTCAGTTATGTCCTTCTTCATCCCATTCCAAAAGTACTGCTTCCTTGTTTTTGTTATAGTTTTCTGATATCCTGGGTGTCCTGAATAAGGCATTGATGTATCTCATCCATCGCAAGCTTCTTCAAATCTGCACTATCTAGAATGTTCAGCCTGGTACCCTGATAAATGAGAACATCATCATCACCCAACTGATATCTTGCATACTTTTCATCCACAATTCCCTGCTCCAATTTCTCCTTGACATGAAGGTAAGCTTCATCACTGATTTGAGCTTCTAGAATTCTTGCCTTCAAATCTGATTTACACATACTTACTGCTGCAATATGGAATTCTCTGTTGAGTGCATCAACAACCTTATTCTCCTTACCTTTGACATGCTTAATATCCAAATCAAACTCAAAGAAACTCCATCCATCTAGTTTGCCTAGCATTCAGATTTGGTTGGTCAAACAAATATTTTAAACTCATGTGGTATGTTCTGAGTTCAAACCTTCTCCCCAACAGATAATGTCTCCATCTCTTGAGAGCATGAACTATGGTTGTTAGTTCTAAGTCATGTGTGGCATAGTTCTTTTCATGCTCTTTTAACTTTATGGACTCATAGCAAATTACAAATCCTTCTTGCGTGAGCACTCCACCAAGCCCTTTAATGAAAGCATCTATGCATACCACAAAGTCTTTCTTTGTATCTGCAATCTTTAAAACATGAGCACTGGTGAGCAACTCCTTCAACTGCTAAAAACTTCTCTCACATTTTTTCAGACCATACAAACTTGATATTTTTCCTTTGCAATGAAGTGATTGGGTGAGCTATCTTGGAGAATCATTCAATGAATCTTCTGTAGTAGCTTGCAAGACCCATAAAAGATCTAACATCTGCAACATTCCTTGGAGTAGGCCAATCCATTATGGCTTCAATATTTTCTGGATCCACTGCAATTCTTTCTGCTGAAATGACATGGCCCAAATACTGTACCTTCTGCTGATATAAATCACACTTACTCAGCTTTGCATACAGTTGGTTCTCTCTAAGGACTTGCAACACCATTCTTAAATGCTCATTATGCTCTTCTTCATTCTTTGAGTAAACAAGAATGTCATCCAAGAACATAATCACAAACTTATCCAAATATTTTTTGAAGACATTGTTCATGAGACACATGAATGTAGAAGGTGCAATGGTGAGACCAAATGGCACCACTGTAAATTCATAATGGCCATACCTTGTCCTGAAAGTTGTCTTATGAATGTCTTCTTCCTTTATCCTCACTTGATGGTACCCAGACCTCAAGTCAGTCTTTGAAAACACTTTGGATTCCTTCATTTGGTCAAACAAGTCATCAATTCTTGGCAATGGATACTTGTTCTTAACTGTCACTTTATTGAGCTTCCTGTAATCAAAACACATCCTCAATGTCCCATCCTTCTTCTTGAAAAATAACACTAGTGCACCCCAAGGAGATACACTAGGTTTGATATATTCTTTTTCCATTAATTCTTGCAGATGCATCTTCAATTCTACCAATTATGGTGTGCTCGTTCTATAAGGAGATTTGGAAATTGGTGTTGCCCCTGGAACAAGATTAATGGAAAATTCATTGTCTCTCTTGGATGGCAGCCCTGGCACTTCATCTGGGAATACATACTGGAACTCCTGTAACAACTGGAAGTCTTCTAACATGGGTCCTTTATCTTTTGCTCAATCTGGTATATGCACATCATATAATTGGAAACCCTTTTTATAAAACTTTCTCAGTTGTAAGGCTGAAATATGCCTTACTGAAACTTGCTTGGAAATTCCTCTCACCAACCTTGGCCTTCCTTCTTCATCAATACATTCAAGTGATTTCTCATAATAGTCTAATTTGGTTCTATGTCTTTCCAACCAATCCATACCAATTAGGGAATCATATGATCCTAATGGTAAGACATTTAGATTTGCATGTGTGAGGAGTCCATTCAGTTCGATGGGGCACTCCATCACTACTTCACTTACCTTTATCTTGGTCCCTATGGCTAATTGAACTAGCCAAGCCCTACTATGCTTTACTTTACCAAGAGAACAACTTTCAACCACCTTAGGAGACACATAACTATGAGTATATCTTGGATCAATCAAAACAGAAATAGATTGCTTAACAATCTTACCTTCAATCTCCACTACTTATGATTGATGGTCTGCTTGGTGATCATCTAGTGCTGCATAAATCCTAGGTGTTTCCCTTTCCATATCTTCCACTGTAGTTGCTACTTCTATGTTGTGCAAGCTCCTGGAATTCTCTCTGATGTGGGAAATATCTAAGCATATGGTTTCCTTTGCATCCCCAACATTGGAGTGGCCCTTTTGGTGCCTTTTCTACTGCTACAGCTGGCTTGAATTCTCTTCTTGCTTGATGGCCCTGTGGAATATTTATGGGTTGATTTCTGAATGGTGGTTTGAATCCATTTTTCCTTTGTTCAAACCTTCCTCTCGGATTTCCTTTCCATGCTGGCTGCACTTATGTTTTACCTTTACTCTACTCATAGCAATGTTCTACCATTCTAATGGCTTCATCCAAGCTTGGTGGATTGACAAACTCAATCCTATCTCTATAATTATGTGGTACACTACCAAGGAAACATTGGATCTTCACTCTTTCATCCTTGATGTAGTCTACATACCTCAACAGCTCCAAAAACTTGTGGACATGCTCATCCATAGTATTCTGCCCCAATTTGAGTTCATTGAACTCTTTTCTTTTGTTATCATAATACCTAGCTAATAGGTATTTTTCCTGGAAGTACCTTTTAAACCTTTCCCAATTGATTCTCCTTTCACTGATTCCTTTAACTTGCATGAGGTGTTCCTACCAAATTGAAGCTCTTCCACTCTGGTTATAGATGGAAACCCTAGCCTTCTCATTTTTTGAATACTCATGCATTCTGAAATAATTTTTTATTCCAAGAAGCCATGCTTCTGCCTCCTGACTTGCTTTGCTTTCTCCATCAAAAGTAGAAGGCCTTGCCTTCGTAAATTCACCTTGTGGGATACCTCTGTGCTTCTTTTTTCTATTACTTCTGCTGGAAGTATGTCTTGGGCTTCCTTGAGAACCCTTGGAGTCATATGACCTGTTGGAAGGAGATATAGGAGAGGGAGTTATGTGCTTCTTACTCACAGAAATCCTTCCAGGGCTTGGAGTTCTTCTCTTAGAATGACCTCTAGAATGACTTTCTACATTTATTCCTTCTTGGCCCTCATTGCTTGGGTTAGACCCACCATTTAGCCTTTGGTGCATATCGGTGAGGCTCTGGAAGATGGTAGCGTTGAGCTGGTGCTACTCTTCTTGCACCTTCATCAACCGCTCGTAAAATCTCACCATGGTCTCGGCCAAGTTTGGGGCGTTACCTATGCCCTTCTTCCATCAGACTCAACCTCAGTGTGCACTTATTGCACGTTCTCACCCAACATGTCATCATCTTGCTCAAACGGATCCTACGTATCGTTGAAGGTTACCATTTTCCCGCTTCTCTATGCGCTTCCCACTAGTATACGGTCCAGCTTACCACTGTTGCAATCACTATGCATAACAGAGGCATCTATTAGACATTACAAGCATGTAATTAAACCCTAACACATCCATTCAAATCTGGAATTTATTCATCAATCATTCAATAAACATTTATCAAACTCATTCCATGGGCGCATTCATTGCCTGTAAATTCATGCACGACTCAGCCCAACAGCTCCTAGTACTACAACTGAAGCTCTGATACCACTTTGTGATGTTCCCTGACCTGCTTTGGTGGCCTTCAGAGGCCATGGGAGACCCTCTGTACATTTTTTTTCTCCAAAATTCCTCAATTTTCATACAAATCCATAATGGGCTCGGATCTGCAACCCACAACATCCTTCTTGCAACTCGCAACTCGCAGTCGGGATTCGGAAATCGGATTTCCAAATCCGCCTCCCCAACGAATTGGCTCTACCGACTTCCACAATCCGCAATGCAGAAGCCGGAAGTCGGAATTGAATTATCGGTCTAGAATTTTACCCGTCCGCCCCTTGCAGTTCTCAATCTGCATGTGGAACTTGGGATTCAGAGTCCTCCATTCGTCGTCCCAAAGAGTTTCCTCCTCCGCAACTCTGTAATCCGCAACCCACGTTGAGGATGTCGGAATTGCAGAAACCTTATTTCGTAGTCCCGGGAGAAATTACCTCCTGCAATCAGCAATCTGTAACCCTTGTTGCGGATGCAGAATGTGGAATGCCAATGCGCCATCCCCATGGAATTTGGCCTTCTGAAATCCAAAATCCGCATCACGCTTTGCGGATGCAGAACTCCCGCGCATCGTTTCCGTTGGAATTGCCCTTCCGATTCCCGCAACCCGCAACTCGCTTTGTAGATCCATAAAGGCGGAAGTCCAAACATGCTACTCCATGATCGCTCCCCGACCTCCACAATCCGTGATCCACATTGCGGATGTGGAACGGTCCTTGTGGATGCGGAAAGGTCTAGACCACAGACCCTTGTTCCAACAAGCTTCTAAGGAAAAATTTTGAGGGTTATAACTCTCTCATCCTTGGTCCAAATCAAACAAGGTTGGTACCGTTGGAAAGCTCTTGGAGAGCTCTATCCAATGATGCAATCCCTACCCCATCTGATAACTCCAACCATGCCAATTTTCCAATTGAAACTCTGTTTATAACCTCGCCTAAGTGCCTTTATCCTTCTACAAGGAACTTTGCCTCCTTCCTGCCATGACTTCTCCCTTCACCTGACCTACAAAGGGGTTCTAGAACACATTAGGAGGTATCCCTTCCTTCCCCAAGTCCTGGTGAAGTCAATCCATCTCTTTTAAGGGTAAATACCATGCATAAGTAAACACATATAATGGAACTTAGAGCTAGTCAAAACACCTACCACCTGCAAGGTTAGTCATCCATTATACTCCTCCAAATGATGAAGCATTTAAACATGCATTCAGTCTCATATTCAGGCTCATATATAGCTTCCTATTGATTCATTTCATGTAATTATCCATTCGATAACCTAGAGCATATCAAGAATAACATAACAATAGATATAACACATGAAATAACATCATTTAACACCACAAAAGCACTTATCTTTGGAACTGAAGATGCCTTAAGCAACTGGCTAAGTGAGGACGAATTTCCACCCAACCTTAGGTCTCTATCCATCCTATACTTTTTCAGCTGAGAGACCACCCCCAAGCTGGGTTGTGTATCCACTAAGGAGGGCTAATGGACTCTCTCACTGTCAAGGTCTCATCCCAATGCTAAGCCAACCTACAGTCTGGTTTATCAAGCATACAAGGGAACAAGGAGGATGCTGCTAAGATAGTGAGCTTAACCACAGATCTATAGGAATCTCAGATAACTCAGCAAGCATGGCACCCACATTACCTACCTCACCCAACACAAGGAAGGCCCTCTTCTCTACTGCACATTCCCTCAATGCCCCTTCCCTCCAGTGCTATTTAGGGTGGGCATAGAAAGATCCAAATGTTGTTCTTCATGAGATTTCAGCCTTCACTAGGCTTATCAAGCAAATCCAACCCTAAGTTGACCTTCTTCATTGTTGTCAAGTTGGTTCTTCACAGGGTCGCGATCTAAACTCTGTCTCGTGACTTGGTTCTCTTCCAAACAGATCTAAGCGCTCTCGTGGGTTCTCCAAGCCATTCAAGCTCTGCAATTCATCCTACGGTCCGATCTATGGATGTCCCGACTGGTTCAATTCTTACACAGGGTTTCCTTGGGCGTTCTCAGTTCTGTAAATTCGCACTCATCGAAATCGCGATTTTCACTTGTTTCCTCACAGATGGGCTCTGTGTGTGCGTGTATCCCTTGGGTTGTTGGTCAACAATGGGTTAGCGATTAGGATGGGCGAATTCCTAGGTGTGAAGTGGCTTAAGGGACAAGCAAAACACAGGGCCATACCCTGCCATATGGATTTGTAGGCTGCCCCGTACTCAATCGAATTCATGGCCTGGTTTTCTCAACCACCCTCTTACAGTTGCATTAATGTTAGCATGGGGAGTCAAATGGGTTCACAAGATCATCAATTGTGGGAAATATTTTGTAGTTGTTAAACTAGTCCAATGAATATATCTTCCACCTTGCTACCAAATATGACCCTCTAATGCCTCTCTCTCTCTCTCTCTTCAAATGAAAACCATAGTGATGGTCTCCTCTATCACCATGGCAAATGGAGTTTTCAAGACACATGAACACCTCCTTGTAGGATGGACTACAATATAAGCAACCAAGTGTCTTTCTCGCAACAAGTACTTATTAATTGGGGGTTAATATGGATCTCACTAGCATATACTCAAATGTATATCCAATGGAGAGTTCTTAAGTGCAAAGAGGCTTGAGGCCTTGGAACATTTGTGGAGAGATCAAGTGTTCAAATGATTAGAAAATTCTATAAGAAAGTAAGATGAGGAAGAGTTGTGATGTAAGATAACTATGTCTCAAATTGTAGTGTTACAACCTTTGATTTACAACTATTTGGGTCCTGAACATGATCATGTCTAGTTGCAATTAAAGCCATATTATTGGTGTGCATGTTTGGGATAATATCCAAACACTGCATCGAAATAACCCTACTTGGTTACCATGGGCTTTAATGTATATAGTAAGGTTAAATTCCTTCTCCTAATATAGTCTTATTGATTTTCTTGTAGTGACATCATCATTATCACTTCTAAAGATGTGCCATTTAAGATAGGTATTAAATTGGTGTCTATAACAATTTCAAAGAAATACATATGCCCTGATGGCTTCATCTAAACATGTTTTTTTAAGACAATTGTTTGTGTTTTGTTGTGTTATTTTATGAGTAGCAGTAAAATCTTACTCAAAATAGTAAAATAACAATAAAATAGTTTAGGTTTCACTACCTATATGGTCCACTACTTTTTTGCAATGGTCATTAATTGTGGGGATTTCAAGTCTATGCAAGGAAAGTTGTTTTTGGGGAACATTTTGAGTGTTTTTCCTAAGAACGACTATTGTTGATTGAGATATGAAATTGATGAAAACCGATACCTTTGGTGCAATCATATTATCATGTACAATGGTGTTGGAGGGGGGTCAACGAGTGGATGGGATGAGAGGATAGGGAATGAGTGGATAGGGAATGAGTATATAAGGGTAGATGGCACTCAACAATGGTTGTGTACAAGGGATATATGGTGATTTGAAAAAGGCTAACAACAAACAATGAATGAATCTACAAGTGTCAGAGCCTCAAAAAACACCTCCAAACAGTGTAAAAAATCCTAGATGTGAGCTTGTAACCAAGTCCACACGTGCATCTAAATTGAACCTATTGTGAGAAGCATTGGAGGAAACCTGATGGGCATGGGGTTTCAAAAGTTTTTTTGTGTTAGCATGTTTATCCAGCTTGTTATCTTGCTAGTGTCCTATGGATTTCCTTTCTCTTCTTTATTTTTTTGGATTAAGGATAATAACTGACAATCAAAATATCAATTGGTAACCCCGAGGGAATCAATGAGATTTGATATTGAGACCTCCCTGAAATTTTGCATAAGAACATCTACCAAGTGAGCCAATAGTTGGGGCTAAATCCAAGTGATTACATTGTTTAAAGATGTGGTATTTTTTTATGGTTTATGAATAACCATTAAAGGTTCTATTGAATGATGGTATTCACACAACAAAATATTATTTTTCATGTTTACTTTAACAGTCCTTCCATGAAATTCATTGGAATTAGTTTACACAAACAAAAACTCATGGAATAGAATGTAAAACAAGCCATCCTAAAAGAATTGAAAAAATTGTAGTGTAAATTCATTAAGGAATAAATCTTTATCATTTGGATTTGTTGCTTTTTCCTCAACTCTTCTTGTAAAATATTGTGGCGCCCACACAAAATGCCCTAAAATACTTAGATGGAGAATACTCATAGTCCCCAATCTCAATTGTGGAATGCACTATTGGTGTTCTTTCATACTAAAAATGAGAATGTCAAAGTGAATCAAGGAATGGTAATGTAGAATGAGGCAAGTAGGAGCTTGTGTTATCTCTAGTATAGATTAATCACTAAAGTAGAGACTACCTTTGGTGGCTTCAAACACAAATCTCTATATCGTTAGAGAGAGAGAGAGAGAGAGAGAGAGAGAGAGAGAGAGAGAGATTGGCCCATCTACAGTCCACATAAATAAGTTTCACTCATAAATGTGGAGGTTCACTAACAATAGGAATATATGTTGAATTGTGTTAAGATTAAGCACAAATAGTGTATAGCAACGAACAAAGAGATTGTATGTTTTCTTGTATAGTTGTTGACCCTGTGTTTCTCAAGGTGCGATGATGATATGTGGTATGCATGATCTTCGTGTCCTAGAAGCTTCACCCAAGATGAAAGAAAGGATTTGTGTGTGGATGCTTTGTTGATTTGTTGTGTGGATTAGCATAGCAAAAGTGAATGAAATTCATTTGTTACATAAATAGAGAATTGTGAATAGATAGTAAATACATAAAATAAGAAATAAATTGTTCGATTGAAACATTATGGTTTCAATTTGAAGTATAATACTTTTATCTCATAAAGGAACCTTGTATGATTTTGAGATGGGGTTGTTGAAAGGAAAAAAAATTAAAAGACACCTTGTATGATTTTGAGATTGGTTCGTTGAAAGGATTAAAATATTATATTTATAAGAACATAAGAAGACATAGTTTTTTTTTTGTAAAATAAGTAAAACCTTTCCATTGAAAAAAATTACAGAGTAAAGAAATGAACTTCATGAGTCTGTTTAGCAGTCTGAAACCGTGAGTTTAACAGGCCTGAGGCCTTACAACCATGAATCCTAGTGCTCCTCCCCCGGGAGGGAAAACAAAGCATACATATCAACAATATCTAGGCAAAAAAACTAGGAACGAGAGCCTATACAAAATGGAGTCTGCGTACTTAAAAGTCAATAAAACATAAAAAGACAGTGATCTATGTCGAGACCCACCACCGTAGAACCATCCCATAATGTGAAACAAAATAGAAGCAAAACAGGAATTACCGGCACACAGAACCCGTGGCGGGAAAGCACTACTCTTTGGTTGGTGGAGGGACTTTTGTCTCCCCAGTCGTACCACTGTCATGGTCCTCCTTCTGCGCTTGCTCCGCTAGAAAAGGATCGAAATATCCCATTTTGGGGGGAATGGATCCCCAATTCCTTCCTGATAACGTCAATTTCCATGTGGAGGAGACAGGTATCAGAGTAAAGCTCTTTGCAGAATTCCAAGGGAATATCATCCCCACCCAACTTCTCCTCTCTTTCCATCATAACTCTTCTCAACAGCCCCTTAATGATCCAATAAAGAGTTACAATTTTTTCATAGAGCGCCTTCCTTTCCCTTGATGACCCTAGATCCTGGATCCAACTCTCCAAAACAACTTCATTTAGCAAAGGTGGATTTTCCAGAACTTCCTTCCGAACCTCGTTCTCCATCATCTCCAAGTCGGCCCTGATTGACAGAGGGATGGACGCTTTGTAGCGCCAAGCATCCCGTGTGGCCCTGATCTACTCATGGTTAGCCCAACATTTTCTCGAATCATCCACTTGCTCAACATTCTCGGTAGGTTCCATAATGCAGACGACAACGAACCAACCACTACTTCCAACCTTCGTCCCACCACCTTTCTGCTCCTTCTTGTTCAAGTTCACATCTTCTCTCAGAGAACCACCAAGATCACGACTTATCTCTTTTGACGAGAGACCATCCTTTTCCCCTAAGTTATATCAGCTGGTGGGTGAAAGAGCCATTAATCTCGAGATGACATGCCAATAATGGCTTCTCATGCCGATGCAAATATCAGTTCTTTCCATAATAGTTTGTCGTCCCTTCCTACTGAGCTCCGTATTGATTTCAATTTCCATAAAAAACCTTGCTTGCTTCCTCGTACTATGCCATACTTGGTAAATCCCCCCCACGCTCTTACACCTTATCATAATCCTTTTACCACATGTTAACATTAAAACTCCTCCTTCGACGCACGTCCACCCAAGTTGCATGCCGATGATGTGCCACATCTCCTTATTAGTTGGACTCACCCGTATCTGGGTAACATAAGAAGGCATAGTTGAGAATCTATTTTTGTTGCATTTATATTATAGAAGATCATCTACCATTAGTGGTCAGAGTTATAAAATACAAAGTTGTATGCTATCACCCATTTTCATATCATTACATTACCATAATTTCATCCACTTTATAATATTAATTTTAATTGATTCTCATTTAATAAACCACCATGCAACATTTAATAGTCTAAAGATCATTCTTTATTTTTTCAGCCTAATTAAAAGACTTTACTTGGAAAAGCAACTCCACGCCAAGAGCATCATTTTTTTTTTTTACGTTGTTATCAATTTGTTTATAAGATTACTAGGTCCTACACTAGTAATCAGTGATATACTAGCTGCTCACATTACTGCACTCAATACACTACCCTATGTAACTCATGGTTCAGGGAGAGATGAATATCTTGTGACATGTTATATTGTGTTCAAATGTTATATTGTGTTCAACACATTTCCCTGGATTGGTAGCAAATAAGAGTCAATTATGTTCTTTTGTTTTCCATCCTTATAAACTATTTTTGCTTTGCTTCCATTGTTATAGTTTGGTTTGTTATGTGTAAAGCATCATCTGTTGTTATATATGTTGATGCAATTGTGTTGCGTTTTTGAAACCTTTGTTTGAATCAATGTGTTTGGGTTTTCTTAATTATTGTTGTTGGGTGTGATATATTAAGGTTATGTACATGTAATTCTCCACCTTTTTGCATGTAATTGCATAATCAGCTACATACATTTATAATTTGATTACCAAGAAAAAGAACCTTTCTCTTTTTTCTTTTTTTTTCCTACAAGACTATCCTCCCACTTTGCCTTGCACTCCACGGAATAAACAGACACACAGTTCTCCCTTGCACACATTATAGGTCACCAATTCTGCCTTGCTCATTTACTTCCTTGTGGGTAATCCTTTTGCTTAAAAAATTGACTCCCTGTTGTGGGAATTGTTATGTTTTTCAAAGTAGTTTCTAGTTGCATCTAAGAACATAGGTTTTGACTTCCTTTGTACCTGCAAATAAAACTATGGTTTTTTATTCTGAATAACCCAAAGCATGTCAATGGAACCCTCGCCTTTCACTACTTTGGCACTTTGAAGCACCCACCCTTCCTTTTTACAAGTACCTAGCCAATGGCAAGAGGCCAAAAGCTACTAGATTTCATAAGGAAGGTGGTAGATTTCCATAGGATTCATATAGATGACATGTTTGGGACGACATGTAAGGGATAGATGGTATGGTTTTATAGGGCATGAAAAGATGACAAAAGATTCCATAATCATGCCCTCAAAGGCACCTATGGTGTAATTGTCCAAGATAGATAGATTGATAGATAGATATGGCTTCAAAAGTAATTAGTAGTATACAATAATAACAAGCATAAGCACAAATCTATTTTTATAGAGACTTGAATCTTAGTGGGAATTAACCACATCTTTCCTTTATGATTATGGAAAGCCATCATTGACAACGCAATGACATTTAGCTTTAAATATTTTCCACTAATTATCAAAAGCAGTAAGTTAACATTTGGACAATTAACTGGACAAACTTGACCCTTTTCTGGTAATAATACTTCCCCAAATCCAATAGGAATTTTGTCAAAAGCAATAGCTCCACCTAATTAATGGGAATTTTGACCAAGGAACTTTTGTCCTTGTAGGTTTTGGCCCATTTTAAGACAATCTAGATCTCTGAAATTTTGAAAAAAATGAGTGGATCGAGGCTTAAATTTATCTCACGAGAAAGGTTGATTTTATCCACCTATTAAATCACTCCATTATCAAAAGGGAAAATATAAGATATTATAATGGGCATTGATGGAAAGATTGTGAAATCCCAACTACCAAAGTTTTTGTTTTTGTTTTAATAGCAATATATATATTTTGTATTTATAAAGTGTTGCAACCACACTGGTTAGTATAGAAATACAAAAATGCACTCTTATATACTATGTCTATTCATGTCATGAAGTACAAATTTCCTAAACTACTGAACATTAACATCAAAATAGATCTATTGTCCTTTGCAAAACGGATACACTGATTATCCAAAAGATTCCTAAGCATAGAATTTTTTTACAAAACATATCAAAGGTAAAATTCTATGGGGATCCATTCTTGTTGCTAGTTTCCTCTTGTCCTCACACTGCTTGAATGGCTTCAATTTGATCCACTCCATCCCATTCCATATCTACTTCCATTGAATCTTCTCCCTTATTGTCCAATATTGTGCCCATTCCCCTTGAAATTCTAACATTGGACGCTAAAGAAAATAAATCCTTGCTCAAATTGCTTACCATACCTTGAAGAAGATCGCATTTAGTTTTAAGCATCTGTATCTGCATCTTATGTTGCATAATTATATCCATTATCACTGCATCTGAATTATTGTGAGATTTTTAATGTGCATGTCGTTTGTTAACCACATAAAAAATGATGTGTTATTCCTTATTATGAACTTTTCATGTCTCCTTAAAACCCTATGAAATTATAAGATATCACAAATAAGACACTGTCCCAAATGGGTATGTTAACACTCCATATTTCTCCAGCTCGAAGTTGGTTTTCAAGAGCATGGATACAATCTTATTATAATTCCTAGATACAAAGTGAGAATCGATCCAAGGGAGGGAAAAAGCTTGGAGAAAGGGCCTAATTTCCATTCTACCTTGCTTTTCTTGATAAAATACCAAACTCCGGATAATATCAAAGCGGCCTAGAATGACGAGATGGCTATGAAACCCAACAAACCACCAAACTTAGGAAGAAGGGCTCACAGAGACAGAGTTCATGATATTAGAGAACCAAAAAATTCCAACAAACGCCTCTGGGATGACAAAAGTTGCCTTGGAATATCCCAAGAATAAGGTGAATTGAACACCTAAAAGATCTAAATGCAGAGGATATGCCAACATGAATGAATAGAGGAGTGAGATAAGAACTTATCAAAGTTCCGAAGCATCTCCCCTTAAGACCATAATCCTCCCCTTTCCCAGATCGAAATAGATGCAAATGCAATCCTCCATCAAATTCCTTAGAATTAAATTCACTAGGTTGTAGGATTGAATTCACTTGTGCATGCAAACTTCTAGAGTGTGTGAACATACCAAGACAATATTAAATCAGATTTTCTTCGAAGGAATGGTCTGCCCCTGCCACCATGGATATGTGGCAGGCATGCAACTTATGATGGATATCACCATTTATGGGATGGAATGGAAGCCTAGCTCCCCACAAACATTAAGAGTCCCTTCATTTAACCTTGTTCCTTGATTTTCCAATGAATCTGCACCTATATTGAGATGCCTTAAGATATGCAAAGAAGGCGATGCTTTCAAACCTTTTGGATTTAGTTTTGAGATTAAGGAGAATTCTTGCAAGCTTAACTTCATGGAGAAGGTAAGGATCATTCATTAGGCTTATAACAATCTTCAAATCACCAAGAACCAACAAATAAGTAATTATTCTTGAATCACTCAATCTCATCCCTTGAAAGAGAGAAATCCACTACAAGGAAATAACATTTTAGTAAAGGTTTATAGTGTTACAAATTTGGGAAACGTTATCAAAAAAACCTCTGCCATTAGTAATGGAGGATTTGAACACATTATATAACTTGACGAGAACTCTCCAAAGTTCTCGTTTTTTTATAGGCTGCATTTAGTGGCTATTTTTACCCATAATAAAAAATTCTTGTTACCAGTAGAAGCCTTTTTTTGTGCTAAAATTACAAGTTTTTTTAAAGTCCGGTCAATGGCATTGCAATAAAAAACATAAATCGACCCCTGTATCAAAAAGGGGTGTTACTGGTAGCACCCTTTTTTTCAGGGCTAAAATTACATATTGTTTGAAACCTTACCTTAACAACCAACACCCATTTTTTTGTTCAGGGCTCAAATTACATATTGTTTGAAATCTTGGCCTTAACAATCAACGCCACTGCAATCAAAACCCTAAATCAATCCCCAATTCGAAAAGTGGTGCTACCATGACACTCTCACTTCTTTTCGAGGCTGAAATTACAACTTTTTTGAAACCATGACCTTACCAGTCAGCGTTGTTGCAATGAAAATACCAAAATCAATCCTTGAATTAAAAAAAAGTGCTACGAGTAGCAACACTTTCTTTTATAAGATTAAAATTGTAAACATTTCGAAACCACAATCTAAATATTATATTGAAAGTTAAAAACAAATCACTTTAAAAACAATAAAAAAGAAAAATTAAACACACAAAAAAAAATTAAAATTCTAAAAATAAAACAAATTTTAAAAAATTAAGAAAATACAAAAACATTAAAGAATAAAGTTATATATATATATATATATATATATATATATATAACAAAATTAAAAAATATATATATAACAAAATAAAAAATAATAAAAATATAACAAAATTAAAAAATATCCAACAAAATATAACACAATTTAATAAAATAAAAAGTTAAAATGTTAAAAAATATTATAATAACCTCACCCCTATATGTGCTCCTCCCCACCCCTATTACATGTGAGAGGGGAAAATGACACATAAATGGGAACATTTCACATAAAAGGTAAATCGAGTCCCCCCTTTATGTGCTCCCCCACCTCTATTACATGTGAAAGAAAGGGGGCAAAGGGGGGCTTGATTCTAGTCCCCACTTTATGTGGCCCTTCCCATCTGTCATGTCCCAAATTTGGAATTGGGTTACAATGGCCTAATCACATTAGCCATATTCATTAGAGTTTGTAAAATTGATGTTAAGGGTCAAATAATTGCCAAGGAGGAAAATTACTAGTTTCCTAGGTTTGGGGTGGAAGCTTTGGGATTTGGAATAAGGGGGATAATAAATGATGTTTAGAAATTAGAAGGGTTCAAGTATTTAATAAATAGAGTGAATAAAGAAATTCAAGAGAAATCCTAGGTGAAAAATGGTTTTGGAGACATATGGAGGATGTGGGACCCACACTAGCTTGATTTTTCATAATACATGGTATCTCTCTTTTGAAAATTTGAATTAATGGGAATGTGAACACTCTTGGGCGAGTTGGTAAGTCATAACACATGCCATTGAGCATCTTAGGTCGAATTGGGAAGGATTGGTAACCTCCATGGAAGATAAAGAGTCAAAGTGGAAGTTTGTGGACACTTGGGCTAGATTCCCTAGCCCCTATGACACCAATGATGGAGCATCTATGACAACTATGACAAATTGTAGACCTGACCTCTGACATCTGACCACTATGACATGTCAGCCCCAAAAATAGGCTCAAGGAAGGCGAATTTGGGAGTTGGAGAAGCCAAAGAGACTCAAAATCGAATTTGGGAGAAGATGGAAGGTTGGAACTAGGAGACAAGTGGCAAATGTGGAATATTTCCTAAATGGAAATCTATTGAATCTATTGAGAGGATTTCGACCCTTAGAATGCTAATGTTGGTTATAAAATATAGAAATGAAGTATGAGAATGGCTTTTGATCATTTGTAGAATTTGCAATTGCATTTGTGAAGAGGGAGAGCTAGTGGATGACTAGTTTCTTGCCTTAGCCAATTTCGAGGGTGAAAGATTCCCATCCAAGTTGGTAATTGGAAAGGCCATTCAGACCTTTTATTTGGAGCTTTAATGGAGTCTTTATTTGCAGGTGTAAGCTACAGGGCAGCTCATGGTTTCTTCTATTTCAGCTCACTCCTTCAACCATTTCCATTTTTGATGGCATATTCTTGATCCTTGAGAGAGGGCGTTTTTGGTGAGCTATTGTACTCTTTGGGGAAGCTTTTAATGCCCCATTTCTTTTTTAATATGAAGTAAATACTCTGTTCTTCATCTCCAAAAAGTTTCAGGTCGAAATTCCAAGTAGAAATGTATAAATCTCATTTTTAATGGAAGAACAATGCCATTTCCCCACTACCTTGTTGTGAGCCAATGTATTGATGATGATTTCGAATGAATGGATGATTCTCTGATATATTTGTGATGAATATACTTCCATGGATGTCTTCTACAAGTTTCATGTACTGTACTTGAGCATTTGAATCATTTTGACTCAGTTTAGTTGTATTGGGAGGTGAAATAGTGCCATTTTCCCAAGGGTCGAATTGGGGATTTTTGCAGTTGAATGGGAGAGGGTGAGAACAGTTGTAATAATCCATTAATGGTGCATATGAGACTTTAATAAAATACTTAACACATTACATACCTCTGTTCATAAATTTGAGTGGGTTTGGAGGCATTTGGGAAGCCATTTTCAGTACTTACCCCAGGGGGATTTGAACCCAAAATTACTAGTAAAATTGCATAATTGGTTCAGAATCTTAAGAGAGTTTGCAGAGGTATTTTGGTGGACATATTTCATCCATAAACATCATATTCAAGTTCTAATATCATTCATACACCTTCCTTGAAGATTTGAAGGCATTTGGAGTCAATTTGAGACCTAGAGACAAATACTAGTCAAAGGAAAATCACTAGTAAAGTTACCTACATTGATCAGAATTGAAAGAGAATTTGCAGAAGTATTTTAATGGTCCAAAGGAATCCGTGAAACACATGTTTATGTTCTAATATCATTCATATACCTTCTTAGAAGATTTGGGATCATTTGGGACAAATTTGGAACCTAGAGATCAAAACTAGTCAAAGGTCGAACTAGGGAAAAATAGTGAAAAATTGCAATTTTAATAAAATTCTTAATAAGGGACATTACACCATCCCTACTACTTTACACTATTTTTAAAAGTTTTAAAAATTTAAAAATATAACAAAATTTAAAAAATGAAAGTAAAATATTATAATAACCCTTTCCCTACTACATGTGAAGGGGGTCAAAGGTGGGTGGGAGGAGGTGGCGCCACCTCCTCCCACCCACCTTTGACCCCCTTCACATGTAGTAGGGAAAGGGTTATTATAATATTTTACTTTCATTTTTTAAATTTTGTTATATTTTTAAATTTTTAAAACTTTTAAAAATAGTGAGATACTATTTTACTTTTTATTTATTTTGTTATATTTTTAAATTTTAAAAATATTGAGCTAAGAAAGCTTCTCTTCAAACTTTTGGGTATAGAAATAAAATTTTAAAGCAAATCAAATAATTCATTTCTTTCTTTTTAAAGTTTGATAGATCAAAGTTGATCTTCAAACTTTTGAACATAGAAATAAAATTTTAAAGCAAACCAAATAATTCATTTTTTTCTTCTTAAGGTTTGATAGATCAAAGTTGATCTTCAAACTTTTGAGCATAGAAATAAACTTTTAAAACAAGCTAAATAATTCTTTTCTTTCTTCTTAAGGTTTGATAGATCAAAGTTGATCTTAGTGAACAATAATCATCATTTTTTTTAATATGAATGAGATAAACAATTATTATTGTCATAATATTTTTTAACTTTTTAAAATTATTTATTTTTAAATTTTTTTAAAAACTTTTCACATTTATAACTTTATTTTTTACTTTCAAAATTTTATATTTTTGTTTTATTTTTAGCTTTATTCCTTAATATTTTTTTTAATTCATTATTATTCTCTTCAAACAATCTAATGCTTAATATTTAGATTCTTAGAATTATTATAGGATAGGGCAAGTAACTACGAATAATATGACGTGGGAAAAGAAAGTGGAATAAAAATGGGATGGGTTAATTAATAAAACGTTTTAAGTATCAATCTTTTATATTTTTTTAATTTTGTTTTAGGTTTTTTTTTAATGTTTTTAACTTTATTCTTTAATGTTTTTTGTTTTATTTTTAAAAATTTTAAAGTGTTTTTCTAAAACAAATAATGTATTTTCTGTTTAATTTGTCAATTTTATCTTTTTTAAAGTGATTACAAATATTAATATATGTTTTAGGTTGAGGTTTCAAAATGTCTATAATTTTAACCCCATCATTATTATATATATTTTTAGTTTGTGTTTTTAAAATGTATATGATTTTAGCTCCATCGAAGAAAGGGTTGGTGGGAAAAGCCTCCTCATATAGTTATGGAAGCATGGGATGATTATACTTCCATGGAAGTTGTAAGAATCCTTTTTTTTCTGATAAGAAGTTATGTCAGTTGTCTTTTCACCATCATCTCATATCCTTTGGAGTCTACCACTCATTCTCATGCATATTTTAACACTAGATACAATTTCTCATGTTATTCTCTCCATTACCATACTAGAGTGTGAAAATAACTAGAAATTCGAATTCTGAAGGAAAATTGTAGACATTAGAGGAAAGAAGATGGTTGTAGGTGAGCATAGAGGTTGGGAAAGATATGAAACTTTATCCATTATGTTTTTCTAGTCATGAATGCCTGAGAATTGATGTTACAAGAAGTTCTCCAACAACATACATTAGGTTGGACTCTTTCTACACACATTGGTAAGCACTGTAAGGGTTGCATTTCCTGACAGAACTATGGAGAAGTGATGGTAAATGCCTTCCTTGTGTTGTGTGGGGTCGGTAAGCATGGTAAGGGTTGAATTTCCTAAGGGAATTGTGGAACAATGAAGGGAAATTCCTTCCTTGTCTTGTGTGGGGCAGTAGAAGAGTGTGCCATGGCTGGATGGTTGAGTGAGATCCCTGTAATTGCTTGGTGGTGAGCATATTGGCTAAGCTTGAGAATAATGGGATATGGGTTGAGAGAGAGAATCTTGTATGGTTTCCTTCACCTTGGTGGCCTCACATCCCGGCTTGGGGGTGGTACCATCAACTGATACCTATGGTTAGGTGGAGAGAGAGAATCCATTTACTAAGCGAGAAAAGCTAGTTGCATGTATCTTATTTGTTAAAAGATAAGTATTCTCTTTGTATATGAATGTTGAATGATTTTATTTTCTTCATGTGATCATAAATATGCTTTTGTATGCATGATGTATGTGTGAATAGAGTTTTATTTCCAATGTGTTTGACATTCATGAATATGCACATACATTTCTTATCTATGAATCCATATTATGTCCCATGGGGCGAAATTTATAAACTTGAAATTTGTAAATACCCCCTCCTATGGTCGGAATGATGGATGGGGACTTTACAAGAGCCCTTTCAAAAAGGTGTAGTCTAAATATTCTACGTTTTCAACCTTTTCCGAGTATATATTCCGTCTTATTTTGCTTGGAAATATTTAAAAAATATTAGAATCACATATATTAGCTATGAAAATTGCATAATTTGGGTGTTATGGGGGTATTGGAGGGTGTTGAATCTATTTATGGATTCAAAAACACAATTTAAACACTTCCAAATTTGAATTTTACCCCCCAAAAATTACCAAATTCCAACCAAAACCCACCGTAAAGTCCAAAACATAGAATAAATAGACTCCTCCTTTGAAAAATGAGTGTTGAACCTTGTAGGGCATATTGATCCACTTTCTAATCAGAAAGAGTATATTTTGGTTTGTCATAACTACATCACCAAATGGACATAAGTCAACCCACTAAAGAATGCTAAACAAAATAAGGTGGAATTTTTTTTGTCCAAAGAAATATTAACTGGATTTGATGTTCCATAAGATATAGACACATGTCAAGGCCATCAATTCACCTCCAAGTTGATTGAGAAGTTGATGGATTTATTCAAAGTTTATAAAAGGAATTCTGATTCATATCATCTCAAGCCAATGGACAAGTAGAAGTTACAAATAGAGAATTAAAGAAAATTTTGACAAATATAATGCAAACCCATATAAAAATTGGGCCAACAAATTACTTACTAATGAAATGTGACTTTACTATACCACATGGAAGACAATCATTAACGGTTTCAAACTAGATGAGATGGAATATGATAACATTGTCCTTTTGCGATTGAGTAAGAAATTATAACTCTTCTAACAACACTATAGTCATGACTTGAATTTTTTGCAACAAAGAAACAACAATTTGATTAGCTTAGTGCTCTAGATGAGATGAGGTAGTAAGAAATTTTCCATACAAACATTGTCCAACATCATAGAATCAAATGGCATCAAAACTTCACAAAAAAAAAGAATCTCAAAGTAGTGTCGGGAAACTTTTATATGTCTATAGTTTATAGTTTAAAGTAATTTTAAGGAAATATGAGAACTGGATCATTAACTTTATGATATTGATACATTTTTCAGCAATGGTTCAGTTAAGATTTGAACAATAAATGAAGAAATAAACTCATGGTCATTGGTCACCAACTAAATTTATATAAGGAACCATTGTCCAAGGAAGACTTTGCATCAAGATTTCAAAGACTACAAATTCCAAAATTCAATGTGATTGACGACATCATTGCCTTCAATATATAGTAATGCATAGTTTTCTCCATCTCATAAGGAAACAAATATTAAAACAAAGGATAATAAATATTATAAATAAATCCCTTTGGGGCATTATGAGATAGAAAGGTTCTGGAAAACCAACTTGTTGGTGATTTCTCTTCTATAGTGAAAACCCCTTTTAGGCACCACAAAAGGTTGGTAACTTTAAAACTAACTCTCTAGCGGGATTTTACTAAGAAAATAAAAAAATGAAAGAAGAAATTACTTGTTACAGAATTATGCTATTGTAGTTATTGTACATTAATTTCACCATTGTTTTTACTACATAATCACAAATTCTCACATGAGAATGTCATATTAATCATGGTGGTGAATCTTATTTTAGATGATTATCTAGTAAAGAATCCTATTGAATCTTTGGTTTGCAAGTTATCAATCATTTTACATGAATTCAACGTAATAGAGTTCCAAATCAAATCCAATCTGCCCAAAAATTAGTTCCATCCTGTTCAAAATAACATTGTGCCTCTTTAGCATTGGTTTATATATCATGTAGAACAATTATACGTATTTTCTTTCTCTTAATGATTTAATAAAATCATTTATTTTGCAAGCACACATTTGATTAAATTTGTATGGTTGGTATTATCCCCAAACCATCAAGTTCCTTTGATATCTTCATAATTTCCCTACCAAAACTTTCAATGGAAATCTAGTTACCCTTATATTCAATTAAGGGTGGCTAGATTCTTAAGTTAGGGGGAGCTTGCTGCTTTTCCGGTAATATCATTGTGTTTAAGAGACCAAGGGATTCAATTAATGATGAAAGCATACGTGGCAAGTTTTATTTGAAAACCTACTATGAAGTGAAGTGAAAGATGACAATGTGGCAAAGTTGATGAAACAAATATCTTGTAGTCATTTTCCAATGTGTTTACTAAATAATCAATGGCCACATTTTCATTTGAAGTTTGCATGTCACGATACAAAATGGGGGAAATTCTAGGAAACAATTAATTTATTTCTAAAACATTGAAGCCATGGAAAGATTGATAGAAGAGCATCTTTCATGGTACGTCAATCATAAAGTAGAACGGGTGGGAATTAAGTAGGAGGGATCCAACTAACATTGAACTACTATGAAATAACCTTGGGGTCTTGTGCATTTTTCAAGAAAAGATTTAGATAGCATATTTTGATCAATTGCAAGGTTATAGTAACTCCAATGCATTGAGTTTCACTAAAAATTTCAAAGAAAATAATACAATGAGGCAATTTCAAGGATGCATTTCATTTATTAAAGGATTATAGTTCAAAATCACTAATTAATTGATATATGGGACCACAACGCTAGCAATGGGAAAACATTAGGAAAACCAAGATCAAATATAATCACATGAATCAAAGAAAGGGTTGTTGCTTACCTATGAGGTAATGGATAATACAAATCAAGGAGTGGAGTGCACCAACTTACCTACACCATGGAATGAAGTAGCACTCCACATCACCAAGTATATTATCCATGAAGGTAGGCATAGTTTGGTGTATGCACATCATTTCAAAATGTTAATTTAGTTGCACTATTATGCATATCATAAACTAGAAGAGTCCATTAGCATTCCATATTTTACATTACATTATCTTGGGTAAATGGATACTCATTTCCAAGGTAATAAGTTTGGAGCCCTTACACATCATGGGCGTATCATATTACTATGTATAGATGCATTGTCTTCTTAACACCCTCAAGTCAATTGGGAACAATTTATTGTGAATGAAGAATAAATTCAAAACCGATAGACCAAAGGGGTTATAGAGTTCCCCTAGGAATAGTTTCATGGTAAGGTCATAGAGTCATTCAAGAGGAAATATTTCAAAGGAAAGTCTTTTAAGAATATAATGGTGCCTAAATTACTTGAAGAAGAAACACCAATGGTTATAAAAGGAACTAAAGAGTTGAGTGATCAAACCCCACAAAGGGTTAGGATTTTAACTTAAGAGAAGGAATATTGTACAAGAGAAAGAATCAAGGGTGGAGATCCCAAAAGTCGAGGAAGAAGATCCCTTTACTGAAAAATGTTGTTGAAGTATTAACTAAAACAGGGGTTCATCGACTTAGTTGAACCATGAATATGTTATAGAACTAGGGGTTCCCTTAGTAGGGAAGGATACAAGGAACGAAAACATCTTTGAAAAAACTAAAGCACAATCATAGAAGTGAGCAAGAGGCTTCATATCCCAACTTCATGAAGCTGAGAAAGGCATGGAAACTACTAATCTATCAGTAAGGGAGGTTGAGGAGTTACTTAGGTAACTCAAAATATTAGAGGCAAACACTTCAAAGTGGAAATCAATTGTTGAATCAAACAATAGAGGGCTTGTCTTAGTGGACCATCATAATCACATAATCTCTTCTTTACAAGAAAAACCTAATATTTTGAAGATGTAACATTTGCATACAATGAGCAAACTTGAAAATGAAAATTTTATCCTAAGAAGAGAATTAGAGAAGTATAAAGAAGAGATGGATGACTAGAAGGATGATAGGATTGTTTCACTAGAAATTTTGAATGGATTTATACACTTTAGGTATCATATACTAGAGTTTATGCACTTTACCTATGGGAATACTAGTTTACATTTTATTAGAAAGAATTTATTATCATCTTCTCTTTGGATCAGAAAATAAAAAATAATTATGTAAATCATATTTTAGTTTTACTCCCAAAATGAAAAACCTACTATGTGAATTATGTTACATGATTATGAAGTTCCACAATTCTCTAATGGTATCCTAATCCGATGTCAGAGATGTGCAGCCAAAATCCTTTATCTCTTGGTTGAAAAATGGAGAGAAAAAAAATTAATGAAATAAAAAACTATAGAGCAAAGTAATTCATAGCGAAGTTATGGATAAAATTTGAGAGTACAAAGAAAGTGGAGGTGAGAAATCACACTATATTAATTGTGGATATAGAAATAATATTGGTTTTAGAGAAGAGGCATCATGAAGCACTTGAGCAATATCAAAAAACAATGAAAGAATCAAGAAACAAATTTCTACAATGTTCCTAATCCAGGTGAGAAGAGCTCACACCCAAATTCAAAAGAATAGATCCAAATTCATTTCCAATCTCAGTACAACCCTATCCAAGTCCCAATTGTGTGTCAAAAATGCCAGAAGAGTAACTTTCACCAAGATAGGGTATCACATCTCTATTATTGTCGCATCCTATTCCATCCTAGAGAAGTTCAAGATAAATACATGGCATTGAAAAATAAGAGTGATGGAAGGAGATAAAGAAATATTAGGGTTACTATAACAATTGAGAAAACACAATGAAGAGAAGAACAACCAACAGTTGAAGAGTGAGAAAGAATACTAGTATGTTGTTCTCATTTTGGCTCATTTTTTCATGTTTCTAATGCACAAGGGCATCCAACCCTTTACTTGGGGTATGGTGAGTCTTAGAATCATCCCTATTTCTCATCTTTTTCCATCTATTTTCCCTTCAATAACAACCCAAACATTGCCTTTGTATACTTAAGGCATTACAAAGTTATCAATTAATATCCACTTCAAGTTTATCTAATAGTTTCTTTTAAATTGATGTGGTTTGGCCTAATGAGGAAATGTGATGGGATTCTTGGGTTACTTAACTCTATAATCTAAATGTGTTGATTCATATGCTGCATTATGAGTTATTGATTTTTCATCACCATCTTTGGTTTAGTTATGGTTTTTGCATACTCATATATGTCACCATTGAAAGATTACATTTATCTAAAGCACTCCAAGGATGGATTGAACCCCTCTCTAAATAAATGATTATTTTAGTAAGTTTATGTTGTAGAATTTGTTCGCCCCCTATGGCCCAAGAAGCATTGAGAGGAAGCGTGTCACCCATTTCATGGAACAAATCATTGAATCCAACATAATGTTAGGTGGCCCATGAAACTAGCCATGATGGTCAATGTTGAGTTCAAAACTCCATAGATCAACCACAATATAAAGTGGTTCTAACTACAAAGAGACATCTTGCTTATTTGTAGGAAGAAGTTGAATGGAGTGTTAGGTTTCATGGGATTTGTTCTATTATCTAAGGACTCCCTTGTATTTAGGTAGGTCACAACATCTTAAGTAGGTTAGCCAATTTTTTCATTTCATTAGTGAGATTTCAAGCTAGAGCTTCTATTTAGTATTATAATTCTAGTTGCGCGTGATTAATGAAATTCCCATTACAATAAATTTAAGTCAAGGTTTCATTTAGAGATTCATCAATCCTCCTTGAGTTAGGGCCCACTTAAATGAATAAATTTGATGAATACATATGTTGATTGTTTTAATGGTATTGCAATGTGACTACATTTCCAACATTATAGAGTCCTTTCATTATTTTCCTTTGGAATAATTTTTCTTTCCATTAGTTTCGATATTATGTTTTTATAATGTTTGAGTATCGTTCAACTTTAGCTAATTTTGAATGAACAATTAATGGATTAAGATAATTTATTTTAAAATAATGTCAATGAATGAATGTTGATTCAGTGCAATGGATACCCATGTGGGTTCTTGACATTTATAAGTGGTTATATATTCAATAATTGTGTTATAGATTATGGATAATTTAGTACTATTTGACTTAATAATTGTCATTGTTTGTAAATATCGTGCACTACATATATAGTGCATAACACCTCTAAGATTTGTGCGTACACATTGACAAATAAAATGAGTTTCCATGAGTCAATAGTTTTATTGTTATGATTATGTAGTTTGTCAAGTATAGCATAAATATACACACTCACAAATTTTCCCAAGAATGGATTGAGAGATTCATTTATCAAACTCATCATAAAGTGCTCAAGGAATTTACTGATCCAAATGGAATAACTAGCCTTTCATAAAATACTTCCATAGTTTTAAAGGATTTTTTTTTCTAGTCATCCCCTTCTCTTATATGAATTTGATGGTAATCACTTGTCAAATTAATCCTTCAAAAATAACAATATCCACAAAAACAATCTATATTGTCATCCATTATAGGTTGTGCAACTCAAAACTTGAATGTAATTCGATTTCTAGTGAACATCTTAAAATTTCTCACTTACTTAGAGTTCCCTTATATTGGAATCAAGGGAAAGCATACTTGGCAAAAACCAATAATGTTCTAATGCTATCTTCTTCATCTTCCTTCAATGGTAGAAATTCATATCTCTTCTTATCCTTGAAAATCATGAAGGTATTCTTCCTCTGATTATGTATTGCGCCTCTACCAAATTACTATGGTCTTCCAAACAACACATGACACACATCCATTTGTATGGCATCACATACCACTTCATCATAATAGCCCCCAATGCGAAAATTCACCTTAAAAAGGAACAATTATTCGATAATCATTTTTGCAACCATAAAATATATAGGGATGAGGATGAAGTGCACACTTTAGGTTAAAGTTCCTTACAATTTCAATGGATGACGATTTTTTTTGCTTACTCCATCTATAATCAACTCAAAATACTTTCCTTCAATGTTGTATTTTGTTCAAAAATTCTTTTTCGTTTCCATTTCCATTCTTCTTTCTTTTTTTGATTCAATAAAACCTCTAAACATTATATTTTATCTTTGTTCTTGTGCCACTAGGATTGTTTCTTGAACTTGTTAAATTCTTCAAATTGAGCCACATTATTTTTTCCTCATATCCTTCATTCATTTATTGGTTTCATGCATTCAAAGACACCATTCCTAGCTTGTCCACATTTACAACAAACCATTCTATTGCAGCCTCTTGCACCAAATTCATTTCATTTATGAGGGTGCAACTTGAGAATAACTATCTTCTCGTTATTTTTTTATTTCCAAATATGGGAGTTTCTCTTCCATGAATGGATCCTTTTCCTTGATCTCTAGTAGTTTTTTCCCATTTAAAATTTCCATTAAAGCTCCTAAGTATTTTCTCATTTTCTCCAAGGAAAACATCATGAAATCCTCCCTCTTCCCTAGAATGTTCACATGGAAAGTGACTCAATCACCAACCATAATAGTGGATGGTAACTCTAATAGAATTGACTATATTTGAACCTGTGACCTATTGCCTCCCCATCATAAACATGCCTTACATAGTTGGTTCAACTAATTAAGCTAACTGTTGGGGTTTTTTCCCATGGAAAACCTCGTAGGATCCTCTAGGCTTGTCCAAAATATTGAGATGGATATTGGCTCAACCACGAGCTGCAATAACAATTTGTAGACCAATGGGACTCATTTGGACTTGAACCTCTATAGACTAGAACCGAAGACCTCACAACAAACTCTACCTTGAAACAAGTTGTTCAAACTAATTGAACTAACCCACTAGTCTCTAATAGAAGGAAATGAGAACATTTAATATGACCCCTCTTGGTGCAACCACACATTATACCACTAAATACAGGTGTGATCCAAAGCTTCTTAGAAAATATCTCATGGGAAATGAACCTTTCCCACTAGTGAAAAAATCCTCTTTTAATTTGAAGGACATGGGGGTGGGATCTAATCCAATTTTGTGTGCATGGGTCACAATATCAATTAATATAAGATCTCTAGGTGCAACCACATGTTCAAAAACTACCTCAAAGGTGAGTATGCATCTCTAGGAAAATCCATAATGGGAATTGAATCGTTCCCATTTGTGGAAAAATCCTTTCTCCTCACCAATGGATCTAACCCTTTTGGGCCATAAATAATGTCCTTATTCTCTCAAGGATAATTGATAAACCTCCTCCATCGAATACAAACTTAAATAATAAATCTATTCATACTTAATAAATTTTAAATGGGTATATTTATCCCATTCACATATATTGACACAATCTTCTCATGATCCATAAACTACTTTAAATATCCCACTAGAATGTTTGTCACAATGGAACTTTAACATTGCTTCCTAAATCAATTGGGTGAGTGATATGATACTATTATTTGATCTTCTAAAACAACAACAACATCAAAAGAATATATCATCATATGCATTCAAGCACCAAACAAAGACATTGATTTTACCCAAAGAACCCAATATGGGAAAACTCTAGTAGGGAATGGCCATGGCTATATTTTTATTATCTCTATAAATACATAGTACAAATTGCAAAGGTCTCTTATAGCATAAAAAAACATGCATTGGACTCAAGATTCTCTACAACAATGTTTACTTCCTATGCTACTCAATTGATTCCTTCATTCGATTGGTTTTGATATGCTTGCATCAAAACTTGAGGTCACAAGTATTCTATCATTCTTCCATTGGACCTGACTTGTACTCCAATGGAAAAATGACCGAAAATCTAGTGAATCCTTTCTCCTTATTCTTTATGTGAATGTGTAATGTTTCCTTTTAAGAAAAAATATTTGTTCAATCAAAACCATTACTCCTCACAATCATCCCCTTAAATCGTGTCAATCATCATCCTAGGTATTTTAGTTGGGAGGTTACATAGTTCCATAATGGATATTGTAGGTATCCTTCTAGTTCATCATAGTGTTTCTAACATGGGGCACAAGATACACATCTTGCCAAAACCTTTACATCGAACCTTGTTTAAGGTGAGGTCCTATTCAATGTCTATAGATGACACAATAAGCATTTTTAGTGTTTCAATCCCACACCACATGGTAGCTTCTTAGTAGATGAATAATTCTTTGGATGCCTCTAAAAGGACGATTCTAAACATCTTGAAATGTGATAAATCCCAACAACCTCCCACTAACCAAACTCTTGTCGAACCACTCTACTAATCCCAACCTCCAATCATCCTTCACCTCACCCATTGAATCAATGTATTTTGATGTTGCTCATACATTCCTGGGCCATGCTTCACACTAGCACCATAAAAAATAAAACCTTGGTAGATTTCCTATGGAAAAATAATGTTTGGTGTTTCCAAAACCACTTTCATGTTATTGTTATTATACCAAATTAGACAAGATATGGCCTTTAACATTCTCTTCCAGTGGTCACAAATTACATAGTCACTATTAAAAAGTTTCCAATTCCTTTATTCCATGATCCATTTTGGATATCAGCCCCCCCAATCAAGAGGATCTTGTTTACCAAAATATTATTGTCGAAAGAGATGAGGGCAAAAATATGCAACTTTGTCCCACTCATACCATTTTTCTTTCTATAATCGGATGCCTTTTTAGACCAATTTGCTATAATTCTTGTTGTCACTTATGAGTAATATTGAACTTCTTTTGCAACATTGAATCATGTTCCAACTCTTTGAGAGTGTTGTGTGTGAAGTCTCTAATTGATATAAGATCTTGTCTTATGTCATTCTCATCCAACATGGAAAGCTCAAGCATACATAAGTTCCCCATTAACAATCAAATACATTTTCATAAATGAAGGTAAATGGTTTTAACATCATGGTTGCTCCTTGCAATTGCTCTTAATTGAGATAGAGAAATTTTTTATCTCCAAAAACATATTTTTTTATGTGCTATATGTTGGTAATATTGAAGCTTGCATTTCTATTAACTTAGCTTCAATTACTCTTACACTTTCAAATGGATTTATTTGATTCTGTCAATGAATTTACTTGCTTTGCTTGCGTCTGTTTGAATTTCTTAATCATTTTCCTTGTGCTACTCATAAACAACATCAAAATGTGATGACAACAAATAACCAAAACAAGATTCAAAAGGATATTGTGTATTGCATTGTTATAAGCATGTTGAATGTATACCAGTTCATCCCATGACTTTGGATGCTTGTGATTATAACCTCTCAACCAAAATTTTGTTTACAATGCTAGTTTCCCCATCTATCTAAGGATGAAATAAATTATATTTTTTCAACTTTGTATCCATTCTTTCTCATAGTGTCATCCAAAGTTTTCCCAAAAGTCTCGAGTCTCGATCAAACACAATTGAAGTTGGTAATGCAAAATGTACCCATACATTTGCAAAGAATAATTAAGTTTCTTTGTGAAGGTTAATGGTTTTCTTAAAAGGTATAAGCACACCTATATTCCTAAATAGGTCCAAGAATAAAAAAAATAATCATGTCCTTTCTTGGTCATTGACAATTCTCACACAAAATCTATAGAGTTACTCTCCCATGGTCTGTTGGGTATTGTTACAGGATTAAAAATTCCAAATTTCCTATTGCTTGGCTTGCTAGTACTACATAAAACACAACTATGTATACCTTTAGAAACTTGCTTTTGCACTTTTTTCCAACACACATACCTTTGTAATTTCGTCATGGGTTTTCCAATACAAAATTCTCTAGCAACTCTTGAAGTAATAGCTTTTCCCTCAAGAGTTTAATTCCATGATAATGTGGGATGCAAAGATTCTCCATCTTGGGAAATAAGTAATATTCAAGATCTTATTAATTATCTTCCATCTCAACTCTTGTTTTATTTTTCATATGTTGGCACACCTATTCATAATCAGGTCGATGTTGAGCATCGACATTTACCCCCCAAAAAAACAAATTAAATGCAATGACACATGATGAACCTGACAAGGTTGATCAACAAGACAAATATGTAACCATGAAGCAGGTACACGTGCTAGTTTTAATCCCCGAAAATGGTAGGGAGTGAAAAGAACAAGGCTAGTCATTCCAAAATGGACGGATTAGAGGGCAAAAAGAAGTGTTGGGAAACCAAAATAGAAAGCAAATAATAGTTCAATATACCTCAAGATGATAACTAGGAACCGCCCAATAGTTCTTCCCTCTCCATGTCATGTTCTTTCCTGTATAAATTAATTGATCGTCATCATGCTAGTGTTTAGCAACAAAAACAATATCCTGAAAGAGCATAGTGGAGAATTGCACTTAAAGATGTCAAATTCCATGTAAAATTATTTGGGCAACTGTGAAACAAAAAAAAAACTAACTAAGCGAATGAAATTGCTAAACTATGAAATGAAATAAACTTTTAACGAATGCAACAAAAGGAAATTGATATGAAAAGATATATGCAAGTGCAATGAAGTAAAATGATCTATGAATAACATGCAATTCTACTCCTACTTCTACAAAATAAAAACGAATCAAGCGGGATGCCATTTATTGTGTAAGAATACATCGAAAACAGTACGTCTATGATCACTTGCATCCTTATTACAACGAATTTCATTGTGAACATCAAGAATAAAACTAGATGTGATCGTGAAATCCAAAAAAGAAATGTTAGTACTTATAGAACGAAATAAAAAGAAGCGGAAATAAAATGAGTTAGTACTGGCATGATTGAAAACATGATCAACCCATGAATCCCAAATATAATCTCTGAGCACAACCTTAGGAAGTCCCATGTTAACCTCTTCAACCATGTGGATTGATTTGGGATAAAGCATTTAAGATCATCGACATTGGTTGAATTGATATTGATTAGAGCCTCGTTGATGAAGACAAATTGTTCATTGTTGATTGTCTCAAGATAAAGGAATTTAATATCTTCTTCATGACCAGTAATGATAATAGATGCATTGGTTCCTTCATGATTGAATTGATCAAGTATAATGTGATTACTTCCTTCTTCAAAATTAGAAATATTCAAAGGCTCTTCATCAATGGGATGCAATTTAACTTGAGATGAGACTTTGCTTTTAAGAATGATATGCTCCTTTGGATCAGAAAGTTTCATGATTTCAATTTTTTCATCAGGAGAACTAGCATCACTAATTAATTCATCCGAATAATCATTGTGAATCAAATGAGGACTAGCCTAAAAAATATGATATTTGAAATCAAGGGTAGACTCTTGAAAAGCAAGGTTCTCATCCAAAACCAAAAGAGACTGAGCATCCTCGTTGTGAATTGATGGAGCAATGAAAGGTTCATCAAAAGAATCAATCATAATATCATTTGAGTTAAGAATTACATGATAAAAAAGATGAGGGAAAAAATTACCGGGATCATGATGACTCACCCCTTTGCAAGGATTGATTTCTTCCCTTTCGTGATCATTATTGGAGAGATTTTCAAGAGAGAGTTGATTATCGAATGGGATGATGTGTTGAAAATTACAGGCCTCATATTCAATCAATACCTCATCCTATGGATGAGGGGAACATGAAATGATAGGATGAGGCAGGATGCCATCCTCTTGGAAGACTTTCTTGGGATCGGTTTGGAACATATCATCCTCAATAAAAAGGATTTCGTGAATATCTTGTATAAGTGGAGCGGTAATCGAGTTAGGAGTGTCGATTGTTTTCTTAATCATATCATGAAGTGGGTACGAAAGTTGGTTACAATCATCAAAAGAGAAGATGCTGAGCATATCCTCACATTGCTTCTTAGAATTGGCTTCCAAAATCTTCTAGCAGTGTTTGGGTCATGATGATCATTACAAAAGTCACACCAAGGAAAAAGAGGTTTTGAATGATCAAATTCAGTCTTGAAAACTTCAAAGAATTGTCCCCAACCCTGGATGGAATGGTAAGGTAAAGAATCAAACCACATGGCATCTTTGCCCCAAAACATAAGTGGAAAAACACATATAATTAGAGTATGATCATAAACGTAATTCTCAAGGAAATATTCGACAAATCTTTAGATATGGTGATTAGTGCTTTCGTGAGGAAGGCCTGCGAATTGAGGAAGGTTGTTGTCTTCATTCTAGAATTCTAGGTGAAAATATGGAACACCTAGCACATCAAAATGATTAACACAGGGTCACCATATTTCAATCATGATAGGTCAATAATGACAATTTGGAAGGATGGCTTGATAAAGATTAACTTAAGGATCAAATTTAGGAAGATTCAAAGAAATATAGAAACATTTGTTTCCCCCTAAATGGCCTCCAAATATGTTGATGTCAAAACCACATGGTTTAGACAACAACACTAGAAGCACCCTTGGAGGGATGGTCAATGGGAGAAAATGGGATGGAATCCTAAGAGGAAACTACAACAATTAATTAATGAAAATGCATGATATATCAGAAATAACAGAACACATAATAGATTTATTGATCGCGGGCCACTTCAAGGGGGCAACCTCCTTTGAGAAAGCTCAACACAAATAAATTCTAGATGCCTTCATTGGCCTCAACACGTACTTATGTACTAAGTCTATGCGCCAATACTATGGATCAATAACATGGAACATATAATACTACGGGACGACTTACAAAGCATATGCGTCCAATACTATGGATCAATACCATGGAACATATAACACTATGGGCTAATACAAACTATGGATCAAAACCATGGAACATATAATGCTACAGGATGACTTACAAAGCATATGCATCCAACAACAATATACTAACAAAGTAAAGATAAGGGTTGACACGGGTTCCTAACATCCCCTCCCCCTTAGAAAAAGCTTTGTCCTCAAAGATTTAGATGTGGAAATTGATGATGAATCTGAAGGAGTGGTTTCCATGTAGCATCCTCTAGTTGCATTCCGTGCCACTAAATTAATACCTCTGTGATATACCGAAAACGAAGCTAATGAGTGCGCCTATTGAGGATGGCCTCCGACTCCAAAAGGATGGATCCTTCATTATCCATTTCTGGTAAAATAGTTTGTCCTCTGATGTTGGTTCCAAGAACTTTCTTCAGACAAGAGACATGAAATACTGGATGAATGCAGGAAGGAGGAAGTTCCAATTTATAAGCAACGGACCCAATCTTCTGAAGAACCTTATATGGCCCATAGAACTTTGGAGCGATCTTATGACTCCCTTTGAGTTTCAGGGAGGATTGCTTGTAAGGCTATAGACGAAGAAAAACCATATCACCTGCTTGAAAAGTGCGCTCAGAACGGTGTTGATTGGCTTGTTGTTTCATTCGATTTCTTGCCATGTGAATACTGTCCTGCAAAATGTGAAGAATTTGATCACGATTTCGAAGAGCCGTGTTAACTGCATGAACTGGTGAACTACTGGGAGTGTATGGAAGAAGAACTGGCGGGGCTTGACCATAGACTGATTCATATGGAGTCATTTTAGATGTAGTGTGGTAGGAGGTATTGTACCACCATTCAATGAGAGGGATCCACTTTTCCCACTAATGTTGTTGTTCGGAGGTGAAGCAACGAAGATAAGTTTCCAAACATTTACTGATAATTTCAGTCTAACCATTTGTTTGTGGGTGATACCCCGAACTCATCTTCAGTTTGGTGATAGTGTGGCGAAATATTTTTGTCCAAAAATGACTGGTGAAAGTTGCATCGCGATCTGAGACAATGGAAGAAGGGATTCCATGAAGACGAAAGATCTGGTCCAGGAAAATTTGTGTGACTGAGGAGGCTGTATAGGGATGGCTGAGGGAAAAAAATTGACTATATTTGGAGAGGTGATCAACCACAACCAAAATCATTGGCTTCCCTCCATATTTAGGGATCCCTTCAATGAAATCCATAGAAATGTCTGTCCAAATCCGGGTAGGGATGGGAAAGGGTTCGAGCAATCCCAGAAGGAGTGTCGTTTCACCCTTGTTGCATTGGAAGGTATCACATTCATCCACCATTTGTTGAATTGTCCTTTTCATTCCCTTCCAAAAGAAGTTATGTTGTGCCCGCTCATACGTTTTGAGGAACCCAGAGTGCCCTACCGATGGAGAAGCATGGAGTTCATAGAAGACAACTTGTTGAATATATGTGCTCTAGGGAAGCACCAGACGACCCTTGTATCTTAGGTAAGCACCATCCCAAGAGTAATGCAGTACAACAGAAGGGTTTTTGGCCAAGCATTGGATGATTTGAGATAATGAGGAGTCATTGACATAGCCCTATTGAACAGATTGCAACCAATTTGGAACAAGCATAGAAATAGCTGAAAGAGAAACTTGGTCATTAAATGTGCGAGAAAGAGCATCCGCCACAAGATTGTCCTTACCCTTCTTGTAAGTGATCTCATAGTCATAACCCATGAGTTTGCTAACCCATTTCTGTTGTGCTGGGGAGGAGACCCATTGTTCCAGGAAATATTTCAGACTCTGGTGATTAGTCTTGATATAGAAATGATTCCCCAATAGGTATGGCCTCCACTTCTGTACTGCATGCAAAATAGTCATCATTTCCTTCTCATATGTATGGGTGGCTAAATTCTTACCAGAAAGGGATTTGATGGTGAACGCAATGGGATGTTCATCTTGAAGGAGAACAACACCAAGTCCATTATCGCAAGCATAACTCTCAATAGCGAAGGGCTTGGAAAAATCGGGCATAGATAGAACATGTGTAGTACACAGAGCTTGTTTCAGTTTGTCAAATGCACACTCAGTAGCATGTTTCCATGTAAAATCATCATTTTTCAATAGAGCAGTTAATGGAGCTGCAATCTTCCCATAATCCTTGACAAACTTGCGGTAGTATCCAGTCAATCCCAAGAAACCACGAAGGCTCTTGAGTGTCTGAGGATGCAGCCAATTTTTCATGGCATCTATTTTGGTAGGATCCACACGAACCCCTTATGCTGAAATAATATGCCCAATATACTCTACCTCCTCCTGTCCAAAAACACAATTAGACTGTTTGGCATGGAGATGATGACCAGAGAAAAGTTGCATTACAAGATCTAGATGTTGGAGATGCTCAACCCATGTTTTACTATAGATGAGGATATCATCAAAGAAGACCAGAATGAATTTCCGCAAGTAGGGCCATAATATTTTATTCATCAATGCCTGGAATGTGGAAGGAGCATCAATGAGGCCAAAGGGCATGACCAAAACCTCATAGTGGCCATCATGTGTGCGGAAGGCTATTTTAGGGATATCATCCTCATGAACCCGAATTTGATGATACCTAGAACGAAGATCTAACTTGGAGAAAAATTGAGAACCATGAAGCTCATCAACAACAGGAATTGGAAACTTATCCTTGATTGTGAGGTGATTATGTGCTCGAAAGTCAATGTAGAGGCACCATGACCCATATTTTTTCAGGACAAGAAGAAATGGTGAAGAAAAGGAACTAGTACTAGGGCGAATAATACCTTGCTTCAGTAAGTCCCAAACGAGCATCTCAATCTCTGTTTTTTGGTGAAATGGGTAGCAATAGGGCCTGATGTTGGGAGGAACACTTCTAGGAAGGAGATGAATACGATGGTCCTCTGGTCTTGAAGGTGGAAATCCCACTGGTTCAGCAAAGACACCTGCATATCTATCCAAAATTTGTTGTAGATCCAAAGGAGTAGTGGAGACTGTTAATGGGTGCATCTGAATGGAATGGATCCGAGCGATGACAACATGTGAATTCTTCTTAAGGATATTTTCCATGCGATGTGAACTAATGATGCTGAGAGACCCTGGTTGTAGGCCCGTCAATGTGTGTTTGTTCCCATTGACTAAAAACTGCATCCAAAGTTCAGCAAAATCCCATAAGATGGGGCCAAGTGTGCGTAGCCATTGAGCACCCAAAACCACATCACATCCACCTAAGGCCAAGGAAAACATGTCGGAGCGCAGGTTATAATCTCCCATAGAGATACACACATTGCGACACTTCCCTTTGCAGGGTAAGGTGTCCCCATTGGCAATCATGACTTCAAATTTGGAGCAAGGATGGACAAAACAATCAGCCTGTTTGGCGATCCGAGGGTCAATGAAGTTATGAGTGCTACCAGAATCACTGAGTATTGTAAGAGGGAGCTTCTTGAAGTAACCCCCAACCCGCATTGTTTGGGGGGTGGTGACTCTGGCTAAAGCATGCAGAGATATCTCTAGGTGGTTGTCTTGAGACGGAGGGTCAACAGGCAGCTGTTGAATGTCGATCTGATCATCTATTGTATCTAGAGCTTCTTCACCAATTTCAAAGGAAGGCGAAGAATCCACATCCAAGAGATAGAGATTTTTCTCAACACATCTATGTCCTCGAGTGAATTTCTCATCACAATTATAACAAAGCCCTTTTTCTCTACGTGCCCGCATCTCTGCTTCAAACAAATGCTTGATAGGAGTTGGTCAAGGAGCTGGCGTGATGGGAGGTCGTTGGAAACCCACATTTCTGAAGGGAACAAAAAGTGGTTTTGGAGCACTGTTGGGCTACGATCTTGTCCTCTTCCAACTTTTGCAACCCCAGGGCTTCCATCATTATGTTGGGACAGAACATTTTGATCTCAGATCGGATTGCATCCTTTAGACCACTGATAAAACAACTCCAGTAGAATTCATCAGGAAATCCTTCTATGTGATTGGTTAGTTTCTCAAATTATGTCTGATACTCTCTCACAGTGCCAATTTGGATAAGTTTAGTGAGTGCTCCTGTGAAGGCATCAAAAGCACTAGGACCAAATCATTACAAAATGAGCTAGAAAAATTCTGTCCATTTTGGCTCTTCATGAACCTTGATGTACCAACGGTACCATTGAAGGGATTCTTGTTCCAAATGAAAGGATGCAAGCAGAACTTTGTTGACATGAAAAGTATTATGCGGACTGAAATATTTTTCTGCGCGGTATATCCATCCAGTCAGATCATTACCATTGAAGCAAGGAAAATCAAGCTTCGACCCATGAAAATTGCTCGAAGAAGAGAACCCACTGTCTGCAGAAGAATCTGATTGTCGTTTATTGTTCATGGTTGAATACTCAAGGTGGAGGCCGAGAATTTTTTCATCCAGATCTTGGAGTTTGGTTTTGAGGGCTGCAAGTTCTTCCTCCATTATTTTTGCTCCTGTGCGGGTGACAACCATAACCAAGAGTTTTTTATTTTTATTTTTTTTATTTTTTATGAATGGGTAGAAAATAAAATCATAAATTGTTTTAGTAAAGGAAAATTTGTATTTGGGAAAAACTCTAATGGGTAATTGGGGTTTGACTAGGTTTTGGACACTTTCGAATGGACAGGGAAGCAGAAAACGAGGATTTTGAAAGCAGGGTGAAAGAATGGGAAAATTTGTCAAAGAGGGACAAAGAAGCAAAAATAGGAAATGAACATTGTGGCAAAATTTGAAGGCGATTGAGTGAAAATCGAATAAGTTATGTCAAACCCTAAAAATAGACAAATGTGGGATTTTTGGCTTCGAGAAGTGGAATTTGGGATAGGGTCCTTAGGAATGAAATATGCAAAATGGGATTGCAGGGGTGTCAGTGAAGTTTCAAGGGAAACAAAGTTAAAGCAAAGAAGATATGGCGAAGTGATCTGCAACGACGCGGAAGTGATCTACAACAGTTCTGGACAGATGTAATATGTGATTTATCAACTGGAAATAGATATGGACCCCAGTTATGTGCGAATTCCTAAAGGTTCATGGGATTCACTTGAACACCAATGTTGTCTAACGACTTGCATATTGGAGCAGTACCCCTCACTCCACGGCTCAGGTAAAACTGATAACCGCTTTGCCACAAATGACAACTTTTGGTTTACCTCATGGGTGGGAACTAGTCAATCAGGTAGGGGTCATTGCCCTTTTCGCTAGCAGGTCCTCTCAATGGGCCAGCTACTTCGGGGTTCCTGTGGTACTCCTCACAATGAGTTTTACGGATTATTCCCAAGTACTTCCCACAGTTAAGCGGATAGGGATTATTCTCGGATCCAAACCTGCAATTGATAGGAACAAATACAAATGCGAAATTTTTTTTGGCAGAAATTCCACCCGACGAGCCCAAGAAAGTGCTCTGATACCAAATGAGAGGAACCTCCAACAATTAATTAATGAAAATTCATGATATATCAGAAATAACAGAACACATAATAGATTTATTGATCATAGGCCACTTCGAGGGGGCGACCTCCTTTGAGCAAGCTCAATACAAATAATTTCTGGATGCCTTCATTGGCCTCAACACGTACTTATATACTAAGTCTATGCACCAATACTATGGATCAATACCATGGAACATATAATACTACATGACGACTTACAAACCATATGCGTCCAATACTATGGATCAATACCATGGAACATATAACACTATGGGCTAATACAAACTATAGATCAAAACCATGGAACATATAATACTATGGGACGACTTACAAAGCATACACGTCCAACAACAATAAACTAACAAAGTAAAGAGAAGGGTTGACACGGGTTCCTAACAAATCCCGAGTGCATTTAGAGCCCTTGGATAGATAGGATAATCACAGTTGATCAATGACGTGAAAAACATTAATAAAATAAAGCACAATTGGACACTTGATAATAAATGAAAGAATGATTTGTTAAACACGAATGTTAGTCCACTAACGAACTAAGTGCAACCTATTTAGCCATGCATACATGAAATGAATTGTTAATTAACTAAGAGAAAATAAATCAATGCAAGATATTTGCAAAATTGAAAAGATGCATAATGCAATAATTTTCCTGAAAGTTAAACTTGAGTCATCAGTCCAAAATTGTAGAAATAGTTCAATCCATTATGACACACAATTAATTAATAATAGATTCCTTTAATATGCAAAAGGAAAGGAAATCAGTAAGTTCATATAATTTCAAAATTTTAAATTGCATGCAAATGTCTGAGTTCATTTAATGAAGCCCATTGAGCTAAATAATGTATGGACTTAGCACTTGAGACGTTAATATGAAAATGCATTAACAATTACGAGTCTTTTTACACCTAATCAGATTTTAAAATTATCTTTTGATGCACAAAAGAAATAATCCAGTTAGATCAATTTGGATTATTTAAATGCAATTTAAAATCAGAGTTCCTTTAATGTAATAAAATCAATTAAATAACATGAACATTCTATATTTGACGATAAGCTGAAAATAACTTGATAATTGTTAAAAATTGCATGAAATGAAAGACCATGACAAAGAGTACAAGGAAACTATCTTAGTTTCAAAAACAAAACGTCAGTAAGCCTAATGACTAAAGACTAAATATTAGATTTTATATGTAGTTAGTGAACATAATAAAAAATTGTATTTATAGTCCATTTATACATATGGTACATTTTTCCAGAATTAAAAAAACATAAACAAAAAAGACAACAAAGTTGAATGGTAAAGGTGGAGGAAAGACACAAATATGCCCAAAATCATATATTTGTTAAAAGGTGGAATTTTGGCACTCATCAAGTACAATAGGTAGTGTCCAGTTCAACCCATGAGCAAGGGAGGTTTCTGAGACCCTACGCAACTCTCAACAACTCAGGCTCATCTGGGTGAAATTGAGACAACGGGAGTACTCCCCACTTAGATTGTCATGCAGTAACCTACGCAAATGAAATTAGTAGAGAAATATATAGAACAAAACAAAAATATGTGCAGGAAAATAGAACGTAACTCCGAAGGAAGGACACTCTACCTTCACCTTAATGTATGGACCTGGACTGTAGTCTTACTTGCAATCACTACCTATTAGGCTCATGGACAACTGAGTATGAAAGGGGAAAATGTAGAAATGGAACCTAGCAGTATCTGCCTCTTACCTCCTGTGCGAGATGATCTTGCAAAAAAGTTTAATTGGCTTGCCTTTGGTGTCATGTTCCGACACTTTGGAATCATGTCGATCTTGAGCATTAACATTTCTTATATTTAATTACCATATTAAATTGTTGTAAAAATCTCATACACTTGTAATGCCTTGCCTACAAAATCTTTCTCTAACTTTGGAAATATTGGATATGTTGGTGATGAATCTAGAACACAATAGGAATTGCTCCCACTTCTCCACTACTTGTACTAATGCATAGATTTTTCAATCATATGAGGGATATTTTAATACAGCTTCGTGAAAAAACTTACAATGATAGCATATGAATATTCCTTCTTGCATAAGTACATCACCTATGGCATACCCACTTGCATCCATATCAATATCAAATAATGGTTGTAAGTTAGGAATTTCCAAGGATGATGCATGGAAAATATTTACTGTCATCTCTCCATAATTTACCTCTATTGATTCCACCCAAATTGATAACTCTTCCCATTCATTGTTACAACATGGACTGGAGCAACAATTGTTGAAAATGAAGCAAACAAAAATCAAAAATATTTGGTTTCCCCCCAAATATTCTTACCTTTGTAACAATGGTAAGAGCGGGATAATTTTTTATGGCCTCATATTGAAAGGAACAATCTTTTGCTTGTCTCCCCCAATCACAACTGTAAAGTAAATCGGAGATTGTTTAGAAATATTACACTACTTGAGACTTGAAAACAACTAATGAATATATAAATGAATGAACACTTAATTCATTAGACACATATATGTGCATTACATAATCCAAAAGGCATAACTAACCATTCATATAAACTTGTCATGTTTTAAAAGTAGTGAATTTCTTCTTCCTTCACTCAAGTGTGATTGTAGCATAATTTGAGATTCAACATCGTGTAGTACTTAACTTGTTGTAATTGATCCAAGAAGTCATCAGTTTGAGGAAATGAATAATGATTCTTCATGGTTATATTGTTCAAATATCAGTAGTCTATGCACAACCTTCAACTTCCATCGTTCTTGGGCACTATGATGATTTGAAACCCACAAGGTGAAAACTCGTCCTAAAGACTCCTTGCTTCAATAAGGTTGCAAATGTTTCTTCATTGCTTCCAACAATGATTCTTGATACAAACCAATGTTTGGCAATGGAGAATCATGTGTTCAAATTTTCTCTTTGGTCGTGAACCATTGGATTATTTAAACACTTCTTTATATGATTCAATCAATTAGTCTAGCGGTTGTTTTTTTTATCTTCATTACAACCTTCTAGTGATGCATCAACCTCCATCTTTCCTTCTTTTCGTTGATTCTCTCTAAAAAAAAAACAATACAGACATTTTTGGTGCTTATGATCCTTCTCCCCTAGTATGCACTTATCATTGAGAGCAACTTCGATTTTCTATTATGAGCAATAAGGATAAAAAATTTCCCATCCTTGAGCAAGCATTATCAATTTTCCCTTTATGTAAAGAGTGCTTCTCTCTCACACACATATATGTGATTCAAGTATCATACCACATACATCATATATGAAGCTTAATTAATGCCAAATCTAAACCTACACTATGTAGTGACTCTCAACTCTGTATCTCAACTAACCGATTCTAGCAAACCTTGGTAGATAAACGATAAAGTTAACTCTTAACTTTAAAGTAATAAATGCATCAACATAATAGATAACACAAGAATGGATAAATAACCCTTAAGGTAAGGCAACACCATCAAATACTCCTTATAAAAGGAATCAATCCCCAAGCCATGCTTGCTACAATACAATATTCAACATCAAGCCTATCTAAATACAAAGATAATCACGAGTTATGAGTATACCTTGGGGTCTATGCCAACTACCCCTTATTATTATATTATTCCCTTTAACTACCCATCAACTAAATGGGCCTTACGCCATGATTTATGCCCATATTACATAACTTATTACCCTTTGGTACCTCCCTAGGTAACCCATATTATCCTCCCTAGGTACATTACAACAATTCTGACGAATAAGGACATGGATGACTTTAGTATTGGTTGAGCCAATATCAAATTATATTTGGAATAAGATTAAAAAGGCAATCTACCTTAGCCTTACTGAGTTGGATTTTGACATGAAAGAGTTCAATTATTTCTTTTTCGTCTTTTCGGATGAGGCTACCCAAGTTCATCATTTTTTAATAAAGGTGCAAATAATTGTTCCGTCAACGTTAGAATTGCTTTCTACCTATTTTTTACATCCACATCCAACCATTTTTTCTTCTTTTGTTGCTTGAAATGTTTGGGACTCAACTCCATGTAATTTCTAATGATTTTCCTCAATTTGTCCATCCACATTGCAATGCTTATAGTGGTTATTAGGGTCTTTTCATTCATGTGTAGTCATCACAATATTTTCCTTTTCCCTTTACACTTATTCTTTCCACTTTTCTTGGTTTCAGTTCATTGCTGTTAATTTTTGAGCATCAATTCAATATACTCTAGGATCTTTACTGAGAGAATAACATATACATCATATCAATCACAATAAGCAATCACATAAGACAATAGACACACATAGTTTCCATGGGGAAAACCATAAAGGTGAAAAACCCCACAACTTCCTCAGAGATAGAAAGAGCAATGATACAACCCAAGTACAAGAGATAGTCCTCCTAGCAGCTACTCCTCCTTCCTCACTTGTGCGCTACTCTCCAATGAGTGTAGAAGTGAATAATGAAGTGATCAAATAGAGTGCCTCCCGCACTCTATTTATACATGACCTGACTTGCCTAATAAACTAGCAAGGCCGACTTGTCTAACTCGGTCTAATAACCCATGGTAATACTAATCAGGGCCGACCCCACAGTTGGTGGTATAATAACCAATCACATGCAAGTTACGACACTTGCGACACTTGTCAATACAAATGATGACACTTCCGTATAGAGGAATAATACCATCTCAATAGGAGTTCAATATACATATGTGAAATACATTCTGAAGTTACATATATATCAACACTCCCTCTTAACTAGGAAGGTATTTCTTGACACAGATCTGCTAGCACAAGTCTTCTTCTCTGGACCATCATCACTGAATCATCGTCATCGTCATTGTCACTGCTGCTGCTATCTCAATCAATCTCTGAACTACTCGTCATAGGAATTTCTACAGAGCCAACCCTTTTTCATGCTGGATGTAGGCCCACCACCTGTAGGTCTTCATCATCAGTGGCCATACTGTGGAACCTAGGACTGATTACGTGCATCAACAAAACCTAGCGCAGACTATAGGATCTTTTACATGTTGACCTTCACAAAACCGTTAAAGAGCATCCTAGGATGTTACGAGCACACCGCTCTACCTGTCCGGATCTCTATAGAGCATCCCAGGATGTTACGAGCACACCACTCTACCTGTCCGGATCTCTAGGATCTATTCTATGTGAACTTTTGCAAAACCTGTTCAGAGCATCCCAAGATGTTACGAGCACACCGCTCTACCTGTCCGAATCTCCAGGATCTTTTCTATGCGAAACTGTAGCAAAACCTCGAAAGAGCATCCCAAGATGTTACGAGCATACTGCTCTACCTGTCCGGATCTCCCAGGATCTTTTCTATGCTACTTGTAGAAAAACCTCAAAAGAGCAACCCAGGATGTTACGAGCACACTGCTCTACCTGTCCGGATCTCCCAGGATCTTTTCTATGCTACCTACATAACCCGTCCATGGCCACAAAGTATCAACTTGATACTCACCATACATCATCGTGATGTACATCATCACATGATCATCATCATAGCGTCATCCTGATGCATATCATCTGGAGCAACATCCTGAAGCTCGTCATCCATGATCATCCTGATCATACAATGCATCCACCTGATGCATACCAAGTATCTACCTGATCATATAGTGTATCCACCTGATACATACATGATCCACCTGATCATACAATGTATCCACCTGATACATACAGAAATACAAGATCCACCTAATCATACAATACATCCACCTGATGCATACATAAATACATGATCCACCTGATCATACCAAGCATCCAACATGATGCATATACAAATGCATGATCCAACTGATCATATCGAGCATGCAACATGATGCATATACAAATGCATGATCCAACTGATCAAAGCATCCAACATGATGCATATAAAAATACATGATCCACCTGAACAAAGCATCCTAACTGATGCATATACAAATACATGATCCAATTGATCAAAGCATCCTAACTGATGCATATACAAATACATGATCAAGCTGATCAAAGCATCCAACTTATGCATATACAAAGTAGTAACTGGAGCATCGTCCTGATGCCCATCACACAACGCTTACATCCACAGCCATGGGAAGGATCCTCCTCTCACCATGCTTGGAATGACTCCTACAAATGTGTCCATCACTTCTTCCTTGAAGTGTCATCAATCTGAAGAACACCAAGCCTCTCTCTGAAGTACTCAAACTTCACTCTGGCTAGTGGTTTCGTTAACACATCTGCAACCTGCTCATCTGTCACAACATATAGGAGCTTCACTACTCCTCTCTGCACAATATCCCTGATATAGTGATATTTGATCTCAATGTGCTTCGACTTGTCGTGGAACACCGGATTCTCAGACAGCTTCACACAACTCTGGTTGTCACAAAAGATACCAGTAGCCTCCAACGGGAGATCAAATAGCTCAGACAGTAGCTTTTAGAGCCATACTGCCTCACAACGAGCCGAACAAGCTGCAACATACTCTGCTTCGGCTGTACTCAGTGCTACGCAGGACTGCTTCCTGCTAAACCAAGAGATCACACCTGATCCCATACTGATGCAACACCCAGAAGTGCTCTTCCTAGTTGCAGCACTGCCTGCTCAGTTCGAATCAACATAACCTTGTATGTTTAAACTTTTGATTCGCATCATACTTGAGCCCATAATCAATTGTACCCTTTAGGTACCTCAGAATATGCTTTACAACAACCAGGTGAACACTCCTCGGATCTGTCAGGAACTGGCTCAATGTGTTCACCGCAAAGCAAATATCTGGTCTCGTGTTCGTCAGGTACATCAAGGACCCAATCATCTGACGATACACAGTGACATCAACCGGCTCAGATGAAGCATCACACAGAAGCTTCAGGTTTGATGCCATAGGTGTGGCCATGGCCTTGCAGTCCATCATCCCAAACCTCTTCAGGATCTCTACTGCATACTTCCCTTGTCTAAGGAAGATTCCATCTGCACTCTGCCACACCTCCATGCCTAGAAAATAGTGCATCATCCCTAAGTCCTTCATCTTGAACTCGGCAGCAAGCTTCCTCTTGGTGTCGGCAATCAACCCATCCTCAGCTGTAACAAACAGGTCATCCACATACAAAAGTAGTATCACAGGATTTCCTTCCTCAACCTTGTAGTAAAGCCCAAACTGGATAGGAAACTATCCATCCTACCATACCAAGTCCTAGGTGCTTGCTTCAAGCCATACAAGGCTTTCTTCAATCTGCACACATACACTTCCTCCTCGACTACACCATTCAAGAAAGCTGTCTTGACATCCATCTGGTGTATCTTCCATTTCATCACTGCAGCCAAAGCAAGTACTATTCTGATGGAAGTGTATCTGGCTACGAGAGCAAAAGTCTCTTCATAATCTATCCCCTCTTTTTGGGAGAAGCCACGAGCTACAAATCTCACTTTGTATTTTTCTATGCTGCCATCTGTAGTATGCTTGATCTTGTAGATCCATTTGGAAGTCACAACAGACTTCCCTTCAGGTCTTGGGACTACATCCCAAACATCATTCTTCATGATCGACATATCATGGCATCCTTCCATTCATCCCGGATCATGGAAACTTCAGATTATTCAATATCTTTAATAGATAGTTTTCTTGAACTTCGTTGTTGGAACAAATGTTGTAATCCTTCTTTTGCAGGTGATTGTACATGATCTTTCCTACAAGTCAAATACAATTGCATGATTAGAAACTTCTCATATTTTTCAGAACGAAATCTTATACATAAAAATATGTGTCATACAGTCATGCAATTATCTTATCCAATGCTTCAATACAACATTTATTCATATTTTGTAACTTTCTAGATGCCTTCCATCTCTACCAGAACATTTGTTAAGAGTGTGCACAACTCCCAACATGTCAGCAAAGAGGTTTCATTCTAGATAAGTAGCAATGGAATGTTGTACAGTGCCATAGGCCACTTACCCATTACATGTTAGTAGTATCTTGTTCATCAATGCAACTATTCTAACATGCATCAAACATAACCTAAGTCTAGGAACATAAGTATGTACATCATTGAACAATATTATTTAATCAAATATACAAGAAATGACAATTAAAATACTTATCTTTGTTTGTTTGTTGGGTGGACTCCCTCTCAATCTTTGCTTCCTTGCAAGAGCTACTGGAGTGTGCTCCCTCTTGATATTTGAATCTCTGCATCATTTCTTGAAGTCTTCTGATGTAAACTCTCTACCATTTCTCCTTTTGATCAAGGCTTTGAATTCCTTGAACTTGCCGAGTACTTCATATTTGTTATTTAATACATAAATCCAAGTCTTCCTAGAGAAATCATCAATGAAAGAGACATAGTAAACATACCCACTCAGAGAACTGGATGACATCGGACCGCATACATTAGAGTGGATAATCTCCAAGATTCCTTTTGCTTTGCTTTCACTGCTTGGAAATGCCTTCTTTATGTTCTTTCCTTTTGCACATACTTTGCAAACACCTTCATGCTTTGTCTTGATTTCAGAAAGACCCTCTACAGCTTTACTTGCAATTGGTAGTTCTCTATAGTGCACATGTGCAATACTTCTATGCCAAAGTTCACTTGGCTCCATGGATTCATGTACCATGGCATGTTCAGGTTGTCCCTTTAATTTATACAATCCTCCCTCTTGTTCTCCAATTACTACCGCATCATCTATGGTCTTACCCTTAGGCCACATGAGTACTTGGCCATCCACAAATGCAACTCTAATTACTTTTGCATCCAAAGATGATATGGATAGAAGATTCTTCTTGAGCCCAGGTACATATAAAACATATTTCATCTTCAAAGACTTTCCAGAGTCTAGTTTGTAGGAGGCTTCACCACTTCCCTTGATAGGGTATTGATAGTCATCCCCAAGTTTCGCCTTATGAGGTGACTCATGTTCAAATAGATCTACAAAATATTCTTTAAACCTAGTCATGTGTTTGGAAGCCCCACTGTCAATCGGCCAATCATCACATCCATGAGAGATAGCACTTGTGAGAGCAGAGATTAGAACATATTCATCTTCACTTGACGAGTCATCAATTTCTGCTCTAGCCTTCTTCCTGGGAGGTTCATCATCCTTAGTAGCATGAGCATGATATCTCTTCTTGTTGTACTTCTTCTTCTTCTTGAAGTTGTTGTTGTTTTCTTTCTTCTTCTTGGGACAATTTGAAGCAAAGTGTCATATTTCATTATAATCGAAACATCGAACATGAGAGAGGTCTCTCTTCTTATGATGGGAGTGAGATTGTTTCTTGTTATGAGATTTCTCCCTCTTAAAACTTGCTTCCCTTGGTGTGTGCTGTGAGAGCTTGATCTTCATTCCCCATATTTTCTTCTCGAGCCACAAGCCTTGCTTCTTCTTGTGAACATTCCTCCCATATTCTACTGAAGGAGATCAATTTCCTTCTTGCACAGATTCCTTGGATGAAAGAGTCCCAACCTAGGTAGGCTATTCAATGTGGTCATAACAACTTCACCATTATCCACTATTTCATTCACAGCTTCAAGTTGTTCCTTGATCTGAGAGACCTTAGAAAAATAAGATTGAATGGTCTCTCCATTCTGAAGCTTTACTCCTTTCAATTGATTCCACAGAGTCATCTTCCGATTTATGTTCTTCCCTTCAAATAGCTTGGCCAGGGAGTCAAACATCTCCTTGGTATGAGATGGTTTTTGATAGAATCAACAATGATCCTCTTTGCCTTGACCAAGTTCTTCTTATGTAAGGCCTTAGCCTCTTCTCCCTCTGGGACAGGGACCTCTTCACTTATGTAAGTATCTAATTCATTTTCTTCCAGGATTAACCCAATCCTATACTTCCATGCTCGGAAGTTATCATACCCTTCAAGCTTATCCTCAAGCTTGGTGTGGTAAGACATCTTAAAGAGTACTTCAAATGGAAATAGAAAAGATTTAGATCTTACCCTCTTGATTTGCAGAAATCTGGATCTGGAGCTGGATTAGGGTTTGTCAGAGAAACCCTAAAAATTCATAATGTGAATTTCAAATTTCTAAAATGATAGAAAGATGCGCCTTGATGAGATGATCATCCTGGTATACTCAGAAATTGAAAACTGCAAAGTTTCACCCCTCAGAAATGCTTTTCAATCTCCCGGATTCACTAGGGAGGACCCTGAATTAGGGTTTGAGTTTCCTGGAGTTTCACCCAACCAAAAATTTCGATCCAAAGATCTAAACTTCGATTTTTCCAAGGAGCTTCCAGCTATGGTCTCAGACTTCAAAATTTCCACTTTTTGTGGAAACCCTAATTTTTAGGGCCAAAAATGAAAGTGCTCAAAATTGAATTCTGATTGGACAAAAAGATGCGCCTTGCTGAGGAGAGTCAATCTACCATACTTCCTTTCAAGATATGTGGAGAGAAACCCAATAAAAAAGAATCCCTAGCTTCGGCAACTGCACAGTGTCTTCTTCTCAGGTTAGCTCTGATACCATGTTAATTTTTGAGCATCAATTCAATATACTCTAGGATCTTTACTAAGAGAATAACATGTACAACATATCAATCATATCAATCACAATAAGCAATCACATAAGACAATAGACACACAGAGTTTCCATGGGGAAAACCATAAAGGTGAAAAACCCCGCAACTTCCTCAGAGATAGAAAGAGCAATGATACAACCCAAGTACAAGAGATAGTCCTCCTAGCAACTACTACTCCTTCTTCACTTGTGCGCCACTCTCCAATGAGTGTAGAAGTGAATAATGAAGCGATCAAATAGAGTGCCTCCCACGCTCTATTTATACATGACCTGACTTGCCTAATAAAATAGCAGGGTTGACTTGTCTAACTCAGTCTAACAACCCATGGTAATACTAATCAGGGTCGATCCCACACTTGGTGGTCTAATAACCCATCACATGCAAGTTACGACACTTGTCAATACAAATGACGACACTTTCGTATAGAGGAATAATACCATCTCTATAGGAGTACAATATACATATGTGAAATACATTCCGAAGTTACATATACATCAACAATTGCTATGTCTACTTGGGTCCACTACACTACACCTTCTTCTTAACATCTCCATCTATTCATTGTGCATGTACACAAGGTTCACCAATGATCTCTAGTTTGAAGAGCATTGCTTTTCCAAAATGTGACTATGCAAACCTCCCAAGTATTTGATGAGCAAATATGGATTCTTGGGAGAGATTCCCAATTGTATGGCTTGCTTGAAAAATTCCAAGGCTTATTCTTGTGCAATGTGCCCCTACTAATTGAAAAAAGTGAATGTATTTCCATGTGCTTCCTCATATCCAATGGAATATAAGTGTGATTTTATGACGTCTGAAATACCTATCATTTTATCATTGGTTGTTCATCCATGAGCTTTCAAGCTACAATATTACTTTCCCACCATGTCAATGCACGTCCTTCTAACTTGAAGCAGACAAAAATATATTTTGCTCTTTTTTTTTTATGAAAACAGTTAAAAATTATATTATAGAAAAAAGGTTGAGGGGTTTCCCAACTGAGCGAAAGTACATCAGGATCCCAGAGGCCATGAGTTCATGATAACAATATTATGATTTGCATACTACCCATTGAGCAAAACAACTGATATTTCATACTGGCATAATACAAACCTAAACTGAGGCTACCCATACTAGACTTTATTTATACTAGAGGCCTTAGAGGTCCCGAATATATTAAAATTGGCCTAAATATTTAATATTTTAGGCCTTTGCATACTCACAAAAATTCAACATTAAAACAGATTAAAACACAACAAGAGATATGAATTATGGGGCCTGGAGATCCTCTAATGGATGGACCATATTTTCCTGCTTTGGCTGAATGATGTATCTGGAGTTAGCTTCCTGCAGAGGTCTAGAGCGGAGGAAGCCATCAGATTCAAGAAGAGCTCCTGTCTCCAAATTTCCTACCCAAATTTACAACATAACCAAATAAGCTTCTAATGTTTTGACTTTGTCCTCCAATTGTTCATTCTTAGCTTTCTCATGTGCTATTTCGTCTTAAAACAAAATTTATGCTCTTCACTTACAATGTGCACATTAAAATAAACTAGTTGTTGTAACCAATGATTTAATTTGAGGGTGAATGTTCCATGCATAAGGCTTGATTTCAATTCTTGTTTCCACTCTAAAAGATGTTTTTTTCGTCGGAATCTCCTTTTTATAAATCTCTCTTCTTCTCATTCTAGTTCCTTATCTTCAAAAATAGTGCTCAGCTGAAGTAGCTTCCTCTATTTTTGTTGCATCATAGTTATCAACCTTTAATCATATATGACATATTCAATGTCAATTGAGACATGTCTAAAGACATCTTGATCATATGAGATTCCACTCTTGAATCTCTCGCTTCAGACTCCATTGATTGCATGTCAACTATATTAATTGTCATGTGTACGCCTTGAGACCAATTCCTCCTACTCTTTAGGCAAAACTAAAGATATTTTAGAACTAACTCTCCACCTTTTTGTAACATCCCTTCACTACCTTTACAAACGATGATATGATACCAATATGATTTACATGTAAATTATGGTAGGTATCCCATCACAATTCGCTCAATTATGGTACGTATCCCATGAGACAATTAGTTACAACAAAGCATGAACGTTCTTGGTTGAGTGCTGTGCTAATTCTCTTCGATAACAATTAAAATAAGCTACAGTCATCAAAACAACAACAGAAATTTTATTCTTGTATCCAATATGGAAAATTATAGCAAGGAATAGCAATGGCTCTGCTCTTTATTGTCTCAGGAAATTCATAATACAAATTACAAAGGTCTCTTGCAGAGCAACAAACATTGTGCAGCGGACTCTAGATCTAATACATCAATGTTTACTTCCCGTGCGACTGCACTGATTCCCTCAATGCACTGGTTTTGCTTTGCTTGCTATCAAAATCCAAGCCAGAAAATCTTCTCTGGCTCTTTCATTTGCATTTACTCTTACTCCAATGGCCGAACGAGCTGGACTCTAGAAAATCGTCTGTCTTCTTTCTTGGTATATATGTAAACTTCCCTTCAAGAGTTCATTGTAACTGCCTTCCAAGAAGAAAGACTCATTCAAACAAAACCTTCATGTCAACCCTGTTCAAGCTAACGTCCCTTCAGTGTCTACTGGCAGTGAGGGCTTTTAGTGTGCTTCTAGCCTGCATCATCTGGTTTTTAAATGTCCAAAGAATACCTATGGAGAGATTTGGCAATAAGTATAATATTGAATGTGGATGGAAATGTTAGGTTTCTAAATGTATAAAGAATATCTATCGAAGAGATTTAGTAATAAGTATAGTATTGAATGTGGATGGATATGTTTTATTGGATCTCAAACAGTTTGAAATCCAACTGTCAACAAAGCACTCACCGCATCATTAACATTCAATATTGTTCCAAGTTTGAATATTTCCTTCTTTCTCATATTTCTTTATGCATATGCCCCCATCGTAAAGATGCATGTCTTCTTAACATGTCTTCTTAACTCAATGCACTTGAATTTCACATGTCTTGAATTCTCACTTGTTCAAAGTTAAAAAATTATCCATCTTTGGTAGCCAAATGTTTCCATCCTTGTTTTGTCGCCCAACTTTGGGACCGGTGAAAGAATTTTGTCATCCATACCCAAATCATATTCTTCCTGCACTCTTTTCATAGTGAATTTTGCACCACATCATGCACTAGCTTATTTTTTGTTGTGCAATCTCCATCCTTTTAAGTATTTGATACAAAGTTCACAAATTTCATAAAATGACACCGATCATGTGATCTCATGCATGGTTTCTTATCATTTGTCCTTTCTCTTTTTTCCTACCCAAAGGAAATTCCTCTATCTACCATAATGTTGGCTATGATACCACAAATGTTGTACACTCCTTACCACTGTCAAAAACCAAACTACATAACCGAATGATGTACAATATAAAATTGCTAAAAAGAAACATACATATTATAATTAACAATCATGATATCAAAACTAATGATGATTCAAGTAAAACTCAGCTTTATATAAAATATTAGCAATGGAGTAGGTATTCCCTTGCGTCTAGTGGCCCCTATTAGCTTTTATGGTTACTCTGAAATTGTTTACACCATGCATGGGTTCTTCATGTGACAGGGTGCATAGTGTGTTTATTACCTTTGGTTGTATTGTGATGGACGTACAAATTGGAGAGAGCTTACTCATGGATTATCATGATTTATCTAGATGCTTATGTGGAACACTTCCTTGGAGCACTTGATTTCTTTCTTGGAGGACAAATCACTTTGGAGGAGGATTGTTGGGAACCTTGGATAAGGGTGTTCAGCCCTAGAAAGCATGGGGGAAATTAGTTTGCTTGCATGGATACATGTACTTAACATGAGGATGCTTGGGTTGAGGACTAATGATGTCAATGCGGTGGACCCAGAGGTTATACACATGGCTTAGGAGATAAAGTTGGAGCATTGTAAGCCTTTGGATGAGGAGAGTTGGACTTTTCTTGAGGAGAGTTCATCCTTGAAGCTTAACATGTGTCACCCAGAGTTGGAATGCTTCACATGTGGGATTATCTATTATTTAGTTAGGTTGTTTGTTGGGATAAGGTCCACTTGTTAGTGTTGGCCTCCCTCACCTTTCAATATGTGATTAAATGAGTCTTTCCATCATATTCATTGTTGTTCACTCATGTAATCACATGCTTGTGTTAGAGATGTGAGAACTAGAGAAAACTAGTCCACTTGTACTCTTCTTCATTGTATTTTCTCTTTTTGGTTTGGAGTGCAAGGGTTCTGAAGGGAATTTGAGGGAAAACTAGGGTGAGGGTTTTTTCCCAAGGAGATAAGGGAAGCTAGAATATGGGAGAAACCTTAGAGGAGAAAATTAGGGAGCACTTGATCTTGTATCTCTTGTGAGAGAATACTAGGGTTTAGTGGAATTTGGAAACCCTGGTGCTACTTGAGGTGCTTGATCTAACGAAGATAGAGTGAGTCTATCATGTACACTTATGTGATGCAAGTGAAGGTTCCAAGGAGGACTTGCCAATGTGTATGTTAAATTATTGAGGATCTTTGGTGGAGAAACCAATTTTTGGTTAGGAATGATTCCTATACAAGAGGAGTTGCTAGGGTTTTCTTATGGTTTCCCTAGCTAGGATTTGGAAAGACTAACTGGTACCAACTTGTATCAAGATGTTGTATGTACTTTTAATTCATTTTTTATAATATATGAAGTGTTCCATCTGTCCAATTTTTGTGTATTTGCATATTTGAATTTCAAATTTCAACTTATGGTATCTTCATGTTTTAGTAGATTCTAGTGTTGGTTGTGCATGATGACTTGACATATTAAGCAAAATTTGTTAAGTGATTTAACACATTTCTAGAAGGTAAAGGGACACATTTACCATCGCAATAATTTATTGTACTGAGTCATTTTCATATCCATAATTTGTTGGGGAAGTGTGCCCTAAGGGATGAAACTTTATTGCATTGAAGTGCACTTGATTAGTAATTATTTTCTTGGACTATTTTGTGAATTGGGTTTAAGAGAAATGAAGTATGTGTTGTTGTAATTTAATTTTTTGAATCCATCCCTAAGGTTGAAAGTCCACAAGAAATAAATATGGTAAACCTCAAGGTTGAGGTGAAATTTCTAAATTTGAATAAACTTTCATATTCTCAAAATCTGCACATGGTCTCAAAGCTAATTTGACTAATATTACTCTCTTGTTGAAGAGGTAGTTGGGACTTCAATTGTTATGTACCTAGGAGAGGTTCTTGACTTATTACATGTTATTGGGTGTGAAACCATAGTGCATTTCATAGAAGTGCTTGAACCCTAAAAGGATTGTTCTACTTTATTTATTGTTGATTTTATTTTGAGGATAATTCTGATTTGTAGAGATGACAACTCTTAGTCTTAGAGAGTGTGATAGGTTTGAGGAAGTTTCCAGTTACATATATTGGAAGTACAGACTAAAAATTATTTTGGAGGAGGTTGAGATTTGGGAGCATGTTGAAATATAGATCATTGCACCCACTAATATGAAATTGTTGGCCTTGAATGTTAAAAAAGAGGCCAAGGAAAAGATAACCATACTTGATTCAATGAAGGATCACTAGATCACTCAAAGTACAAAAAAAACATCAGTAAGTTAATGTATTATGCTTTGGTTAGTTTATATTAGATTTGTAGTGTCTCTATACATATTCTCTTGAGAACATGCTTTCAGTGATATGCATTAGTAACATGGATATAATGATGAGATATTTGTCCAAGTTCATAGAATTGAAAGATCAATGGGACATCATAGGGAAAAAAGTGGAGGATAAAGATTTGGTGTCCATTTATTTTGAATGTATTTGCTCCATCTTCGAAACATTTCACCTTGTGATACTTTACCTAATTATGAGAAGATTTCGGATAACCTTGTGCAGGAAGAAGTTAGAATCGAGTCACGTTCAACGTAGAAAAATGAATTAGAAGACCTATCCTTGGTTAAGAGGATGAGGAAAGAAGCTAGAAAGGATACAATAAAGGTAAGTAGGAAGACTCAATGGATGTAATAAATATTTGAGTAAGGTGAAATGTCTTAGGTGTCACCAGTCGGGACATTATAATAACTAGTGTCTGAAGAAGTAGGGGAGGCCAAGTAGAAACAAGTTGTAGTAGGTACTCTATGTTAAAAAAATATAAATAAAATAAAACAAAAAATAGTAGCAAACAACAATAAAAATAGAACACAAGATTTGTGTGGAAACCCTGTTGTGCATAGGTAAAACCATGGGGCAATGACAACTTCGATTTTTGTTTGTAACTCAAAAAAAACTTACAATCCTTTTTTGTACAACAATGTCTAGGGTCATTTCCATTTTATCCAATACATATGAGTGTTCTAGAAGGAACCTAGATACATTGGAAGGTTCTAGAATTTTTTCCCTTAGGGGCTCTGGCCCCAAACCCCTACACCCCTAAGCATGGGCCTAGTCATGTACTCAACAGGGAAAATATCAAATACCTGGATATTGACTTATCTCCTAATATTATCCCACTTGAAGTTGATATATATAAATCTCCTTTCCTCTATTTTTCGCCTGCGTGCCATTCCCCAATGTTGCCTTTATCCATTTTCAACAAACCTTGATAATTTTTGCACCATTCAAACTTCTCTATTTTGGCCAACTTTGTAAGCATATCTATGATATTCTTATCAATATCAATTTTCTCCAATAGGATCCTACCTTTTTCCACCTTTTTCCTTATGAAATGGTACTTAATATCAAATATGTTTCGTGCGATCATGAAATGTTGGATTCTTCACTAAGTGAATAACACTTTGAATGCCACAATGCAAAGTGATCTTCCCATGCATCAACTTGAAGTAATCCATCAACAACTCTATCCATATTCCCTCTTTGTTGGACTCAACTGCTACCACATATTCTACCTCAGTAATTTATAAAGCCACCACTGACTGCAGCTTAGATTTCTAGCTTACAAATCCACAAATAAGAGTGAAAGTATATCCCGTAGTAGAATTTTGTCCATATCTATCTCCACCAAAATCATAATCTGTAAAAGATTCAATTTGTAAATCTATTGATCTGTAGCAAATAGCATCATCTAAAGTGTCCCTTAAGTATCTGAGTATCCACTTCACATCATTCCAATGCTCCTTACCAATATTCACCATCAACCGAATAACAACTCCCACTGCTTGGGAAATATCTAGTCTAGTGCTTAGCATGGCGAACTTGAGGCTCCCTACTATTTATGAATACTGTACATGAGATAGCTTGTCTTCTATGCTTTTGTGCTAGGTTGTTTGGAAGACAACTTGAAGTGTGCAAGAAGTGGGGTGCTAACTGATTTTGCATTCTACATATTGAAGTTCTATACAATATTTTCTATATATGAATTTTGACTTAACCATGTCTTCCTACATGTTATGCTCTTGATTTCAAATTTCTTAGCCAATTGAGCCTTAATATCAATTATTTCCTTCATGTTAGGGCTTGCAACCAGCATATTATCAACATACAACAACAAGATATTAAAACTGTCATAATCAAACCTCCTATAATATGCACAATGGTCAGTTTCACTTCCACTAAAACCTTGGATCTTTATGAAGGTGTAAATTTTTTTATACCACATCCTTGGCATGTGTTTTAATCCATACAAATATTTATTGGGTCTACAAACCAAATTCTCTTTGTCTCTTTCTTTGTATCCCTCAGGATGATCCATATAATTCTCTTCCTTGTGATCACCATGCAAGGAAACAATTTTTACATCAAGTTGCTCCAACTCTAAATCCTATGTTTCTACAATTGCTTGAGCAAAATCCTTACAATAGTTAGCATCATAACTATATAGAAGATTTCATTAAAATCAATACATGACTTATGCACATAGCCTTTTCCACCAAGTGAGCTTTTTAACATTCCAACAACTAATCTTTGTTCTTCTTTACTTTATATATCCACTTGTTTTCAATAACCTTTCTTCCTGGTGGCAGATCTACAAGTTCTCTTGTTTCATTCTTGTGTAGTATTTTCATTTCTTCGTCCATGGATTTCCTCCATTTATCTACATTCTTAGATTATCTAGATTCTTGAAATGAATTGGATTCACCATTATTAGTTAACAATGCAAAAGAAGAACAAAAATCAAGAGACTACCTTTCAAGATGCCTCTTGGGACATGTAGATCTTCTAAGTTGTGGATGTTGAATTTATTGCACTTCATGCTGAACAGAAGCTTCATTTTCATTTTCATCTTCACTCATTTCTACTTCAACAGGTACAATCTCAGGTGTCTATTGTACCTCCTTTGCATGAAATTTTCATTAAAAATAACATCTCGTCTAACACTAACATTGTGGTCAGTAGGATTCCACGGTCTATATCCCTTTATTGTATTATCATAGTGAAGAAATACTAGGTGAAAACATGAAGTCGGGAAACACTTTTTTCTTGTTTTTTATGAAGAAAATTGTAAAATTTTACGTTTTTTCAACTTCACCCCCTCTAAACTCATATTTCCTTTGACAATTTTGCTTTGAGGTAAAAAAGAGATTTGTAGATAACTATGTTACCTCCATACTCATAATTTTTGTAGAAAAAATTATGGACATATATTGGGATAAATTTGGTTTTGACTAACTGCATATAATTTAAAATTTTACATCAGGATAACGGGTGACTTAATGATCCGTTATGTTTGTTAGAGATGGATTTTCATTTTGGGTAAACAATATATAATGTCACAATATACAAAGATTGTACTAGTGCATGAACTATTGTTGGGGAATTGTTAGGGTTAACCACTATTTTTATTATTGAATTAAATAAAGTAAGACAAAAAATGGTGATGTTTCAATAGATTTTGTGATCCATCAATTTGCGTTTTGATATCATTGTCACTAAGAAAATTAAAAGTACCTCTGCAAAGAGTATAGGGAGAGTAAATGTGCTATGATTTTTCCTATTTTTTGGTGTTTTCATTTTGAAGATATTGAATTTTCATTGCAAGCAATTTTCAAAATAGTAAAATTTTGAAGTGATAGAGTTTAGAATAACATTGTTAATAAATAGAAATTAATGATGAAAATAAATAATTCTTATATAATTAGAAACTATATTCAGAAATGAATCCATTGGTACCAGGTCCAAAAAATAATCTTTAAAATTTGCAGGGGTTTGGGCTCTCTAAAGTTTCATTTTCCGAAAAACTAAAGGAGATTTTTTTAAATGATTTTAGCAAAAACTCTAGTCCGAGAAGATGCCTCGGTCGAGAGTTTTATACCAACTCTTGGCCAAGAGTTTTAAACTCTCAACTAAGAGTTTTTTTTTTGAAATAGATGACTCTAATTGAATAAAACTATCGACCGAGAGTTAAAAATAGCGCACTCCAAAATGTGTTTCCCAACTTCGCGTTCTCACCCTACACATGTCCTTGACTTTGGGTCAAGTATGGACCTCTTTCCTTTAGGCACATGGAAAATGCATCAAAACCAAAGATATAAAAATGAGAATAATCCATTGGTTTACCACACAAAACCTCCTTTGGAATAGTTCCATCCAACATAGTTGTAGGTGATATATTTATAAGATAAGAATTTGTATTAACAACCTCTTCCCTGAATCCATTATCCAACCTCAATGTGTTGAGCATGATTCTTGCATGTTCCATGGTTATATAATTCATCCGCTAACCCACACCATTTTGTTGTGGAGTATATGGAGAAGTATTCAGGTTCTTAATTCCTTCACATGTACAAAATTTATCATATTCCTTGGAGCAATATTCTCCTCCATTATCCAATCTAAGACAAAAAACGGACTTTCCCAAACTTTTCTCCACTTGTTCCTTGAACTCCTTAAATTTTACAAAGGCTTCTAATTCATTTTTCAAAAAACACATCCACACTCTTCTAGAATAATCATCCAGAGAAGTTATAAAATATCTAGCACCATTTGTAGATGGAGTGGGGACTCGTCCAAAAGCACCCATTTCATTAAATATGGATAAATTCCAGCCCAAGCCCCTTCGAGTATATGTAAAAAGAAACATTTTTAAAGTCCAAAAACAATGCAAAAAAGGGTTCAAAAAGTGCCAATATTGGGAACCAAAAGTGCACTTCTGTATTAGAAATTGACACTTTCATAATTGGATTTTGCACTTTTTGAACCCAATATTGGCACTTTTGGAACTGATTTTCACGATTTGGAAAGCTGATATTCGCACTTTCAAAATCGGGTTTTGCACTTTTGAAAAGCGATATTGACACTTTTATAATCTGTTTTTTCCACATTTTAATTCCGATACTAACATTTATTGAATATGAATTGCTCTTTAGAAACCACATTTTTGGGATTTTTAAATTTCCTATCCCATCGAGCAAAATACCATTCGTAACTTTTAAAATTGGTAACTCATTTGTAAAAGGCCCTTTAAAAAATAAAAACAACTAGATAACATACTCCCACAAATAGAGAATACTAGCAAGATAATAAAAAATTTGTATTAGATTACTAAGTGAACTAATTTCATGTTTTTTACAATACAAATCACATCATTAACAACATTAACACTATTAACATCATTTAGGTCTTTGGAAGGGTCTAGATCATGCAAAGACAAAAGGAATCACCAATCTAACAGTAATTGGAGACTCAAAACTCATCAACCAATGCCTTGTTAACAAGTCCATCCCCAACAATGCAATCATGGGTAGACTTGTTGAAAGAATAAACCAAACCATAAAGCAGTATGAGGAGGGGGAAGATTATTTCATGTCAAAAGAGTTATAAATCAAAAGGCCAATCGTTATGCAAACTTGTTATGTCAACTTCCCACTGGGATGCTAATGTCTGACCAGACATTTATTAAGCCATCATGGAAGACAGAGGTAGAGCTAAGGAAATGTTATGAGTCCTGTGCATTTACCTATTTCAACACATGGATTTCACCACTCCCCTACGTACGATTCCTTTGCGAGTACAAGGACATGATTGGATAACCAATAATTCCCTAATATGTAGCATGTGAATTGGGAAAATGGTGGACAAACGAAATCTTGAGCGTGAGATTGATCGTAAGCAAGGATATGGCAAGGAGTTTAAAGGGGCTAAGGTCATTTTGATAAGGGGGAAAAAGAATTTGAGGACGATAATTCAAACAGGTGGGAAGCTTCACGAAGTGCCATGGAGTCTAGGAAAGACAAGGTCGGCCTAGGAAAACTCAATAGCATTGTCTGGTCCAGGTGTGAACGCAAAATTGGTGAAGTTCAACATTATGTAGGATATTTTTCTAGTTTAGTTGGAAAGTTGGTGAAGTTCAGTTGGAAAGTTGGAAGAAGGATTTGCAAAGGAGGACTAAAGGGGAGATCCAATCTCTTCGCCAACAACAAAACCACCTCACCATTCAGCTAGAGAATCAAACTACTAAAAACACGCTAATGGTTTGTGAGATCAGAATTCTGAAAGGAAAAATCATTGAGTAGGAGAATCATTCCCACCGTATGTAGCATGAAATTAAACAATTGACAAAAGAGATGGATCCCCGAATCTATAGGGAAAACACGCATGCTGAAGTTTCTACGGGATCAAGGGAGGAGGAACAACCTGAAGAAAAAGAGGGGGAACAATGGATCAATTATGCACTCACCAGCAATAGATGGATGATAGTGCAAGTTAGTCATTAGCCCCAACATGGATGCGTGGAAACCCGGGTTCTAAAAACTTTCATTTTTTTCTCTGGTTTATGTATTGTAAATCAAGTTTTTAGGAAACTCTTTTATTAGAATATATACCAGTACAACAGACATATGAAACAATATAAAAAATATTATAGTTAGAGAAACATATAGAGAGGCCAAACATTCTAGTTTTTGGTTGCTAGAATTGCCTCTATTTTGTAAATTTTGTTCAATTGGTTGGATGTTTCGGACACAACCTATATTTTAAAAGAAACTCCTTTCTCTGTTCTGGTTAAAAAATCATATTTATATTAATTTTTTTTTTTTAAGTATTGTCATGATCACAACCTCCAGGAACCTATTTTGTCTTGGTGGATGTTTTGCGAGTAAAAAAAAGCAACCTCCAGTTCTAAATTAATACTATAAAGTTTCCACACTGTTATCTTAATCTGCAATAGAAAATCATGTGTGAGATATGGCATAAATTTTATATACTCTTTGATGCCCATACAAATAATCCAAAAGCATGTGTGATCACTCACCTATCAAATGAGCTTCCAGGGGTGGATGGGCGAGCCGTTTCAAGGTACTTACAAAGAACCGTTTGATCTCTCACCTATCAATGAGCTTCCAAGGGTGGATGGGTGAAAACCCAAACTGGATCCGAATTCCAGGTCCGAATGAACTATTACTTGATTTCTATGTCTCTCGTGTGGCTCATGATGCCTTATAGAAAAACAAGAACAATAATAGTAAATATTCTCGTTAAGATGTTAAAAAAAATTTCCACTGCCATTTAAGTCTTAAGTAAATTAAGTAAATTGATTGGAACATATATTAACACCACCTTAACAATTGTTATTAGCCACCTTGCTTATCTTGATATTTCGAATGTTTTTTTCGAAAGAACCCACAATGTCACAATCATATAGACTGGATCCATTCTCAACAACAAATTCTTCCTCAATATTTATGTTATTAAAATTTACAGGTGCTTCTACGTAGTGGAAACATATCGACTTCTACAAACTATTTAGGAAAACATAACTCTCAATCAACTTTAAAAAAAAAAAATAAGAACATTAATACCTTTTTGTTGAGCAATTAGTTCACAAAATGATTTCATGTGCATCTCATGCTGCAATGTCTCCACCAATGAAACAAACAACCTATTTCATGACCCGTACACTAAACGAACAATTCTACATCCCGCATATAATGATAAGACCATTCCTTCAGGTGAAGCAAATCTATAAAAAATGTGATCCCAAAATGATGGAATCTGTTCTTTTGGAATAACATGGTTTCTTGGATCCAAACTCAAATCCATAAACTTTGGGATATCATGAAGAGACTCATTATGATCCTTCCAATCCATATCCATGTGAATTATAGACACATGGTCTCCTTCCAATCCAATTCTCCAACATTGTATAACATATAAACCTATGAAAGAGGTTTCTAAATAATTAGCATGAACCCCGAAGAATGGGTACTACTTGACAGGCTTCTTCGATAATTTGGAGAATTGAGCAAATTCTTTACCTATTAAGTATGTCGAATTGACATCAATTATGAAAATTAAGGTACATGTTTGTACAATTGAACCAAGATAAATCAACAATTCAAGAAAATCAATATACATCCACTGTTGATGACAATTACCTATATCAATAACAAACTAATTTCCATCCGTGTTCCACGCAAGGTAATTGGAAAACAACATCGACAAACAAAACACAAAATATATTTGTCAAAGTTGCCTGGCACATTAATACTTCTATCCACAAAATGAAGACCTGCGATATTCGTCGCAGGCATAGGACTGCTTGGGTCGATTTATTGAAGATTAGATCGACCTTCAATTTGAGAGTGACTCTTTGAATAACTCCCTTCCAAAGTTCTAAAGGATGATAGAGCAATATCTTTCTCTAAATCAACTAAGCAATCTATTCTAAGATACGTTAAATTTTTTTCATGATGAATATATGTGAGCTTGTTCCTCATATTCAATAGATGTAATATGGAAGAAGATTTTGTTGACAAAAACATTTTTCTTAAAATGGATAAAACAACCTTGTTCAAATCCGTCGCATTGAAGGTCCCCGACCGAAATGTCCAATCATACGATTGTTAATAATGCACATGATATCTTGCCATAGTCCCTATTTATTTCCATAAGATATGAACGCTAATTAAGAACTAAAAGATCAATTTGAATTAGAAAACATATGTGGCTCTCTATAACCTTGATTTGGACATGAAATATGTCATCGTTGAGCACATCTGTAGCCGTGACTATGCCAACATGACTTTTTTTCTTCCTCGGCTGAGAAAAGATTTAAGTCAAGATTAAAATTCGCTGGCTTGGATATCTGAAAATACCATTCATGTTGAAATTATCCGATGTTGTGTTCTATGGTTACCTCTAGAAATGGGATTTCCTTGAACTTGCCAAGAGATATAAGCCTTGGCATTGTTACATGTAGTTTAAAAATAGTATCCTTAGTAACATCAATAGTAAATCTAAAAATAAAACAATTGAAATAAAATCATTCGAATGACTAAATATGATAATATTTTAGGAAATTAGATATTTAGAAACTATCTTGTACCCAAAAGGATCAACCGATACTTCTTGTCAAATTTCTATGGCATTGATGCCATGCAAGAAATTCTATAGCTAAGGATCTTGAAGCAAATATAACCTCACTAGATTAGCAGAAAATAGAGAAATAAGAATAGCAAGAAACACAAGAGATAGAACTCAATTGGGATGAAATACACCTTATTTATTATTCAATACGATGTGTACAATATATAATACATCTCAAGAGAGAAATCCGTGAGCCTTAGAAGGTAGTTGAGTAGCTCACATTAATGCTAGGCTTAGTGGAGTAATTCCCCCAATCTATGACATTGTGCCAAGTGTGACTCGTGTATTGGGCCATAATGAGGTCCAATGAATCTATGAGGACCATGAGAACATTAGGCTAGTCAAATAATGTGGATGGAATTATTATGAGGGTGAATTAGGTGGTTTATGGCTTTGGTAGTGGACATTAATGAGCAATTTGACCAAATCTAGTGCATTAGCGCCCTTGGTCCAACCTTATCTCATTAAATAGGGAAGTGGTGCACCTCCCTCATTAAATGAATTAAATTGGGTGCTTTTGACTCCCCGCATTAAGGAAATAGGGCGCACTTGTGGACAAACTTGGCTATTATGACAAATCACTAGTCTAATATGTGGACCAACCCCCTAGACTATGCACTATGAAGCCAAACCATGGAACAACTTACATTCAACACTTGGAACCTTATGCAAGGAATATTAACCAAGCTCTAGATGGGAATTATATTAAAAAACCCCCCCTTAATCCAAAATGGTTGTGAGCAATGAAAATTATTATGAGTGCCCAAGCAACAAAGGCTTATGGTCACCCTTTACAATTTATTAATCCATGTAAGTGAGGAAAGAGGAAAAATCACATAGGGAAAATCCTCCCTTTAGAATGGACATGAAATACACCAAAATAAACTGAACTACTCCAAAACTCAAGTAGGAGTGAACTTGATCATATGTCTGGAGGAACCTTCTTCTTGGGAAGAAGTGGATGTTGCTCAACTAGATAAGGAACATGAACATCTGCATGATGGACAATGTATCCATGTAGAACAGCTCCAATACACTGATGTGAGAGTAGAAGGGGATGCTCATTAGACTTGAACTTTAGACTGAAATCAGGTCCAAATTTAGTCTTGAGATGCTTGAGCCAAAAAATTTGAACCAAGAGAGGTGAAATCAACATCCAACAAAACTGAAATTTCTTGAAACTTTGAGCCAAAAAATATTATGTAAGCTCCAAGAATGATGAACAATAGTTCCAAATGATATTTGGACTTGAAATCTGAACTGAAGTCAAATCCAAAATAAGTATGATCAGGTCCAAATGAGAGGAACAAGTGTTCAATGTGTGCCAAGACATGGCAATGTCTCCTTCTTCAATAGAATTGTGAGGAAGTGCGCTAGTCACCATAAAGGAATAGGTAGAAATATTTGGATCAGAATTGGTGAATGGATTTGCATATCTCTCACATATTGATGCAGCCTTCAAATCATCCAAAAGATCAACAAATTTTGCACCATCAACTAGTGAAGTATGCAAAGGATCTTCAACAACTAGCTTATCATCCTCAAAATCAGTATTTGAAGAATTATTGGAGAACAATGATGAAAGATTAAAGGAGAGTTCTTCTTCAAAAAAGGCATGTCGAATGGCTTCTCTTAGATCAGATACATGTGAATATGAGAAATCAGAGTTCTCGTAAAATTCTAGATCAATAAGAGAAGGAGTCATTTCAAGGAGACTTTTCGCATTTCGAACTTGAGTTGAAATTTCTACCATATTTTCTTCTTCAACTTACACGACTTTAGAAGAGATGCTTGAGGCCGAGACATCAAATTCCAAATCATGTGAGGAGGTGCTAGGTTCTCTCTCCATATGGATATAATATTCCTCATCATGCTTTCCAAAATCTCTATACAAATTGGTTCAGAGATCCTTTGGGTATTCAACAGTATCAATGACGTAGCGCATGCTTGGAGATATAGCTAGACATATTGCTCCAAATGATCTGTCATAGTCATTTATCCAATCATTTCTCTCTTCATAGGATATTGGCTCTTCAACAGCTCCAATATATATCTCATAGAGACCTTGTCTCTTTAGAGATGCAACCAGCTTCAATTTCCACTCTAAATAGCATGTGAATGGAGTAAGAAGAGGAACTGCTTTCAAGTCCTTGTAGAAGTTGTACCTGCAAAACAACACTCTAAAGATCTGTATGGAGGATAAATTCTACCAATATCCCTAATCTATGATACCATTTCAAATTTATATGGCCTTGATTCCATGCAATAAATTCTATAACTAAGGATCTTGAAGCAAATATAACCTCACTAGATTAGCAACAGAGATTAGCAGAAAATAAAGATAGAAGAATAGCAATAAACACAAGAGATAGAACTCAATTGGGATGAAATCCACCTTCTTTATTATTCAATAAGATGGTTACAATATATAATACATCTCAAGAGAGAAATCCGTGAGCCTTAGGATGTAGTTGAGTAGCTCACATTAATTCTAGTCTTAATGGAGTAATTCCCCCAATCTATGACATTGTGCCAAGTGTGACTCATGTATTGGGCCATAATGAGGTCCAATGAACCTATGAGGACCATGAGGACATTAGGATAGTCAATTAATGTGGATGGAATCATTATGAGGGCAAATTAGGTGGTTTAGGGATTTGTTAGTGGCCATTAATGAGCAATTTGACCAAATCGAGTGCATTAGCACACTTGGTCCAACCTTATCCCATAAAATAGGGAAGTGGTCCGCCTCCCTCATTAAATGCATTAAATTGGGTGCTTTTGACTCCCCACCAAGGATAATTTTAGGGGTGAAATTTATCCCATGGGCTATTTTTCCAAAAAAATATTCACCAATTTGCATTTTTTGAAGCCCCGTTTCACCCAATTTTGATGGGGTAAACTGTTTCACTCTAAAAATTGCCAAATTATTATATAAACTATATAAAATCCTAAAAATTGAAATAATTTTAGAAAAATATCGCCAAATATTTTATAGTTGACATTTTAAGAATTGAAAAGATTCACCAAGGTTTATACACTTTTAAATAAGTATGGGTCCTTAAAATTATCCCCGCGAGTCCCCACATTAAGGAAATAGGGCGCACTTGTGGACAAACTTGGTTATTATGACAAATCACTAGTCTAATATGTGGACAAACCACCTAGACTAGGCACTATGAAGCCCAACCATGGAACAACTTACATCAAACACTCATAACCTTATGCAAGGAATATCAACCAAGGTCTAGATGGGAATTATGTTCCAACACCCCCCCCCTAAGCCAAAATGGTTGTGAGGAATGAAAATTATTATGAGGGCCCAAACAACAAAGGCTTATGGTCACCCTTTACAATTTATTAATCCATGTAAGTTAGGAAAGAGGAAAAACCACATGGGGAAAATCCTCCCTCTAGAATGGACATGAAGTACACCAAATAAACTAAACTACTGCAAAACTCAAGTAGGTGTGAACTTGATCATATGTCTGGAGGAACCTTCTTCTTGGGAAGAAGTGGATGTTTCTCAACTAGATCAGGAACATGAACAACTGCATGATGGACAATGTAGCCATGTAGAACAACTCCAATACACTGATGTGAGAGTACAAGTGGCTGCTCATTAGACTTGAACTTCATATTGAAATCAGGTCCAAATGAGTCTTGAGATGCTTGAGCCAAAAATATTGAACCAAGAGAGGTGAAATCAACATCAAGCAAAACTAAAATTTCTTGAAACTTTGAACCAAAAACTATTATGGAAGCTCCAAGAATGATGAACAATAGTTCCAAATGATCTTTGGACTTGAAATATGAACTAAAATGATATCCAAAACAGGTATGATCAAGTCCAAATGAGAGGAACAAGATTTCAATGTGTGCCAAGACAATGCCAATGTATCCTTCTTCAGTAGAATTGTGAGGATGTGCGTTGGTCACCATAAAGGAATAGGTAGATAGATTTGGATCATAATTGGTGAGTGGATTTGTAGCTCTCTTACATCTTGATGCAGCCTTAAAATCATCCAAAGGATCAACAAATTTTGCACCATCAACTAGTGAAGTATGCAAAGGATCTTCAACAACTATCTTATCATCCTCAAAATCAGCATTTGAAGAATTATTGGAGAACAATGATGAAAGATTGAAGGAGAGTTCTTCTTCAACAAAGGAATGCTGAATGGATTATCTTGGATCAACTACATGCAAATATGAGAAATCGGAGTTCTCATGAACTTCTAGATCAATAAGAGAAGGGGTCACTTCAAGGAGACTTTCACCATTTCGAACTTGAGTTGAAATTTCGACCATATTTTCTTCTTCAACTTGCACAGCTTCAGAAGAGATGCTTGATCCTGCGACATCATATTACAGATCATGTGAGGAGGTGCTAGGTTCTCTCTCCATATGGATATAATCTTCCTCATCATTCTTTCTAAAATATCTATCCAAATTGGTTCAAATATCCTTTGGGTATTCAACAGTATCAATGAGGTAGCGCATGCTTGGAGATATAGCTAGACATATTGCTCCAAATGCTCTGTCACAGTCATTTAGCCAATCGTTTCTCTCTTCATAGGATATGGGATCTTCAACAACTCCAATATATATCTCATAGAGATGCAACCAACTTCAATTTCCACTCTAAATAGCATGTGAATGGAGTAAGAAGAGGAATTGCTTTCGAATCCATGTAGAAGTTTTCCCTGCAAAACAACAACTCTGAAGATCTGTATGGAGGATAAATTATACTAAGCTCCCTAATATATGATACCTTGTCAAATTTATATGGTCTTGATTCCATGTAAGAAATTCTACAACTAAGGATCTTGAAGCAAATATAACCTCACTAGATTAACAACAGAGATCAACAGAAAATAAAGATAGAAGAATAACAAGAAACACAAGAGATAGAACTCAATTGGGATCAAATACACCTTCTTTATTATTCAATAATATGTGTAGAATATATAATACATCTCACGAGATAAATTCGTGAGCCTTAGGAGGTAGTTGAGTAGCTCACATTAATGCTAGTCTTAGTGGAGTAATTCCCCCAATCTATGACATTGTGCCAAGTGTGACTCATGTATTGGTCCATAATGAGGTCCAATGAACCTATGAGGACCATGAGGATGTTATGCTATTCAATTAATGTGGATGGAATCATTATGAGGGAGAATTAGGAGGTTTAGGGCTTTGTTAGTGGCCATTAATGAGCAATTTGATCAAATCTAGTGCATTAGCGCCCTTGGTCCAACCTTATCCCATAAAATAGGGAAGTGGTGCGCCTCCCTCATTAAATGCATTAAACTGGGTGCTTTTGACTCCCCACATTAAGGAAATAGGGCGCACTTGTGCTATTATGAAAAATCACTAGTCTAATATGTGGACAAACCCCCTAGACTAGGCACTATGAATCCAAACCATGGAATGCCTTACATTAAACACTTGGAACCTTATGAAGGGAATATTAACCAAGCTATAGATGGGAATTACGTTCCAACACCCCCCCTTAAGCAAAAACGGTTGTGAGCAATGAAAATTATTATGAGGGCCCAAGCAACAGAGGCTTATGGTCACCCTTTATAATTTATTAATCCATGTAAGTGAGGAAAGAGGAAAAACCACATGGGGAAAATCCTCCCTCTAGAATGGACATGAAATACACCAAAATAAACTAAACTACTCCAAAACCCAAGTAGGTGTGAACTTGATCATATGTCTAGAGGAACCTTCTTCTTGGGAAGAAGTGGATGTTTCTCAACTAGATCAGGAACATGAACAACTGCATGATGGACAATGTAGCCATGTAGAACAAATCCAATACACTGATGTGAGAGTAGAAGTGGCTACTCATTAGACTTGAACTTCAGATTGAAATCAGGTCCAAATGAGTCTTGAGATGCTTGAGCCAAAAATATTGAACCAAGAGAGGTGAAATCAAGATCAAGCAAAACTGAAATTTCTTGAAACTTTGAACCAAAAACTATTATGGAAGCTCCAAGAATGATGAACAATAGTTCCAAATGATCATTGGAATTGAAATATGAACTAAAATGATATCCAAAACAGGTATGATCAGGTCCAAATGGGAGGAGCAAGATTTCAATGTGTGCCAAGACAATGGCAATGTATCCTTCTTCAGTAGAATTGCGAGGAAGTGCGTTAGTCACCATAAAGGAATAGGTAGATAGATTTGGATCAGAATTGGTGAGTGGATTTGTAGCTCTCTCACATATTGATGCAAGCTTAAAATCATCCAAAGGATCAACAAATTTTGCACCATCAACTAGTGAAGTATGCAAAGGATCTCTAACAACTAGCTTATCATCCTCAAAATCAGCATTTGAAGAATTAGTGGAGAACAATGATGAAAGATTGAAGGAGATTTATTCTTCAACAAAGGAATGTTGAATGGATTATATTGGATCAACTACATGCAAATATGAGAAATCGGAGTTCTCATGAACTTCTAGATCAATAAGAGAAGGAGTCACTTCAAGGAGACTTTCACCATTTCGAACTTGAGTTGAAATTTCGACCATATTTTCTTCTTCAACTTGCACAGCTTCAAAAGAGATGCTTGAGCCTGAGACATCATATTACAGATCATGTGAGGAGGTGCTAGGTTCTCTCTCCATATGGATAGAATATTCCCCATCATTCTTTCTAAAATATCTATCCAAATTGGTTCAAATATCCTTTGGGTATTCAACAGTATCAATGAGGTAGCGCATGCTTGGAGATATAGCTAGACATATTGCTCCAAATGATCTGTCACAGTCATTTAGCCAATCGTTTCTCTCTTCATATGATATGGGATCTTCAACAACTCCAATATATATCTCATAGAGATGCAACCAACTTCAATTTCCACTCTAAATAACATGTGAATGGAGTAAGAAGAGGAATTGCTTTCAAATCCATGTAGAAGTTTTCCCTGCAAAACAACACTTTGAAGATCTATATGGAGGATAAATTATACTAAGCTCCCTAATCTATGATACCATGTAAAAATTATATGTACTTGATTCCATGCAAGAAATTCTACAGCTAAGGATCTTGAAGCAAATATAACCTCACTAGATTAACAACAGAGATTAGCATAAAATAAAGATAGAAGAATAGAAAGAAACACAAGAGATAGAACTCAATTGAGATGAAATCCACATTCTTTATTATTTAATAAGATGTGTAGAATATACAATACGTCTCACGAGATAAATTCATGAGCCTTAGGAGGTAGTTGAGTAGCTCACATCAATGCGAGTCTTAGTGGAGTAATTCCCCCAATCTATGACATTGTGCCAAGTGTGACTCATGTATTGGGCCATAATGAGGTCCAATGAACCTATGAGGACCATGATGACATTATGCTAGTCAATTAATGTGGATGGAATCATTATGAGGGAGAATTAGGAGGTTTAGATCTTTGTTAGTGGCCATCAATGAGCAATTTGATCAAATCTAGTGCATTAGTGCCCTTGGTCCAACCTTATCCCATAAAATAGGGAAGTGGTGCACCTCCCTCATTAAATGCATTAAATTGGGTGCTTTTGAATCCCCACATTAAGGAAATAGGGAGCACTTGTTCTATTATGAAAAATCACTAGTCTAATATGTGGACAAACCCCCTAGACTAGGCACTATGAATCCAAACCATGGAGCGACTTACATTAAACACTTGGAACCTTATGAAGGGAATATTAACCAAGGTCTATATGGGAATTATGTTTCAACACCCCCCCTTAAGCAAAAACGGTTGTGAGCAATGAAAATTATTATGAGGGCCCAAGCAACAAAGGCTTGTGGTCACTCTTTATAATTTATTAATCCATGTAAGTGAGGAAAGAGGAAAAACCACATGGGGAAAATCCTCCCTCTAGAATGGACCTGAAATAGACCAAAATAAATTGAACTACTCCAAAAATCAAGTAGATGTGAACTTGATCATATGTCTGGAGGAAGCTTCTTCCTGGGAAGCAGTGGATGTTGCTCAACTAGATCAGGAACATGAAGAACTGCATGATGGACAATGTAGCCATGTAGAACAACTCCAATACACTGATGTGAGAGTAGAAGTGGCTTCTCATTAGACTTAAACTTCAGACTGAAATCAGGTCCAAATGATTCTTGAGATGCTTGAGCCAAAAACTTTGAACCAAGAGAGGTGAAATCAACATCAAGCAAAACTGAAATTTCTTGAAACTTTGAACCCAAAACTATTATGGAAGCTCCAAGAATGATGAAAAATAGTTCCAAATGATCTTTGGACTTGAAATATGAAGTGAAATCAGATCTAAAACAACTATGTTCAGGTCCAAATGAGAGGAACAAGAGTTCAATGTGTGCCAAGACAATGACAATGTATCCTTCTTCGGTAGAATTGTGAGGAAGTGCGTTAGTCACCATAGAGGAATAGGTAGAAAGATTTGGATCAGAATTGGTGAGTGGATTTGCAGCTCTCTCACATCTTGATGAAGCCTTGAAATCATCGGAAATAACAGCAAATTTTGCACCATCAACTAGTGAAGTATGCAAAGGATATTCAACAACTAGCTTATCATCCTCAAAATGAGCATTTGAAGAATTATTGGAGAGCAATGATGAAAGATGGAAGGAGAGTTATTCTTAAATAAAGGCATGTTGAATGGATTCTCTTGGATCAACTACATGTGAATATGAGAAATCAGATTTCTCATAAACTTCTAGAGCAATAAGAGAAGGAGTCACTTCAAGGAGACTTTCACCATTTCGAACTTGAGCTGAAATTTCTACCATATTTTCTTCTTCAACTTGCACAACTTCAGAAGAGATGCTTAAGGACGAGACAACAGATTGCATATCATGTGAGGAGGTGCTATGTTTTCTCTCCATATGGATAGAATATTCCTCATTATTCTTTCCAAAATATCTATCCAAATTGGTTCAGAGATCCTTTGGGTATTCAACAGTATCAATGAGGTAGCGCATGCTTGGAGATATAGCTAGACATATTTCTCCAAATTCTCTGTCACAGTCATTTTGCCAATAATTTCTCTCTTCATAGGATATTGGCTCTTCAATAGATCCAATATATATCTCATAGAGACCTTGTCTCTTTAGAGATGCAACCAACTTCAATTTCCACTCTAAATAGCATGTGAATGGAGTAAGAAGAGGAATTGCTTTCGAATCCATGTAGAAGTTGTACCTGCAAAACAACAATCTGAAGATCTGTATGGAGGATAAATTCTAGTAAGCTCCCTAATCTCTGATACCATGTCAAATTTCTATGGCCTTGATGCCATGCAAGAAATTCTACAGCTAAGGATCTTGAAGCAAGTATAAACTCACTAGATTAGCAACAGAGATTAGCAGAAAATAGAGATAGAAGAATAGAAAAGAAACACAAGAGATAGAACTCAACTGGGATGAAATCCACCTTCTTTATTATTCAATAATATGTTTACAATATATAATACATCTCAAGAGATAAATTCATGAGCCTTAGGAGGTAGTTGAGTAGCTCATATTAATGTTAGGCTTAGTGGAGTACTTCCCCCAATCTATGACATTGCACCAAGTGTGACTCTTGTATTGTGCCATAATGAGGTCCAATGAACCTATGAGGACCATGAGGATTATAGGATAGTCAATTAATGTGGATGGAATCATTATGTGGGTGAATTAGGTGGTTTAGAGATTTGGTAGTGGCCATTAATGAACAATTTGACCAAATCTAGTGCATTAGCGCCCTTGGTCCAACCTTATCCCATAAAACAGGGAAGTGGTGTGCCTTCCTTATTAAATGCATTAAATTAGGTGCTTTTGACTCCCCATATTAAGGAAATAGGGTGCACTTGTGTGTGAAAATCCTCACGGCAGATCTAAGAGCTGATGTATACCTCACAAGAAAGATTAAGAAGGAAAATAGAAGAAGAGTGGACAATGCAGTGTAAAAGAGCAGCAGAATTATGATACAGTAGAGCTCAGATAGAAGCAGAATAACATCACACTAATTCATTAATCATAATATGAACAATAAATAATACAATGAAGAGGATTCGAATGCCAAGGTGGCAATTCGAATTAGCACTCATCATCAGATCAATAGAGTGTCATCAATGCACAAGTAACCATCAACCATGTGTCAAACTAAGTCTAACTGAGTGTAGTAGGTGTAACTGATGCATGGAGCACTAATGTAGGGTGCATGAGGAGCTAACTGCAGTCAGAAAATATCAACTGGTCTATCTATAGGTCTCACTGAGTGTATCAGTCAATATGTCCTCAAATCAAGGATCAGATCCACAAATCAAGCAACAACTGAGTGTGTCACTAGTGGTAGGTGAGAGAGGGCGCACTAACTGAGTGTGTCACTAGTGGTAGGTGAGAGAGGGCGCACTTCTTCCCGTGGTAGGTGAGAGAAGGTGCATCACAGACTAGGAGGGCTGGAACTGAGTGGAAACAGGCTCCCGGGGCTAGTAAACTAAGCACTAGGTGCTGGGAGACACCATACTAATGACTGGTATACATGCAATTACATGCCTACATGCAAAAATGAATGCATGATTGAAATGAAAAATAATGATAATGATGGTAGGACTAGGATGGAGTAAAGGAATATCCTAGCACCTCCCCTTAGTCCATCTTGGGCCCTAGTAACTAAGACCAAAGGTCACCCAATACAATGAATAATAAAGAACAATCCATGAAACAAGGAAATGGGGAAAAACCTCATGGGAAAAATACCCCCCCCTCAAAAGAGACTGTAAGGCACACTAAAAAATAAAAGCTCCAAAATCAAGTAGATGTGATGCTTGGTCATATGTCTGGAGGTATCTTCTTCTTGGAAATAAGTGGTTCATGCTCCAAAAACATGTGCTTGTGTTCTCCTTTAGTGGATGCAAGCGAATATGGAGACATGTGCTTGTACTTGCTCTTTAGACCGAATGTGATGAGAACAAATCCAAAAGTATGAGGATGATCCTGGAACCTGTGATTTGAATCAGTTGAGGTAGGCTCAAATCCATGAATGTGTAGATAGTCTTTTGTTATCTCCTTTGAACCATCATAGGTGAGATCATGCCCAAAAGAACCATCACATGATAATGGTTGCTTGGACTTCAAATCAGCTCCAAGACTTGATAAATGGTATCTTGAGATCTCCTTTGAACCAACAGGGGTGAGATCAAAACCAAATGAACCATGAAACAATGGTAATGTCTTAGATTTCGAATCAGCTCCAAGAAATAATGAATGGTTTCTTAAGATCTCCTTTGAACCATCAGGGGTGAGATCAAAACCAAATACACCATGATATGCATGAGAAATGATCTCAAGCGAATGGTAATGCCCTACATCTTCAATGAACTTCTGAGAGCATGTACAAATGATCATATAGTAGTAGATAAGAGGTAAGTGATCAAGGAGAGTGAATGCATCACCTCCAATTGTTGATTTAACCTCCAAAACATTCAATAGATCATCATTATGCAAACCAACAGACTCTTGTGCAAGAGAGGATTTAAGAACCTCTTCAGTTTCTAGAGTGTAGCTGGTTCAGAATTCGAAATAGAAGACATTGAGAACATGAGTGTTGAATCTACAAGTTCTTCTTCTTTTTGTACAACTTCATTATGAGATATGTTTGATACCGAATCGTGATCAGAGATACCATCAAGGAGGGAGAATGCATCAGTAGGATTGCTCTCCAAATAGTTTGCAACAATCCCTTCATTCTGTTTTCCAAATCTTTCATCCAGATGGGCCCATAGCTCTTTTGGAGATTCAACAAAATCATAGAAGTGGGATTGCATACAACGAGACATAGCAGTCAACATTGCTCCATAGGCTCTGTCACCTTCATTTAACTAATCATTCTCCTCTCCAGAGGATTCGAACTCTCTTTCAAGACAATAATAAAAAAGACCATGTCTCTTCAAACATGCTATCATCTTTGGTTTCCACTCATCATAGTTGAATGGAGAGAGAGGAGGAATTCCTTCCAGATTCATGGAAGCTATTGCAAAAGACCTGCAAAAACAATGGAGAATATCTGCAACTGCTACTGCTTCAAAACTGCAGATAACTGCTGCAATTGCTGCTGCACTCGAAATCTTGATAATAACCTGCAAACAAAACTCTCAGGAATGGAGATAGACTATACTCTCAACATGCTCTGATACCATGTGAAAATCCTTTTAGCATATCTAAGAGCTGATGTATACCTCACAAGAAAGATTAAGCAGGAAAATAGAAGAAGAGTGGACAATGCAGTGTAAAAGAGCAGCATAATTATGATACAGTAGAACTCATGTAGAAGCATAATAACATCACACTAATTTATTAATCATAATATGAACAATAAATAATACAATGGAGAGGATTTGAATGCCAAGGTGGCAATTCGAATTAGCACTCATCATCAGATCAGTAGAGTGTCATCAATGCACAAGTAACCATCAACCATGTGTCAAACTAAGTCTAACTGAGTGTAGTAGGTGTAACTGATGCATGGAGCACTAATGTAGGGTGCATGAGGGGCTAACTGCAGTCATAACAAATCAACTAGTCTCTCTGGAGGTCTCACTTAGTGTATCAGTCAATTTGTCCTCAAATCAAGGATCAAATCCACAAATCAAGCACCAACTGAGTGTGTCACTGGTGGTAGGTGAGAGAGGGTGCACTAACTGAGTGTGTCACTGGTGATAGGTGAGAGAGGGTGCAATTCTTCCTATGGTAGGTGAGAGAGGGCGCATCACAGACTAGGAGGGTTGGAACTGAGTGGAAACAGGCTCCCGGGGCTAGTAAACTAAGCACTAGGTGCTGGGAGACACCATACTGATGACTGGTATACACGCAATTGCATGCCTGCATGCATGAATGAAATGCAAAATAATGATAATGCTGGTAGGACTAGGATGGAGTATAGGAATATCCTAACATTGTGGACAAACTTGGTTGTTATGACAAATCACTAGTTTAATATGAGGACAAACCCCCTAGACTAGGCACTATGATGCCAAACCATGGAACAACTTACATTAAACACTTGGAACCTTATGCAAGGAATATTAACCATGTTCTAGATGGGAATTATGTTCCAACACTCCCATTCAAAACCTCAAAATAATTTGGTCGACCTTGACAAACTGTTTAAAAGGAAATACAATTCATTATCTTAGATCATATGCCCCCGACATTGAAATGTTAAGAACGACACTTTGACAGAGAGGAATAAACCTTAAATTCCATACAATGTGTGAAGAGAAACAAAATAAATTAATAATTTATATTTTTTGGGAAAACCATTTACTGAATATAAAATGAACAATTTGATCATTGATTTCATGATATCCACACCTTCAATTGATCCATGATTTTAGAAGACACTGCCAAGATTTCCCTGTATAAAATGATAATTAGAAACAGATAATGATATGAGACCCTTAGTAGACTTCAAAAACATATCGTTTGTACAGGAGAATAGAATAACAGAGGAAAATTGTTCTTGTAAATACCAACCTATTAAAAAGACTCGTCCAATCTAACAACAAGATGCTACTATTAATGTATACCGTTTCTCGGACAAGGTCGGACAAGCTTTTATCTAGATGATATAGTTCATAGATATGATAATTGCAGAAGTTTTAGCAAATCATTATTATCAATGTTTCTCATCCCTATGTCCACATCTAATGATGGATCCTCATATTCTTAATCCATATAATGCACAATTGTTTATCGACATTGCAGGAAGGGTCTATCGATCCTTAATGTACATGTTACTTAACCCAAGGTCTACATTGTAAAAACATATGTCAAACTCCCTCCTATAGAGGATACATTTGCAAGATACCATATGTCAAGAAGTGTCGACCTATCTTTTATCGAAAAGGTGAAATTATTGTCAACCATATTTCATGAAGGTTCTACATTTATTCCCTTTAGCTGACAGGCTTCCTGTTCAGCTGAGTTAAAAATATATCAGATGAACCTATGTCCAAATGATGCTTTCCATGGGATAAACATATGAAGAAGGGTCGATCGATCCTTCCAATCCATAATAGTTGTACCAAGGTTCATATTAGAGGAGGCTCGGTCGACTCTTCCTCTAGATGATGCTTGTGTATGGTTCCACACTTAAGATTATGATTATCTTATTTTAGAAAAGATCGGCTGATATTCTACTAGATAATACAATTACCAGATACCATATAATTATAAAGTTATTGGTGATCTGTCACCCATCAGAGATGTTTCCTGGATATCATTGTCGAGGAAGGGTATGCCAATCCTCCTTCTAAATGATTCTTGACACGTTGTGCACTCTTAAATTGGATTTACCAATCCTTCTTTGAGATGATGCTTCACCCTAGATTCAGATTTAAGAAAAGGACCTCCAATTTTCTATTATACGATGTTTTTCCCTAGGTTCACATTCGAGGAAGAATCGGCCAATCATTCCTCTGAATGATTATCATTTCGATTCCATCATTTAAATCAGAATCAATCAATCCTTGTCCAAGATGTTTCTCGACCCGATGTCAACATTTGAGAAAGGGTTAGTCAACCCTTTCCTTAGCTGTTTCTCGACCTAATGCCAACACTTGAGAAAGGGTCAGTTGATCTTGCCTCTAGATGATGCTTGAATCAACATCCACATTTGATATAGTAACTGTTTATCCTTCAAATAGATAATGCTTGAACTGAGAGAAAAAATTGAGGAAGGGTCGGTCGCTCTTTCCTCAATGTGATGCTTGAAACCAAGTTTAAATATGAGGATCGATCTTCCAATCCTTCATCTAGATTATTGATTGACCCCATGTGCACAATTGAGGAAGGGTCGACCGATCTTTCCTCTAGACAATGCTTGGACCCAAGTGCACAATTGATAAATGGTAGGTTGATCTTTCCTCTATATGATGCTTGAAATCACAATGATGTAACACTGTGATGATGACATCACTATCATGTCACCCTGCATCGGAATCTTGGGCAGGGAATATTGGCAATTCTCCATTGAGCATCATATTGAACTAGAAATATGGCCCCCAAACACAAATGGAGATGAGGTGGTTGTTGTAATATAACTTTACTCTTGTTCAAATAGAGGTCATGCAAAAGCAGACTTCGTATTTGATAAGAGACTACTTGGATAAGCTCTAAGGGTATTCAAATACCATGAGTTGGGCAATAGATTGCATAAAAGATATGTGCTCTCATTGGAAAGTATTGTATGTTTTTTTCCATTAGTTCTAACTTCTGTTGATAGTGAGGAAAGGACGTTGGATTTCATTCCAAAAGCACATAGGGTCCCAAGAATTGTTCATAGCACTTAAAATTTGCAGCCATGGCATCGTTACAATATTATTGCAAAAAAACAACATATAAAATAAAAAATTTCAAAAAGGGCAATCATCATTTGGTGCAAAGATTCACACATCATCTAATGAAAGCATATTGAAGGATGCTCAAGGATTACATTTAATGAATGAGAAAGTCATCACGATGGTTTCCTCTCTGACCCATCTCTGACGTCCTTTAGAATATACATTGGGAGAATAAATGAGATAAATAGTAGAAAATCCATCCTAGAGGATAGACTGCCCTATTTACTCTATAAATAAACTATCTTGAGGTAATTATGTTGTTTCCATAGGCTACTCTTCCATTATGAGTGTTCCAACCTTGGTTTGAAGCTATTGTATCATGAACTACCTCTAAGGAAGAGGCCCCTTACACTCTACTAGGTGTGATTCAATGTCAAGCCCTTCCCCTATATAAGGGTCTTCAATTTTATTTAGTTGGACATGTTGTTGAGATTTATCAATACTGTTGTTGGGATGGATGTGTTACTAAAATTTATTTCCATTTTTGTTTGCATCATTATTGAACTGGTGGTGATGGTGCACCATTTGAATAGGTATTAATAGAGTTAAATATGCATGTGTATGACCAAGCCAATGAATTGTAGGGAGAGCAAGCTTGGGTTTGTGTAGTGGGATCCCAAAAAAATGTAATTTTGCAAGAAAAATCATGCTAGGGTAGTAGGAGGAATGAAGGCAAGTAAAATTTGAGAGTTCCACCACTTAAGATTATAGTGTATTACACATTCCCATCATGTCTTGGTAAAACAATGGAAAATGAATGAAATATTCGAACCTGGGCTTTCTGTTGATGACTGCAAGCTCCTAACTAGGGCATCCTTCTACAATGAGCACATCATTTCCTTCGATAATCATAGAGAATGGGGCAAGCGAAGGATTCATTCCTCGCACATGAGAGTGTAGAGAGCCAAAAGTTCCATCCACGGTCCCAACACACATGAATTTGTACATGAATTCGAAACCTTAGGTGTCAATTTTTTCATGCATAGCTAAGGGACACCATTAAAATTTATTAAAAGCAAATAGAAATTGAAGTTCAAAACCTTTGCTACAAAAGTTCAAAAAATTTGTATATCCAATGTTCTAGTGATGGGGAAGGGTTGAACTCAACTCCCCACTATTTAATAAATAATATTGCACATTAAACGTACTAAGTCCAAGCTAAGGTATTAAAAGTACTAATATTGCATATTGATTGGTTGGTATATGTTTTACACTTTATATGTCTTAGTTGAAGACAAAGGATCATATCCATATGATCCTACAAATTTATAGTGCACATAATATCTTCTCTCTATTAATATTTTCAATGTGTGTCTCCTTTGGAGTATATTATCCATCTGTTTATCGTGCAGATTTGACAAACCTTTACCCATTCAGTTTTGTTGATCCTAAATGCTTGAGAGGCCACGAACTAATGTTATAAGAGGTTATCCAACAACGTGTAGTAGGTTGGGCTCTTTCGGCACACACTGGTAAGAACTGTAAGGGTTGGATTTCCTAAGGAAACTATGGAGCAATGAAGGGAAATGCATTCCTTGTGTTGTGTGGGGTTGTAGAAAAGAGTGCCATGGTTAGGATGGTTGAGTGAGATCTCTATAAATGCTCAGTGGTGATCAGTTTGGCTAAGCATGAGAGCAAAGAGGTTGTGGGATGAGGGAGAGAATAATATAGGTGTTTCATTCAGCCTAGTGGCCTCATAGCCCAAATTGGGGGTGTTATCTACAGCTTATACCTACAGTTGGGTGGAAAATCACTCTTACACAACTAATTGCTTGGATATTCTTTGTTAAAAGATAAGTATTCTATTGTATTTGAATGTGGAATGATTGTATTTTCTTCCTGTGATAATTATGCTTGTATATGCATCTTGTATATGTGGATAGAGTTTTATTTCTTTTATGTTTTACATTTATGCATCTGCGCATACATTTCATATTAAAAAATCATATTTATATCCCATGAGGAGAAATTTTGAAACTTGTAATTTGTAAATATCCCCCTCTATTAGTTGAGATGACGGATGGGGATGTGACAACACCATTCAAAACCTTCAAGTTCACTGAAAACAAAATGATAGAGATAATACTTGTTTTCGTCCCTTCAGAAAGGGATTTATGTGCTAGATCAATAGAAGGATTATCACGAATCTTATCATCATAATCCACAAGTGCATTAGCATCCATGGATGCAAAGGTGTTGAATAAAACTATTTATCCTATCATTCACTAGTATATCATTATCATTATCTTTCATCATATTTTGGTCTTCCCGAAGCCATCATCGACATGCATATGATCATTAACTTCATTTCCATCACTCTAACCAATATTCTTTTCAAGAAAAAAAATAATAATAAATGTGTGTTGATCATCTTACCATCAAATATTAATTAAACCCCCCTAATAGGTACCCATTTTTTAAACAATTATTTTAGCTATCGATATAAGAATTCTTCGTATCTTCTTACATATGCATATTTTGCATGGACAATAACATTTGTAGTCATTATCTTTCCACATTTTTTACACTAGGGTTTTCAAAAGTGTTATAATGTGAAAAATCACTAGACTCGTCAAAATCAATATTGCCAATCTCCACTCTAATTCTTGACTTACTATGCATTTCCATCGCTTCCATTGGACATCTCTTAATTTGGATTTCCTTGAGATTATGATTTCACTTAGTACAAAGACATAATATCTATTGTCTTTTTAACGTAATTACCCTACTTCCTTTCTAGCCTATGTACTATCTTCATGGCATTTATTTTTTTCTCGTTAGCCTATGTTCTATATTTCTTTTTTAATTATTCTTTTTCATCTAGAGGAAAATGACGTTTGTTTGACACCCACAACCCACATGCATTTCAATATGGAGACAATTGAATTGATTCTAATACATTGATATATCGACATCCTTGCATGGCTAAAATGATGTTCTAAACGTGGTTGGGTTAAAACATTGTGGCAACAACATTTGGAGTGTTTCAAGAAAATCACCATTTCTATCATAGTTATACAAAATTTATAAGCATTGATATGTTGACATTTATGAGTTTTCTTTTAGTTACTACGAATTTCAAGGCAAAAACAACACAAAGGGTATACATCAAAATTATCATAATAAAATTGTTTCTTGACACCAAATGTAGTAGTGTTTCTTCATGGAGTGAGCACATGGAGAACTTAGTTGTTTTCTTAGAGGACAACTCAATTTGAAGGAGCATTGGGCATCTTGGAGGAGGGAATTGATACCTAGATAATGTAGAGACACTTGATTTCTTGCATGGAGGCCATTGGAGGAATTGCATTGGATATTTCTTGATAAATGTTCAACTTTGGACCCTTGCTTGTTCAATGTGCATGCCTTGAGCTTGGCATGTGTCACCAAGAGTTGGAGGGATTAACATTTGGTCTTGTCTATTATTTAATTAGGTTGTTTGTTGTGGACAAGATCCACTTGTTAATGTTGGCTTCCCTCACCTTTCATACAAAGAAACGAAAACAAATCTCCATCATATTCATTTTTGTTCACTCATGTCATCACATACTTGTGTTGGAGATGTGGGAGCCATTAGTCTCTTTGTACTCTTCTTCATTGTATTTGCTATCTTTTGTATCAAGTGCTAGAGATGTTAAATGAATTCAAAAGAATATTAGGCTTATGATTTTACTCTAAGAAGACAAGAGAAGCTAGGTTTGGAAGAAACCTTATAGGAATAAAGGAAGCACTTGATCTCGTAGCTCTTGTGAGAGCACAAGACTAGGGTTTTGTGGCATTTGGAAACCCAACTGCTACTACAAATGTTTGATGTGGAAAAGATAAGAGGATACTATTTTGTGCATTTGTGTGATGCAAGTGAAGGTTCCAAGGAGGACTTGTTAGTGTGTATGATAGGTTGTTGAGGATCTTTGGTGGAGAAACCACTACTAGTTGGGAGTGATTCCTAACAAGGAGGATTCAGTGGCTAAGGTTTTTGTATGGTTTCCTTTGTCAGATTTTGGAGAGATTGACTTGAGTTAGCTTGTATCAAGTCGTGGTATGCACTTGTACTTCATATTTTACATATATATAAAGTGTTCCAATGGTCTAGATTGTGTACACTTGCATATTTGAATTTAAGCTTATGTAATCTTCATGATTGAACAAATTCTAGAGTTGGTTATGCATGTTGATTTTACATGTCATTGAGTAGAATTTGTAAGTGATTTAAAATGCATCTAGAAGGTAAAGTGGAAGATTTAATACTTCAAAAATATGATGTAATAAGTCATTTTTAGTTCTACAGTTTGCTTGGGAAGTGTGCTCAAAGGGATGAAACCCTGTTGTATTAAAGTACACTTGATTGGTATTTGTTATTTGTTCTCCCTTGTTAATTGAGTATAAGAGAAGTGAATTATTTGTTCTTGTAATTTAATATTTCATATTCATCCCTAAGGCTAAAATCTCATAGTAAATAGACCCGAGAAACCTCAAGGCTGAGGTGAAAATTCTAAAATTAGATTAAAAGTCAAATTCTGGAAATTTCCATAGCCCTTGACCCTTTTGAACTTCCAATTTGTTTTTGAAAACTATTCCTATGAAAAAATCATTTCTTATGGCTATTGACAACCTTATCCCCAACTTGGGAATTTTTAATTTCATACTCCAGATATTTTCTACTATAGCATACAGTTTCCATGTATTCAAGTGTAATGTACAGAAAATAACATCCTATCTTATTTACTTATGTTCTTCCCGCCACTGGAATATGGAAGAAATATCAAAAGAGGAGATGAAAATTGGTATAACTTCTTTTATAAAAGATAAGAGCTCGAGGCTCGATGTGTGGTCTAATGAGCTCTTCACAAGATTTTATGAGTTAATGGAGGAGGACTCACTGAGAATCATTAAGGAAGTTAGAGAATCCATTAAGATTATCGACACCTTTAATTCAACTTTGATTGCTGTGAGATTCAAGAAAGACAATCCAAAAACCTTTGACAAATACGAACCCATATCCTTGTGTAATAATTTATACAAGATTATAGAAAAAATCACTGCTCTAAAAATTAAGAGGATTTTTTGTATAGTGATCTCTCAAGAATAGTTCAATTTCTTGGCTGGTATGAAATGTTTTTACGCTATTAGATCTTCCCATGAGGGGATTCATACTATTAAGACTAAGAAGTAGTCAACCATGGAAATTAAAATTGGATCTATTGAAGGTTATGGCAAAGTGGGTTAGTTGTATTTGAGATTGATCATCCTGCATGTAGGCTTTAGCTATCCAATCATCTCATTGATCATGGGTTGTATTTCTTTAGTTTCATATGAAATCATAATAAATGGTTCAATTTCCATTTTTTTTAAACCAACTCATGGGCCCACAGGGGTGTCGCTCCACTAGCAATTGAAGTGAAATGCGATGACATCGTGTAAATAGAGGTCTTGAGTTTAAATCACCCTGACTTACTTATGCCCCATGCTTGTGGGTTGTGTGGGTGCACCTAGGGGTATAGTGGTAGCGGACGGGAATCAACCCCTTGTAACATGAGTATGTGCACCACCCCAATTGCCAATTCCCCTAGTAAAAATAAAAAACAACTCTGTTATAGGTTAAACTTGCACCTCTCCGTCCGTGAACACCTTGAGCTGTTGATCACACAAAAGGACAACTTGGATGGAGGAGCATGTTGACCTTGGATGATACTTTGACTCACTCCATTTCCTGACATTACTGGAAAACCCCAAAAAATATCATTTTGAGATATGAGCGCTACTCTATTCAAAGAGACCAGCGCCCATACTCTACTCCAGTGTATCATAGTAGCGCCCATATCCAAGTATACACTACTCCTTCTCAGCATAGTAGCGCTCACCATTTAAAATCGAATGAGCGCTAGTTGATAAGCACTAAAGTAGCGCCCTATATGCTACTCCACTAAACAAGAGTCACGTACATCTTAAAAGATGATTAAAAAATAAATTAATTTCTCGAGGAGGATTAGTTGCTAGTAGTTTCCTAACTCCCCCAACTTCCTCCATAACTATACATCGACCTGAACTACTTCTCCAATCTTATAAATACAAAGAAGATTAAAGGAGAAAGGTTAGAAGCTAGAGATAGTGAGATGGATTAATAGAGAAACTTTGAGACATAGAGAGAAGCTTGCATTGGAGGAGTTGATGCTGAAGACATCCAAGCCAAAGAAGAGCAAGAGCCCAGAATCAAGTTGCAGGAGCCTGTTCCATGATCAGGTATACTTGTATTTCATTTTACTTTTGACAAATAAAGGTTGAAGTGTCTTTCTTGTTCCAACTTAAATGTGTTACGAAATGGCATCTTAATTTGGATCTGTTTTGGTCAATGCTGAATGTTAAACATTGTTTTTGTTTCTTTCAAGCTTTATATATTGCCCAAAATGTTTTGAGAAAGGTATTGTTATTGCAGGTTTACTGAAAGGAAGGTGGATTTGAAGGTTGAGCACAAGATCAAGTTAAGGCTAGGATCAAACTTCTATTGAAAGGTGTGTTCTCAAGATCCACAACTTATTTCTTTTTGTAAATATCTCTGTAGTATCATCAATACACTTACCTGTCACCCCAACCAAGTTGATAGCATTAGTTTCCTTGCTATAGGGTAGATTTGCCCACCAACAGACTGGCGACCATACTAGGGAAAGTTGAGTTTTGGCTCTAGGAAACCTTGTTCTTGTTTGTCTTCTTAGATTGTTTTGACTTCTTTGATGTGTTAAGAAACCCTGTAGGTATCCCTTGCATGTTTCTTGCTGCTTTCATCAGTCTTTTGGTTTATTTCAAAGTCAGTTTTCTAAGCTTTTGAGATATGAGCGCTACTCTGCTATATATACAGTAGCGCCCATACGCTACTGTGCTATATATACAGTAGCGCCCGTTTCTGCATGGGCGCGAGTTTTCCTACTGCACAGTAGGGTACCCTTTCTGAAGCATTCTTTTTTGGTTTGCTTGAGTTTTTAGCCATTCTTGTGGTTTGCTGACTTTGCTTTTGGATCTCTTTGACTGTTGTATGAGGTTTTTAACTTTTGGTTAAGTCATAGAACCTTCTCTTTGTGGTCTTTTCCATCTTTTGAATTGCTTGCTTGCCTTTGGAACTTTTGGACTGTTTGTGACTTTTTGGAAGACTAGGTGGTGTTTGGTGTTGAGCACTTCCACTTTTTTAGACCCTGACTACCTGTTGCTAGCTTACAAACCTGCATACTCTTGTATCTGCTGTTTGTGGCGACGTTTGTCTGCTCTCTACTCCTCCTATCCTTTGTTTTAGGGTTTGGTCCTTTGTAGAGCCTCTAGGGTGTCTTCTATTTTGTTCGAGTTCCATTCTTCCTGGACTTATTGTCTTTTGCTGGTTGCAAGTGCATTTAAACAGCTGTAGGCTATTTCATTTCTCAGTTTCTTCGTGTTAGTAGGGCAGCTTGCTTGTCTACTTTTGCTTGGCATAGTGGTCTTGTTAGGGCTAGATACTTTAGGTCAGTCCTTTTGTGTCTTTCTCCTTTGTTTTCTCCCACTTTGTTCTCAAGTTTAGAGGCTTTTTCTTTGCAAAAAACCTGTAGACCAAGTCTTTTTCGAGCTAGGGTTTCGACAACTATAAGCCTAAGAACTTTTTAGCCATACTTACACACATTGCACATAAAGTTTTATTTTGCTTTCCATTTTATATAGTTCTTTTTCGTTTATAGAAAAAGCAAAAAAAATTGGCATTTTAAGTTTAAATAAAACTTGTTTTTGTTGTTACAAGATAACTTAGGATATTTTGTCTAATTTCAAAAAAGAAAACAAAAATTTTAAGTAGGTTTACTCAAATTTTCAGTTTTGGAAAGAAGTAAATGAAAAAATGAAAAGAGCTTTGTTGTAGAAAGTGTTGATTTTATTGCACTTTTGTTTTCTTTGTTGCAACCACGCCACACAAAAGCACTACCCTTTTTGAGTAATAACAACCCTAAAATTTGTTAATAAAATGAACTAGAAACATTTTTTCTTTTTAGGGATACACTACACCAACTAGTTTTGGTTAGGATCTTGAGTTTAAATCACCTTAAACCACTCAAGATCACACATTGCGCAAAAATCGTAGTAAGACTATCACAGGTAAACCCACCTCACTCAAAACTTGCCTGGGATCTATGCAGTAGGTCATTGCAAGATCAGATTGTTGGGAATAATCCTCCTCCTTTCTGTTCGAGCATACGCCAGGATCAGATTGCGTATTGGGGACTCTTTCGAGTTTCGGGCTTAGCTACCCTGCCCACGCTTTCTGATTCGACCAGTGACTGTTCCCCCAGGAGTTTTCGGTGTTGTGGTATCCTTAGTATTTGACTCTAGGTTCATACACAGGTGACAACAGAGGGTATATCTGTTGTGCCTAAGACAGACGTGGGAGGAAATCCCTTGCAGGTCTTTGGGAGGGCGATTGGGTGATTCCAGCGCTTGCACCCTTAGTCATTGTATTGTGAACCCCAAGTAACTGTCTTTCTTCCTTCGTTGATCTGTTCTGGGCCCTCATCATCCCAGACTCTTCTCCGGAAGGCATCTTTGTTTGCCTGGTTTGTATACTTAGGAATTTTTTTAGTTGGCGTGTTGTTTGCCCCCTAGTTGTAGTGGCCACTAGGTTCTAGTCTGTTATTTTATATTTATAATCATGGAGAACCAAGAACTTCGTAGATCGAGGAGGTTTCAAAACCTTCCACCACTTAGAACAGAACCTATACAGCCAGCTAGACGACAGCGGGTAAACCCCGGTATTTCTTCAGAAATTACTCCTGAAACAGAATTTCCTGAAGAAATTCTTGTAACAGAAAACCTTGAAATTGAGGTTCCTGAGGAACCACTACTAGGTACCACAGATCAGCAACACTTTAGTACAGTTGAGGTGGAAGATCTTACTTCTGCGAAGTATAGCACTCCTTTCAATCCTCCTTTAACCAATACTAGAATTCCGCTTCTGTTACCTGTTGGTTTCTAGCAGCCCCATTTCAGTGCAAACAATTCCTTACCTGGACATCTGATGTCTAACTTAGGAGGTGAACAGGGAGTTCCCCAAACTCCCACTTTAGGTATGAACACCAACACAGTAAATCCTTCTTTTACTGCTACACCAAGTCAGGCACAAACATCTGTGTCTACTCCATCTTTCAGTTTCAACACTTGTACATTAGGTATGCCTAGTTCGACAACGATGGCATCTATTCCTACACCTACTGTTGGACCTAGCAGTACAGCCAACTGTTCAACACCTCCTGCTTCTCAACCGTTATATCAGATACCTAGTACTTGGATTTCCACACCTGTTGTAGGACCAAGTGCTTCTGCAAACATACCAGTCATGGGCACCATGACTGCACTGTCCACATCAGCTTCTATTGTTTCAATACCTTTGCAGGACCAAACATGAATCAATGTAACATGCCTGCAGGTAATGTCCTTTTTTCCTTATTCTCAGGGGGAGGGGGTAATATTTTTAACCAGCAATATGGCGGGGCTAATACCCAGCCACAGTGGACGAACCCACAGAGCACCAATCCACTTTTGTATGGGTGGGGAAATTTTAATAACTCTTTCGTACAACAACAGATGGTAGGGGGCAACCCCTACCAACAAGTAACTGGTGGCAACCCCTATCAACAGATGGTAGGTGGCAACTCCTATCAGCATATGGTCGGGGGCAACCCTTATCACCAGATGGCTGGGGGAAACCCCTACCAACAATTTATGGGTCAAACGATGGGTGGTTCCCCCTATCAAGTACCATCTTACCGGCCTCGTCTACCATTTCTGGAAACTTTAAATTTTCCAGATATTTCCAAACTGACAAACGATCCTGTGTATCATAATGCTACATGGCCATCAGTTCCCAACAAATTACCTTCGGACATTCCAAAGTTCGAAGGCAAAACAGGTGAAGACCCTGGTGACCATGTCACTACCTTCCACTTATGGTGTTCCTCTAATTCTTTAAACGAAGATTCCATCAGATTGAGATTGTTCCAAAGGACCTTAACCGGTGCTGCAGCCAAATGGTACATTGAGTTACCTGCAACAACATTCTCTAGTTTTGGAGATCTCACAACCATCTTTTTGAATCACTTCCAGCTTCCTGTTCAGTATGATGCCGGAACATAACTTTTGTCTACTTTTAGACAAAATAAAGCCACTCACTTATTTGATCACATTCAGGAGTGGCGAAGACGGAATAGGCTCATTAAGGTCAACATACCTCCAGAGTTCCTTCTTGAGTGGTACTTGAAATCACTCCTTCCTTATATTTCTAAGGAAGTAGCTACATCTGGAGTATCCAATGAGGAAGAAGCCATCTTACGGACTCAGTAGTTAGACCTCGTGTATGCACAATCTGGGTTACTGTATGAGATCATACCCGATGCACCGCGATCGAACACCGATCCGAGTAGACCGAAACCTGGACCACATGCTGACGGCATAGTGGGTTCAGTTGACTCTGCAACCTTCGAAGCACTGACCAAACAGGTCCATGCCTTAGCTGTCAAACAATCGACTGCAGATATTTCTTCCGTCACAACCTCTCCTTCTACTTCTGAGCCTGTCAACCAGGTCCAGAACAATCAAAAGGGCCCTCGACAGCCCAACAACAAAAAGAAGGGCAAGAAAGGAGAGGGGAACCAACAAAAGCCCAAAAAAGACAATGCCGAAGAGGGTAATAAAGAGGAAAAGAAGGTTAAGTTCCCTTGTAAACTTTGCAAGCAGAACCACCTTACCCACCAATGCCCTCTGCTTGAAGAAGCCCAGAAGCTCTTAAGAGAAAAGAAGCCTGCCGTCCTGAAGGATCCATTCCCTAAAGGGAAGGGCTCAACTTCTAGCACCTCAAAAACTGGGGGCACTTCGCACGCTACAGTTGATCAAACATTCATTAACATGGTTAATTTGGATGCACTTTTGCAAACTAGAGCCAGGAACTATACCCCGGATGCATAGAAAAAGGATAAGGAGATTCCAGAATCCTCCACTCCACTCCACATACCTGTGGACCCAATGCCCAAGATTCCAAAAGGTGTCTTGAAGAGGGCATCGCACAATCCCAACACACGGGCTGCTTCTAACTACAATGTGGTTGAAGATTTAGCCCAGACCCCTTGTGCCATGTCTACTCTAGAAGTCTTGCAAAGTTGTCCTTTACAACGGAATGCACTTCTGGCAGCTATTGGGAGTATGGAATCTTCTAACATGTCTGCGCGATTTCATATGACTGATGTCAAATACCGGTTGCCCTATCACGTTGCCCTTCAGATTGAGGTTGTTCATGGTCCAATGACCATCAGACGAGCTGTAGTAGATGAGGGCGCGTCGACTTGCGTAATGTCAATTTCCTGTTGGAAAGCTCTAGGTTCTCCTGAGTTAGCCCCTTCTAACACACTACTTACTGCATTTGATGGCAGAACTTTCCGTCCACATGGATTTTTTCCATCATTTGATGTCACTTTGGCCGGTAAGACAGTTGTTGTTGAAGTAGAAGTTCTGGATGCTCCGCTTGATTACAATATGTTATTGGGTAGGAGTTGGACTTATGCCATGCGAGCCATTGCATCGGCAATTTTTCGAGTGGTCATGTTCCCATTTGAAGGTAAGATCGTTACAGTCGATCAACTTTCTTTCACTCAGAGAAACAACTAGACTTCTTCTGAAACCCCAGTTCCATTAGTTGATCAAACCGCCCCGGTTAAAGAGAGTTTAGGAGCAGGGCTGTATGGGTCGTTAATAGGCACTTTCGACCTCCCCTCCCCTGTTCTTTTTATGCTTTCTGATGTGGGTACTGCTACCGAAACATTTACGGTTGGTTTAAGAATTGATCCTTGGATCCTTCCTACTACGTTAGAACCTTTTATGCCTCCCTCCATTGCAGAAGTGGCCTATATGGAAACACAACACACTACAATGGAACACATCATGACTCCACCAGTCTCTGTCGAGTCAGATATGGACTATGCTCTGGCATGGTCACTGAATTCCACTCACTCGTTCGATTGTTTAGATACGGTTTTTCCATCTGACGAAGCCATATTAGAAGTCATGATGGGCCTGGACCAACCTTGGGAACATATGCATCATAGGTCCTACATGCTTCCGGATCTAGACAGGATTGAGAGAGGAGAATTCCCTGTGAGACCCGGTGGATTGGTTGATTTGTCATCTTTTTCTTCTACTTCAAGAGCTGTTTATGCTGAAGGAAATATGGCCAATATATCGAGAACAATTCCAATCAACATTTCCACCAAACCCGGGGTCGTGGAAAACATTTTTATTGGTGCAGACTGTTCTCCAGAAGAGATAGCTCTGTATACAAAACTTTTTAAAGAATTCCGCGACGTTTTTGCCTAGTCATATGAGGAGATGCCAGGTATTGACCCAACCATTGTGGAGCATGTCATCACGACATACCCTAACGTGAAACCTGTGAGACAAAAGCTCCGTCCAGTGAACCCTAGAAAAGCGGCCACCATCAAGGCGGAGGTTGAAAAGTTGCTCAAAGCCGGTTTCATTTATCCGATTGACATGACGGAATGGGTTTCAAACCCCGTTCCGGTTGATAAGAAGCAAGGCACTATTAGAGTTTGTACTGAATTCCGGGATTTGAACAAAGCTTGTCCGAAAGACAACTATCCCACACCATTTATCGATCAAATTATAGATGCTTGTGTGGGACATGAGATGTTCTCTTTCATGGATGGTTTTTCAGGATACAATCAAATAGAAATTAAACCCGAAGACCAACATAAAACAGCTTTCATTTGCCCGTGGGGGACCTTCGCTTATCGGAAAATTCCATTTGGCTTGAAGACTGCTGGAGCTACCTTCCAGCGAGCGATGAATTTTTCTTTTCATGATATCAAACACATTGTGGAACCTTACTTGGATGACCTTCCGGCGCGATCTCGAAGGAGACGGGACCATCCGGCCCACCTTAGACAAGTGTTTGAAAGATGCAGAAAATATAAGATTCGTTTGAATCCGAATAAGTGTGTGTTCTTTGTCGAATCGGGACGTTTACTGGGTTTCATTGTCTCCAATCGTGGCATAATGGTTGACCCACTTAAAGTAGAGGCGATTGTAAATCTGCCTCCTCCTCGCACCTTGCGACAACTTCAAAGTCTGCAAGGCATGTCCAATTTCTTACGGCAATTTATCATAAACTACACTAAAATTACCAAAGGTTTTATGAGGCTACTCAAACAAGACTCCTACTTTGTGTGGGACGAAGCTGCTTAAACATCCTTTGAAGCTTTAAAAAAGGCACTCCTTTCAGCACCCTTGTTGAGCCCGCCAGATTACTCAAAAGATTTTCTTTTATACCTGGCAGCGTCTCTTACTACAATTGGTATAGTTTTGGTTCAGGAAGACGATATGCTCCAAGAACATGTTGTCTACTATCTTTCTCGCGCATTGATAGCCCCTGAGGTTAAATACTCACACGTTGAGAAGTTAGCACTTGTTGCGGTCTATGCGGTACAGAGGCTTCATCACTATATACTTTTATGAACTACTACTGTGATAGTAGAAGTCAATCCTTTCCAGTACGTTCTCACCCAATGAATCATTGGTGGGAAATATAATAAATGGATTGTGATCCTATAGGAATTCGATTTGGTATTCCAATCAACCAAATCGAAAAAATCACTAGTGTTCGCTGAGTTAATCTCAGAATTTCCAAGTGACCTAGAACGCGTTGAGGAAGAAACATCATTCCCTGACGAACATATCTTCCTCATTGCCTCCTCTAACCCATGGTATGGAGATATCTTAGTATATCTCCAGACTTTGAGGTGTCCTACCACTTTTTCTCGAGAAGAGCGACGCAAGCTCAAAAGCCATCCGAAGAACTACCTTATCATCTCAGATACTTTATATCGATGTGGGGTAGATTCCATTTTACGATGCTGCTTAACTCGGGAAGAATCCGAAGCAGTATTAAATGATGCCCACAGTGGAGCTTGTGGGGGACATCTTTCCGGGTTGGCAACAACTCAGAAGATACTGCGTGCCGGATATTTTTGGCCCACGATCTTTAAAGATTGTGTGAAAGCGGTGAAACACTGTCGACCGTGTCAGTTTTTCACTAAGAAAATGAGGGCACACCCAGCTCCTCTTCATCCTGTAATTACAACAGGTCCCTTCACAAAATGGGGGGTTGATTACATGACATGCAATCCAGCTTCGGCTGGAGGACATCATTACATCATCATTGTCGTTGACTACTTTACTAAGTGGGCAGAGGCAATGCCTACTGTTAAGGTAGATGGAGAAACTGCCGCTTATTTCGTGTTTAATCAGATCATAGCACGGTTTGGCATACCTAAAGAGATAGTGACTGATCATGGCAGTCATTTCCAAAATAGCATGATGACTGAGTTGCATACAATGCTTGGTTTTCGACAAGAACATTCGTCTTCATATTATCCACAGGCGAATGGACAAGTTGAAGCAGTGAACAAAACTTTAAAGGTTATACTACAAAGAACTGTTAATGCCAGTTGAAATAACTGGCACGTCATGCTATACCCGGCTCTTTGGGCTTAAGAGCCAACGTTAAGACTGCTACCGGTTTCTCTCCCTTCCAACTTGTGCATGGGATAGAAGCAGTCGTACCGATTGAATGCGAGATTCCTTCGCTAAAACTAGCAGTTCAGTTACTACCAGATACTTCAATACTAGAAGAGCGTTTGTTACACTTAGAACATTTGGATGAACAACGCCGCGACGCGCTTACAACAAACGAGGTCCACAAAAAACAAGTCAAAGGACAGTACGACAAATCTGTCAAACCTAGGGTTTTTAGTGAAGGAGACTTGGTCTTACTTTGGGATCAAGACAAAGAACCCTTAGGACCTGGAAAATTCAAATCCAGGTGGCTCGGACCTTTTATAATTTCCAAAGTATTGAAGAAAGGTGCCTACGAACTGGTAGATTACGAAGGTAATAAATTGGCCGAGCCTAGAAATGGGCTCTACCTGAAGAAGTACTACGCCTAGGCTGAAATACTTTTTCTTGTAAAATAGTTGTATATTTTTGTAAAGCTAGTTTTGTTATGCTCGTTAGGTAATCTTATGTGTGTTTCTCGTTTCGTGTACCAGATGTCAACCGAACATTTCTTAGGATTTGCTGATGGCGCCAGTCGCCACACCTGTCAGTTGGCTGCAGCAGCTTGGGTCATTTATTCACCTGCTGACCAACTTGTTTCTTCGGGGGGGGGGGGGGGGGGGTTTGTTTGGGTCCTACCACGAATAATGTAGCTGAATACAGTGCAGTTATAGAACTTCTCCGAGATGCTCTCAGTCATGGCATTTCACATTTGGAGGTAAGGCTTGACTCACAATTAATCGTGTTTCAGTTAACAGGTGTATATCAGATTAGGGATCCGGGATTGCTACGTCAGTTTCTACGAGTTAGACTATTGGAAAGACAATTTCATTCTATCAAATATGAACACATTCCAAGAAGTTTAAACACTTTAGCTGATTCATTAGCAAACTATGTGTTAGACTGGCATTTGCATCATACATTGTCATAAACAACATTGCACACATAAAATTAAAACGCATACACATGTAAATAACCGATACTATATATAGCCGATACCGTATCAAAAAATATATGAGTTTTGAGTCACGAGTCTATCAAGTCAAGTCATAAAAGTACAAAATCTAGGCATAGTAGCCTCAAAAATATATACATAGAATGTATTCCTCTCCTATGGAGAAGGAGGGACCTCATCATCATCTACCGCATTGCGATAGCATATGACTAGCCTAGCGATCCTCTGCAGCACCCTAAGCCATGCTGGGGGCACCCCAACAACATCTTCCTGCATATCAACAGGTATCTGATCCATACGGCATGTAGGAACTTCGTGATTCAACCGACTTATTTTTCTCTCCAGAGTTCCCAACATAGCATCTGCTACAGTAATATCAGCTGGCCTCACATAGATGGTAGGATGTCCCTCAGGACGAACAGGCCCCAGATCTGCATATGACACTTGATTAGAACTTCAAAACTCATTCATAAAAATCAAATACTTGAAAAAGTTTGAAAAAATTAAATAAATTCTCAAAATTTAAACATACCAATATCTCCCCAGGCTCCACCTGGAGGAAGCACCAGCTCTGGATCATGGCGGAAATCCAATCCAGCATATGGAAACTGCTCGAAAGTGGGTACTTGTCTTTCCCACCACCTCCAGAAATCATCAATATGATAACAGTAGTGACTTTCCCCACCACCCTGGAGGAGGAATATGTCACCCCAACGGCCTAGTCTGGGCTTACGGGGGTTAACATGAGGTAGAGGCATCCCCAAACTAAAAGCAGGCATCCTCTCAAAGAAGAAAGTACACAAAATGCTACCGTACCCAAAATTCTTCATTGTGCCGGATTTGCAACCTGTCAATTGAGATTTCATGTTTGCCAACAAACTAGTACTCCAATCATAGACATGACCGTGTAATCATTGTACACCAATATGCATAGAATGCCTGGAAGCTAAGTGTTGTGAAGCACTACCTGCTACTCGGTTGATCATGCTCACTATCACTTTCAAAGGGAGACCATCAATAGTTGAAATCAAGACTTGGCTTCCCGATTTCTCAGCTTCGGCAACACAATATGTATTTACATACTCTTGCACAGACCTTACACCCACACGAGAAGACCCTTTCAGATTGATTACATCTCCTCTCCTCGAAAGACCAGTAATGAAATATATGTCATCAACAGTAAGCTCCAGAGTTTGCCCACGGATGACAAAGGTGTTAGTATCCACATCCCAATATTGAATAAGTCTTCGAAACAGTTTGTTTAAGGCCCTCATGTTTATGGTTCGATAAAACTTCAACAAACCGCATCTTCGGAGAGCATGGAGGGTAGCCGGATCTTGCATGGTCAACCTATCCATGTCCTCATGCTCCCTCTCCCTCCATTGAAGGACCATCTTGCACAAAAAACCAAAATTTTTTGAGTCTCAACGCTTGTAGGTAGGTTTGCAAAAGTGTACGCTACTGTGTATACTACATAGTCGCGTATGGGCGCTACTCTGCTTCAGCACAGTAACGCCCATCTCATTTATACGCTACTGTTGTGGTTACACAGTAGTGCCCGCGCAGAAACACTTATGAACATTGTGTTGCAAGCTATTTTTTGCTCAAAAATTGAAAAGTAAACCATGAAAATGCAATCAAGGTGGATTTTAACTTACTTGGTGGAGGAAGATTGACGGTTGGATGCTTAGTTTGATCGCCACGGAGATTTGAAATTTGCAAAAGGTTGCCCCAATATTTTCCCTACAAAACAAAATTGAAAATTGATTTTTAAAAATGAAATTATATACAAATTGGATTTTGATTTTTACCCATAATTGTTAATTTTCTATAGTTTCAAAACTTTCAAAAAATCCCTAATTAATCAATTGAAACACACAATACGGTATAATACTGATCCAAACTCAATTTTCACTTAATTTTTGTCGGATTCGTCTCCCAAATTTAAAAATTTCTTGATGATAGACCTTGTCAACTAGCTAAATATTTCAAATTCATATATCATTCGAGATTTTTTCCGCATCGACTAATATTTTGTTGAAGACCTAGTTTTGGCAGAGTATGAAGCTATGATCCTAGAAGTTGACTTTTAAGTCATTTTAAGCTCTTGTTTGAACTATTTAAACCTAACAAGATTGCCGAGCAAGCTTGTCCTCTTCGAGCTCGTTAAAGTACTCGAAGGCTCATCCATTCATGTATAGAATTACCCCTTTTCCGGGCCTAAGTGGATTAACTACGGAAAAGGTATACTCTAGGTATATTCTTGTATGCGCTAGAAGAGTTCTCCTTTCATTGTTTTATACTTTTTCGGGGGAGGAGACTAATTGCACGAAAAAGGACCTTTTGGAGCCTTTCTTTAGGGTTTTCAGGCTCTCTAAACATGAAAATACCAAGCGAGCATTCACCTACTTGGGCTCGATGTGAAATCCACGAGAGGGTAAGTAGAGGACTGTTTAAGTTTTTCAACTCTATAAACAAGAAAACACCGCCGAGCACAGACCAATCCGGGCTCGATATAAAATCCACGGATAGGTGAAAAGAGGATTGTTTAAGTTTTTCAGACTCTATAAACAAAAAAACACCGGCGAGCATTAATCTGCTTGGGCTCGATACTAAAATCCACGAGCAGATATATGGTGTTATTGTTTAAGTTTTTCAGACTCCTTAAAATTGAAAACACCGGCGAGCAAGAACAGATCTCGGCTTGATATTTAAATCCAGAGATCAGTAAATATAGAGTAATCTTCTATCTCTTCTTCGAACTCTATAAATAATGAAGAAGGTCCTGAGTCTTCCTCCCATGGGCTCGTTAAATTTTTTACATGGTTGGATCTATTGAGTTTTCATTCTTTCTTGGACTCATTAAAACAACAAGAAGGGTATTCTTTTATCTAAAAAGAGTAAGGAACGGGAAAGACATATCATATCTTCATTGTCAAAGGCAGTTTCAGTCAAGTTCTATCCTTGAACACAGCACCTACTTGAGTCTATCTTGTCTGTTGGGTTTAGTTTTTGACCTCAGGGTGAACCTTTCCTCCGAGTTATTTACTCCCCCGGTTGGTTATTATTCCAACCATATGGAGGGTCTAATAATGTCTCTTACCTTTCAGACTTATTTACCCCATTATGTCAGAAACTGCCTGAGTCACTTTGTGTCATGCTCAATGTTCAAGGATATACCTTGTGTCAGCCATTCTGCAGTTTACCTTGACCTCATGTGTCGGCCTTCCTAGTGTCAGTTTTGTTACATATTAGTCCATATCAGCTCTTACCAGTTGAGTGTTCCTCGAGTTGGATGATGGAGGATGCCTTAAGGCCTCCCTTCCAATGGACTTCTTCCCATCGACATCAACTCATTATTCTGGGATTGAAGTTTAGAGTTTCGGTTAGTACCTTGGAGATTGCAGTCACCAGTGGCAATTTTCCTCGCTGTTGAACGATGAGAATACATCAATGTCTCTTCTTCGACAGGATTCCCAAGTGTTCGACTCCAAGTCCATCTATTCATATTTGGCGAATCATAATTGGTACCTTGGACCCCATCATCATTATCGGTGGAAGTCCTCGCGTTTGTTAACGGTATACATCAATGACTGGTAATCAAACGATACCCCCCATGTTCGACTGTCAGCTCATCTATTCACATGGTTAGGGTTTGTACCTAGGGTTGTTTTGGGATGAAGACCTTGGGATTTTGGATGACATTACCTCATTTTGTTATCACCCAAGTTGCACAAGACTGAGCCTCACTTATATTTGGCTCTCCATGAGACATAGATCCAGTTTGTTGTTATGGCTATGATCTCTCAGTCTAACATGGATCCACGCTTGTATTTCAAGTGGCCATGATTTATATACATCTCCTTGTTATGTATCGGAGATCATGTTGTATCACACTGCACATCTATATGATGTCAACAATGTAATTGCTCGCTGACCTTGATCTTTGTTGCAGGTTTCTTGTGACTTGTTTTCTGCGGTTCTTTGCTCCTCCTTTGGCTTTGGATTATAATGTATTTTGGCCATCGTTTCCCTCTGACCTCACACATTAGGGGGAATCTGTTATAGGTTAAACTTGCACCTCTCCGTCCGTGATCACCTTGAGTTGTTGATCACACAAAAGGACAACTTGGATGGAGGAGCATGTTGACCTTGGATGATACTTTGACTCACTCCATTTCCTGACATTACTGGAAAACCCCAAAAAATATCATTTTGAGATATGAGCGCTACTCTATTCAAAGAGACTAGCGCCCATACGCTACTCCAGTGTATGATAGTAGCGCCCATATCCAAGTATACGCTACTCCTTCTCAGCATAGTAGCGCTCACCATTTAAAATCGAATGAGCGCTAGTTGATAAGCACTGAAGTAGAGCCCTATATGCTACTCCACTAAACAAGAGTCACGTACATCTTAAAAGATGATTAAAAAATAAATTAATTTCTCGAGGAGGATTAGTTGCTGGTAGTTTCCTAACTCCCCCAACTTCCTCCATAACTATACATCGACCTGAACTACTTCTCCAATCTTATAAATACAAAGAAGATTAAAGGACAAAGGTTAGAAGCTAGAGATAGTGAGATGGATTAATAGAGAAACTTTGAGACATAGAGAGAAGCTTGCATTGGAGGAGTTGATGCTGAAGACATCCAATCCAGAGAAGAGCAAGAGCCCAGATCAAGTTGCAGGAGCCTGTTCCATGATCAGGTATACTTGTATTTCATTTTACTTTTGACAAATAAAGGTTGAAGTGTCTTTCTTGTTCCAACTTAAATGTGTTACGAAATGGCATCTTAATTTGGATCTGTTTTGGTCAATGTTGAATGTTAGACATTGTTTTTGTTTCTTTCAAGCTTTATATATTGCCCAAAATGTTTTGAGAAAGGTATTGTTATTGCAGGTTTACTGAAAGGAAGGTGGATTTGAAGGTTGAGCACAAGATCAAGTTAAGGCTAGGATCAAAATTCTATTGAAAGGTGTGTTCTCAAGATCCACAACTTATTTCTTTTTGTAAATATCTCTGTAGTATCATCAATACACTTACCTGTCACCCCAACCAAGTTGATAGCATTATTTTCCTTGCTATAGGGTAGATTTGCCCGCCCACAAACTCATGGAATCGAGGGGGGTGTCCATTATCCCCCTTATGCTTCTTGTTATCTGTGTAAGGTTTGAGTAGGGCAATTGTAAATGCCAAATGAAGACAACTTATCTCAAGTACTAGATTGAGGGTCGTTCAATCATTCCCATTTATTTTTTTGGATGATGTGTTGTTGTTTACTTATGGGAAAGTTAAGGAGTCACACTTGTTATTGGAAATTTTAGAAACTTATGGAAAAAATATGGGCATGGAACTAAATACTCAAAAGCCTACAATATGTTTCTATCGTCTTGAGGAGGAAGTTGAAGCTTGTTGATTAGGGTGTTTCACTTTAAGCAATTAGATTTTCCTAGTAGTTTTAAATACCTAGGTTTTATCCTAAAGCCGAATGGCTACGAAAAAAGAGATTGGGATTGGTTGATAGGAAAAGTGAAGGCAAGGATAAATGTCTAGTGCAATAGATGGCTCTCTATTGGTAGGTGATTTTATTTTGGTTAAATCAGTTTTGGAGGCTAGTTATATGTTTTAGAACACCATGGCTTATATCCTTGAAGGTGTTTGGAGAAGATCAAGAAGGTTTATTTCAAGTTTTTATGGTCTTAAAGGCAATCAATTTCTAAAATTCCTTGGTAAAATGGAAATCAATAGCTCATCTAGGGGTTGGGGATTGAAAAATATTCATTTATTTTCGTGCATCATTGCCAAAAAAAAATCAATGGATAACTTTAACCATAAACAGTTTATGGAAAGAATCATTATTCAAAAATATGTGGCATGGGTCAATGATAGATTGGATTCGGAGGCACAGGAAAAGCATTAAAAATGGGTTGAATCAATTGAAATCTATGGTTCAATCCTTTCTTGTAATAAGCAATCATCAGGCATGATGGGTGGGATCTAGAGAACATGTTAGAGTGGGTTGGATTCAATCTTGGGATGTTAGGACAACATGACTTTCTCAGATGAATCCATAGAGGAATTGCATGACAAAACTATTTTCATTTTAAACTAGGCGAGTGATTCTCTTGGAACGAATATGTGGCATTAGGAGTGGAAATCAACTGAGTCCTTTGGTTTTAGTGGAGAATATGTTGATCGTTGGACAACATATATTGCAAAAGTAAGAAAGTATAGCATTAGACTATAAGAAGAAGATGAATCTTTAGAATAGGCTCGAAATAAAAGGAGAGGAAGGTACTCAACAAGGTTAGGGTACTATACTATGACAGAGGATGACCCAAATGAAAATCCTTGGTGGTATAGTAAGTTATGGAAATTAAATACCACACCCCAAAACTCGGGTTTTTCTTGGCTAGCTATAATGAATAACACCCCAACTAATGAATAACACCCCAACTTGGAATATATGGAAAAAGAGGTAGCAACACGATCCATGTATATGTCTTTTATGTAGGTAAGGTAATGAATATATTTCACACCTCTTAATCCATTTCCATTTTTCAATTCAACTATGCAGAGAGGTAGATGCATCACACTTTGAAAAATGTATGGGAGGAAGGTTCAGTAGAAGCATGTTGAAAGAAATGGTTAGCCAAGGAGCTAAAAATATTCAAGGCACTACCATATATCCTAATCCAAGGCATATGGTTGGGAAGGAACAGTCTGATATTTGAGATAAAGCAAAACCCTCCCTTTCAATTAATATTTCAAGTCAATGTGACAAGGTATGGCATTAAAGAGAAGGTTTCTCAAAGAACTCCAAGGGTAATAGAATATCTAAATATTGACAAGTCAATGGATTAGGGATTCTTTGATAGATCAAGCAAATCTTCTCTCACATTCAGTGTAGAAATTTCACTTCTCTAACAGGATTTCAAGTTAACTCAGATTAACAATGTTTAATAAACCATCTCATTCAACCATAGACAGCTGAAAATGAAATTTCACTCATAAACATATATGAATTGGAAGCACAAAATAAGTACTGCCAAAATACTGAGAACAGAAAGAACATAACAGCCATGCACATAAAATTTCAGACTCAGATATTTTAGCCAAAATGGGCTAGGAAAAACCCCGAAGGGAAAACCTGTGAGAGATATATTTTATTGATTTCTTCTTTAATAAAATGTACAGCAGAATTTTAATAATATCAAGCACAACTTATCTCAACCAGTAGACTAACATGATGCCTCGAATTCTATGCATAAATTTATGGGAAATCATTCCCTTCTTAAGAAACACAGAGCTGTATGGATAACTCCTCGATTTCAGTGCCAAACTCAATTTTCTTCCTGGAAATTCATGCCCAACAAAACAACACAGAAATTAATTTTTTGCCTCAAAAAATGTGCCTATCTCAAACATCATTTTTCGTGCCATTGTACGGAATTGTACAGACTGTACGTAATTAATTTTATGTACATGTCTTGAAATTCTTGCCTCTTCCTGAAAATACGTGCCATTGTTTTCTTCTCAAAAATCGTGCCCAGAACTGTTGTATGGTCTTGGAATCTATGTTGTACCTAGCTATTATCTCAGACAACCACTTTCTCTCTCTCAAACTCCAACTGGAACTTGCTTTCCAATTCTCTTGGAATATCTCCACTTCTCCAACTCTCTTGGGATGTGTGCAAATAAAGGAATGGGGTGCCTTATTTGTTGTTTTTCCCTTGTCTTTTCACTTCACCTTCCTAGGGTAGCTAAAAGGACACTAGATCAAGGGCCTACATTTAATCTAGTGTTTTCTCATCAATGGATGAGAAAAGTCACTTTTCTCTCCATTAAATATTTTCTCTCTCAACCACAACTTAAATAAATTGAAACTTTATAACTCTAAAGTGACATTAATTACTTTTCTCAAGCAATTAATGCAAGGGTTATGTTCTTTGTCCCCTTTTTAGTGACTTAGAAAAAATTCACTAGGGAACACTTCCTTGGTATAAATTTCAACACTCCCTCTTACCAAGGAAGGTGTTCTCCCTCTCTCCCAACTTATCCCTGAAGAAGATAAATGACTTCCCCACCAAAGCTGGTAAACTGCCCATGTGCTTCTCGCACAATATCAAAGTCTGCTCATGTGCTTCTCGAACAATGTCGAAGATGACCACCCTTTCTAAACTCTGCTCTAGAAAGGTCAAATCAAGTGTCCCTTCATGTTAGACATCATCACATGAAGGACATCATCCTGAGCTACAAAGATCAGTGTTTTCAGTTCATGCGGGGAGACCTTCTGGCATATCCTTTGCCAGAACCTCTCTCAAGTCTCATACTATCAGTAGTAGAATATCCCCCTGTCTCTAGAATCTGTCCTGCATCCTGCATTGATACCTCATGTCGGTACATCTCATCTCACTCATCCATCAGTGACAAATCATACCAGTTGACCCTCTTGCCAGCACTGGAGGAAGTAGCCTCTCGCTGACTCCTCTAAATAGAAGATGAACTACTTGGTACCACAATAATATCTGGAGCATCTCGCTCTCTCCTCTGAACTACGGACTAACTACTCGACGACACATAAATCCTCGAAGCATCTTGCTCACTGTCTATCTCAGACTCAAGATCTGTTATCTACCCAGATCCTCCAACTGTAGGCTGACCACGCACTACATACTCTCCATCTCTCTGATGACCTATAAGCACAGGGTCAACCGGATCCACTCCCAATACATAAATGAGGATGTGTTCACTCTTGAACAATATTGCATATCCTGCTCCCTCCAAGGCTAGAATTGAAAGTCTACTTTCCTGCAGCCCTGGAATATAACGTACTCATGTAATCTCCAGAATCTCTCCAAACTCAAGTTGGAACTGTACTCGTCCCAAACCTCTGACTGCATGCATTGTCCCATCTCTATCCTGTACGAGCTGCTCCGAAATAGTCTCAAAAGTGAGGAAGGCATCTCGCCTCCCAGTCATATGACTGCAATAGGAACTATCCACAATCCACTTCCCAGTATCAACTGGTCCGCTACTGTCGCAACTCGAAATAGTAGTGACAAGAGAGAACTCTTTCTCGAACTATGTAGAAAAACACTCAATCTTTGTTGTAGCTGCAACCTGCTCCTCTTTCTCCTGTTTTCCCTTCTTCTTCTTAGGACATTGGCCTGCATAATGACCAAAATAATTGCATGCATAGCACCTGACTCTACTCAGGTCCCTCTTCTTCTCACCCCTCTGCTGCTTAGCCCCTCCTGGGCCCTTCTTGGACTTATTGCCTTTAGCTGATAAGGCAATCTTATGCTCATTAGTATCCTGCTCAGTCTTCCCTTGAAACACTTCTCGGATCTCCTCCTAAGTAAAATCATCCACAGTCTTTCCCAAGAGGGAAATTTATCTCTTCCAACTACACACTTCACGAACACATCCCACTCCTTAGTGAAGCCTTTTAGGGCTATCCGTACTAGCTAAGGATCGGGAATCACCTCACCAACTGCACTCAGTTTATCTTTTACATGTCTGAGTCTAGTGAGGTAAGAGGCTACATTCTCACCTCTTGCCATCTTTGTGCCATGAAGCTTATCCTTTAAAGCCATTTTACGATTTTCATTCTTGTTCTCATACAAATTTTTCAAAGTATGTTTCTCTGCCAAATGAGGAATGAGATGATCTTGAACACCATCTAGAATCAATCTTTGCTTTCTAGCCTCCTTCACCTCATGTATGTCAAGGGATATAGGATCAGCTGAGGGAGGAACCACTGTGGTACTGACGAAGGTCCATAACTTGTTCTCCTTGAGAACTGCTGTCATCTGGGATTTCCACTGCAAGTAGTTGGAAATCCCTTCCAACCGATCTTCATACCGGATGCAAGCCATCATTTACTGAGAATAGCAGTCCAATAAATCTGCTAGGTGAACAAAGACTAAATCTCCCACAAGTATGAAATTTTTTTATTGTCAATCTGCCCTTAATAGGGCTCTGATACCATGTAGAAATTTTACTTCTCTAACAGGATTTCAAGTTAACTCAGATTAACAATGTTTAATGAACCATCTCATTCAACCATAGACAATTGAAAATGAAATTTCACTCATAAACATATCTGAACTCGAAGCACAAAAGAAGTACTACCAAAATACTGAGAACAGAAAGAAAATAACAGCCATGCACATAAAATTTCAAACTCAGATATTTTAGCCAAAATGGCCCAGGAAAAACCCCAAAGGGAAAACCTGTGAGAGAGATATTTTATTAATTTCTTCTTTAATAAAATGTACAACAAAATTTTAATAATATCAAGCACAACTTATCTCAACCAGTAAACTAACAGGCTACCTCGAATTTTGTGCATAAATTTATGGGAAATCATGCCCTTCTCAAGCAACATAGAGCTATACGGACAACTCCTCGATTCCAATGCCAAACTCAATTTTTTTCCTGGAAATTCATGTCCAACAAAACAACAGGGAAATTAATTTTCCACCTCGAAAAACGTGCCTATCTCAGACCTCATTTTTCGTGCCACTATACGAACTGTACATAATTAATTTTATGTACTTGTCTCGAAATGCATGCCTCTACTTGAAAATACATGCCACTGTTTTCTTCTCGAAAATCATGCCCAAAACTGTTGTACGGTCTTGGAATCCGTGTTGTACCTAGCTGCTATCTTAGACAACCACTTTCTCTCTCTCAAACTCCAACTAGAACTTGCTTTCCAATTCTCTTGGAATATCTCCACTTCTCCAACTCTCTTGGATGTGTGCAAATGAAGGAATGGGGTGCCTTATTTATTGTTTTTCCCTTGTCTTTTCACTTCACCTTCCTTGGGTAGCTGAAAGGAAACTAGATCAAGGGCCCACATTTAATCTAATGTTCTCATCAATGGATGAGAAAGACACTTTTCTCTCCATTAAATATTTTCTCTCTCAACCACAACTTAAATAAATTGAAAAGTCACTTTATAATTCTAAAGTGACATTAATTACTTTCTCAAGCAATTAATGCAAGGGTTATGTACTTTGTCCTCATTTTAGTGACTTAGGAAAAAGTCACTAGGGAACACTTCCTTGATACAAATTTCAACATTCAGTAGTACGAGTGATATATTGTATATTTCTAATTCTTATTATATTAATTTCAGGGTAAGTTTGGGCTTAACTTCTAATAACCTAGTGAAGTTGATGACACTTAAATTACTTTTGTCCTTGGCAAGAAAAAAATATATTCCTCATATTTTGATTTTGTAAGACTCTTCTTTGGTGGTGAAATGAATGCACAAGGTTAATGAGCTTCATGATATAAATCATAAGCCTTTAGGAGATCAACTCAAGATTATGGTTGGCACATTCTTGGCAAGAAAAAATATATTCCTCATATTTTGATTTTGTAAGACACTTCTTTGGTGGTGAAGGTTAATGAGCTTCATGATATAAATCATAGGCCTTTAGGAGATCAACTCAAGATTATGGTTGGCACATTCTCATATATATATCCTTCAAGCACATCTTCAAGAAGTTGAATGAAAAGACAAACAAATTGTCAAATGTCAAAATGTCACAAAGGGATTGTGGGATATTAAAAAATGCAAGGAAGAGGTTTTATCTCTTTCCATAGAAAGATTTTAAATCATCTATTTTAATTTTGGTGAATCACTTTTTTTTGAAGCATGCTTTTAGTATTACTTTAATATGGTTCTTTATGGACACGTATGGGGTAGTTCTTAAATTGTGTTTCTTGTTTTTCATTGATGTATAAGGTAGAATGTGTAAATACTTATACGAGACATTGCAAGGATAATTACAGATTTAAAATGGATATTCAATATATTTTGAGATCCATAGGAGTGGAAAGTTTTTTTTTTTGAATATAGGAGTATTGGATTCTAGATATAGTCTAGAAATCCATAACTGTCTGGGTTTTTGGTACTGAAAGTGCTAGGGTATATGAAGACTATAATTTGTGTTCATGTTTTGAATAGAAATTATGATTTTTTTTAGAAGAAAAAGAGAATTAAACTATATATATATATATATATATATAAAATTTTGCAGATACGATCTTGCACTTTATTCTCAATTTAAAAGTATGTACATAAAACTCAAAACTAACTTATCTTAATGCCAAATGTGCTCTTTCATCAATATTAAATGTAAAAACAACCCTAAATGAGATTAGTTATAGCATTATATAATGAAATAATGTTAGACCAAAAGAGACCACATTATGATAGAGAATAGTGCATAGCCCTTTTCATGATATAGTTATGGAGTTGGAGTTATAGAATTTATTAGAGTTACCCAATTCATAGAAGTTATAGAGTCTCATTATAGAATAGAATGTTTACGAGTAATATTACAATTATAAAGTATATTAAATTGGTTTTAATGATTATTTGAAGAATGAAAACTTTATCCTTACCAATATTATTGTTGTTTTCCTGGTATTGTTCACTGGATATGTTGATTTATTATTAAGTTGAGGTGTTTTTATCATTTAAGCAAAAAGTATGGAGGAAATAATGTTTATTTGTGATTCTCATGAGTATATTTATAAAGCACCATTATCATCTAAAATAACTGATAAATGATTATATCATAAATTTTAATATCATGAATATATGAATTTTGCAAAAAAAGCTAAAAAAACATCCACTTGACCAATTACAAATATGCAATTTATTTTTACATAAATTATATGATTACGTGAATCTATAAACACTCAAGTTAAATAGTGTAGACTTAGTGTGTCTAGCTAAAAGATCGGATATGACAATGCAAAATTTAAATATAAAAACAATATTATTAAAAAAGAGAGAATTCCAAGGTGGTATTCTTTATCATTCAACCACATTTATTGGCATTGCCATTGAGGTTGTTCATTTCATCTAGTGATTATGCAAAAAGTAGAACATCATGAATAAATCATATTATTGTGTAATTGCATAAATAATTTGCTTAAGTTTAAACAATTGACTTTGGCAAAATTGAAATCGTAATCTTCTTAGTGATGGCCAACATCGTTCATAATTTTAAATCATATTTATAGGTTTTTCAAAGGTAGGCCTAGTCAATTCAATGTATCGTCATAAGCCTTCAATGGGTAAAGTGCCCTATCATTTTAGTTGTGTATAAATACACAACTTTTATTTGTATTTTCCAATTTTGTGATTATTCATTCATTTTACACTGAGTGGCTTAGCCTACTAGCACGATAAAGCATTGCATTATATTGATATTTGTTTGATATATCTTATGATTTAATGACTTATCCCTTAGTGCACTTGTGCTAAGATTCATTTCTCTCTCTAGGGTTGCGCCTAATGGATTTTTAGTACCTCGGAAAGTGTATGGCAGAGTGTCATTAATATCAACAAGAAGCAGAGAAGACCTTGATGCAAACAGAGAAGGCCTGTGTGATAGGTGTGTAGGTTCGTACCACAACAAGCTATCCTCCACAAAGTTCAATGCAACAATGTCGTACAACCCCCCCCCTTCTAAAAATTATGTACAACATAATGAGGGCAGAGGATTATATGTGGAGGAAAGAGATAGAGGGTACATACATGCGTAAAACATGTATGTGCCATCATCATTTTAGTTCTAGTTTTGTTGTCTTTTATATTTAAAAGTTTAGTTATATTTTTGGTTTTTCTTTAGTTGAAATTTGCATCCATTAAGTTTCTAATTCAAGTTTGAATGCATATGCATGCAACATAGCTCAATTTAGTGAAATGCATGCAACCTAGTAGTAAAGGCAAAAATCTCAAGGAGATGCATGCTTGCATGTCTCAAATCATCTCCAATTGAGGCACCGTTATGCATGAGTCCAAATTTATTGTACCTGCTCTTGTTCTCGATCTATAAAATAGAAGGCAGATGTATAGGTTTATTTACTCTATTTTTAGTTCAATAGTTAACAATGCATTGTTTTTCTGTAGCAGATTTTTATTTTCAGAAGTAATGAAAAGCAATGACAGGTTTTGGTAGTCAATTTATTGTGTTTGCATTATATATTTTATACAATATGTGTTGATAAATTATAGCATTAATTAAAAAGTGCATATTTGTGTAACCTTAAGTTTTGCTCTATAGCTTCCTATAGGAATTCTTTTAGAGTGAAGAATATACTTACCATGGTTTGAGAACATTTAACATGGTATCAAAGCCCAGTTTTTGAAATCTTCCAAATTCCATCTATGGAGAGGCAAGTTGTTTGGGGTAGAGTTGTTGAATGGTTTCAGTGGGAAATGTGTCCAAGCTTCTACCACTAAAGTATATATGTGTCAGTGATCAACATGTGGACTTGAGAAGGATTGTGGGGTGTGAAACCCTAGTTTATCTGGAGAGTGGAGATTGAAGCTTGTTGAATGGAGCTATAGCGATGGCCATTCCCAATATGAGTAAGTCACTTTTTGGAGGGAGCCTCCAACTTTGTGTCATAGAAGTTGAGATTGCATAACCTCCTAGAAATGGAAAACTTATGGTACCTTATGGAAAAGGTGGTTGTGCTGCCTAAAAATCACAAAGATCTAACAAAACACAAGAAGAACATACTGGAGGCAAAGTAAACCCTGTTGAATTTGGTGAATGATCCATATGTATTTGATAAAGAAAGGAAGAAGATTGTCAAAGAGATGTATGATACCTTGGGAGCCTTGTAGCAAAGTGTGAGCATACCCAGGAAGATGTTCTTAAAGAACAAGTTCAATGATGCCTACATGAGAAAGATACATACAGTGACAAGCTATCTCATGAAGATAGTGGAGCTGAGAGATCAAATTGTCGCAGTTGGGGACAATTGAAGGTAATGGGCTAGTTCGGATTCTCTGGATGGCTTTAATCTATTGTGGCACAACTATGTTCCAATTGTTTGTGATTGAGAGAATTCACTTGACTTGGAAAAATTGTGGGATGCTTTCATTAGAGAGAAGATGGGACTACCATGAACACCAACTAGTGATAAGGACAAGGATGATGTACCAAACTTGGACCTCATCAAGAAGGTGGGGAGAGGTGGTAGAAAAGGACCTAATAGGGTCCATAAGAGCAAGGAGGAAGATTTAGATTCTTCATGTTAGGGGAAAAAAGACTTCAGTCATATCCAATGCTTTAGGTGCAACAAGCACGATCATTGGTGCAACAAGCACGATCACTATGCTTCTCAATGTCCTTAAAGGAGGAAGGGAAAGAGAAAGTAATAGTAGTAGCAACAAGACTTTGAAGGAAGTACAAAAGCTTCAAGTGTGAACAAGTTGATTGTCAAACTTGATACTACCTTCATCATAGTTTCGTGTCTTTCCACGAACATAGTTTCAAGCATTGGATGCTCTTTGGATTGTAGAGCTTCTAGAGATGATTTATGATAGAAATATCTTCAGCAAGTTTCACGAGAAAAAGGAAGGATTTATGATAGAAATAAAGAAGAGCGCGACTGAAGTTTCAGAAAAGCAGGTTTACATCGTCCTTTTGTGTGCTGGCAGCCCCAGAAAAATCCTCTGCATAATCAGCAGCAGTTAGATCCATCAAACCACATTTTGTACAGAAGGTTCGTATGAAGGGTCGAATGACGATCCGAATGAAGGGACGAATTAGCCAAATGAACGAGGTGTCAAATGCAACGTCAAATGACGATCCGAATGGAACCATAGCTTCTAATAGAATGATTAAGTGTGCTAAGGTATCTAATTTTTGAATTTTGACTATAAATCTAATTGGCTAACCATACCAGGAATTAATCAAATGTCATCTCTGCACACGATCTCATTCCTTTACTCATCTCGACTTCATCAAATGAATCTATTAATGATGCATTATTGTGATTTTCATAATCATTATATGGCTATCATATGATTTTAACCTTTCATTAAGTTATATGCAAAATTATCATGCGATCTGTCATTGTATCAATAAAAAATCATCATGTTTTTTATGTCACCTATGCTGATACTCTCATGATGAAAATTATATTCAACTTGTCCAAAGTTACTTTGGACATGGTTGAATATGTCATAACCATACAAATTCACTAACGCACGCATGTTTATGATGGCACACAATTCAAGATTTATGAACGATAGCGTGATCGTTCAAACGTGCTAAATCTCTGCCTCACGATCATTCAACCGTTCAAACGGATCATATTTTAAACCAATGCTTGTGTGATTTTTACCTTCATTCTACTCGCTCTTTCCCTCTCTGAGTCCATCCAGCCGCATTCCTTACATTTCCTGTAACCCCATGTACCTCTTGCATCCATCCACCTCTGCTGATCCTGAAACATGTCTCAATGGATCGAGTCCTCACAAAGATCCTGAGAATTTTGCAGAACCATCCACCCCAATCCATCAGACGTGGATAGATTGACCTAGGATGTGGCACGATTAACAAGCTAGAATGAGAAATATGTTGAAATAATTTCTGAGCTTCGCCAAGAGAATAAGGAACTGCGTCTACAAGTGAAGAGTGTCGAAGACCTGAACAAAGCCATAACATCTTCTCATGACTCTCTCCTGACGAGGCGTGATACCTTGAGGGCCCAAGCCAAGAATTTTAAGCCTAAATCTACTTCCTCTTCTAAGTCGAAGGCAGCTGTCGTACCGCAGCTCAGCCTTCTTCCTGATTTCTTCTATGCTTTGCTCAGTGGGACCTGGCATATCTCCGGTTTGGGGGAGTGTTGATGTTCATTTTTGTCATCATTTTTTATCATCAAACGTGCTTTGTTGGCATTATTTTCACTATTTTTGATATGATAATTCATACTTCTTGCCATTCATACCACCATTTGAACTCAGGTATGAATATATTTGAATATTTCATAAATCTTAAGTGATTATCATCACTTTATGGTTTATTAACATTAATTTAGCATTTCTCGACTTGTTTGGCAAATAGATTTCGTTCTGCAGGTTATTGTCTTCTAACAGACTCTCATTCAGACGCGCATTCACGCTGAAGATGCCCAAATACATTCGGACCATCGTTCAACCCTTCGTTCGCACCCACGGATTCGTTGGTTGGAATATTCCGGGGCACTAAAGGAAAAAACTGTGACGTGGGTTCTGTTGGCAACGTGTTCCTCATGGTTCATGAGCCCTTGTTCTAGAAGATCCCTGTTCCTGTTGGCCCAACCTGACAACGCATCAGCTGCCCACGTCAAAGAGAATCAACGCACCAACTGCTCACATGAAGGGAACCAACACGCGCGGATTGTGGGAGACAGCCTGTGTGTTGTCATGAACCGTTCCTGTAGCTATTAAGACCTCCTATTTTTAGAGAGGTCGACCACTGAAAGGGTTGACCTTCTCTCCCATTGTAAAATCTATATAAACACGTCTCGAGTTGAGAAATGCAGTTAGAGAATATGCGCAGAGCTAGAGAAAACGCTGTGTAACTTTTGATTCAGTTAATAGAAAGTCTCTGATTTTAGTTGTTGATGAGTAAATTAATGTTTAGTTGGTGATTGATCTGAGTTAGACACAGTCCCTGATTGTTGAGAAGGGCCCCTCAACAACCAAAGGTTTTTCATTGTGTATATTTTGTTATTTCTTTTATGCAGATAAGTAGTTTTCATTTTCAGTATTTAACTTGATTTTCCTATAGATGGTGTTGTTTTGTTTCTTGTAATATATTTCTTGTTGTTAATACAATTTACATTTCCAGAAATTGAAGTGACCGGTCATGCGTAGTTTCTTTTAGTTTTCCTTTCAGCTTTTCCATTGCAATTAGATAGATTTTAATTAGTTTAGTATTTCAAATTCAGTTTGTAATTAGATTTAGCTCTGTTGATGTTACCGTAATTGTAGATTAACTTCATTTACCTTTCAGCTCTGTTTTATTATGCAATAGAAAATGGTTTCTTTCCTTAGATACGAATGATTTTAGTTGCTTCTTGTTATGTCAACTTTAAACAACTTATTTACTGTTTTGCTTACACTGTAGATTAATATGTATAAACCAGCTGGTGTTAAAATCATTTAGTTCGTTTATTTCCATAGTTTGTATTATTTTTGTCATCCGCACTGTCATTCGGTCAGTCATTTGCACCTTTCGTTTACACTGTCTTTCGGACCTCCTTTCAGTCTTTCATTCGAACTTAGATAGAATTTTCCAGAATTGCTTATATTTCATTTGATGTAGAGTTAATTAGTTGAAGTCTAGGTTGATGTTTTAGTACTTTAACATGTTATATAACTAGTTCGAGATCCAAATGTATCTTTAACACTTTCAGCACTTTACATTCAGTCTTGTGTTCACATAGAGATTAATTACTTCAAGTTTTTACATTCAGCATATGTTTTATGGTTTAAATGAGAAATAGTATTGGTTTAAGTAGCAGCACTATAAATGTCTTTTGCTTATGATTTAGAGAGTTTATAAGTTACTTTCACTTACTTTCATGCCTAGGAGCTAGATTAGCTTAAACTCGTTTACAATGTTATCATAGACTTTGTTAAATCTCAGTTGTCTTATTTTTTAATTAGTTTAGTATTTCATTTCCAGTTTGCATTCAAGTTCTTAGTTAGTCTTTCACTTTTATTTTACATAGTATATGATTTGGTTTAGTTGCATTGTTTCAAGTTCTTTCATTTCCGTAGATAGCATAGAATATGAACTAGTTCCAATCCAAGTTTAATAAGTTAATATGTGTTTCATATAGATGCATTAATTTTCAGTAGTCATTAGAGGTCAGATAACTTAGGATTTGTACTTTTGTTAATCAACATTTCATTTCGAGTACTATAGTTAGTATCATTTTCTTATGGATGAAGAATAGATTACAATGTTTAAAATTAATTGCAATTGGTCACTTTTTAGCTTGCATCTCTTTGTAGAAGTTAAACTAGATTTACTTTCGTTTTGTTTCCTTGTCACATTTGAAAGTCATTTCGATACATTTTCTCCAGTTCCTATTACATTTGACACATTTCCTCAAAAACCTCAAGGAGAATGGAATTAGGTAGCTTAGCTAAGTTTTGAGTGTTTGTTAAATGCATGAATAGTTCAACTATTGAATTTCTTAGGTTCATTAAGTAGTTTGTAATCTTGCTTTAAGATAATATAGTTTCTTGTTTACATAGTTAGTTGTAAGCTGAATCATTTCATAGATAGGTTTCTGAACTTGTTCATAGTTATTACACGGTAGCTAGTCTTTATAATTCCTAGATTAGAGTTTGAATCATTGATCAGTAGTTTCCATTTTCATAAGAGTAGTTTGCTTTTGATCAAGTTTTGTTTCCTAGAATAGTATTGTTTTTATCTTTTCAGTTATTGTTCATAGAGTAGAGTAGTATAGATTGATACTATTATGATCTATTGGTTTGGTTAGGTCTAATCAGTTTAGTAGTTGTATTTCTGAAGTTTGACTCGGTTTTTCATTTTGAAAGATCTTTCGATCTTTTCATTATTAAACATTTCTAAAGTCGGCCGAGTCGATGTCTTAGGTACCCTTCTACCTTAGCATATACTATGCCACAACTCTAATATTAACAACCCTGGTCAATAATTAAATATTTGGTGATTCATTAAGACAGTAAAAACGCCCAACATTTTGGTGTCTTTTCCAAGGAGTTGTAGATAGGTAGAATTTTCTTCTTAAACCTTAGTGATAGGTAGAATTTTCCTTTTGAAACTTAGATATAGGCCAGTGGCGGGTGAGCGGTAAGATGAGAGGTAAGAACCTGCGCATCTGTTATAATAGGCATCCCCAAAACCCAGCAATAGTAGTAATGCAATTAGAATTTATTTCAGTTTTAGCTTTGTTTTCATGAATAGGTCTAGAGACTCAAAAGGTAGATACATTAAAACTAGCCTTCCTACTAAAATCCCTACTAACCTTTACGGGGGCCGTGCCACCCCAACTACTAACTCAGCAGAAAGGTATCGGAAAACAAACAAAGGGGATAGTTCTACTTGGAAAGCCAAAGAAATTCTTTCCGGGGACCATTCAAGGGGAACCATAGAGACATCAGAGAAGTCAGTCCATAAAAAAACACCACTAGAAGAACCTCAAGTTCATATTGAAACTGAACTTAGACAAGAGGAAACTCAAAAAGATAAATCATTAGAACCTCTTAATCCTCCATTATCTCCAAAACCCAAAGACACTACCTTCTCAATAGTAGGTGGTCCAAAGTCAGTAGACTTTGTTGATCCTGCACAAGTAGACGCTCTTTTTGAAAATTCTGTGAATATAGTTGTTTCATAGATTGAGACAACAACTGTAGGACCTTCAAAACTGGACTCCCACGTAGTTGGTAATCCTCTCCTTAAAAGAGGAATACTATCCCTGAAACAGAACGTTGGGACATCCCATATTCACTAAAAAAAGAAAAACCTACGTATTCTCTCTTTGGAAATCAAGTCTACATGGAGAATGAAGATAATGATGAGGTGAGACACAATGAAGAAGAGGGAGAAATCCAAACTGAAGGAACTTTTGGATTTCCTATTTTAGATACTGCATAGGATGTGACTATGAAAAACATCCCTCCTTCCTCATTACCTACCTTTTACGGGAAAAGTATTGAGGATCCAGATATATTCTTATTTGAATTTGACATTTTGTGTAGAAGCTATAACTATCTACAAGATGGCCAAAAGCTAAAACATTTCCCTGCCACATTAAAAGATTCTGCTCTTTGATGGTTTATGGGGTTAGGAGAATCTAGTATTAGAAATTGGGAAGACATGAAGACTGCATTTTTATGAAAATATCAAGATTACTGCAAACCTAAGTACTCTCACAATGATATTTTCAAAATACAACAACTTGAAGATGAGAGCCTAGAAGACTATCTCGAAAGATTTAACTATGTATTGCATAAATTCAAATATAGTGACCTTCGAGAAGATGCAGTAAGGACACTCTTCCTTAAGGGAATTTCAGAAGAATTTTTAGAAAACCTCAATCTCATGGCAGCAGGAGACATTTCTCATAAGTCTTTCACATAGATTTGTGATATGTGTAGGAATTACTCTAAAAGCAGAGGGAAAAGTGGGAGACACTTTCGAGAATCTTATACTAGAAACCTAAAAGGAAATACCTCTAGTCTTGGTGGAGTTACAAGGGTAGAATTGGGAAACCTATTAGAAAACTTCAAAACAGATATCTTAGGAGCCATGGGTTCTCAACTAGATGCATTACAAGCTAAAAAGAGACAGGATGAAGAGCGTGCAGCAATGAGTATTTTATGTCCCAGGTGTAGAACTAAACATCCCCAACGGGAATTTCCATTGAATAATGTTTCAGTATGTCACCTTTGTACAGAAGAAAATCCAACTGATAACTATCCATCGTTGCCTAGGTTGTAAGCTGCATATAAGAGTGGAAATTTTGGTGAGACATCTAGGAGGCCTTGGCAACCTAGAGATCAACCATCATATCAGGATCCATCATTACAATTTACACCCTATTACCATCCTTATCAACCTCCTCAACAATGGAACACTTCAGGTTGGAAAAATTGGCCACCTCAGTATCCTCCTCAGAATGCTCAACAACAACAATGGGCACATGGATGGAGAGGACAAGCATATGCTCAACCACCTCCTCCTATGCCTAACTATCCTTACCCACCTAATCTCCAGCAACTCTTGCTTGGATTTGTACCTCCTTAACTACCCCCTATCACAAATCAACTTCACCATTTCCAAAACATGAATCCCCCAAGACCCACAATATTACCTGCACAACCGATACCAAATCCTAACAACAAGCCAACCCAAGCTCTTAACAGCATTGGGTTACAACCTATTCCATCTTATGTCATATCAATCATACCAGTGCATGATATTCAACTGCGGTCTAGAAGAGTTTTGCAAGATCAACCCAAATCATCAGTTGTTATTCGTGAAGAGAATGAAGAAGAAGACATATCGACTGAAACCTTGAATGATGCCATTTTCGAAAATGTAGTTATTCCAAAAGTTCCAACACATGACCCCTCTCAGAAAGAAGCAACTCTAGGAGAAAAATTACCCCCATATCCGAAACATCTAGCAATAGAGAAACCTACAACTTTTCCAAAGTATGATATTATTAACGAATTAAAAAATATTTGTATCAAGATCCCTTTATTACAAGCCATTAAATATATACCAATTTATAGTAAAGTGATAAAGTAACTTTGTATTAAAATACCAGGTAAGAAGCAAAAAGACCCTCCGACAATTCATGTCATAGGTGAAATGTCAGATTACATAGCAAACCAACCTAGAATTCCAAAGTATACAAATCCAGGAAATCCTGTGGTAACTGTTATCATCAATAACACTGCTATAGGAAACACACTTATTGATCTAGGGGCTGCTATTAACCTGATGACTACCACAGTTTTAGAAACTTTCCATTTAGGACAATTTCTCCGCCCTACCGCAACAATGCCAGAATTAACAGATCGCACTATGGTGCAGCCTGTTGGGATCTTAGATGATATCATTGTATCAATGGATTCTTGGGAATATCCCATGGACTTTATGGTCATAGAATCAAAGGACCCTTCCAAAGGACACCCTATTATTCTGGGAAGACCTTGGCTAGCCACTGCTAATGCATTTATAGGATGTAGGGATGGAGAGATGATCATCTCTGATGGGTTATCTACAAGGAAACTCGCTTTATATCCACCAGCACAACCAGTAACCGAAAACCTGTTTTGGCTAGATTGTCCTTTTGGGGATGAGAATTTTGAAGAACTTTCCCTTGTTAGTGATTTCTCCTGGGCACTTCAAGAACAAAATACCGAAAATGTGTTGAACCAATTTGTCTCTTCCACAACATGTATAGACTTTCCTCAATTTTTTTCCCAACTTGATCAAATCTTTGGAGATGAGTTCCAAGAGAATATGAGCCTCTCTACATTTACGAACACACATTGTGTCTTTGCAATTGAAAAACATATAGGATCCTATACCATACCTTGTGAGGTCAGTCCTGAAAAATTTCTACATATAAATGCAGGTTTAGATGAGAGTCAACAAAAACAATTACTAAAAGTTCTCAAAAGTCAAACTGGAGCATTTGCATGGGAATACACTGATATGAAGGGTATAGACCCATATACTTGTATTCACCACATTTACACGGATTCAAACATACCTCCTGTCGGGCAGCCCCAGAGAAGAATGAATCCAGCCCTAAAGGATATAGTTAAAGATGAATTACAAAAACTCCTCAATGACGGTTTCATCTACCCAATTTCTAACAGTAAGTGGGTGTCTTCTCTGGTAGTAGTTCCAAAGAAAGTTACAGGGAAATGGCGTATCTGTGTTGACTTTCGAGAATTAAACAAGGCCACTCTTAAGGATTATTTCCCTTTACCATTCATTGACCAGGTGTTAGATACCTTATCTGAGAAACAATACTTTTCTTTCCTCGATGGGTATAGTGGATACAACCAAATATTAATAGCACCTGAGGATCAAGACAAGACAGCCTTTACTTGTTCTTGGGGGACATATGCCTATAGAGTTTTTCCATTTGGCCTATGTAATGCACCTGCCACTTTCCAGCATGCAGTCTTAGAAATTTTTGTTAACCGTATACATGACTGTCTAGAAGTTTACATGAACGATTTTACAGTTTATGGTAATATCTTTCAAAAAGCCCTTGATAACCTTGAAACAGTTCTTATCCGGTTCCAAGAAACAAACTTAGCCCTTAGTCATGAAAAATGAAAAATGTTACTAACTGAGGTTATAGTTTTGGGACTTCATGTCTCTCTTCACAGAATCAAGGTGGATTCTGCCAAGATATAAATAATTGTTAATCTTCCTCCTCCAAAAACTCAGAAGGAGGTAAGGAGCCTTCTTGGCCATGCAGGCTATTATAGACGTTTTATTGAAAACTTTACCAAGATAGATGCACCTATGTTCAAATTACTCATGAAAGATACAGATTTTCAATGGACTGAACCTTGTCAACATGCCTTCGAAACTTTGAAGGCAAAGCTATCAATGGCACCAATACTTAGGGGCCCCAATTGGTCCCTTCCTTTCCATATAGCCACTAATGCTTCCGACATGGCTATAGGAGGAGTCTTAGGTAAAAAGGAAGGACAAACATCATATGCCATCTATTTTGCTAGCAAAAATTTGACTCCTGCAAAATCAAAATACACTGTTACTGAAAAAGAGTTTCTGGCAGTAGTTTATGCTATTAACAAGTTTCATCACTATATCACGGGATATGAAGTTTTTGTACACACAGACCACTCCGCCATTATATTTTTAATGAATAAACCAATCACCAATGGCAGGGTGACTCGATGGCTTCTTTTATTACAAGAATTTAACGTCATTGTTGTTGATCGTCCTGGTCAAGAGAATGTGGTAGCAGATTTTCTCTCTCGTATTCAAATTGATGATAATGCCAGTCCCGTCGATGATAGATTTCCGGATGAACATTTGTTCGTTGTGTCTGTTCGAACCCCTTGGTTTGCAGACATAGCCAATTATTTAGCAACTGGAAATCTACCAAACCATCTCTCCCCACCCGATAAACGTAGGATCATATTTGAAAGTTCTAATTATTCTTGGGTGGACAATGATCTTTTTCATACTGGTACTGATCTTATTATTAGACGATGTGTACGAGAGGATGAGATGGAAGAGATCCTCCATGCATGTCATGGTGGACCTTGTGGTGGGCACTTTTCTGATAAGAGAACAACATACAAAGTGTTGCACTCTAGATATTACTCGCCAAGCATTTTCAAAGATGCTGCCAAGTATGTCAAGGGATGTGACAGTTGTCAAAGAATGGGTAGACCTACACCATCCGATGAGATTCCCTTACAACCCCAGGTTATGATTGAGCCTTTTGAAAAATGGGCTCTAGATTTCGTAGGGCCAATTCCCCCCATGTCTCGCAAAAAGAAGTACATCCTAGTTTGTACAGACTATGTCACCAAGTGGGTGGAAGCTAAATCCTTATTCCGAGGCACGGAAAAATCTTTGGTAGAGTTTATATATGAAGAAATATTTACCCGATTCGGATACCTAGGGAAATTGTAACCGATCAAGGATCTCAGTTTACCTCCAAGTTAATGAAAGAGCTTACTGAAAAATATGGTATTATACATTGTAAATATTCACCATATCACCCGCAAGCCAATGGTCAAGTAGAGTCTACAAACAAAGTATTAGAAGCCATCCTGACCAAGACTATCCAATAACACCACAAAGATTGGGCAGATAGGCTTCCAGAAGCCTTGTGGGCTTATAGAATAACATGGAGGAATACCACTGGGCACACACCTTATGAACTTGTTTATGGTAAACAAGTTCTTTTACCCATTGAATTTCAAGTAAGAACCTTTCGTATGGCTGGACAATTAGGGACGGATCTGGAAGAAGCACAGAAACAACGAATCTTGCAAATAAATGAATTAGACGACATTAGACAAGATGCCATTCATCGCACAATTCTAATACAAAACCAACGCAAAAAGTGGCATGATAAATATATTAAACAAAAACAATTCAAAACTGGAGACTGGGCATTACTATTTGATTCAAGGTACAAAAATTTTAAAGGTAAATTACTACCCATTGGATGGGTCCATATGAAATTGTTATAACTTTCGATAATGGATCTGTTGAAATTAAGACAATTGATGGTTCGCAAATTTCTTTTGTTGTAAATTGACATAGACTAAGACTTTATCATCAACCAATATCTAAACAAGACTTTGTGCATAATATCTCACAACAAAAGGAGATGGAGCTGGTTGAAAAGGAAGTCATTCCTCCTTCTCCTGGTTCTTGAATTATTTTGGGTTATCTTTATTTGTACATATGTAAATATATTTTTGTTTCTTTAAATAAATAAGAGTCAATTCTAACAGCTGATTGCATTTATATAGGAAATTCATTCTTATGATCAGCTTATGGAATTTTGTCAATCAAAACAGGAAGACTCTTCTCCTTTCCCTAATTTTGATAAATTTTCATATGACTTTTCTTTGTACATATGTTTTTATTTTGAATAAATTTGAATCATCTAACAAGTGGTTTTTGCAGTTTGATTACAAGAACCTTATCTCTATAATCAGCTCATAAAATATTATATGAAAAAGGGAAGTGCTATAAAAAAAACTCATAATGCATTTTAACTCCTCTTTTGATTATTGTTGAGAATTGAAAATTTATAGTGAAAAGATAAAGTGTTCTTTATATATATCATTTCTAACCACTTTCTTCTATGATTCTTTTTTATTAATTTTATTTTTTTATGCTTCTGTATATGGTATTTGATTCAAACATGCACATTCCTGATTTATCATTAGAACAGTTGTTTAAGACCTATTTTAATCATCATGTTTTTCAAAGTTCTATCTCACACCTATGGACTACTAGTTCATCCTAGACTCATTATCAAAACTTATCTCTTAAGCATTCTTTAAAAAAGGTAACCCAAGAGTAAGTGATATTTCTACTTGTGGGGAACATTACTGATATTTTATGAAGAAAATAGACTAAGAGGTCAAGGGACAACTTTAGGTTATTCTTTTTTGACATGATCGGTAATGCAAGCTATTATAAATAAATTTACTCATAAGGTTCGCTCTAAAATTTGGATTATGTGTTTAACAAGCTTAATACACTCTAGTGCCAACCGGCTTCCACATACTAAAATCATTATACGAAGCAAACCCGTCGGGGTACTGAACAGGCTCGCTGGCAGCGGGTCCATGCTAAGTAAAATCTTAAACAAGGAAGCTCGGTAAATACAAGTAAACTCGTCGAGGTACTAAACAGGCTCGCTGGCAGCGGGGCTATGCTTGCATGGTACCAAGATAAACCCACCGGGGTACTGAACAGGCCTGCTGGCAGCGGGGCAATATCGGGTAAAAGAGATATGGTTAATACATTGTTATGCACATGGCTCATCTAAAACAAACAACCTGAGTATACGAATACATGTTTAGGTCAATTATTTATACTGTCATTAGAGAATGGCTGTAAGTTGGACTTGGACCCTGTCATCCAATTCAAACAATACCTAGGATATGGTTATCCTAGAAGTGAGACCCATAACTATAGAAATCTAACGAACTCTAGGGGTGAACTTTATCTATATTCTTTGGATGGCAAGAGATCTTTCAAAATTAGTCAAGGATGACTGGTTTTCCTATGGCATTTTTCACATCGACTACACTATCATTATTCATATGGTCTTCCTAAGCACTGTTATTTTTGGATGAATTTGCATGTATGAATCATCTCCATTATTAGTTAGTATTTATTTTTCTTACAAAAATAACAACATTTTAGAGTTATTGGTTAAACTATTAATTGAAAATATTTGAATACCAATCAATTTTTCTTTGATGGCTTGAGGACATGCCATATTTTTGGTTTGGGGGAGGTTCATAACTGTCTTTATTTTCTAATTATTTACCAAAAAGTTCATTTATCTCTGATAAAATGGTAGGTGTTTTCAGAAATAATGCAAGTAGCAGAAGATTATTCAGATCCATGATAAATAAAGAAGAGCGCAATTGAAGTTTCATAAAAGCAGGTTTACATCGTCCTTTTGTGTGCTGGCAGCCCCAGAAAAATTCTCTGCATAATCAACAGCAGTGAAATCCATTAAAGCACATTTTGTACAGAAGGTCCGTATGAAGAATCAAATAAAGGGTCGAATGACGATCCGAATGAAGTGACGAATGAGGCAAATGAATGAGGTGTCGAATGCAGCGTCAAATGACGATCTGAATGGAACTATAGCTTCTAATAGCATGATTAAGTGTGCTAAGGTATCTAATTTTTGAATTTTGACAATAAATCTAATTGACTAACCATACCAACGATTAATCAAATGTCATCTCTGCACACGATCTCATTCCTTTACTCATCTCGAATTCATCAAATGAATCGATTAATCATGCGTTATTGCGATTTTCAGAATCATTATATGGCTATCATATGATTTTAACCTTTCATAAGTTATATGCAAAATTATCATGTGATCTGTCATTGTATCAATAAAAAATCATCATGTTTTTTATGTCACCTATGCTTATACTCTCATGATGAAAATTTCATTCAACCTGTCCAAAGTTACTTTGGACATGGCTGAATATGTCATAACCATACAAATTCACTAACGCATGCATCTTTATGATGGCACACGATTCAAGATTTCTGAACGATAGCGTGATCGTTCAAACGTGCTAAATCTCTACCTCGCGATCATTCAACCGTTCAAACGGATCATATTTTAAACCAATGCCTGCGTGATTTTCACCTTCATTCTGCTTGCTCTCGTCCTCTCTCAGTCCATCCAACCACATTCCTTGCATTTCCTGTAACCCCTGTATTTCTTGCATCCATCCACCTCTGGATCGAGTCCTCACAAGGATCATGAGTATTTTGTAAAACCATCCACCCCAATCCATCAGACCGTGGATAGATTGACCCAGGATGTGGCATGATTAACAAGCCAAAATGAGAAATATGTTGAAATAATTTCTGAGCTTCGCCAAGAGAATAAGGAACTGCGTCTACAAGTGAAGAGTGTCGAAGACCTGAACAGAACCATAACATCTTCTCATGACTTTGTCCGGACGAGGCATGATACCTTGAGGGCCCAAGCCAGGAAGTTTAAGCCTAAATCTACTTCCTCTTCTAAGTTGAAGGCAGCTGCTACCGCAGCTCAGCCTTCTTCCTGATTTATTCTCTGCTTTGCTCAGTGGGACCTGGCATATCTCTGGTTTGGGGGAGTGTTGATGTCCATTTTTGTCATCATTTTTTATCATCAAACATGCTCTGTTGGCCTTATTTTCACTATTTTTGATATGATAAGTCATACTTCTTGCCATTCATACCACCATTTGAACTCAGGTGTGAATACATTTGAATATTTCATAAATCTTAAGTGATTATCATCATTTTATGGTTTATTAACATTAATTTAGCATTTCTCGACTTGTTTGGAAAATAGATTTCGTTCTACAGGTTATGGTCTTCAAACGGACTCTCATTTAGATGCGCATTCATGCTGAAGACGCCCAGCCGCATTCGGACCATCGTTCATCCCTCCGTTCGCACCCACGGATTTGTTGGTTGGAATATTCTGGGACACTAAAGGTAAAAACCGTGACATGGGTTATGTTAGCAACATGTCCCTCATGGTTCGTGAGCCCTCGTTCTAGAAGATCCGTGTTCCTGTTCGCCCAACCTGACAACGCATCAGCTGCCCACGTTAAAGAGAATCAACACACCAACTGCTCACGTGAAGGGAACCAACATGCACGGATTGTGGGAGACGGCCTATGTGTTGTCATGAACCATTCCTGTAGCTATTAAGACCTCCTATTTTTAGAGAGGTCGACCACTGAAAGGGTCGACCTTCTTTCCCATTATAAAAACTATATAAAGACACCTCGGGTTGAGAAACGTAGTTAGAGAATATGCGCAGAGCTAGAGAAAACGTTGTGTAACTTTTGATTCGGTTAATAGAAAGTCTCTAATTTTAGTTCTTGATGAGTAAATTCATGTTATGTTGGTGATTTATCTGAGTTAGACACAATCCCTGATTGCTGAAAATGGTCCCTCAACAACCAAAGGTTTTTCATTGTGTATATTTTGTTATTTTTTTTATTTTATTTTTCTGCAGATAAGTAGTTTTCATTTTCAGTATTTAAATTGGTTTTCCTATAGATGGTGTTGTTTTGTTTACTGTAATATATTTCTTCTTGTTAATACAATTTACATTTCCAGAATTTGAAGTGACCGATCATGCGTAGTTTTCTTTTAGTTTTCCTTTCAGCTTTTCCATTGCAATTAGATAGAGTTTAATTAGTTCAGTATTTCAATTTCAATTTGTAATTAGATTTAGCTCTGTGGATGTTACCGTAGGTGTAGATTAGCTTCATTTACCTTTCAGCTCTGTTTTATTATGCAATAGAAAATGGTTTCTTTCCTTAGATACGAATTAGTGTAGTTGCTTCTTGTTATTTCAACTTTAAACAACTTATTTACTGCTTTGCTTGCACTGTAGATTAATATGCATAAACCAGCTGGCGTTAAAATCATTTAGTTCGTTTATTTCCATAGTTTGTATTATTTATGTCATCCGGACTGTCATTTGGTCGGTCGTTCGCACCTTTCATTTCGACTGTCTTTCGGACCTCCTTTCAATCTTTCATTCGAACTTAGATAGAATTTTCCAGAATTTGCAGTCATTTCCAGAATTGTAATATTTCATTTTATGTATAGTTAATTAGTTGAAGTCTAGGTTGATTTTTCAGTACTTTAACATGTTCTATAACTAGTTTGAGATCCAAATGTATCTTTAACATTTTCAGCACTTTACATTCAGTCTTGTGTTCACATAGAGATTAATTACTTCAAGTTTTTACATTCAGCATATGTTTTATGGTTTAAATGAGAAATAGTATTGGTTTAAGTAGCAGCACTATAAACGTCCTTTGCTTATGATTTAGAGAGTTTATAAGATACTTTCACTTACTTTCATGCCTAGGACCTAGATTAGCTTAAACTTGTTTACAATGTTATCATAGACTTTGCTAAATCTCAGTTGTCTTATTTTTTAATTAGTTTAGTATTTCATTTCCAGTTTGCATTCAAGTTCTTAGTTAAGTCTTTCACTTTTATTTTACGTAGTGTTTTGATTTGGTTTAATTGCATTGTTTCAAGTTCTTTCATTTCCGTAGATAGCATAGAATATGAACTAGTTCCAATCCAAGTTTAATAAGTTAATATGTGTTTCATATAGATGCATTAATTTTGAGTAGTCATTAGAGGTCAGATAACTTAGGATTTGTACTTTTACTAATCAACATTTCATTTCGAGTACTATAGTTAGTATCATTTGCTTATGGATGAAGAATAGATTACAATGTTTAAAATTAATTGCAATTGGTCACTTTTTAACTTGCATCTCTTTGTAGAAGTTAAACTAAATTTACTTCCGTTTTGTTTCCTTGTCACATTTGAAAGTCATTTCGATACGTTTTCTCCAGTTCCTATTACATTTGACACATTTCCTCAAAATCCTCAAGGAGAATGGAATTAGGTAGCTTAGCTTAGTTTTGAGCGTTTGTTAAATGCATGAATAGTTCAACTGTTGAATTTCTTAGGTTCATTAAGTAGTTTGTAATCATGCTTTAAGATAATATAGTTTCTTGTTTACATAGTTAGTTGTAAGTTGAATCATTTCATAGATAGGTTTCTGAACATGTTCATAGTTATTACATGGTAGCTAGTCTTTCTAATTCCTAGATTAGAGTTTGAATCATTGATCAGTAGTTTACATTTTCATAAGAGTAGTTTGCTTTTGATCAAGTTTTGTTTCCAAGAATAGTATTGTTTTTATCTTTTCAGTTATTGTTCATAGAGTAGAGTAGTATAGATTGATACTATTCTGATCTATTGGTTTGGTTAGGTCTAATTAGTTTAGTAGTTGTATTTCTGAAGTTTGACTCGGTTTTTCATTTTGAAATATTTTTCGATCTTTTCATTATTAAACATTTCTAAAGTCTGCCGAACCGATGTCGTAGGTACCCTTCTACCTCAGCATATACTGTGCCATAACTCTAAGATTATCAACCCTGGTTGATAATTAAATATTTGGTGATCCATTAAGACATTAAAAACACCCAACACAAGTCACCACTCAAAACAACAACCATGAACCTAGTCAAGTTTTTGCCAAAGGAGTGTGAGAATGAGGCTTGTATAGTCTACTTGTGTATCCAGGTGAGCAGGTATGGCAAGAAGCCATGATGGAGTGTGCCTCCAACCTTGAAGCCACGATTGATTGCTCGATTACAACTGATGGGAGTATGGAAGAGTGCCAAGACAAGGTTGTTACATAAGGATTCTCCCAACAAGAGGGAGCTTACCTTGATAAGACTCTTACTCTCATTGTTGGAGGAATCTCCCAAGAAGAGGGAGTTGACATGGATGGTTGATGCATGCACCATCAATTTTGGATTTTAGTATCAATGAGTTTGTACTCATGTTGGGCCTTTCTGAGTTTGGTAAATATTTGAATTCATTATTTGATGGATGTAATGCACTTGTCTTGGCCCTATATATGAATGTGTTCATTTTTGTAGGAAATTTGGAACAATTCATGGTGTGATGTGAGAAGATTTTGAGAACATGGCATGAAGGGCAAAGGTTGGCGGGACATTAATGTAGTGTTATGTTCCTTATACAAATGTTTTTCGCCTTGAAGATTCTGAAAAGAGTGTAGAGTACAGATGAAAGAAGTGATTTTCATTCATGTTTCTCTAGTTGGTTGGTGGTCCATTGTTTGACCAAGCCCCTAGCAATGCGGAGATTCCAAATATAGAGTGAGTGTCTTGTGTTTGGCAAATAACACTTTCTGCATTAAGAGGGACTGTTGGATTTTTAATGCATCAAAAAGTGTATTACAAAATGTCATTAATGTCAGTAGTGAGCAGAGAAGTCTAGATGCACACAAAAAGAGCATGCATGCCCGATGTGCAAGTCCATATCGCAACAGGGAAACCCTCCTCCAACAAAGTTCCATAAAGCACTACAACAGTTCCATACAACACCCCCTTCAACAAATTCCATACAGTGGTAATGAGGTGCAAGAGCATTTATGGAGAGAGAGATAGAGGGTGCATGCATGCACCACCCTCAATTTAGATGCCTTTTATATTTAGTAGTTCAACTATATTTTTGTGTTTGCTTTAGTTAGAATTTGCACACATTAAGTTTCTAATTCAAGTTGCATGCATCAATTAGGTAAGACGCATGCAACCCAGTTCAATGTACTGAAGTGCATGCAACCTAGTAGTTAAGGCATAGATCTTAAGGAGGATGCATGCTTGCGTGCCTCAAATCATCTCCAATTGAGACATTGTTGTGCATGTGTCCTTATTCATATCTACTCTTCTTCCTAGTATATAAAAGAGAAAGCAAAGGTATAGGTTTATTTGTTTTGTTTTCAGTTTAGGAGCTAGTAGTTCATTGTTTTTTTGTACACATTTTCATTTTCAAAGGTAATGAAAAGCAGTAACAAGTTTTTATAGTCAATTTATTGTGTTTCCATTATGTATTTTCTACAGTATGTTTTTATAGATTCTAGCATCAATTAGCCTAGTAGGTTAGCTCAAGTGGTTAAGCTTTGTGAATTGCAAGTAGGAGGTCATGGGGTCAAGTCCCTGGGTTAGATGCCTCTGAATATTGTGGGCCTTGTTGGATGTCCCCTCAAGGTTAGGTTGTTAAAACTACAACCGAGCGGTTTACCCCAAGTACCATCCTTGAAATGAGGGGAAGTACCCAAAGGGTTTTTCGTGATGAATATTCCATTGAGAAAAAAGAATATAGCATTAATTGCAATGCAGTTTTGTGTAGTTTTAGGTTTTCCCCTGTTTGCTTCCATGTAGGAATTCTTAAACTATTTACCATGGTTTAGAACATCTATTTACCATGGTTTATCTTTTTCTTTCAACGTAGAAATTGGGTTGGTTTTGGTTCCATTTGACTCTCTTGCTAACACGTGTGTCAGTTTTAATACTGCTAATGTATCTACTTGAAAAAATGGCATATGTAACTAAAGTCCTTATGTTCTCAATCAAACAAATATGTTATTTAATTGCAGAAATTTAACTTCTTCACATAGCAACAATCACACAATAACTAGAAAGTAAAAGTGGAAGCGTAAAATAATTTCACATACAGAAGGAATTTGTCCTTCAAATCAACTTATCATTTAACTAATCAAAACTAATAAGACAACCTCCACATCTACTAAAACCTAGCAGCTGCACGGTAAACAAATCCATCCCAACCTAAGGTGTGCGGCCTGTTGAAGAGAGGTACTGCTTACACAAAAATCGAGAAGACGACAAATGTTGTTATATAGTTTGTTGTATTGTTCTATGGCATGCTCTACGATATTGTATGGACCCGTCTAGTTGTATGGATATGTTGTATGGTTGTACTATATAGCCTTTGTTGTAGGATATTGATCCTCCCAGCTGATGGTGCTCTACTCTCTCTTTCAATCACTATCCTTGTCCCACAAAACATTGTTTGAACTCTAGCATGACTTGTCTTTATACTTGTGTTGAAATCCTAATCTCTCGGTGAGATATATGATTGAGATTAACCTAATCTAAATCATTAATGCAGTAAATAGATTTAATTATATTCAATAGCTAAATATAAAAAAATTCACTTTTTCCTAAAGTGAATTTCAAAATAGAATTACTTTGTGAAATATCTTGAACCAATTCCTACATGTTCACATTGAACATGTGCAGAAGTCCTTGTTCGAGCTTTTTTTCTCAACCTATATTATTACAATACAAAACATGCCAAGGCGGCAATCTCTATCTTTTCACCACACTCGTTGGCATTATCATTGATGTTGTTTGTTTCATCTCGTGGATTGCTAGTTAAAAACCTTTCATTTTGCACAAAGAAATCTAGGTTTGATGATTGCCTGATCATTTCTCAATTTGTATGTGTCCATCAACTTGTCACTATGAAACCAGACTTGAGCTTTTCCTAGTCATTATTTCTACACTCATTATCTCTTCCTATATTAAGACTTTATACTTTCATTGTTTTCATGATTTTACATTAATTTGAAATGCAACGGCATAGCTCAATTTAAATCACAGCTTTAAGAAAAGAAGTCCACCCCTTGAGGCTGCATTGACGTTCACTGGTATTTCTTTGGATTGACTAGCAACCATCAGGTGTTTTGTATTTATCACAGGTATCAGCCTGCCATGCTTCAACAAGAACCCAGCTTTACATTCTTTTGGCAATTTGAATATTACTTACAAGTGATGTGACTTGATACATATTTAATGTTCGCTGACACGTGTTTGTTTGAAACCACCAGAAACGTTAGGATGCTTAGAAATTTGCTTCGTCAACAAACAAGCTCTGTCTTCGTAGCAATTAAACTTTGGGAGAGTTCTGCATTTAAAATTGGAAAATTGTGTACTTTAACAGAATTTGGTTAGGCTTATCCTTTTGATCCAAGCAACAAAACAAATCGATGTGTTAGTTAGCAAACCTGTTTTGACTGTCATCAGCCGAGTGGGGCCATAAAATACTGTGCTTTGATTTTGAACAACCAAAGCGTACAATACAGTTGACCTCCTAATGTTGTTTTAGCGAGCCGTAATATGTGATAAATGTAAATGTGTTTCAGAAACATTTCAGTAAGCAGCAAGCAGACAGACAAAAAATGCACAGCCCTTTTAAAGTTATTGCACACTGAAGGCTGTAAGTCAAATTTATGGTACTGTTACGCCATAATTAAATTATTAACTACAATGCTAAAACTGATATTTGCTCGCTGGGAACAGTGACTATTCTGCAGAGTACAGACCAACAGTCCCTCATGGATGAAGTGGCTGAAAGTATTATGCTCAACCAGCTGGCCATTTCATTTGCCTTCCACCTAATATATGCAAGTGAAGATGGTAAACTGATTGACCTGAGAATAAAACAACAAGATATTAAGCAATCCAAATTCCAAGCATGCTCAAATTACACCTTAATATTGGCACAGAAAGAAAAAAGTCACTATATATACTGTATTTTCCATATCACTTTCTGCCTAAAATTGAAATTTGTTGACGATATCCATTCAAGTGCTCAAATTCCATTCTTACAAGCACTAGGACCATTGTTGATGACTATGCGATACCCTTCTGATATTCCTTCCCCCTCAGCAACGACTTGTGCAGTATAAAGCAGATGCCCTAGGATTTCAGCATGCCTTGGTTCAGCCTGTATATTCAACACCCATCACGTAAGACATTCCTCTGACAATACAAACTGAAACAGAAAATAATACAAGACAACCAGACAAAATAAAGCAAAATACAAAGTGAAAAATAAAAAACAAAGTGCTTGCAGAAGGGTAAACATTTAGAAAATAAAAACTTGCATATACCGTCTCATGGCAGCTTGAAAACAAAACCATTAAGATGCATACAAGAACATGTACATAAAAAATGTTGTTAGTGGAGATGGACATGAAAGAAATAATTATTACATTTGAACAAGATGGATACAAGCAGAACATGTACATAAAAAATGTTGCTAGTGGATGATGGACATGAAAGAAATAATTATTACATTTGAACAAAGAAAATATAATCACCATCCGCATTGCTTGTTTATATCGCTTATCAAATGTCATGTATGTAGTGTCGGTAAATGGCTCTCATACAAGAATCTTCCACTCTCAAAGATGTTCGAGACTAGGTTTCCCACTGCCGCCTCTTCTGTTCCCTATTGGTAGCAGAGAGCTAAGCAAAATTATAAAAAAATTGAAGGACGAAGGAAAAATTAAGGGTATTCAGATCTCAACAGATGGTAATATATCACACTTCCTCTTTGTAGATGACATCCTTTTGTTTGAAGATGGAAGTCACAGGGAAGCAAGATCCTTTGGAGAAGATCTCAAGCAGTATTGCACTGCAATGGGAATGGAAATAAACTTGGAAAATTCCTGCCTAGTCTTTTTCCAAGTAGCAAAAGATGTCAAAGAGAGAGTGAAAATTCAGCTCCCCTTCTAAGTAAAGGATATGAAGTATCTTGGCTTTCACTTGAAAGCAAATGACTACTCATTCCAAGACTGACTTTGGCACTATAACAGGATAGAAAGATCAAGTTATTGTGCGATAAATAGGTCTCTATGGGAGGAACACCAATACTTATTGACAGAAGCTTCTCCAATCTTTTGGATGTCCATGGCTTCTGTTACCGTCCAATTTGTACGTAAGCGGAAAAGATCCCAACCCACTAGCACAAGCTAGGTGGCAACAAAGGTTGCTCATCACCGTCACCTCAACTCACAACCTCTCACTTCAGCCTTAGCCTTTAAACCCAAGCCTAGGGGGGTATCCCAGGACCCAAGTTAATTGATTATTTGTTATAAGTCTAGATGAAAGATATGGCAAAATTAGAGTTGATCTAGACTAGACTAAGCACAATATAGAAAGTAAATTTAGCTCATGTATTTAAAAAAAGCTTAAACAGCATGTAAGATGATTATTAACAACAGATGTTCAAACTTGGCTAATGAATTTATTTATAATACTCAATAGCAATGGTAAATTCAATGGCAGTGCTTCAAAAAATGTCTAATATAAACAAGACAAATTATCAAATCTACAATTAAGATAAACCATTATCAATATGATTTCGCAAAGTGTTTAAATAATCCAACTAAATCAATTATGTCTTATCAATTAGGCACAATAACCATTGACTTAGAAGAGCTGGCTATAGCCAATTATGATAGATAAATCCAAATGTTAAGTTGAAAGATCAATAACAATCAACACCTAGATTAAAACTTAGTGATTAGAGCTCAAAGGGTTTCGTGGTTAGAAGTTAGAACCACTGTAAATTTCCTCCTTGTGTCTTATGATTAATTTCTGACGTAAACAAGGAAACTAATTTTGGAAATTACCAAAATTGCAAAAAATGCAGCAAATTCCATAATTAAATAAACTAGGAAAAACTCTTAAGATTATACTTGAAACTATGTGATTTTTTCCCAACTAGTTGTTGCAATTTATGAATAATATATTGCTGGAAGAAAGAAAAAAAACAGAAATTTACAGCAATGTAATTTTTCTAAATCGAGGATAATGCAGTGAATTTTCTAGAACTACTAAATCTAAAAAAATTCTAATTTTTTAGGCAAATTCTAGATTGCAGAAATTTCAGAAATACTTCAAGAAAATACTAGTAAACTTATCTAATCATGAGATAAATACCAAAATTCATGAATCTAATGATTTTGAATACAGCACAAAATTTATTTAGATTTTTTATAATTTATTTTGTGAAATAAATCTAAAAAATGGAGGATGAACAATAGCAGTAATTTCCATATTTGTATTTTATGCTAATTTTCCCAAATAAAATGTCTAAGCTATTTACCAATGAATAATTAGCAAATTTCTGAATTTTAATAATTTTTTCTATGAAGAGAAAATTCAAAAATAAAATAACTATTTCAAGATATTCAAGATTAACAAATAGATCTAAGTGAAAAAAAAATTCTCCTAGGGTTAGATTCCACTAAATAAACAAGAAAGGAAAAGAGATTTGGTTTTGTTTTTAAATGGATGGTTGGAAGAGAAATAAAAGAGACAAGTGCCTTACCTTTGGGCTATAGAGTCAACTAAGAAATTCTCTAATGGACTTGTTCCACACAAAGATCACCTAGGAAGAATAAGTGTTCAATGCCTACAACTCTTCATAAATGTATTAGAAGCTACAAAATGCAAACCACAAAAGGAGGATAGACTACTCCACTTCTTGATTGAGTGAAAACCTATACTAAAAGGGGTTAGAATTGCAACATTCAAATTAAGAACCCTACAATGAAAAACCACCCTGTATGCAAAAACTTCAATTGAATCTAGAATAAAACCTTACCATAGATCCAATCCATTTTAACAATATTGCACAATGCTAACTCCAATAGAAGAAACATGAATAAGAAAAATACCATCAACAATGAGAAGCTCTAAAAATAACCTGCAAAGCCAAGAAAACTTAGTATAAAATGATGTCTTGTACAAAGCTCTCTTGTAGCACCAACAACCAACAAAAAAATGAGAAATGAGCCTTCCTTTTATAGCTTTAGAAACTCAACCTCTTCTCATTATATAATTATTTTTTTCTTTCTAGAAGACTCGAAACCCTAACTAAATCCTCTTGACATGGTAAAACAAGAATAAAAATACCTTTAAGTGATTGAGACAAGCCCCAAAGGGAAGGTGCTAGCCTTAGAGAGAGAAACAACTTGCAAAAAAGGGGGACGAATTGGTCTCAAAGGAGGGGCGAAGTGGTTAGGAAGGGAAAAAAAGGGTCTTGACTTTTTAAACAGCAGTTCTGGGTTTTCCAACTTCCTCAATATTCATTGGATTTTCTATTATATCACTTTCCGGAAATCCCATGGCCACTCTAGATCTAATGACGTTGAGATGGCACAATTTTGGGCACTTAGTCAAAAAGTTACAAGTCATCTTAGGTGGACTACATGGAGATGTGTGAGACTTGCATAAAAGTATGTTGAGGATCTCAAATTAGAAGGGGCACTTTGAATTATAAAGTTAATGATAAATTAGAATATTAAACCCAATGTTGGACTTGAGGAATCCATGTCCTAACCTTCTAACTTGTTTTTAACCACTAGGATATTAGAAAATTATCATGTAACCATGTGCAAGAGGGATTCCCAAGACTCTAGACTCTAACTTGACATTACATAAGTGTCCATGGTGACCATATACATGAAAGGTTTACATTACATTGACTCATAGGGCTCAGGTGTTCTAATATATGGCAAGTTGAACCTAAGAAATGTCCCCGGCTTGGAGGATTTTCAAGTATAAAAACCTTGGAATATTTACGATCGTGAAGATGTAAATGATCCTCGGTAAAAAAAGCACTCAAGAGACATTCCCTTTGTGCAACTGTCATAGAGGAGCTGAGTATGTGTTATAACTGGCCCTTTTACATATACAAGATACATCTCAGTTACATCATTACATAATATTACATCACAACCGTGGATCACTTTATACAAATGACACGGTTTATGTAATTGGCTTAGACAAACCATACATTGAACTTTGTCTAGATCATCAGCATCTTTACCCCCTAGATAGGTCCTTGTACAACCTGAAGGGTAACAGCTTGCATTCTGAAAAGAATCCTTACTAAAATCAAAAAGTGGTAACCAAATACCTATGAGTAGGAAGAAAACAAAAACAAAGCATCCCACTGGTCAAATGGAAAAGAATCACAAAACCAAAGCATGGAGGATGGGGTTTGATAGACCTTCCACTTTTCTCAAAAGCTTTGATAGCTAGGAGCCTGTTTATGCACAAGTACAACCTAACGGCCTCCTGATTAGCAAGGACAATCAGCCACTAACCCAACACAACTATGAGATTCCCCTCGCAACGTGTCACTACCAAAGAGGAACCTCTCTTTTGGGATTCCTAGACCTAAAGGCGAGTAGACGTTTCATTTTTGGGATAAAGATGTGTCCTAACTAGATTAATTAAGGGATTGGGAACAAGACACACTCTAGGCTAAAGATGGTTAATGATAGTTGCAATTGTAAATTTAAATACCACACCTTGCTAGCCAATAAGCAATTCAAGGCAACAAAATGATATAAATATTACGAGTTACCATGAAAATAACATGACATGATACATAGGGTTATAGCTCATAAACACATGAACTAAACCAACATTCAATCATGAACAGTAATCCCCAAAATGAAATGGCTCAATTCAATCAAGGGAGTGTCAAGCTACTATAGCTCTTCGATATACCTTTAAGGTACGTGAAGAGTAATCTTTCTGAATGTTGTTTTCGATGCACCACAATAACAAGACGACTGAAGAATGGTTTCATGATACCTATGGGTACTTCCAATATACTCAAGGTACATGAAAGTAAATCTGTGTCCAAGTCCTGTCTAATGCAATACTACTCGAAGGGGGTATTAAAAAGAGTTACAGCAGTGGCCAACACTGCACCAATAAATGGAACATCCTGCGCTTAAAAACCTATTGTATTCAAAGTTAATAATGGTATCCCCCAACCACAGATTTACAAGCGTAAAGACAAATCCGTGTTGTTATTTATAGACATCGGAACACATCTTCTACCCACTAATAAATGTCCCCAAATAAAGACAATATTGAGCTATTATGAATTACCATGTCATATAAATCAAATTACCATAACATATGAAAAGAAAATTCAAACAATGAAAGAACATTAGCAATATATCAAGTATCCAAGGAAGTGTGAATTGCCAATATGGTATAAGTATACTTGAACTTATGAAAAATTCGTGTTATGGAAGATCAACGAATAAAATTAATGTGAAATCATGCAAGCACAAGTTGATCTTAGAAGGAGAATCTCCTTGGATTTTACCCTAGGGTTCCTTTCCTTGTGAGAGGATAGGTTGGCTTTGAGCAAAGATAAATTTGCTAAAGGTCAAAGCCCTCTTCACTAGGCTAGCAGACTTTTAGTGTTAAATTATATTAGAATTCACCCAATAGTAAGCATGAAACATTGAAATTGTAAATACCCAAATACACAATGCTAGTTAACAGCTCATTAGATCATTCAAAACATTAATACTTGCTGCAATTTAAGTAACAGAACAGCAAGTGAAATCGTTAGTAAGGCTAAAAATAAGAGTGAAATTTACCTACTAGCTAGGTATTTACTATTTAGCAATCTAAATCATAAAATTTACCCAAGAAACAAATACTACAAGATCTAAGAATTATGATGCGATTGGTTTATTAGGATCTTGAATGATTATGTGTTCATTTCCTTGTTTAGATGATCTTAAAATATTCCCCAAGGAGAAGGGAGAGCAAATAGCTTCTCAATTAGGTTCTTAGGGTTTTGACATGGTAAATTAGTCACAAAATACTTGAAACAAAATAGAGAATATGCAATAAAATTCAGAATGGAAGAAAACTAGAATAAACACCAAATTATTAGACCAAGTGCCTTAAATGGAAATCAAAAATCCGGCATGTAGTTGAAAAGCCTCCCAATTGATGGTTAAGTAGTCTTCAAGGGAGAGTGAAGGTCAAGACAATCCCCCTCCTTTGCTAGCCAAAAATTAAATTAAATTTCACTCCAACTCTTAATGGGAACCTAAAAAAACGAGGTCAAACCAAATCCAAATCCTAGACTTGCTATACATCAAGGAGGTTAGTAAATGATCAAATATGATTAAACCCTCATGTAAGTGAAAGAGGAACAAAGCGGTCCAAACATATTACATGAGCTCTAATCCAAGCAAGAAGGTCAAGACAATTCTAGACTTGTTTAAAATTTAAATTTCATCAACATGAAAAAGTTAAAATTACCTTAGGCCCTTGTGAAGAGCCTCCTTCCACCAAGAGAGCAAATCTCAATCACATGAACAAAGATTGAAGCATAAGAAACGCTGAAGAAAAATCAAAAGGGTGATATTATTGCAGCATTTCGACCCCCACAAAGGATTCGATCCTCCCTTTTATAGCCTAAGGGGGGAAATTAACCCTACGTGGAAGAGGTAAAAAGTAGTTACATGATGCGATGATCCCAATGGGATTAGATGCTAGATCAATGGTCTAGATTCATATTTTTACAACAATATTTTTGAAATAAACCAAATCGTCCTTTAGAGGGGTGAATTCCTCTTGACAATGTCAATAGTAATAAAATAATGCCAATTTCCATTGCGATAAATTTGGAAAACAGTTAGACTACTTTATCATCTATACTTGTGACAAATTAACAACTAAACTATTAAATTCTACACCAACAGGAGAGAGATAAACACAAGCATGCACACATAGATCAAAGACTCAATCTACTAGGGAAACCCAAACTTGGGAAAACCACACAAAGATATCTTTATTATCATTGGCCAATCTAGCCCAGACCAACCACTAAAGGTGCTTTAAAATCAGATACATCGACTTTACAATGAGATACATCAAGCCTTTAAATAGGCTTCATTACATGGAATAGGATGTACGTGTCATAACCCTTGACCAAGTCAAGGTTAACCCCTAATAATCTCTTTCTAGAATCTAAACTTGACATGGGATAAAAACCTAACCCCCTCTAAGTCCATCAAGGAATCTGAGACTATTACACCATTACCCCCCCTTTAATTCTATCACCCAAAGTCTATAGCCAGCCAATAACCCACTTCTTGAGCCTTCAACACACAGCCCACTCCAAGTGTTAACAACTCTTTACAAGTGATCAAATAAATCAAGGGTACACATGCCAATTGGTATTACAACAATATACCCTTACGTAGGTAAATAACCTAAGTGACAGGACACGTCCTAAGGGGTCCCCGTGTCCCGTGGACCACGTTTGGGCGCGGACACGCTGGCCCCACGTGGGGGACACGCGATTTTTCGTGTCCCGAAATCGGGACACGCGTGTCCTAATTCTGTGCAGCGTGGGGATTTTCCAGGACACGAAAATCGCGATAAAGGGTGCCCGCGGGCCCATAAAAACGAATTTTTGGTTTTTGTTTTGTCATTTGCTAACTGATGGGAGTGTGAGGGAGAGCTAGAGTGAGCCCAAAGTCATTTTTTTTGCAGGTGAAGGAGATTCAAGAGTGTTTTCTTGCAGGTGGAGGAGATTCAAGTGTGATTTCACCATCAAGATTGAAGGAAAATGTCTCAACCAGCTAGGGCAGCAGGTAGAGGGCAAAGGAAAGGGAAGAATTCCCCATCTATTCCCTCTCGTCCTATTCCTCCTCCAAGCACATCCCCTTCTGCTCCTAGTAGTGCTCCAACCGGTTCTAGTGAAGCTCATCCTCATTATAGCCATGCTTTGGCAAAACAACAAGCACAAGAGAGTAAATACCCTTTGTGGAAGTATGTGACAAGGAAAGAAGGTGTTGGAGCGAAGCTTGGTGGGGGAGGCAATGTGTGTTGGACTTGCAATTTCTGCAGGCATGAATTCAAGAGCACCTATTACCGGGTTAAAGGCCATTTGTTGGCCCTCCCTTGTGGGATTTCTTCATGCAAAGCTGTGAGTGTTAACGAAAGGAGGGAGATGGAAAGAGAAGACCATGTTGGGGTATGGAAGGTGGCTGCAGCAAGCAAGACATTTCATCGTGAGGATCCTCTTCCATTCTTGAGGAAACCCTCTAGCACTAGGAGTGGCGTTGATGCTATTGCTTATCCAACAAGAAAGAGGCCAAGTTCAAGAGGTCCAATGGATAGGATTTTCCAACATGAGGCACGAGAAGAGGTAGACCTCTCCATTGCATTTTTCTTCTACCTCAACTTCATCTCATTCAATGTTGCACGGTCACCATTGTACTTTGAGATGTGTCGATCTATAATGGAACGAGCTCCAACTAGTTATGTGCCTCCTAGTTCAGAGAAGCTTAGAACCACATTGTTGGTTAAGGCAAAGAAGGAGGTGGATAAAATTATTGATCCAATTAAATCAAAATGGTCCACATGGGGTGTTAGTATTGTTTCTGATGGATGGACGGATCCAGCACGCCATCCACTCATCAATTTCATGGTGTCTTCCACAAATGGACCGGTGTTCTTGAAAGCGGTGGATGCTCTTGGGAAATACAAGGATGCACAATATATGGGTGATTTGTTCATCAAAACCATTGAAGAAGTAGATGTTGATTCTTGTGTACAAATCATCACGGACAATGCACCTGTTTGCAAGGCTGCTGGCATGATTGTGGAAGCTAAACATCCACAAGTATGTGATTGTTAATTTACTCATTTATTTGAAATTTTGAGCTGTTAGTAACTTAGTAGTTAGTTGTAGTCTTGTAGAGTCTAGGAGTCTAGACTCAATGACTCATTTATACTTTCTTTTATTGATTTTACAGGTATTTTGGACACCTTGCATTGTCCATTCTTTGAATTTAGCACTGAAATCTATTGCTTCAGATGTGCCATGGATTGGCAAAATTATTGAGGATGCACGCCATATCCATAACTTTGTACAAAACCACACCAATGCCCTCACAATCTACAAAGAGTACACACATCTTTCATTGTTGAAGGTTGCAGATACTCGGTTTGCTTCCTCATTCATCATGCTCAAGAGATTGAGAGAGGTAAAAACCATTCTTGGGTCCATGGTGATTTCAGAGTTTTGGGATTTTTGGAGAAAGTCGGATCAGAATGCTTCACAAAAGGTGAAGGACACAGTATTAGATGATGGTTGGTGGGATAGGGTAGTCCTTAGCATCAAGATCATGGAGCCAATCATTTCTTTGTTGCGGTTTGCAGACACGGACCAGCCCATCCTAGGAGATGTTTATGAGGGGTGGGATTCCATGATTGAGTCCACGAGGACCATTGTTATGGAGAATGAGTGTGCTGAGTATGAGACATCGGCAGAGAACTTATGGTCCATCATACAGGGCATTCTTATATCCAGGTGGGATAAGAATTACACACCTTTGCATTGCTTGGCCCACTCATTGAACCCTAGGTTCTACGCTCAGGATTGGCTCAGTGGTGGGTCGGGGCCCTCATCCAAAGTCCCTCCTCACATGGATGGAGAGATCTCAGAGGGGAGGAAGATAGCATTTAGACAGCTACTTCAGGATAGAGACCACCTTGAGGTGGTGGAGGAGGAATTTTATGAGTTTTCTAGTGGCACCGAGAGATTTGGAGGATATGAGGTGATTAGAGACATGGGGGTTAAGAAACCCCTTGTTTGGTGGACAACTCATGGGGCAACATGCCCTATTCTACAAAAGATAGCCTTGAGGGTCCTCTCTCAAGTTACTTCATCCTCTTGTTGTGAGAGGAATTGGAGCACATATGGGAACTTGTACAGTGTGAAGAAGAGCAGACTTGAGCAGTCCAGGGCAGAGACGATGGTGTATGTGCACTCCAACCTTCGTCTTATTTACAGGAAGAGGGAGGAGTGGGTGAAGGGAAAGACACGGATGTGGGATGTCTTTCCTAATGAGATGGGTTTGGACAGCAGTACTGAGTTGGCATTAGCCAACATGGATCTTAATGATCCAGTGCTAGAGCCGGTCACTTTTGATGAGGGTGATCGTATGGAGGGGTCATCCTCCACACCAGCAGATGCAGTTAGTCAGATTGGCAGAGAGGAGGAGGAGGAGGAGGAGGAGGAGGATCAGGGCAGTGATGAGTTTGTTGATTCAGGCATGGAGGAGGACTATTGAGTCATTGACAGATGGGATTCTTCCATCTTGATCCACCCCTTTTTTGTATTTACTATTAGACTATTAGTCTAGAGTCTAGACTCTATTTGGCATTTGCCAGTGCCCAGTGGCATTCCGACATCTATGTAATACATTTTGATTTTGATGACTTAATGAGAAATATGGTTCCGAGTCTCTGACATGCATCTATGTGTCTCAATGTCTCATTGTGATTTGTGATTGTGAATGACAAATGTGTTGTGATTTGTGAATGATCTAATTTCTATTGAATATTTCATATTTGTAATTGTAAATGTAATTTCTATTGAATATTTGTAATTGTAAATGTTAAATTTTATTGGATCTATATGTCTATATTTTTAAATTGTAATATATTTAAAAAATATATATATGTATATAAACCGTGTCCTACGTGTCCTGATTCCGGGGGTCACCGTGTCCCGTGGGGACACTCGTGTCCCGTGTCCTCGTGTCATGTAACTTAGTAAATAACCTATCTTCAAACTAAGCAAAAGAACTCCATCTTGGATCCAATACCATCATGCATTTTCTCCAAGACTCCATGCATCACTTCACCATGACACTCTCTTGCATGAACTAGGTAACCATTTCCATCAAAAAAATTCCTTCAAAAGTTAATAATCACATCATTTGCGATCCTGCTAAAAGGTATAACATTGAATTTCCATAGTTGACACACAACTATATCAACTCAACGTATGAGCCATCAATCATCTCACCACACATCTACCATGCCCACTCTTCTCAGGTGCCTTCAAGCCATTTTTTTCCTTACATGCTTCTCAATATCTCAGTTTCAAGCAAGGTTACAAGAACCGAACCTGTGGTTGAACCGGCCGACCTTGAGAACCGGAATCGGACCAAAACCGGAAAAAAAAAACGAATCACAAAACTATTCCACCAAAAATACATAAAATATTCAAATTTTGAAAAATTATATATGTGTGTGTGTGTGTGTGTGTGCATCCATGTGAATTCAAACCATTATACACAAATATGCAAAGTTTCTCATGTATATAGCAAATAAGAGTGCATAGAACCAAAATAGCAGTTCGCACATTCACCCCCCTAAACCCGCCTTTCATTTTTTTTTAAATTTAAAAAATTGAGTTTTTGGGTCCGTCATATGGAACCGGTATGGACCAGTTGGTTTGAGGAAAAAAGCCAGTTCTGTATAGGATCGACCGGTTTCAGTACGAAACCAGTCAAAAACGGTTTGAAAGGGCGGTTTGACCTAAAAATTGTCTGAAACCGGTCTAACCGACTGGTTTTTCCGGTTTCGGTCCAGTTCCTATAACCTTGGTTTCAAGAGCAATCATGCCATATGATAGAGCTCCTTAGACCAAACCCTAGGACGCAGGCCATAACACAAGCTCCCACCAAATGACAAAGCTCTTTTAACCTTCTACCTTCATGTAGAAATTCTTCAAAAATGACATTCTCATTAGCCATGAGAATCCCAATGTCACAAATCACTCTTGCTAAAAAGTCCAAGCCTACCTGCGCTTTGATACCATGTTAAATTTTAAACCTTCCGAAGAGAGATAAAAACAAGCATGCATACATAGACCAAAGACCAAATCTAATGTGGAAACCCAAACCCAGGAAAGCCACACAAAGATATCCTCATTACCCTTGGCAAAATCAACCAAGAATGGCAACTAAAGGAGCTTTACAATGGTATGAGACTCTTGCTCCAGTTTCCAAAGGATACCTTCAAAAAGAGGGAGTTGACCTTGCTGAGGCTTTTGCTTCAGTTGTTGGAGGTTTTGAGGTGCATGGGCTAGATACCCATGTTTCCAAGTTGATGAAGGCCCTTCATGGGCGAATGAATGCACCACGAATTTGGTATTTATGATTTCAAGATCAATGAGTTGTTACCCATGTTGTGGTTTTCCAATATTTGTGCAACATTTTATCCTTGGTTTGTTGATAGATCTTGTCCAATTCTCTTAATCATGTATACAAATGCATTTGTCGTTGCAAGAAGTCCTACATAGCTCATGATATGGTGCAATAAGAATTTGACCCATGAAGTTAACATGAAGGACATTGGAGGTTGGCAGGTCTTCTAAACAAGGGAACTGCACCTTGAATATTCTTAAGAGACTTCAGAGTACATAAATAAGGGAGCAATGATGAAGAATTATATTCCTTAAGATACATTGGTGGTCAACATTACAATAAATCCCCTACATAGAGGAAGCTCAAGATGAGGAGGGAGTAGCTTGGTTTGGTCGAGAGTGCATTCCTCGCAAAGGAGTGTTAGTTTTGAATCTTGATTGCTCTGAACATTTCTAAATCCTCTTTCAGTTGTATCAGCAATTAGTGTGTGAGGAGCACTTTGCTTAGAGGGAGAGTGCTTCATGGGAGAGTCTAAATGAATGGGCATTTTGTCTCATAGCCCACTTTTCATCTATTTTGTCACTTGGACTAGAAGGATGCACTTGTAGCATAAAAATATGTTGTGTTTCATATTTTTGTTGCATAAAAATATGTGCAATGGGTGAGCTGACATTTGTGGGTGCATAAAAATATATGGAGTAGGTGAGTTGGCCCTTGTGGGAACATGCCTACCTACTAGGCACATGTCTGCCTGTGGACCCATTCTCCATTTGTGGACCTAATCTAGGGTTACTGTTTTACCTCACTTGTAACTCTCTCTTACTCTATACGAGGAAGGAGAAGCACATCACTTAATCATTATTAACAAGGTAGAGGAGAAAGCATACAGAGAATGTAACTTCTTGTAGTGTGATTCTTCATTTGGGTTGATGTAGCTTTTGGAGACTGAAGAGAAGCTAGGGTTTGCTAATGATTCACATGTGTTGACCTAGCTAGTGCTTTCTACTTGTAAGAAGCTTTGCTCGAAATAGGTTGTAAGGGTTTTTCATTTCCAGCTCGGAAAGAACTTAATTGTTGTGATGTAAAGCATTGCTTGGGATGAGTTGAAAGGGTTTTGCATTTCCAGATTGGGATGAGCTAATTTGTTATAATATAATCATCCTTTATGTGAAATAGAAAGAGATGTGTTTGCTGTTCCAAAATTGTGTTATGGATCTGATTTTAGAAATCTGTTTTTTTATGAATCCGCCGCTGATTTATTATGCTGATGTAATGAACAGCTGTGCTGAATGCTAACTGATTCAGCATGCTAAATGTGTAGTTTTGGATCTGATTTTAGTGTTGATTTAGCTGCCGATTGCTAAAGTAATTTCTAGATCTGATTTGTGGGTTTGATCTTGCCGTAATGGTTGTTGAATTGATCTAATATTTATATATTTGTGGTCTCTACACTTTGTACAATGCCTATGATGATTTGTTGTTACAGATTTGGAAGTTTGAATAACATTTCCAAAGAAACCAGATTCAGCATACGGTTGAAAACATTTTGAGTGCAGGTCTGCAGCCTTATTTAAGGGCAGAATTTTGTCATGGTTGTAGGGACCTCGAATTTCAACATAAACTATGCAAGGCATCAAGTGGATGATGTCTAAGCAAGTACTGTGAGAATATATTTAACCTATTGCAAATGCAGGTGTTTAAGGTGATGTGTAACAATAAAGTTTGTTACCTATTCATATTCTATAAACTACTGGGAAGCACAATTATCTTGGGATTAAAGTGTTTTAATCAATTGCTTATGGATATATGCCAATGCTTCTCTAACAAAGTAGGCTAGGATTGGTATCTAAAGTTGAAAATTGAGACCATAAACAATCACCCAGTCCTTGAATATAGCCATGGATTAAGACTTGCACAGCAATTGTCATGGGGTTTGTGTTATAAAATTTAGCAGCAGATAGCAGTTGCCGAGATATCTATAGCAAAGTTCAGTGATACCACAGTCCATGGTTACCATTATTGTGTTTGATCAAATACTGGGCAGTCAATACTTGCCATACTCATGTGTAGCACTAGCAACAAGTACTCTTAGAGTATGTGCATCTCAAATCAATACTCACCATACTTATGACTCATGAGTACTTTTTCCTGGATTAAAAGTCAATGGTTTCACGATTTTTCTTACTGCCAAATACTTGAGTATGCCTTAGCAAGTACGGTAACTATGCCACAACCTGGGATCAATATCTCAAATTGACTACCAGTTCTGACAATAAATAATAACTTACCAATCAAATATAATTGTCCTAAGTTAAGATTAACGACGATTCTTTAAGAAGATACCTACCAATGAGATAAAAAAAATTCCATACATGTTATATTTTATGTACTTATAAGCAAATAATTCAATTCTCCTGTTGTTATCATTGCACATAGTTCATTTGCAACTTTACAGTGCTGTGGTTATAAAATTTAATATTATTTGCTATGAAAGAAAGAGCTGAAAATTCTAGTTTATGAATATGGCTAAATTATAGCTTTGGAGCTGAACCTGAAAACCTGTTTTAGGATAAGAACCTGTGTTTACTGAGATTCTAGTAAAATAGCAGAATCAGGTGACAAAAACCCATTTGAGTTTGCAACAAAGTGTATAAACGTGTTACTTTAGCTTGGATTTCTCTCTTCATTTTCGGGTAAATTCACAATTCGAAAGATTAGACTCCAATATCAGAACAGCTACAAGATATCAAATGACAGGTTAAATCTCACCTTGGAAAGTTGAGTCAAGCCATCTCGTATTTTAGGAATCAGCAATATGTGGACTGGAGCCTGTGGATTAATATCTCGAAATGCCAACACTTTTGCATCCTCGTAAACAATAGTTGCTGGAATTTCCTTCTTTATGATCTTGTCAAATCTGAAAACCAAGGTGTACACAGTATATGCCTTAAATCCAATACAGACAGCAATGTAATATGGTGCTCTAATTAAAACAATGGCTATATAACTATTCATGGTGAGAAAATAACCAGTAAAGCAAGGAGCAATGACCCAGAATTCTTGCATTAAATTTCAATCCTAGAATACTTTGGATCAATTGCTTACATAGTTGGGGCTCCTGTGTCTGCCACAGCAGCAGCTGCTTTTGCAGCAGCTTCTTCATCTGCTAAGGCTCTAGGGGAAGAGAATAGTCTGCACAAACAGGGAACTCTCTAGATTTCAGTTCCTTTTCAACAAAGTATTAATTTAAGCAACATTTAGCAGAATGCCAAAAGTCCAATAACAATGTTTCCATTTTATACGCCATAAGTGGCTTATACTCTCTCACGACAAAAGTTGCATGACTTAAAATTAGAACCGATTCAGCAAGCCCCTCGATTTGGATTCAGTCATAAAACTCACCATCCACTCAGAAAAATTAACAAATACATAAAATATCCAAAATCTAATTAAGATAAATATAGATTCATGCACAGCAATGCAAGTACAAACAATTAGACAATAGACACTAAACATGCCAGTTTGCTAATTTATATTGCATGTCGATGTGTAAATAAGCCAAATCACATCGAGATACAGAAATTAAAACTTGTAAGATACATAGTAATTAAAACTTTGAAAAACTAAATGATAAACTGAGTCGTCATGCATGGACATTGAGGCTCTGAATGGTCTCTAAAGTCCAAAAGTCATCAAACTTTAATATAGATAGTAAATACTCAGTGTAAGTCATGACTCACGACTTATCAAAATCATCATCACATCCTGTTCCCTCAGGGATGTCCTCCAGAGCAGCCTCTACTTCAGCTGAACTCCCCACTTGACCCTGTTGAGGGACTGAACCTAAGGTCCCACACCTAACTCATCTAATTCTGGTCTATTGAACAGCTCCAAATCCATCCAACTAAAATCCTCCTATGGAAAAGTGGTTCCTAACTCTACACGATCTAGTCTAGTGGAAATGTTGCAATCCTGAAATCCTGAAAACTGTTAAGTCTGTTGAATTCTGAATGGGATAAAAAATTCTACTTTTTGCATATGAAGTTCGATGAGGTTGGAAACTTGGAACCACTCAAACATCTTGAAACAATTAATGGTAATGTTAAATATTTAAGTAAAATGATAGAAAATGAAAGATAAGGAGAATGTCATTTTTACTTTAAGAATTTAATATTATCGTTTAATATTACCGATGATTACTAGGGTCTAGGATTTACCTTTTTTTCCTTTTCAAATTTCATCTTCTAAACCATCGCATAGGACCTACTACCAAACTGGTTGGTTTCGTACAAAACTGGTCGGTTCAGGCATTTAAGGACGATTCCTTACAAAATCGGCCATTTCCGGTTGGGAACCCTCAGCCAGACCAAAAAACCTCCAAAACCAATCGAACCGACCGGTTTTGCCTGTTCTAGTCCAGTTCTGATAACAATGGGTTCTATCTGCTTTTGCTTACTCCAGCTTCAATCTACGATGGATGTTAGCATTGGGCATATTACTTGGCCTCCTACCTATGTGTTATGTTCGTTGTAGATAATACTATTGGCACCAACCTTAACTCTCACTCTTGACAAATAAATTGTCTCTGAGCAGTGCATGAACACAGCTAAATTGTCAATGGAGATGTTTTTCTTGTCCATACTTGTCAAGCTTGGGTTGGTTGATGCCTATTTTGTTTTACCTCCCATCATTTAGGCCTTGAGCTTTGGTTATTATGGTTATTATTGACATAGTTGAGCATTTAGCCTTCGAACTAATTGGTTTGTGATAGTGGCTTTTCCTTGTCTTTCCTGTCTGGCACAGGCCCACATGTTATTAACTTTTTAGATTCTCACACATCTATTCAGTATAATTTTGACTCATTCTTGGCCTTCCAATGAACTATGAATGGTTTTTGTCCATTTAACCTGGTCAGACCCATACTCATCATTGTTTTGTGTTATTCCTTGTGCCTTTAAGTGAGATATGTGTTGGGTTGTATACATTTTGTATTCATGATCTTGTGCCTAAAAACAGTTATGCCATCATGGCACAACCCATAGCTTAACATTGAAGTCCTTTTAGGCCAGCTTATTATTGTATAGCATAGAGTGATCTTGCTTAATCTCAATTCATAGCAGAAACACTACTAGTATGTTTCCAAAAGATTATTACGCTATTGTTTTAAAGTATTAAGGCCATGCTAAGGAATTATTTGATCCAAGAGGCCTCTATTTAATATCATGGCATCATTTGGCCTTTGTTCTTTGCATTCCTCTAGGCCAGTTCAAAGTGGGCGCTCATAGACTTCGGATAGAGACAGACCACCAGATTGACCGACCAGACAAGATCTATCAACTATGCTAGCTACAGGAAGTCGAGACTAAGGAGCATTTCATCTTCTGATGCCCCATTTACTATGAGATCAAGGGACGGTTTCATTGCTTATTCATGGGGACTCTGACCCTCATGGACTTCTTCATGTATCTAGATCAGCGGTGTTTAGCCTTATACATACAGGAGACCCTCAGGATCCAAGCCATACTATTCAGCCTCCTACAAGACCAGACTCTATTCGACGGATCACCTCCTTCTTCCCGGTGCTACCCTCAAGAAGGGGCACTAAGAGACAAATCGACACCAGCACAGCTCCGGACTCCAAATCAGTGCGGACTCGTGGGACCTTCCCTCGTCCCACAAGATTTCAACATGGCCAAACCAGATCCCCTCCTAGGAGATGGACGAGATCCCCTAGATCCCGTCGGTGCACTACCTCTACCAGTCGGTAGCACAACAGACGATCTAGGCACCCCACTAGGTCCCCCTCGGGACAACCGATTATACTCAGCCTTTTTCATTCGGCCTCGGATGGTAAGAGAGATGGATCCATTCCATGACAGATCTACTTCTTATGTTTCTCTTGTCCTTGGATCTATTTCTACGTTACACCCCATCATCAATGCAGGTATCTGAGCTCAGGGTCGAGGGTTCTTCATGCCTAGGGGTCGATCTCACTTTCTACCACTCTACCTTATTGCACTTTTACTTTCTGCATCTCGCCTTTATAGGATACCTTTTGGTACTGTTATCACCTAAACTGTAGTTACCCCTATGGATGTATCCAGTCATGGATGGCAATAGGGAAGGGCAACTCAAAAGGTGCAACCACGATCACCTCGACCTCCAATATATGGTTGTCACGCCAATCGAGGCAACCTTCACTTTATGTTATCTAGCCCAGACAACAAAGGGGGAGACCCGATCTACTCCCGACAGGAGAGATCAAAACCAAGACACCAAATCAAGTAGTTTCTAAATGAAGTAAGGTGTATGGTTTATCCTAGACCTTAAGATGAAGTCACAAGCCAAGTGAGGGGTTCAATGGGTATAGCTTTGGTTCATGGTTGATGTGAAAGTGACTTAAAATGTCTGAAGTGAGATCTAGGGTTAGAGTACTAGTTCAATGTTGGAAAATACACTGCCTTGGGACCCGTGTCCAATGCAAGGTGGTTTAAGGGTTGAATTGGGGCTAACTAGTACATATGACAAGTTTGACCATGGTAGATGATGGCTTCAAAGGTTTAGTTCACCATGCATAGGTCAAACCACAAGTCAATCCAACAATCTAGGAAAGTCGAATTAACTTGTAGAGAAACCAGTGCCTTGGGAATTGGGGAAGTGGAGTCAAAGTAGGGTTGACTTGTGGTGTAGGACTCCTAGTACATGGGACAAGTGGGCAATAGAGGTCTTAATGGATAAATGTGTCTAGATCTAGGTTTGACCCAAGTGGACCACAATCCCTTAAAACAAGGAATGCTATCCCCAAGGCGAGATTTGACAAAGTGACACTCTAGACCTAGGTTTTGAATTATTCCCGTTCCAAATCCGCAAGAATCTCAAGTACCCACGTCCTAGAAGTGAGTCAACTCACTTCTCCAAGGTGGTGCGACTTTGCCCAAGGAGGCCAAAAGTGAGGGTTAGGTAGGTCAAGACAAGTCGGAAGGCATCCAAACTTTAGATCCGGGTAGGTTAGTCAAGTAGGAGTGTGGATCTATAATTTCGTGGCAATCCAACGGCTAGATCTTACTAGATCTGAGTTTAAGTGCACCTAATGGTCCAAAATGGGGATTAAATCCCTTAAAATGTGGAATAGGGCCCACAAGGTGAATTTCAGAAAAGTAACAACCTGGGTGTATGTTATTTGATGTGTAGATTATGGATCAAGCGGGATCTCAAACACCCATGTACTAGATCTAGGTCAACTTGCTCAAACTAGGGAGTGCGCTTTGCTTGGGAGGAGCTAAGTTGGCATGGGAGGGGGTTCAAACGGAAGCCAATCCTCACCATACTATAGATCCGGGATGTCGTAGATGCTATAGAGGTGGGTTTTCAATATTATGCCCAACCACCCACTAGATCTAAGTAGATCTGAGAAAATGTAAAATGGGGTTTTAATTAATTAGGGTTTTAATGTTTTTGACAATTGGATAGATCATGGAGATAGAACTTACCTTGAGATCATACCTGAGTGATGTGAATGAGATGCCTTGATGTTGAGGAAGATTCCCGCAGAGATCAAATGAGAGATTGTTGATTTGCTTGCCAAATTGATGCCCCAACCCACAAGTGCGACCTCCTCTACCTGTCAAACCAAGGAATAGCGATTCAATCAGTAAGATCAAGTATGGAGGAAATACAAGAGAAATGCAATAGTAACATGAAATAGAAGGTCCTAGGACAGTAATACTCCCTGTTACCAACGAAGAGCTCCAAGGAAGAAGTAGGGAGAGTCTTCCCCTACCAATACCTCCTCCTCAAAACAAATCGGCCTCCACCTGTAGATGCAAAATCGTGGTACAAAAGATATGGCAAACAAGATCTCCAATAACTCAGTGCAAAGGAAGAACCAACGAACGAACACCAAAAACATTCACCACAACACTGGAGATAGATGCAATAATAATTTTCTATTCCAATAATCCAGAGCCAAAAGTCCCTTTACAATGAGAGGCTCTCTCCTTTAAATAGGAAGGAGAGGCACCAAAACCCTAACCACTTTTTGAATGAGTGGCTAAGATTAAAAGATACAAATGTCTAATCAATGGTTGAGATGAGCTCAACAATAAAATACATGGATCACAAATAAAATATTATGTAAGTGGACAAAATCGCCCTATAAGAGGGGAATCCCACCAAATCATGATGACATAATATCATAGGAGGCTTATGGTGGGTCCAAGGGGTAATATTATCCCTCCTTGGTCAATCCCCATAGCACAATAACCATAAAATAATCATGAATGTACCAAATCGTGCCACCATAGTCAAATCGTAGGCCTCAAAAAGACCTCAGAAATCCACAGAAAGTGCCATAAGTGATGGATGCGGGCCCCGATGAAGCTGAAACTGTTGGAGAAGGTGTGGAAGGCCCCGATCTATCATCACTGATCATCCCATGCCATAACTTTGCCTCAGTAGCCCAAATCGATTTCCTCAATAGCCATTTCTACCAATCCTGAAATGCCTCGGGAAGCGTGAAACTGCCCAAAACAGCCTCCTGGAGTGCCTGCGCTGTCAAGGTGAGGGCACCAGTGTGTCCGGGAGGGGGGTAATATGGTAAAAACAAGTGGCTGGACCACCCCCTCCATCATCAGCGCCCTAGGTCAACCGGATAAAAATCTCATCTGCTCTGATAGGGCCTCCGACAGACCAAAACTGCACTGGGACAGCCTACTGAGGCTCAATCATCACTGTAAGTGCCCGGAACTGAAAACAAACTGTCCCATTGGACTCAGAAGGTCCAAATCCATCCAAGATGTGTACTCATACACCATATGAGTCTCTGCATGATCAAAATAAATATCCAATATACCGGAACAGGGCCAATAATAATAATTTGTAAATGACCAAACACTGCTGTAAACCAAGAATCATCATCATAACCCTGTAGCTGCTGCATAGAATCATCATGTATGTATACATAGACCATATATCATCTATCCATATCATCATAAGGTCCAACATCTCATGTCCCATGGTCCTCCATGGTCAAACTGGGTCTAACCAAGACCAAATATAACTCAGACCATCATCCAAGGGCGCTGCAAAGTATCAAGGTTAATACATGCTCTACAACTTATTCAAATAACAATTATAACACAGAGTAATCATAACTGGCGATCTAAATCCAAATATATAGTGTCGTTAATTATTATTATTACTCAGACTAGACTTTCAGGATCATACTCACTTCATAGCTGTGATCAATTTGCTAGTGAAGGGTGAAGGCTGAAATAATTGGCTAGGCTAAGGGATGACTTGACTGACTTAACTTTGTGACACTTTGGCAAGGGAAAGGGAAAATACACCATAGTATATACTGAATGAGCATCAACACAGGGAATGGCGGTGTCTCACAAATGGATGAGTTGTTCAAAGAGGGTTTATTCACCTTCACAGATGCGCACAATCCATAATACAAATAAGGCCAGCAATTGTTTAGATATAGCATTTAAGTTCCATTGCTTTTTGGGCCTGAAGTTTCCATAGCCTTGATCTATGTGTGTTTATAAACACATTACATAGATTTACATTTTTTCTTTTAGGCTTTCTGCTGCAGGTGTGTTTTTTAAGGCACTTGTTTACCTGAGCACTTCTAGGTGTGTCATGGACAGCTTGTTTACCTAGGTATTTATTTTCCAAAAGATATAACATTTTATTTTCATAGCCATGTTCATTTGGCATGCCTCTCATTCATGTGTGTTTAGAAACACATTGCATGAATGGGCTTTTCATACAAGATATAGCATTTCATTTTTCCAGATTTTGTATTCATGGCAGCACTAAAAGTTTCAGGTTTAGCCAACACAACTTTAGTGACTAGGGGGAATTCACAAAGAACTCCAACTCACCATAGGTAAGTTTTGTCACCAACTCAGAGCCGAGACACAATAAACAGGGAAGCTCATCCAATACAGAGGCTACAGCGGGGAAAAGATCCTCCATGTCACTAGTCAAGTAGTAAGTCAGGGTGATAAACTAAAAGGTAGGCAATGGATGGATAAAGACAATGAAATGATGGAGCCAACACTAGCAAGCCAAGGTATGGTGGAATGATCACCTCTATTCTCCCTAAGGAGGGTACATGCCAATGAGTATGAATAGTGAACTTCTAAATCTGAGTAGGGACAATATAATATATATATAGATCAACCAGGTCCAAATATCTATATGATCGCCAGATCATGATACTAAGTGCTAAGACATGCTATAAGAATAAGTATAAGAGCAATCTAACCATAACACCATGATATACCTGCTGAGTCATATACCTGAATGCTCATCAACTTGTACCATCATCTGTCCTCTGAAACTGCTGCTGCAACTCTGGGCACTACTGACTGCTCTGTACCAATGGTATAATGACTACATCGGTCATCTCTCTGAGTGTCCCGAGACTCAGTCATGGCATGGGGAATATAACTGCTGTCCACAATCTGATAGTGATCCAATATAGATGCTCATCTCAGCATCTCAAATGTAAGGGAACTGGCTAAATAGTGTACTGGAATGAGAAAAATAATGTATGGTAGCCCGGCTACTATATATGTGATAACAGGTACTCCTGCATTGTATTGACATCATTGTACTCAATAGTTCCTTTGACCTACTTTTGTGGTCATTAGTTGAACATTAATAAAATTATCTTCTCGTATCTGCACACACATGCCTTCATTTTACTTGTGTGATGCCTCATTCATATGCTTACCTTTATATAACATTGCAACTCATTTAGCCTAATTAAATTTTGTACAATTACAGTCAAAATTTGAATTGTCGATAAATTATTGCATGCCAACAAGACCCCTTACGCTCTCCCTTACTCATAATTGGCTTTAACATATCCAGCATCCCATAGCTTCTAAGTTTGGTTTCAAGCAGTGATCCAACTAACATATTTGTGGTTGTTGACTGGTTCTCTAAGATGGCCATTTTAACACCTTGTAAGAAGAGCATCACAACAAAGGGCACTACTAAGCTCTTCTTTAAGCGTGTTTGGATTCATTTTGGGCTCTCACAGACCAATATTTCATATCGAGACAGTAGATTCCTGAGCACTTTCTAGTTCATCCTAAGGTCAATGATGGACACTGAGCTGACCGAATCGAGTACCTTCCACCCCCGAGCCGATGGATAGAATCTAGATAGAGGCAGTCGATAAGATGATTGTGCATACCCTGAGAATGTACAACTCCAAACATCCATGCACATGGGATAAGAGCCTTCCTTATGTTCAACATAGGTACAACAAATCCCTTCATAGCTCTATTGGCCAAAGTGATTTTTAGGTCTGTTTGGAGTTCCAACCATTAACCCCAATTGATGTAGCTTCCCTTTGCATATACACAAGAAGAATACTCCCATGCTCAAACTAAGGTTAATCAAGTGCCAAGTTTCTTGAAAGGATCCAACCAATCCAACAACAAGTTCATGATATTTTGCAAAAAGCCAATGCTAAGTACAAGCAGCACCACAATCAACATCGAGTTCCACATAAATTTTAGGTGGATGATAAAATATGGCTACATTTGCAAAAAGAGTGCCTCACAGGACCCCATCAGAAGCTCCACCCACTTCGATACAGGCCTTACACAATCATCAAGGTTGTGGGTGAGAAATTTTTTGAATTAAGTATTCCCCCTTTCTCAGCTTGCACCTTGTATTTAATGTGGACCCACTTCGACCATATTTTCCACCTCTCTTGGACACCTCAGAAGTGGCTGAGCACTTTGCCCCTACAGAACTCAATCCTGACTGCATTGAAAAGGCGACAGTCAACCAAATCATGAACACTGAGTTGAAGGGAACTCCCAGCAGAACATCCAACTGTATTGGGCCATCAAAGCAAGGCAGCTTCTTCACCAAGGCAAGTGGCTCACCAAGATTCAAATTCAATAGAAGTTTCCTCATCTAATGGAGGAACTGACGCAATAGGGACCAATGATCCTATGGGGGGGCGATTGATCCAAGTGGATACCGATGACCACCCACCTATTCCATTGATTCAAAATGGTTCCACATCTTGGTAGTTTTTCTCAGTTTTTCAGGTCTTGAACTTTTGGTGCAATTTTGAGGCCCTAAACAATGTTTTTTTGGCCCCGCCATGGCTTAAGGTTGTCGAAGTCTTTTCGAGCCTTGACAAAAATTATTCTTCTCATCAAGATCTTTCCAACAGGCTATTGTGCACCCCAAACAGAGTTTGTATGTGGAAGTTACGACTCGAGGAAGTTGATGTATCAACTGGACTCTTAGGGGCCCACATTCCTTTTACCACTTCATCTCTTAGGTTCAAGGTTTTGGATATTTATGGTTTTTACCTCTTTTGGGTTTAGCACTTTATGTTAAAAAGCTATTTTGACCTCTTGTAATGATCTTCTTACAAATGAGCGTAGCCGACACATCTCTCTTTAGAGATAAGCTACCATCATTCTAACTAGTTGTATTGCTTTACAGTCTACAGTCTTTTTCCATTTCATTCATTAATAAAAATTGTGTTTTTACTACACTATTATGCTCTCTACAATATCTTTGTGTGTATTTCCATTTTTATGCCTTCATTTCATTCCCTAAATAATCCTGAACAGGATGCTTGACCTTGGTTAGAGTGTTAGCATGGTGCCCTTACCTAGAGGTTGTTACCCTAATCAACATGATGACTAACCCATTGGGTGCATAGAATGGGAGAGTCAATTGCTTGATTAGGGGAATTACCAACATAGGACGAGGAGGAGCATTGGGTACGTGGGGGAGGGCACTTATCCCTTGGAGCTTGGGACCATGTGATATATGCCTTGGAGGTTGGACATTTGACTTGAGGACGCTTGCATTGAGAAACATACTAGGTTGGTGATGGACCTAAACACATGTTGAAGAGCATTGGAGCTTTGTGACCACATTGGCACACAAGTTGAAGAGCATTAGCCATGGGAGGACATGTGGCACATAGTTAGAGAAGTAGCACCTTGCAAGAAGATACTTGGATTGTGGACAACCATGGAAGAGGAAGCATTGGACTAACAACCTATTGGAGAGCACCCCATCATGGAGGAGGGGTGTTGAGCCCAAAGAGCTTAATGCATGGAGGGTATTGGACCTTGGGGGGTGGATAGACCCTTGTGTGACACGAGTATTTTTGTATTGTAGAGTGCTCCATGTAGGATTTCCTGGTTGGTTACTTGTATGGACACATGTCCTTGTTTTATGTTTGCCTCCTGTTATCACATCTATGTTAGCTGGAGCTACCATACTACAGACTGTGTGGCCAAGGACCACACAGTACTTTTCTTTCAGATCAGAGATCGGATGCCTTTAGAGGAGGCACACGGTTTTGTTCAAATTGCCTCGAGCAGATATATCAGTGGGGACAAATGGTTTTATTGTATTGTCCAGACATGTTACTTAACATTTACCGCAGGGTCACCCTTCCTTACCAGGCTTTGACATAAGCCCATTGAGACAGTTGCCTAGTCTTGCTTTGATTGAGACTATCATAGATTATTGTTGTTGGTTTACTATTTGTGCCTAAATTCAGCAGAGATCCAGTTCAGAGACAACCTCAGCAGCGGTATATGATGCGGCAGGTATTGCATTTGATGTTTATTGCTCATGATTGTTGGTCAGACATGTTTATACATGATAGTACACTAACTTTGCATATGATGATTGATTTGGTGATCTAGCTATTGTTATGATATGTGATTGGGCCCTTGGTGATGTCAGTCCACCCCTTTCTAGTAGGCTCCTGTATATGCACATCGGGTCACACCCCTACTCTTGGTATAGACTTGGTCACTTAGTCCCCCTAGGCATTTGACTTTGGATCCACCTTCACCTTCTCCATCCATCCGACTCATCCATGATAGTCTTTCCCGACTTGGATTCCGATTTGTGACCTTGAGGATCCCTTTCCCCACTGATCTCTGAGTATGCCATGATTCCCTGTCTATTGTGCCTCGGCTCTTTAGTGTGTGAGATGCACTCTCAAACCTGGGATTTGCTCCTGTCGGTTGCCCCCGATGTTGCAATGCAGTTAGGATTGTGTAGCCTCACCGGGTGCTCCTCATCGGTCATCGAAGCTTGTATACTTACCCCCATTACTTTGCAGTATGAGCACCTTAATTATATCTATTGAGATATGTATGTATCCCAAAAGGGCCTTGATGTAAAATGAAGAAATGAAGAAATGTAAAGCAAGCCAAAAAGGCTTTTGTAAATGTAAAATCTAGCCAAAAAGGCTTTTGTAAATGTAAAATCTAGCCAAAAAGGGCTAAGTATGAATTTCATTGTAAAATCCATGCAATGTGTTTGTAAACACACATGGACACAGGTCAGGCGTACATGTCAGCATTTGTAGTGGTTATTTCCTCACCTAGTCCTGCGAGGCAAGGAGGTGAGAGGGAGTAAGGGACAAGCTCAAGATTGTCCCCTAGAGTCTCAAGTTACGGTTTGCCGGACACCCAGTTTGGCGGCTCTAGAAAAGAACCTCACAGAGTCTTCGGGCACGGATGTGAGTTGTGAGGTACTTGTTAGATGACCAGTGGCAGTTTCCCTGCACTATACCCATTTGTGAGGCACCACCCTTCCCCGTGTTTTTGTCATGGTATGCTTATCTCAGTGGACCCTGCTTTCCCGAGTTATCCAAAAGGTCACATGATCTTTGTCCTTGTCATCCCTTATCCTTCACCTTGTATTCCACGTCACCCAAAGTCAGCTAGGTGGTCAAGTCTATAGGTTGTGCATAGCATTTTGAGTCTTTTGGATGTGGTGGACCCACCTCACCTGGGGCCTTATATTTTTTCGAGATTTTAATGTATTTTTTATCACCATATTATCATCATATTGTTTAGTAATGTACTAACTTGTATAAGGAACCCTTTTCACTTCATGATTGCATACAGGTATTCAACTAGCACCATTGTTGACCAGATTTGACTTGGTCAAACTAGGTTGACCGGGCCAAAAATGGGCCCGAAAAAATGTTGCAACCGGAATTTCGATTTTGGTCAATTATTATCTACAGGGGACCCATATGAGCCTCCAAGTGACAGAATGTAAAAAGAATGAGGCGTTTGTGAGATTTTTAATTTAATATGTGTCAATTTGGACCTGTTTTAATTAAAAATCATGGATTTGGGGCAAACAGTGCCTAAGTGATGGATCGTGATCGTTCGAGTGACCATTCCTACTATTTTTGGGGTCCACGATCACATTGCAGCAGACGGTTCGACAATTCGGGCACTCTAAGTGGGTCAAAAGCCCAATTTACTCCTTCAGCAATATAAACCAGCAATAAAATACATGGAAAATCAAAAATTGACAAAGGCAACTATAGCAAAGGGCAAAAATAGGCTGGCTAATTCAAGGGTGATTTCTAGGGTGAATTGGTAATGCTTGGACATGATATTGTGCATTGTGGGGCCCTCTCTTGCCCAGCTCACCACGGTGGACGAATTGCCCATGGGGGGCGTTTTTCTCCACTTGGGGAATTTCGATTTGGATGTTGATGGTCATGTGGGACCTTGATGTATTAGCTAGGGGGATAAAACATGTTATAGACACCCCCTAGCCTATCCTTATGTATTGTATGGGCCCTACAAGGGACCCCTCCTCCACTTGTGCACTTCACTTGGGCAATTCGCACCCCCTCTTTGAGATGATCTCCACCATTCAATTTGGTGGTTGGGGATTAGATCCCATCCTTCCATTTTGGAGGGAATAGGGTTTTGAGAGTGGCCTTTCTCTATAAGAGAAGGCACTCACCCATTGTACACTTCTTCTTGGCATTTTCGACTTGCACTTGAGAGAGAAAGACATTCCATTTGTGGCTTGATACTTGGTGTTTGTGGCTTGATACTTGGTGTTGTGGAGTAAATTTGTGGTGATTGTTAGCTAGTATTATGGATGCATTGTGGAGATAGTTTGTGTTGTGTTTCTACATTTGTTTGCTGGTTTTAAATTTGCAGCGTTGGTGGCCATTTGAAGGAGGGCGCTATACTTGGAGCGGGAGCTCCACTCTAGCGATTTTCTTCAAAATTATTCACAAGGGAGTTGTCATTTGCTTTCAGCTAGTCAATTCCTTTATCTTTCAGTCATTTATTTGATGTTATACTTGGTTATTCGCTGCATTTACTGATTATCTCTTGCTTGTGGCAGGTACCCAGGGCGCACTTGGTGTCCAGTTGCTTCCCATGCTCAAGGAAACACGCAGGCCTCTCCACACTTGATCTTCTGGGCTAGTCCTCACTCAAAGTTGTCCATTTCACCATTTCTTCAGGTATTCTTCATCTCCTTGTCTCTTCTTTGTCATTTTCACTGTCTTGCTAAGCTGGAAAATCACTTAAAAACCCATAAAAATACAAAACTTAAGATTTCACCGTAGGAATTTGTTTTGGTTTAAAACCCGCTAATGAAATAATCTTAAACTTCCACATCTTAAATTTCATTTGATTCCGACTCCATTTACCCGCTTAACCAGGCACTAGTCATTCTCTGAATTCGCCCCACTTGGGCAAATTGACCAAACACGCAGTTGGGTAGTTTTTTGGGTTCTGGGTACTTGAGATTTGGTTTTAAAACGTCATTTCACCTTACGAAATCAAGTATCATTGGCTGGAAGTGATCATAAACGCTAATTATTTTCTGCCCTAGGTCTTTTATTCCACTACTTAACCCATTCCTTTGGGCAGTTTCACTTCACTTCTTGCTGGTGTGTATTTCTCTTGTTCTAAATCAGCTAATAATCAATTTACGATTGCTAGAAGGTGTGTTTCAATCACTTAATTTGCTGCTGCCATGCTTGAGTAATCATAGTGAGATTCATTCCCCATAGGCAGAATTTTTAGTCACTTTTCTAGTAGATCTCCACTTTCTGATTTAGTTTCCAGCCTTCTATTCTTCAAGTATTCATCATTAGACACTCATAATCAGATCTGATATCACTTCATTTAGTCTATTTTTCAATCCAGAATCTCGATTTCACTAGGCTGGAAGAAATCTCACACTTAGGCATTCACCTTGAGTCTTGCTTTGCGTATCTCTTGGGCTGGGTGTCTGATTTTTTGTCTCTCAATCATCACTGGTTGAGCAGGGTCTCCCCCTTGACTTGGCTACGTGCCTTGTCTAAAGTGACAGTAGCCTTGTCCAATGTGACTTACATTCGTTGAACGGAGGACCTGGCTATTGCTAGTTACACCATTCTAGCTCTTCACCCTCTGCCATCCCTGTTGGGACACTCATTATCCATCAGCTAGAGATTGTGTGATAACACCTCCCTCACCTATTGTATATATAAAGGGAGGAGAGAGCTCTTGTAATAATTATCATCATTGTACTCATTTCTTTGTATTGTCCTAGAAAAGTCTTGTAGGGAGCAAGACGCTAGTATTCATGAGGAAACCCTGGAGCTAGATGTTAGATTTCATGAAGAAACCCTAGGAGAAGACATGGAGAGAGAAAGAGAGACGTATTGGATGTTAATGGAGAGATTGCTTTTGTGTGATGTTAGGGTTTGTGCCATGCATGTAAACCCTAGAGAAGAACATGACATTAGGGATGATAATGGTTATTATGGCGCTTCTTGTATCGCTAGTAGAAGACATGGAGAGTGGAGCTAACGCCTTGCATGATTTTGGAACCTTGTTCTTGCGGAATGTAAAAATAGGACAAGATCATGGAGAGACTAGCTCGATGAGTCTTGAGCTTGGTGTGATGCCTTGCTTGGAAGAAGACTCGGTTATTATATACTTGATGTTCCATGGAGATCTTCGTGCTTGTGTTGAAGAACTCAAGTTTAAGGACTCAAACCCTAGGATGGAAATGTAGACTGGAAGCTAGTGCTAGAGTTGTATTGCCACGTCTAGTGATTGATTCCTTCATGAGACACTTGTCCTCCTCATTCTTGCACTCCTCTTTCCCCAATTCGAATTGGGAATCTTGCTGACGATAACTCCCTCTATGCGCCCTCTTGATGGCTATTTTTAGCCCCGATATGTCAGACTTGTCATAGGTCGGCCATCAAGTCTAAATTTGTCATATTTGTCATAGATTCCTTCATTATTGTTGTCATAGATGCCATGGAATCTTGTTACAAGTGTCACAATTTTTCTATTATGCCTCTTCCTCTTCATTGGGAGTTACTCTTCCACTCCAAGTCGAGTCTCCATGATTCTTGCCATGAATATTGCCTCTTGATTTACCCCAAGTACGTTACCCTCCACCTTGAACTCGAATTTGTGTGAGAATGATGCCAAGCGTAATGGGGAATCTTGCCACATGTGGGTCCGACCATCTCTTATGCACCCTCATGATCCAATGCCACCTTATTTTCCTTTTTATTATTGTTTATTTGGCCCATTTAATATGAATTTGTAAGTCTAAGGTCATTTTGGGTCTTGTAGGTCCCTTATTCCAAATTTTAATGCTTCCACCCCAACCTAGGGAACTAGTAGGTTAGTGGAATTTTTTCCTCCATGATAATTTATTTGGATGGGAACAACACAAACTTTGAATTGGGAATTTACTCTTCATGTGGCCCACCTTGTCCATTGGGCTCTAATTTTGCATTATTACTAACTTGGACATCATGCTTGGCAATTATTTGACCCTTAGCACCAATTTAACAAACTATCATGAACATGGCCAAGTGGCTTAGGCCATTGTGATCCAATGCAAAATTTGGGGAAATGACAAGGATACCTGCAAAACAGATGACAATTCCATCCCAAGCCTTTGGTGTTTGATGTAAAATATGTTACAGCTTGAACTAGCATGTGTGATTAAAGCCCCAAAGAACAAGGTTAGCCCAAATATAACTTAGAAGTCTTACCCATTGTCACCTCAATAACCACCTCTTTGCACTTTCGGTTGGCTCTTCTCCAACTCGGGGGGGCTTCCCTAGGATACTAGGATATGAAAATGAGGCACAAGGTGATTTGAAGAGTTAGCCTTAGCAAAACTTGAGGTCTTCTTTGTAGTATAGGTGATGGGAGGGTTATGACGATTAGTGCCAATCCCTAGGGCATACGGAGTCTCAAGAAAATTCCCCCTTGGGCCTTGTTTGAAAGTGTTTGAGTAGAACCTCTATAAAGCAAGACAAATTCCTACCCCAAAACTCTTGAAGTTTCATGCAAAATTTACCAAGAAATGGTGACCTTAGCACATGCTTTCAATATGTAACCCTAGCTTATACCCTAGCCTATGCAATCTTGATTTGTAACCCCTCCAAAGATAGCCAAATCACAAAACAAGCCATGAGACTAAGATATAAAATAAACAAGAAAATAATTCCCTATTTAATCCACCCAAGCAAATTTACTTTCTTGGTGAACTAGGTTAAAGATCTCAAAATGCCAAAAGACACATGTTACCTCAATATTCATCCATTAAGAAAACCTTTAAACTTCAAAATGCTCCATGAAGATATGTCAATTAGGCTCCAAAAAAGAGAAAGCTCTCAAAATTCAACCATGAGTTCAAATGAGGAAGAGGCTCTCTTTAGAAAGGAGAGTAGCTCAACATCCTTTACAATAAAATATTATTAAATCCCTAGATTTAGCCTAGGGTGGGGTAAATAAATGACAAAAGCCCCACTAAAGCTAACAAACTCCTAGCAAATCATAAAATAAAGTGGTCACTTGCCACATGTACAATAAGTGAGATACATAAGGCCCCAAACAAGGAGGGTGCCTCCATCAAGGAAGGGGTCAATGTCAAGTGATGATGCCACATGGCCACCCCTTCAAAGGGTGCGCTCCACAAGTTAGCTTAGAAGTGGATAGCAACTAGAATTTTTTTCCAAGAGATTTGACCCTTCCAATTGCAAAGAACCTTCCTAACTGAAATTTGTCCACAATACTCAACCTTCAAAGGGGGAGATAAGGTCCAAGAACAGGGCACTTGCCCCAAATGTTGAACAAAAGTCATGCCAAGACTTCAAAGTCGAGTCTTCAAGACCTCCGAGACCAACACTTTTAAGAGGGGTGGTGCCCACATACCAACTGATTTCCTCAAAATGCAAAACGGCTCCCTCAAAATAAGTATGAAACAACATCATTCATTCAAGTATGGACCAAAACTCATCACAAAGGGCATGCATAAGGACACCATAAGACCTCTACTGATGAACGCTATCCATAAGAGGGGATGTGCCTGAAATTTTTTAGAGAGTTTCCCCAACCCAGGTTTCCAAGTCTTTAAAGTCAAAGTTGCATGCCCACCCAGTTAGCAATTCTGTTGTGTATGAGTTTTTCTCATAAACTTAACAATACTGGAAAACATGAAAGAAATTCACAAATTTAAAAGGAAGAAAATTTCAGACATTCACACCATGAAAATTGCAAACTCAGTAATTTTTGGCAAAGCTGCCTAAGAAAAACCCACAAGGGGAAACCTGTCTGAGAGAGAGTTTTATTTCTTCTTAAAATAATTTTTGCAGTAGTCTTCAATATCAGCATGAAGATAACAGACTTATCTCGAAAATTGTGCCACTATTCAGCCTCGAAATTAGTGCAACAGCATCCCAGAAATCGTACCAGCCTCCTGTACAAACAGTACGGCCCTCCTTGAAATCTGTGTTGTACAATATTCAGTCTGCATAGAATTTTGTGCCACTTCTGTCTTGAAATTCGTGCCTCACTTCTGCTGACTTCTGCCTGGGAAAACATGCAGCAGTACAGCCCTCTTCAATGCTGTTATCTACCTCAAAAATCGTGCCAGATTCTGGAAATGCGTGCAACAGTCAACTCCTCAAACTGATAAATCTTGGAAATCGTGTTGTTGTAATCTTCTGAGGGATGCCTCAAAAAGTGTGCCCTCAGGTATGTTCTCTCTCATGCGCTGTATTCTTCTCTTCACAAGAAGGTCGACTTCCTCTCCAAAGCTCACAGTGAAGCAAAAACGAGGAATGAAATGTGCCTTTATTATTTTCCTTGTCTTTTGGATTTCTCATTAGGGTAGTTGAATGGGCGTCTAATGCAAGGGCCCAATTTGAATTAGATCAATGGATGTGAAAATTCTCTCCATAAATTATTTTCACTCAACCAACACTTAAATATATCAAAAAGTCACTTTATTCTCTAAAGTGATTAAATGCTCATCTCAAGTCATTTAATACAAGGGTCATGACACTTTCCCCTTTTAGTGACTTAGGCACAAAGTCACTAGGAGAACAACTTCCTAGGTACAAAAAAATTAACACTCCCTCTTACCGAGGAAGATGTTCTACACCACTCCCAACTTGTCCCTGAAGAAGACAAATTTGCCACACCCCAAGGATTTTGTCAGAATGTCTTCCACCTGCTCATCAGTGGAAATGCACTGTAGCTCCATAGCTCCTCTCTTAACATAGTCCCGAATGAAGTGGTACTTGATCTCTATGTGATTTGACCTGTCATGAAAAACTGGATTTTCAGAGAGTTGGATGCAACTCTGATTGTAGCAGTAAATAACAGTGGGTCTCAGCTCCTGACCAAATAAATCCACCAACAACTTGTGAAGCCACATTGCCTCACAACTAGCCTGACTAGCTGCCATGTACTCAACCTCTGCAGAACTCAAAGCAACAGACTTTTGCTTCCGACTAAACCACGACATTGTTGCCGATCCCAAACTAAAACAACAACCGGAAGTGCTCTTCCAGTTCGTCACACTACCTGCTCAATCTGAATCCGTGTAAACAACCAACCTAACACCATCCGACCTCCTGTAGTCCAGACCATAATCCAGTGTCCTTGCAAGGTATCTCAATACATGTTTCGCAGCTACCCAATGCACTCTCCTAGATTCCACCATGAATTGACTAAGAGTGTTCACCGCAAAACATAGATCTGGTCTAGTGTTGACTAGATACATCAATTAACCAATGAGCTGACGACATAAAGTAGGATCCACCAACTCTCCCTCGGAAGCATGAAGCTTCTTCCAGTTGGTGATCATGGGAGTGGCCATTGCGCTGCAGTCCTCCATCTGAAATCTTCTCAGAACATCAACTGCATACTTTCCTTGTCCCAGGAAAATATGACCAGGCTCCTGCCAAACCTCCATCCCCAAATAATAATGCATCAACCCAATGTCAATCATCTCGTACTCTAAAGCAAGATCTCTCTTGCAAGCTACAATGAGGCGCTCCTCACCTATGATAGACAAGTCATCAACGTACAACAGAAGAATGAGCAGATCTCCACCAACCACAATGAAGTAAAGGTTGGGATCAGCCTCACTCTTCTGAAATCCCATCGACAGCAAGTAAGAATCAATCCTGGAATACCAAGCTCGAGGAGCTTGCTTCAGTCCATACAAGGCCTTTTTCATCCTGCACACATGAGAATCTCTCCCATGGATCTCAAATCCCTGTGGTTGCTCTACATACACCTCCTCCTGTAGAAGACCATTGAGAAATGTAGTCTTCACATCCATCTAGTGGATCTTCCTACCCATCTCTACTGCTATGGAGATCACTGCATTGATCGAGGAATATCGAGCAACCGACACAAAGGTCTCATCATAATCAACTCCCTCTACCTGTGAAAACCCCCGTGCCACAAAACAAGCCTTGAACTTCTCCACACTACCATCTGCAGCATGCTTTACCTTGTAAAGCCACTTGGAAGTCACCATTGACTTCCCCTCTGATCTCAATACTATCTCCCAAACATCGTTCTTCATGATGGAATGGTACTCTTCCATGATGGCATCTCTCCAAACATAATGTTGAGGCCTCCTCAAAAGTAGTTGGTGTCGAATCACAAAGACTAGCAACCAATGCCATACCTAACCTATTTGGCATCTTGATGTCCTGTTATCACATATATAGTAGCCGGGCTACCATACATTATTTTTCTCATTCCAGTACACTATTCAGCCAGTTCCCTTGCATTTGAGATGCCGAGATGAGCATCTATATTGGATCACTATCAGATTGTGGACAGCAGTTGTATTCCCCATGCCATGACTGAGTTTCAGGACACTCAGAGAGATGACCGATGTAGCCATTATATCATTGGTACAGAGCAGACAGTAGTGCCCAGAATTACAGCAGCAGTCTCAGAGGACAGAGGATGGTACAGGTTGATGTGCATTCAGGTATATGACTCAGCAGGTATATACATGGTGTTATGGTTAGATTGCTTTTATACTTATTCTTATAGCATGTCTTAGCACTTAGTGTCATGATCTGGCGATCATATAGATATATGGACCTCATTGATCTATTATATATATTATATTGTCCCTACTCAGACTTAGAAGTTCACTATTCATACTCATTGGTATGTACCCTCCTTAGGGAGAATAGAGGTGATCATTCCACCATACTTTGGCTTGCTAGTGTTGGCTCCATCATTTCATTGTCTTCATCCATCCATGACCTACCTTTTAGATTATCACCCTGACTTACTACTTGACTAGTGGCATGGAGGACTTTTCCCCACTGTAGCCTCTGTATTGGATGAGCTTCCCTGTTTATTGTGTCTCGGCTCTGAGTTGGTGACAAAACTTACCTATGGTGAGTTGGAGTTCCTTGGAATTCCCCCTAGTCACTTAAGTTGTGTTGGCTAAACCTGAAACTTTTAGTGCTGCCATGAATACAAAATCTGGAAAAATGAAATGCTATATCTTGTATGAAAAGCCCATTCATGCAATGTGTTTTTAAACACACATGAATGAAAGGCGTGCCAAATGAAAATGGCCATAAAAATAAAATGTTATATCTTGTGGAAAATAAATACCTAGGTAAACAAGCTGTCCATGACACACCTAGAAGTGCTCAGGTAAACAAGTGCCTTAAAAACACACCTGCAGCAGAAAGCCTAAAAGAAAAAATGTAAATCTATGCAATGTGTTTGTAAACACACATAGATCAAGGCTATGGAAACTTCAGGCCCAAAAAGCAATGGAACTTAAATGCTATATCTAAACAATTGCTGGCCTTATTTGTATTATGGATTGTGCGCATCTGTGAAGGTGAATAAACCCTCTTTAAACAACTCATCCATTTGTGAGACACCGCCATTCCCTGTGTTATTGCTCATTCAGTATATACTATGGTGTATTCCCTTTCCCTTGCCAAAGTGTCACAAAGTCAAGACAGTTAAGTCATCCCTTAGCCTAGCCAGTTAATTCAGCCTTCACCCTTCACTAGCAAATTGATCACAACTATGAAGTGAGTATGGTCCTGAAAGTCTAGTCTGAGTAATAATAATAATAATTAACGACACTATATATTTGGATGTAGATCGCCAGTTACGATCATTATGTGTTATAATTGCTATTTGAATAAGTTGTAGAGCATGTATTAACCTTGATACTTTGCAGCAGCCTTGGATGATGGTCTGAGTTATATTTGGTCTTGGTTAGACCTAGTTTGACCATGGAGGACCATGGGACATGAGATGTTGGACCTTATGATGATATGGATAGATGATATATGGTCTATGTATACATACATGATGACTCTATGCAGCAGCTACAGGGTTATGATGATGATTCTGGGGTTACAGCAGTGTTTGTATATGTACAGCGCATTATTATTGGCCTTGATCCGGTATATTGGATATTTATTTTGATCATGCAGAGATTCATATGGTGTATGAGTACACATCTTGGATGGATTTGGACCTTCTGAGTCCAATGGGATAGTTTGTTTTCAGTTCCGGGCACTTACAGTGATGATTTAGCCTCAGTAGGCTGTCCCAGTGCAGTTTTGGTCTGTCGGAGGCCCTGTCGGAGTAGATGTGATTTTTTATCCGGTTGACCTAGGGCGCTAATGATGGAGGGGGTGGTCCAGCCACTTGTTTTTACCATGTTACCCCCCCTTCCGGACACACTGGTGCCCTCACCTTGACAGCGCCAGCACTCCAGGAGGCTGTTTGGGGCAGTTTCACGCTTCCCGAGGCATTTCAGGATTGGTAGAAATGGCTATTGAGGAAATCGATTTGGGCTACTGAGGCAAAGTTATGGCATGGGATGATCAGTGATGATAGATCGGGACCTTCCACACCTTCTCCAGCAGTTTCAGCTTCATCGAGGCCCGCATCCATCACTTATGGCACTTTCTGAGGATTTTTGAGGTCTTTTGAGGACCACGACTTCACTATGGAGGCACGATTTGGTACATTCATGATTATTTTTTGGTTATTGTGCTATGGGGATTGACCAAGGAGGGATAAAATTACCCCTTGGACCCACCATAAGCCTCTTATGATATTTTGTCATCATGATTTGGTGGGATTCCCCTCTTATAGGGCGATTTTGTCCACTTACATTATATTTTATTAGTGATCCATGTATTTTATTGTTGAGCTCATCTCAACCATTGATTAGACATTTGTATCTTTTAATCTTAGCCACTCATTCAAAAAGTGATTAGGGTTTTGGTGCCTCTCCTTCCTATTTAAAGGAGAGAGCCTCTCATTGTAAAGGGACTTTTGGCTCTGGATTATTGGAATAGAAAATTATTATTGCATCTATCTCCAGTGTTGTGGTGAATGTTTTTGGTGTTCGTTCGTTGGTTCTTCCTTTGCACTGAGTTATTGGAGATCTTGTTTGCCATATCTTTTGTACCACGATTTTGCATCTACAGGTGGAGGCCGATTTGCTTGGAGGAGGAGGTATTGGTAGGGGAAGACTCTCCCTACTTCTTCTTTGGAGCTCTTCGTTGGTAACAGGGAGTATTACTGTCCCAGGACCTTCTATTTCATGTTACTATTTGCATTTCTCTTGTATTTCTTCCATACTTGATCTTACTGATTGAATCTTCATTCCTTGGTTTGACAGGTAGAGGAAGGCGCACTTGTGGGCTAGGGCATCAATTCGGCAAGCAAATCAACAATCTCTCATTTGATCTCTGCGGGAATCTTCCTCAACATCAAGGCATCTCATTCACATCACTCAGGTATGATCTCAAGGTAAGTTCTATCTCCATGATCTATCCAATTGTCAAAAACATTTAAAACCCTAATTAATTAAAACCCCATTTTACATTTTCACAGATCTACTTAGATCTATTGGGTTGTTGGGCATAATATTGAAAACCCACCTCTATAGTATCCACGGCATCCCGGATCTATAGTTTGGTGAGGATTGGCTTCCGTTTGACCCCCCTCCCATGCCAACTTAGCTCCTCCCAAGCAAAGCGCACTTCCTAGTTTGAGCAAGTTGACCTAGATCTAGGTGGTGGGTGTTTGAGATTCCACTTGATTTGTCATCTACACATCAAATAACATACACCCAGGTTGTTACTTTTCTGAAATTCACCTTGTGGGCCCTATTCCACATTTTAAGGGATTTAATCCCCATTTTGGACCACTTGGAACACTCAAACTCAGATCTACTAAGATCTAGCCGTTGGATTGCCACGAAATTATAGATCCATACTCCTACTTGACTAACCTACCCGGATCTAAAGTTTGGATGCCATCCGACTTGTCTTGACCCACCTAACCCCACTTTTTAGCCTCCTTGGGCAAAGTCGCACCACCTTGGAGAAGTGAGTTGACTCACTTCTAGGACGTGGGTACTTGAGATTTTTGGAGATTTGAAACCGGAATAATTCAAAACCTAGGTCTAGACTATCACTTTGTCAAATCTTGCCTTGGGGATAGCATTCCTTGTTTTAAGGGATTGTGGTCCACTTGGGTCAAACCTAGATCTAGACACATTCATCCATCAAGACCCCTATTGCCTACTTGTCCCATGTACTAGGAGTCCTAAACCACAAGTCAACCCTACTTTGACTCCACTTCCCAATTCCCAAGGCACTGGCTTCTCTCCAAGTTAATTCGACTCTCCTAGATTGTTGGATTGACTTGTGGATTGACCTATGCATGGTGAACTAAACCCTTGAAGCTATCATGTATCATGGTCAAGCTTGTCATCTGTACTAGTTAGCCCCAATACAACCCTTAAACTACCCTGCACTGGACACGGTTCCCAAGGCAGTGAGTCTTCTGACATTGTACTAGTACACTAGCCCTAGATCTCACTTCAAACATTATAAGTCACTCTCACATCAACCATGAACCAAAGCTATACCTATTGAACCCCTCACTTGGCTTGTGACTTCAACCTATAAGGTCTAGGATAAACCATACACCTAACTTCACTTAGAAATACCCTGATTTGGTGTTTTGGTTTTGATCTCTCCTGTCGGGAGTAGATCGGGTCTCCCCCTTTGTTGTCTGGGCTAGATAACATAAAGTGAAGGTTGCCTCGACTGGCGTGACAACCATATATTGGAGGTCGAGGTGATCGTGGTTGCACCTTTTGAGTTGCCCTTCCCTATTTCCATCCATGACTGGATACATCCATAGGGGTAACTACAGTTTAGGTGATAACATGTCCCTCACTAGTTTCTTGGGCGCTCCAAATGTCTCTGCTTCCTTCAGGGTGTCCCGAAGCCACTTTGGCTTCCTCTTCCCTGAAGACTCCTCCCATACTGGTCTATCATCCTCAGAGGAACTACCTTAAGTAGATGGCCCAAAACCCTGTGAACCAGAAGTTGGTGAACTAGTCACTGGTGAACTCTGTGATCTGGTAACTATAACTAGTGAACCTGTAACCTGAGAACCAGAACCTGTCCCTGGAGAACCTGTTAACTGTACCACTGAACCTGAAGAACCTGTTCCTATAACCTATGGCCCTGTCACCCCCGAAAACCTGTGACCCTACACTCTGAACTATTGAACTCTGTGTAACTACCTGAGGTGTGGGAGTCTGTTGATCCCCCTGCTCTGACTCTTTGGACTTCCTGAAGGCTCGCTCCTCAAACCTCACTTCCAGCCTCACGACAACCTTCCTCTGGGCAGGAAGATAAATGCGGAAGGCCTTCAAAGTCTCATCATATCCCATAAAGATACCCTCTCTACATTAGGCTCCAACTTTGCCCTCTTCTTAGAAGGGACATGAGAGTAAGTCAAGCAACCAAATATGCGAAAATGACCAACCTCTGGCTTCTTTCCTGTGAACATCTCCTCAGGAGTCTTTCTTCCCAAGGCACGATGGGGACTCTTGTTCTGAAGGTATACAGTTGTACTACATGCCTCGGCCCAAAGGAAGAAAGGAAGACTCTGATCATGGAGCATGGCTCTCGCTGCTCCCACTATAGCTCTGTTCTTCCTTTCCGCAACTCCATTCTGCTCAGGAGTATATGGAACTATCAACTATCTTCGCATGCCCTCATGTCTACAAAACTCATCCGAAGCAGTGGAGGTATACTCCCCTCCATTGTCAGATCTAAGTGCTCGAATCCTCCTCCCAGTCTGGTTCTCCACAAGAGCTTTGAACTCTTGGAACCTCTACAAGACCTCCTCAAATTTCTTGCTCTTCAAGAAGTAGATCCAGGTCTTCCTAGAATAGTCATCGATGAAATTCAAATAGTACTCATAAACAATCAAAGAAACAGATGACATCAGACCACACAAATCTAAATGTATCAAATCAAGCACTTCTGCTGACCTGCTAGCACTGCTCGGAAAGGCAGTCTTGGTGTACTTTCCCAAAGCACACCCTCTGCACACATCACTGTGCTTTGTGTTGAACTCAAGCAAAACTGTCACCATGTCCCTCAACATCCTCAGAGTTGGATGATGCAAATGAGCCATCCTCCGATGCCACAACTCACATAAGTCACTATTGTTGCTGTGTGCCAATGCATGCTGGGGCTGAAATAAGAGCTTGTACAACTTCCCACATCTAACTGCAATGGCAAAAGAAGCAGATGGTCCCGATGCCTTGGGGAAAACATGCACATGTCCATCAAGGAAGTATACCCTATGACCTCTATCCTCGATCGTGGAAACTGACACCAAGTTCTTTTTCAGCCCAGGGACATATAAAACATCCTGCAATGTCATGGGACTCATGGACTCCCTCTAAAAGATAATGGTCCCACGTCCAACTGCTCTGACAACTGTGTCATCCCCCAACACTACCTCCACATCCACACTTGTTTGTGTGAGCTCGGAAAACATCCCTCGTGCACCAGTCATATGACTCGAGGCTCTGCTATCAATGTACCAAATGTCGGTGGTGGATGCACTCAAAGAATGGCCAATCAACAATGAATGCTTGCTCTCATCCTCCATATCAGTGCTGGTGATAGAAGCTCTCTCAACATGTCCAGCACAAAGAGAAAACCCTCTCTCAAACATAGCTGCATACTCCTCAATATCTGTTGAAGTTGTTGTCTGCTACGATTTCTTCTTCTTCTTCTTGTTCGGGCATTGTCCAGCATAGTGCTCAAACCCCTGACAAGCAAAGCATTTCACTTTGCTCAAGTCCTTCTTTTGTCCACCCCGCTACTTAGCCCCACCCTGCTTGGGGCCCTTCATGGACTTCTTCTTCCCTTTAGCTGTCAAGGCCATGTTTTCCTCATCCTCCCTACTATTTGAAGAGCTCCCCTGCACAAAACCTCTCCAGGTCTCCTCCTGCACAAAGTCATCCCAGAGCCAATCCCAAGATGGCATGTTCTCTCGGGCAACTATAGCCTCCACAAAAACAACCCATGGCTTGGTCACACCATTTAGAGTTGTACACACTAGCTCACTGCCAGGAACCACCTCTCCAATTGCTGCAAGCTCGTCCCTCACCTAAGTGATCTTGGTAAGGTAGGATGTCACACCCTCTGCTTTGGCCATTTTATTGCTCTTCAGCATCTCCCTAAGAACCATCTTTCGATTCTCATTAGAACTCTGGTACAAATTTGTTAGAACCTCCCACATCAAGTAAGCAAGTGTCTTAGTGGTTAAGTGAGGAATCACATGATCCTTCACCGCATCAAGAATGATTCTTTGAGCCTTGATGTCCTTTTTATTAAAGGCCTGCAGTGCAGCTGCATCAGTGGCTGCGGGAATTTGAATGGGATTAGCTTGAGTGTGATTCACAGTTTCACCACCTCATCCCACAGCTCATTCTCCTGCAATATAAGCACTATCCTAGCCTTCCACGGAACAAAGTTCCCTGCCCCATCCAATCTGTCCTCTAGTCTCAAGATGGTAGCCATCTCAAAAAAAAAATTAAGTCCAAAAATATGCCTGTGAACAAAAGTATGTCTGTCTCTTTAAAGTCTGAAATTTCATTCCACCAATCTGCCTTCTCCCAGCTCTGATACCATGAAAGTTTTTAGTGAGTTTCCCCAACCCAATTTTCCAAGCTAAGTTGCCGGAAACAACCCTCTAAGCCTGCTGAAACACCATTCGCCGCTTCTGATACAGAAACTAATGGGATACGAAAACTGATGGGATACGGCCTTGATACGAATCCACAAATTTTGATACGGATCAGCGGGTTTTGGGTACAGATCAACAATTTTGGATACAGTTGGCGGTTTTGGGATACGGATAGGGTTTTTTGATATGGTGTCGCTGGATTCCTCACTAAATTTGTGTGTCTCAGTTAGGGTTTAGCTGTTAGCAGGCCCGACTGTGGCGCGTTTCTACGTGGAGCGTGGACGTGTTCTCCTGTGATTGTGTTGATATCTATGCACATCGCCAGTCTAGGCTGGTGTTATCCCCATCGTTTGTTTGCGTGTAAACTCATCTCTGTGTGGTTTGCTATCGTTCTACTTGGGTGGACACCTACATCATCCATTGGTTCCACGCAAACATTCTCCCTCACCGTCCGCGGATGTGGGGTGTGATGCTACGTTAATCTTGGCCTGTTTAATTTTCAATGTGCCCCAACATTTTTTTGTTGGCGGACTGCTCCTCATGGCTGCCACATCTAGGGTTTGCAAGCCGCATCATTGCTATGTGTGGCTGTTGTTTGCTGGTGTGTGGACATGCCCAGACTGTGCGTTTTTCTTTGGGCACAGTCTATTCTTACCAGCGTTCCTGGAGTATGTTTTTTTATTCCTTTTTCCATTCGTTTGGCATCATTGCCTGTGGTTCGGATCTGGCATTCTTTTTTAAAATCTTTGTCACATGGACGAGGACATTTTTTATGATATGTAAATGTAATTTAATTATGTTTTGAACTTTTGAACAATGAACATTGAATATGATAGTAGGGTGCCACTCAATTCATTTTGTAATGTGTATATTTGAGTTAGGTTGATGATGATGGTTATGTAGCTTTAATTTAAAATTTAAATGATGAATGGTAAATTTTAATATCATGGTGTGTGTGTGTGTCTATATATATATATATATATATATGACGTTTCCCTGCTGTATCGTATCCAGATTTTTTGAAAATTTGCCGTATCTGTTTCAGTGCAACTTAGTTTCCAAGTCTTTAAAGTCAAAGTTTAATGCCCACCCAGTTTAGCAATTCTGCTGTGTATGAGTTTTTCTCATAAACTTAACAATACTGGAAAACATGAAAGAAATTCACAAATTTAAAAAGCAGAAAATATCAGACATTCACACCATGAAAATTGCAAACTCAGTAACTTTTCGCAAAGCTGCCCAGGAAAAACCCACAAGGGTAACCTGTCTGAGAGAGAGTTTTATTTCTTCTTAAAATAAAATTTTACAGCAGTCTTCAATATCAGAATGAAGATAACAGACTTATCTCGAAAATTGTGCCACTATTCAGCCTCGAAATTAGTGCAACAGCAGCCCAGAAATCGTACCAGCCTCCTGTACAAACAGTACGGCCCTCCTTGAAATCTGTGCTGTACAATATTCAGTCTGCATAGAATTTTGTGCCACTTCTGTCTTGAAATTCCTGCCTCAGTTCTGCTGAGTTTTGCCTGGGAAAACGTGCAGCAGTACGGCCCTCTTCAATGCTGTTATCTACCTTGAAAATCATGCCAGATTCTGGGAATGCGTGCAGCAGTCAACTCCTCGAACTGTGTGCCAGAAATCTTGGAAATTGTGCTGCTGTAATCTTCTGAAGGATGCCTCAAAAAGTGGGCCCTCAGGTATCTTCTCTCTCCTGTGCTGTATTCTTCTCTTCACAAGAAGGTCGACTTCCTCTCCAAAGCTCGCGGTAAAGCAAAAATGAGGAATGAAATGTGCCTTTATTATTTTCCTTGTCTTTTGGATTTCTCATTAGGGTAGTTGAATGGGCCAATTTGAATTAGATCAGTGGATGAGAAAATTCTCTTCATAAATTATTTGTACTCAACCAACACTTAAATATATCAAAAAGTCACTTTATTCTCTAAAATGAAATTAAATGCTCATCTCAAGTCATTTAATACAAGGGTCATGACACTTTCCCCTTTTAGTGACTTGGGCACAAAGTCACTAGGGGGACAACTTCCCAAGTACAAAAAAATTAACAGTGCCAAGTGGAAAAGGCACTCTAATAGCATATCGTCCTCAAATAAATCATCGCAAAGTGAAGCACTGACATGTGTAAAGCATATTCAAGGTAAGTGCCACATAGGATAACGGACAAACATGAGATGATCCAACAATAATGACATAAAATGTTATGTAAAGCATATCCCCTAAGTCTCTATCACAACACCTCAACGCTACCACAGTTTTCTGCTGATTATTTACTGTTCAAGAGAGAGGACAGCACTTTCAGCCAGGGCTAGAAAAGGTCTCCAACAGGTCACTGCTTCAGGATACTCTGGCTGTGAGGCAAGGGGTGGTTCTACTTCTGCTATACCATATAATTTATGAAGGTTGGGCACTTGTTTTCTCTCCAATGCACCATATTTCCCACAGTATTCACCCAGATTTGTTGATAAACCAGTCTTCAATCATGTCAACCTATTACAAGCTGTAAGGATGATATCCAGCATTACATCACAGGTCAATTACTGCTGTTTCCACCACAGGATTTGCTCAGATTGTTCCTTCATTGTTGTTTTGATGCTGTTGTTTATGCTCAGACCTGAGATTCATGCTTATTTAAAGCCCTTTTACAACTGATATCCCTCAAAAGACTGCCCAGACTTGTCTCCTCATCACTGTACTTGTCTACAATGCGCCCAGAATTGATAATCACCATGATTTGCAGCTGGTTTCACTCATGCATGCCCAGAACCTCTTCAAAACTGTCCAAATTTGGAAAAAAACAAGGTTTTATGACTGTTGAATGCTATCGGAATGCACAGGGACAGGTCTAGCATGCCCAGGTTATCGAAGAATGTGCCCAGACATGAGATTGAAGAGAATTTACCAATGTTGCAAACATCACTGATAAATTGGTGATGTTCCGAGAAATCACGAAATTTTCTCAAAAAATCTCCAAAAAAATTGGCCCATTTTTTTCCTAAAAAATCGCCGATTTTTTCCAGATAAATTGCTAAGTCGAAGAAATTTCTCAGCCGGCCCGGAAACAGGGTTTAGAAAAGCGATTTTTGTTTTTTTCCTCATTTGCACATCACAACGAGGAAGAGGAGAGCCAAGGAGATTTGCATCGTCTTACATTTTCCCAAGGAGGATTTTGCACTTGATTTCACTCACCATCAAACATCGGTTTTGTGGAATGGACATTGCCATTTGGATTTTTTTCAACAGTTATCACAGCTGAAGGTATGTAAAAAAATTTGCCCGTCATTTCTCATTTTTCTAAGATGGATTATTATTGTTTTGCATTGTCAATGAGTTTTCCATCTTCATAATTGATTTTTAATGGATCATAAACCATTTTTTTCCACCTGTTGTGTTAATTTGCAGCAATTATCATATTATGCATGCCAAAAAATGTTTTTTTTATTTTTTCTTGCCCTAGGTCCTTAGAAATCCTCACAAAATTGTCCATTTATTTTCCCTGTTCAAATCAAAGTTTGAATGCTAAATGTATCTTTGATTTCTTCTTGTTTTTTAAGTTTCCATCAATCACATATGCTAAAAGACGTTTTTTTCTTGCCCTAGGTTCAAACTTCATTTTTTCCATATAGAAGATGCCGAAGGCTTTGGATCCATTTTGGGAGTGGGGCACACCTGCTGACCCACTCAACCGGCTGGTTCTTACTTGCAATCTATGTGGGAAGAGAATGACGAGTGGGATAAGCAAGCTGAAATACCACCTAGCACAAATAGCAGGGAATGATGTGGGTCCTTGCAACCAAACAACCCCAGAACTCATTGCTAAGGCCACACAAGCAATTTAAGGAATTGGGCAAAAGAAACAATATAAGGAGGCCATGAGAAAAGAACTTGCTTCAAGATTTGGGTCCATAGTGAGAGTGGGAGCTAGAGGGATGGTTCCGGATACCCACTCCACACATTCCACAATGCCTTCGGCAACATCGCCTTTCTTTGTGCCAAGATGCACACCTGGTGCACAACTTTCTCTAAGGTCCATGGTGAAAGTAAAAGAAAAAGCAGAAGCAAACAAACTCGTGGGTCGATGCCTGCTATGGAGTGATATTCCATTCAATTTTTACAAGAACCCATTTTATGTGTCCATGTTTGAGGTGGCTGCTATTGTTGGACCGAGGTATAAACCCCCCACTTATGAGGAGTTGAGAGGGCCCATCCTTCAAGATGAATAGGCCAAGTGCACTTGTAGGTTGGAAGAGCTTTGAGAATCATGCGAGTTCACAAGATGCACTGTGATGTCAGATGGTTGGACCGATACGAAGGGTAAGAGTCAAGACCCTTCTCAACTTCTTGGTTCATTTTCTCAAGGGGACTATGTTTATGAAATCCAAGGATGCATCCGCACATGTCAAAGATGCGGCTTTACTATGTGGCTTGTCAGATGAGTTCATCCAAGAGATTGGCCGGCAGCATGTTGTCCAAGTCATAATGGACAACCCTGCGAACTATGTGGTTGCTGGTAGGATGCTCATAACCAAGTATCCTACACTGTTCTGGACTCCTTGTGTCGCCCATTGCCTTGATTTGATCTTAGAGGATATCAGAAAGATTGATTGGATCAAGGATACCATTGATTCAGAGTGGAGCATCACAAAAGTCATATACAATCATGCAGCGGTGCTTAGCTTGATGAGACAGTTCACAGGTGACAAAGAGTTGGTGCAACCTACCATCACATGCTTTGTCACTAGCTTTATTTCTCTTCAGTCTCTCTTGAGTTCTATGTGGGACTCACAGGCAATGTTCATTTCACCTGAGTTGCATGCTTTATCATTTAGCACTAGACCAGAGGGGCAAGCCACATTCAGGTCCATTACACACCAGGAGAGCTTTGGGGATGCAATGAAGGAGGTGTGCACCATCACTAAACCTTTGGTAAAGGTTCTTCGCTTGGTTGATGGAGAGAAGCCCACAATGGGTTGCCTGTATGAGGCCATGGATAGGGCCAAAGAATCCATATGTGCCTATTATGAGGACAAGGGAGATCGGGGGCAGGAGAGACAACAAATGATATGGGAGGTGATTGATGTGTTATGGAACCACACACTCCATCGCCCCATTCATGCATGCATCTCTTCCGGTTGTGAGCGCAACTGGAGTGTATTTGAGAAAGTACACTTCAAAAAGCACAACGGGTTAGAGAATTTCAAATTCATTTAAATTATGAAATTGTAATTATAATTTTATTGTAAATTTTTCACATTCCCAACCCGGTTTCAAAGTTTTCTTTAGTGCATAAAGTTTAATGCCCAACCCCATTCATACCTTAACTGTTGAAGATGAAGTTTCACTCATAAACAATACTAAACTTGAAACACTTGGCAAATTTTACAAAAATTTAATAAAGAACAGTAAAACTCAGGCACATAAATAAA